>CM021107.1:635197038-635917097 GCA_007115665.2 Sequoiadendron giganteum
TCCTCTCCCTCAGGCTCCTCTCGGCCTCATCCTCTCCCTCCTCCTTCTCATCCCTCTCCTCCTCTTCATCGATCTCCACATCGATATATAAGGGATGGTGCTCTACAAAGATAACCTCCTCTCTTGGTCTCTCTCCCTCTCCTCTAGCCTCCTCCCCTCTGACCTTTGCCTCCTCCCCTCTGACCTCCACCTCCTCCTCTCCCCTGACCTCTGCCTCCCCCTCAGCCATGGCCTCTACCTCCTGCTTTCCTGACTGCTCACCCTCCTCCCAGATGGGTGACAATGGTGTGCCACCCACTCATTTTCAGACTCTCTTGGGCTGCCTCCACCCTCCATCACCCCTCCTCCTCCTCCCACCCCTACCATCACCTCCATCATCCGCACCCCTGCCACCTCTCTCATCTCCCCCACCTCTCCCTCCATCACCCTGACCACCATCTCTCCCTCCATATCCCCCCGACCACCATCTCTCCCTCCATCTCTCCCTCCCCGACCTCCCCTCCACACCTGTGGAATGAATGATCTATGATCAATCGGTGCGTGACCATCTGGATCTATCAAGGGAATAGGCCTGTGGACCTACCACTAGGTGTCATACTTAGTTGATGTCCCTGCATTTATTGGCCCTCCCCTCCATCCCCACTACTGTGCAACCAGGCTATCAATTTTCTTCTCTACTAGTGCCACTACTATGGGTGGCCCCCATATGGTCTCTCTAGATGACCGTGCATACTCGATCATCCCCATAGTTACACCTTGTTGCTCACCAAACTACCATAGTACCCGTTGGGGCAGGTACATATCTATAATCCACTAACTCTGAACTACACGGCCAATCAAGTATCTAAAATGTCTGCATAAGGAAAGATGGCCATCCTCATCCAGCCACTGGGAACAATCTTTGAAAGGCCTCCAGACAAAACTCATCAATGTGTCGATCCTGCATCACCGGTACCCGGTATCTCCTACACGGGTCTGGGTAACTGAACCAACATATAAATAAACATATAGCATACCCTCACCTAGCTATTGAATCTGAGCTGGTGGTCAAAAAATGAGAATATGCTCCCACACCCAGATCATCAAGAAGGTAGTGCCACGGTTGATACTCTACCCCTCCTGGTATACAACCTCATGTAGTTGATGGTACAACATCCCCAGTAAACATGGTCCCCAGGAAAATACAGTCTTGTCCCTACGCATCTGCACAAGGACATCCCCCATCCTATCGAGAATCTGTGACCTTGACGATTTGGTATGAGGACCCCAACAATTAGTGTCATAAACATGGCATCCCACTGAGCATAATGATCAGCCACAAAGTCCCATCCGATCTCATATATGTGAATATCCAAACCAGCTTCATCAACTACCTCATAATACTCTCCTAGGGCCTGTCACCCTCGGTGGGGATCATATACTACTCTCTCCCCACTAATCGGGATGCACAAAATTTGGTACACATCCTCTAGGGTCACAATGGCCTCTCCTATGGGTAGGTGGAAAGAGCATGTCTCAGAGTGCCATCTCTCTCACAAGGTTGTCAGTAAACCCCTGTTCGCCCAAATAATGGGCATGTAGGTGACATAGTATAGGTCTAGCCTCATCAACCGCTGTCACTCCCAGTCTCCCAATCGATCTTTGAATGCGTAGGTGGTAGGTCTGGACTCACGTGTGTAAATCAACACTAGTCATTTCTGCACACACAGAAATGAGGGTTAGCACAATTGGATTAGCATTACAAAGCATTATTACTATCTAAGAAATAAAATATGCATCTGAAAAAAGCATCTACACTAAGTCAACCCTGGTCAACATCAATTGCGTCATGTTGACTACAATTGTGTATCGCTAAGTCAAATGTGGCTCTGCATTTAGCAATTGCGTCATATTTAGGTAGTCGTGTCGTTCTAGCTCGCAATTGTGAAGCTTTATATCAATTGGGTCATTCTATGTGGCAATTGCATTATTTCATAACAATTGTGTTGCTTTACATCACAGTTGTGTCGCATGCCACCACACTTGCGTTGTTTGACCTAACGTTTGCGTCATTCTAAACCTAAACCCTGCCCATCCCTTGCACTTGCATTGCAATGCAACAGATGCATCAAATGCAATAGCATTTGCAATTTACGTGAACACACTTGCATTGCAACACATTTGTTTTCCTACCCTAAACCCTTATTAATGCACACAAATCGAGAAAACAAAAGTCAGGAAGGGGTACTTACGGGTGCCTTTTTGCCCTTAGGTCATCGAAAGGCCCTCACATGGTAGCCACGGTGGTCTGTCATGGGAATCACCATCTTCTCCTCGTGCTCTGCTCTCCAAAATCTCTAACTAGCAAATGTGAAAATGACACGTGCTTTGCTTTTTCAAACCTATTTATAGGTTGAAAATTAGGGTTTGACCTGATGGGTTTGTATTAGAGGCTCATTTGACTACCTTTGACTGGCATTTTCACTGCCTTAACGTCCTCCATTTTCAAAATTGACCACGTCGTTGGTTTTCTGGGCATCCATCTAGCTTATCGGGACACTTTCCAAAATTTTTTTGACCCCGAGTCAAAATTCAAAATTTTTCCCAAGGGGGCATAGGCACTCCATATCTTCGCTGGGGCATATTTTTGACTTGTTTTCTTTTCCATAACGCGATAAACTATATTATGACAAAGAGGGGCAAAATGTAGACATATAAAATTGACCTAGGCCTATGAACTCAATTTTCTCATCAATTCCTCTATACATAATTTAATTATGTCACTCTCACTAAGTTCAACTATTAATTAAATAATGACTAATTATTTAATTAATTCATCTCTTATTCTTCTTGACTATTTAAATGAATCACATTTATTTAAATACGCCACTAGTGTCTTAAGTCCTCTTTAAATTAAATAAATTATTAAATTTATTTAATTCACTATTCCCTCTTGATTATTTAAATAAATTAATTTTATTGAAATTTGTCTCTAATATTAAAGTCTTCTCATAAATAAATAAATCCCCCACAATTTATTTAATTATTAACCCACTTCTTCCACAATTAAATAATTTAAATTAATTATTTAATTGTCTCTCACAATTCATTTCTAAATTTAAATAAAAATCATTTATTTAAATTTCTCTCTCCTCAAGTAAATAATTTAATTATTATTTACTATCACATGACTTCACCATTTTTTAATTAAATTAAAATATTAAATTCAAAATATCATTTCCCTCCACAAATTAAGTAATTTCTAAAATGACTTGATTTTCTAACTCATCCTTTTTGTACTTGCTAATTCTCATCCCACTGTCACAACTATTCCCACTCCTTGATTTAATTTCTTAAATTAAATCTTGTCCACTCAATTTGAATTTCACCCTAAAGTTGCCCTAACCCTAATTAAGGAGTTGTTACTTTGAATCTTTACCATATATTCTAGGGAACTTCTCAATCTTTAATCTCATCCGTCCATCCAAAATTGCATTTTTTATAAAATGGCAATTTTGTCCTCATTTTGTCATCTCTTAATATCTCTGAATATCTTAAAAGCTTCTTGCATTTTCTAGAGCTTAGCATTTTCTTGTCATTTAGTTATTGAGTTTTGCATGTAGGATTTTATATTCTCTTGCATAGTCATCTTGAACCCTTCAACACTTGCTTAGGACTAGACACAATAGTAGATTGCTCATCAAAATCTGAGGGCAACCTCTCATATTTCAACAAGCTAGAAGGTGTAGTGGAGATTAGTCATGGAGGATGAAGAACTTGGGTGAGATCACTCTGTTTGTTCTTTATTAATTTCCTTTGCACTCTATTACTTATTGTGGGTTTTATATGTTTGCATGTAATTTGCTAACCAAACCAACATAAAATTACCCTCAGTTATAGGTGTGTCTCTTTGTATTCTATCATTTATTTCATTTGGTGCAATGTTTATCTTCCATGTTTGGGTGCCCAAGTTGGAGGGAAAGTATTGGAGACAAAACCAATGTCCTTTCGCATTTCAAGGAGGTAATCTAAGGTTTGGAAACATTTGGAATGGAGAACTATCTTTGGATGCCTTGTTTGGTGCATTAGACCGCTTCACACATCTATAAAATTGGTTCTTTGGATGTAAAAAATATGAGGAATATTTTATTATAAAGTGTCATTACAAAAACAAAGACATATTGAGATATAAAGAGGTTTTTCATAGGTGCACAGGTGCTGCCATGTTGGAGGAAAAGAGGAGAATGGAAGTAGTTGTATTGTAATCTCATTTATTTGGAGATAATGCATAATTGGCCTCTCTTCTTGGTAGAGATTTTTTCCCACAAGGGTTTCTCCACATAAATCTTATGTTATGTGATTTTCTTATGTTGTTGATTTGTACATCATTGTTGCTATCTTATGGTGATGTTATTATTTATACATTATTGTTGTAAGTTCACAAAAGGTAGTGATTATAAGAATGTTATGTTGGCTGCTTTTTATCATCATAAAGAAGATGGATCTAATCAAGGTAATCTTGTATTAAGGAAACTTAATTTTAAGATTTGCATATAAGTTTCAAATTTTCATGTTATTTTAGTCCAAGCCTTGAATTGCATCCATTGAATTCATATTTGGATAGAGATTGAATTTCCCAATAATTGGTGTTAGAACATGTTTATTTCTTATCATTTGGTATCAGAGCTGAAGGTTAACTAGGTTTTGGATATTCCTTCTTTTTTTGTTTCTTAGCCTAACAAGCTTGTGGGAATTCTTTAGAAGGAATTGGAGGTTGTTAAAAATTTTGTGGGATTGCAAAGAATGTTCCATGAGTTAACTTTGTTTTCCAGGTTTATGAGATTGGAAGCCATGAATATTATTAATGTGGTCTATGTTGGGCATTAGAAGTTCATGATTATGAATCTTTATGGATTTGGTTATGTTATGGTAACTTGGAGCTCATATTTGACAATATGTGTGTATCCTTAGTTTTTGGTGTTGTTGTTCCTTTACCTTGTGGTCATGTGTAATGAGAAGGTGTTCATGTTGGATGGGTAGAGACATCCTAGTCACATGGAGAAACACCCTTGATTTGTACTACAAGATGGAGTATTCATGTTCAATTCATGGTTTTAGCCTTTGATTACATTAAAGTATTGAAAGATAAGCCACTAACCTCTTTGTGAATTATGGAACTGATATGTTTCATATGTTATAAGCTCTTGGAAAACTTGGTTTTCCTATTTGGTTGTAGTTTACTCTTTTTGTTAGCTATGGGTTTTTAGATTTGTGCTTATTCCATATTTCAAATGACATGTTTGATGTGAATGTCTAGATGTTTAAATGGATTTCATATTTAAAGAGATGGTTTTACATGTTAACTAAAATATGTGGTATGTATACTTGTGATGAGACTACATTCAAAATATTTTGGATGAAAATAGTTACATGGTTGCATGGTTGCTTGGAGGATTTTTATTGATCTATGGTTACTCTTATGTGTGTTTGATTAAAAAATTAGATCTATCATTGATCCTAGTGTTTGAGTCTTGTAAATCCACATGTTAACTTGATTATCTCTATTTTGCATGAGACTAATGTAGGGTTGAATCCATTTTTCATTTTTTAGTTATTTGAGATTAGAACACTGATTATGTATTTCTCCTTTGAGATGTTGCATATGTGCAAATATTATAAAATTGTTTGATGTAGATTCTTATTGGTAGGCTATATTCTTGGCCACCATTATTACATTGGTATTATTATTGCAATGAGAAAATGTTATTGGGAGTACTTGATATAGTTGTTCATTTGAATCTAAAATAGTAGTTTATGGTGTATGAGAAGCTTTGTTTACTTTCACTAGAGTGTTAAAAATAATATTGGTCATGATTCCATGTATAACTCAATATTACTTTCAATAGGAGCTTTATGTAGTTACATAATATGTTCCATCTTCTTTGTTTCAAGATTTTGGCTCTAAGTTGTTGTTGTTGTTACAATGTGTAGTGAGTAATGGATAATCTTTGAGTTCTTGGATATTTTTTCCTTTAGATAATAGTGAGAGTTTAATGGTATCATTGGTTCTATTGGTAAAGGATGTGTGGAAATTGTATCTTCTTGGATTGGAGATTGCAATTGTACTTTACCATTTGGGAGCTCATGGTGTTGAGTTCTTTGATTGTGTTGGGGCCATGGAGGATCTTCAATTCTAGGATATAGTTATCAAAATACCTGGAGAGCTTGGTTACACAGTTTAGTGGGAGCTTTGATAGTGATGTGGATTCATGATTTGATGATATTTTCATGTGGTCTCCTAGGAGGGGATTTTAGATCATGATATCATGATATACGTTCTTGATTCTATAGTTGGAATTTTGGCAATGGTCTTGTTTGTTCTCTTTGGCTTTGCATATTAATCATTGGCTTGGGGCTTCATGATTTCACATGGATGTATTTTAAGTTGGCATGAATTAATTTTTGGATGTTCATGGAGACTAGAGATACTTGGTTGAGGCTAACAGATCTCTTCTTTTATGGGATTGTATGTTGAGATGCTTACTCTTTGATAAGGATTTCAATAGAATGGCCAAGTAGCCTACACTTGGTTATGGATGTGAATCCATTATGGACCTGTAAATAAGATTTCATTGCTTGGTTTTGTGTGCACAAGACAATCTTGTATCCCACTCTTGGTCTACTCAGTAGGTGACTAATGCAGACTTTGTTAGTTAGCCTTGTTTTTGGTCATTTGTACATTGGCATGTTGCATTGAGATAGGAGGATGGGTATACAAAGACTTGATTAAAAATTTTGAGTTGGTATGTTGATGGCATGAAGTTTTATCTACATTTTGTATACCTTGGTTTGAGATATTATTAGCTTGGATGAGTCACAATTTGTTGTGGTTTCTATTCCAACTAGTATGAGTAAGGTAGCTACTCAAAGCCTTTGTTATCATTTGAATTTGATGATTTTGTTCATGTACAAATTGGTGTAGGTTTCAATGACATTTGATATGTTTCACCTTGGCATGTTCCAAATTTTTCTTCCATAAGTGGCATATTGGAGGATGTAAGGAATCTTTTTTCTCGATGGTGGTTATCATGGTTTCTTTTGCAAGTATCTTGTTGGAGCATGAGAGCATGGTGAAGATTGGGATGGTACATGTTTGGCCAAGAGATATTTTTCCTTTGTTTATAATTCCTATGGGTGTATTTAAAATGTATGATGTCAAGTGGGAGAATTTTAGGGTTAAGGTGTCATCTACCTTATAAATCCTATGTAATATTGCATGGTTCCAACATCCTTGGAATGCGTCTCTAGAAACTTAGGGTGAATTGGGAAAATATTGTGTAATATTTATTCTCGCAATTGTTTGTATTATTCATAAGGGGTGACGAGTTCCACTAGTAGTGGTAAAGGTAAGTTGTGGAAATAAATATTTATTATTATTTTCCCCACACGTGGATGCCTATAATGGGATAATAAAAGATAAGTAAAAATACAAATGAGTGCATACTAGTATTCTCCAAGTGGGTGCTTGGAAAGAGGCAATAGGTGTCTCCTGATATTTCATCATTTATTTCATTTAATGCAATGTTTATCTTCCATTTTTGGGCACCCAAGTTAGAGGGGAAGTATTGGAGCCAAAAATGGTATCCTTTCACATTCTAAGGAGGTAATCCAAGGTTTGGGGATGTTTGGAATGGAGATCCATATTTGGGTGTCATGTTTCATGCATTAGACCTCTTCACACATCTATAAAATCAACTCTTTAGATGTAGAAAATACGAGGAATAATTGATAATTGATTGAAGAGTTTCATTGCAGGAACAATGATAGGTTGATCCATAAAGAGGTCTTTCATAGGTGCACAAGTGCTACCATGTTGGAGGCAACGAGGAGAATGGAAGTAGTTGTATTGTAATCTCATTTATTTGGAGATAATGCATACTTGGCATCTCTTGTTGGTGGATTTTTCCTCGCAAGGGTTTCTCCATGTAAATATTGTGCTATGTGATGCTTTTGTGTTGTTGATTTGTGCATCATTGTTGCTATCCTACGGTGATACTATTCTTTATATATTATTACATTATAAGTTCACATAAGGTAGTGATTATAATCATGTTATGTTGGTTTATTTTTAACATCATAAAGAAGATGGATCTAATCATGGTAATCCCACATTAAGACAACTTAATTTTTATATTTGCATATGTTTCAAATTTTCATGTTGTCATCGTCCAAGTTATATTTGGATAAAGATTGAATTTCCTAACAATTGGTATTAGAACATGTTTATTTATTATCGTATATTGTTTTACATACACATAATATTCACAAAAATCAAAGTCATCAAAATAACCATCAACCATATTCATATTAAAGAAGAGTATGAGACCCTTATCACTAATGTGACCTATCATGTGGTGCCACAATTTACAAGAAATAATTTTATTAATTACATTCATAAATTTATAAAATGTAGATGCTTCTATCCTGAATAGGGTGTCATACTCTGTGTCCCTAGCCAACACCAAATTCCTTTTTCTCAACTTACAACCATTCTTCTCAAAATTAACATGTGTGGTATATAAAATTTGAATTTACAAAGGAAAGGTTCATTTCCCTTATCAAACAATTTCACAAACACTACACTAAGATTAGCTAGACTTTATGGTAAAGGAGACTAACTCGTTGCTATTCTAGATGAAAATGAAAAAACTATTTGATTAATCTTAACATGTTTTATCCTTGAAATATTGTTGTTTTCTAAACAAGCTAAAACACTACAAGTGAAATAAAAGTATTGTTGTTTTATAGGAAATAAATAATTAAATTAGAAAATTAAATGTAGAACTTTAAATGAACTATGGAGAGAAACTTAGTAATAAAAATTTTAAGTCTCTAGATTGGACACCAAATGTCACATAGGGTGTTATGATATGTATGGAAAACAACTCTTTAAAAAATGTCTTGAAAAATGTGCCTAGTTTGTAAAAAATGAAACTACAAAATACCAAATAGATCGCCAATGGTAATTTGAATAAAAAATAATAAGATTTAGCTAATATATTTAATAAAAATAATAAAAAAGGAAAGGAAAATAAAGGGAAGATATCTAAAAACTCCTAAATCATCGACTATCTTCTCCAAGAGAAAAACATTTGGTTCAAGAGACAAGAAAAAAGTTTGGGTTGTTTAGGAACTTTTATTTAGGTCAAGCCCCTATTTTGGTTTTTCAACATCCATAAATAACTAATGTATTGAAAATAAATAATAAATAGCATGCACCCTTCTTCTTAACGTATCTATGAATAAAGTAATAATAACAATACAAACAGAGTGTGATAAAATAAAAAATAGAATGTTAGTAAATGAGAGGTATGATTCCAAGAGCCAAGAATAATAGCAAGAAGGATTATATAATGATAGTAGTAAAAAATAGGAGAAGCTAGATCAAAAACCACAATTTAATTCACCTACCAAAGCTTGTTGAAGCCAATGGAGGTAATGAATTTGTTGCAACATGCTACTACACTTTCCACAAGATTAATAAATAGTGGGTTGATGATTATTTTCTATCTACGAACATCTCATTTAATCATTTATTGACTACTTGCAAGTTCAAAATGAAGAGAAGGTGGCCATAGATGAATGGGAAAGGAAAATTACTTATGTTCTAATGACTAAAGTAAAGCCACTATTTGAAGCTCAAACCCGATGTTTTGTAATGGAATCCCAAATATATTCATCACTCTAGCCTATCTCACTTGACATATTAGAGGGAGAGGAGGAGATAGAGGTTGATATAGAGAGATGGACAAGGATATGAAAAGAGATAAAGAGATAGGGAGATAGATAGATAGGGAGACATACGTAGAGAAGGATATGGATAGAAAGAGATAGAGAGATGAGTGAGAGGGAGATTGAGTGAGAAATAAAGATAAAGATATAGAGTAGAAGAGATGGACAAAGAGATGGAGTGAATAAGATAGAGAGAGGGAGACATTTCTAGAGATATGGAGAGAGATGGATGGGTAGAGAGAGGGAGACATTTATAAAGATGGAGGGAGAGAGAGGAATAGAGAGGTAAAGATTAATATAGAGCAATAGAGGAAGAGTGAGACAAATAAACAAGGTAGAGATGAATATAAAACAATAGAGGAAGAAGGAGAAAAACAAATAGAGATATAGAGAGAGATAGAGGGATAAATAAAGATAGATATAGGGAGATAGAGGGGGGGAGATAAAGAGAGATAGATAGAGAGGAGGAGATAAAGAGGAAGAGGTAGAGGTAGAGGTAGAGTTAGAGAGAGATATATATGATTAGATAGAGTGATATAAAGATAGATATATAAGGAGATATAGAGAGGGAGAGAGAGAGAGAGATAAAGAGAGAGAAATAAAAAGAAGTAGAGAAAGAAAAATAGAGACAGAGAGATAAATATAGAGATATATGGGAAGATAAAAGGAGAGAGAGAGAGAGATATAAAAATAGATAGGGGAATAGGGAGGGAGCAAGAGAGGGAGAGATGGGGAGAGATAGAGAGGGGGAGAGAAAGGGAGAGGGATAGGTAGAGGAGGGAGAGAGAGAAGATGGGGAAGAGGGAGATATATGTAGAGAGGGAGAGAGAAGAAGAGGGGGGAAGGGAGAGCGAGAGATAAATAAAGGGTGATGTAGAGAGATAGAGAGGGATAGCAAGAGAGACAAAGAGATAGGGAGATAGATATATAAGGAGATATACATAGAGAAGGATATGGATAGAAAGAGATAGAGAGATGAGTGAGAAATAAAGATAAAGATATAGAGTAGAATATATGGAGGGAGAGATGGAGTGAATAAGATAGAGAATTAAGAAGAGGGAGAGAGGGAAAGGATATATGTGTATAGGGATAGAGATAGAGAAATAGATGTAGAGAGATATAGATAGAAAGGAATAGAGATAAAGAAATAGATGTAGAGAGATATAGATAGAAAGGAATAGAGATAGAGAAATAGATGTAGAGAGATGTAGATAGAGAGAGGATTGAGAGAGAGAAAGAAATAGAGGTAGATTTAATGAGGTATAGATAGAGAGGGGAGGAGAGATAGGGAGATAGAGATAGAGGGGGAAAGAGTGAGAAAAATTAAGGTGATAAAGATAAATAATAGAGAGCTATAGATAGGTGAAAAGATAATGAGATATAGATAGAGGTAAGGAAGGAGAAAGAGGAAGTTTTGGTATATGAGAGAGAGACATGGAGAGGGATATATATTTACAAATAGATAGAGGAGGGAGAGAGGGAGAGAGTGGAGATAATTAGAGAGAGGAGAGAGAATATATAAACATTTTGGCATAATAATGACACTCTCATTGTATATGATAATATAATCCAATGACAATACAGTGAATGATGATGACACTCTTATTGTATATGATGCAACTAAAGAAAATATTATAAAAAAAACACAAATATAAATATTATTGATGATGACACTCTTATTGTATATGATGCAACTAAAGAAAATATTATAACAAAAACACAAATATAAATATTATTGTCATTTTCAATTCCTACAATCGATATCTCTTGATGTTTTATGTATAGACTATTTAATAGGATAGATATGCTAGTATAATGATAGTAGTAGAAAATAAGAGAAGCTATATCAAAAATCACAATTTAATTCACCTACCAAAGCTTGGTGAAGCCAATGGAGGCAATGAATTTATTGCAACATGCTACTACACTTTCCACAAGATTAATAAAGTGTGAAAGAGTCTTCACATGAACTTCAAAAAGCTAGTAAGAGCTCAAGAATGTTGTTATAAATGGTAGAATAATGGGAGAGAGTTAAAATTTGTAAGAGAGATTAAAGGTGAATGGTAATAGTTCAAAAAAAGGGGTCAAAGGAATGAAGAAGAGAGAGGTGGGTAGCCATTAAAATTCACTCCAAACAAATTACTTGTGGATTAAGAAGGCATAAATGAATGGAATGCTAAAAATAATCAAAAAATGATGAACTATCATAAAAATTAAACACATTGCATAGATATCTACACATTTCCCTAAATTTTCCAAACAATTCTTGCTTGGAAAAGGTCAAACAATAGAAAATCACACAAGAAAACAATTGTGGCATCAACTACAAAAAAAGTGACAGTGAGATGCTAAGCCTTTGGCATAATGGGAAGGGGAAAGGCTACGGAAAATGATCAAATGGACTAAAAAAACACTAGGGGATATGGAAACCAAAGTAAGCATAAAACATGGCATGAAAATATAAGGTATGCAATTTTTAACATCACAACATGCACCCTTGAATCATTCATTTTAAATATAGAAATCATTTTTTTAGCTAAACCTTGGCTATGCAATACATCTATGAAGGTTTTCACCCTTCCATCACTAAATATTAACTTTACCTTCCTTTGGTCCACAATATTTTGTATGATGTCATCCCTAGGGAAAACTTCGTTGTCATCATAAGTTTTATGTACAAGGAACCACTCCTTGTGAGGAGTCATATGGTAGGATGCACCTAATATATCAAACAAGAGGCATGAGAAGTCATGTTAATAGAAATAATAAAAGCAATAGTAGCTTCTTCATTAAAGCGTTTACCCTCAAAGGGATCATCATTAGTATTTTTATTATTCTTAAATTACTTTTTGAGATGTCATGATTTGCCACAAGTCCAACACTTACCAAGTGTCTACTTAGGTTATTCCCTATATTTTTTCTTATCACCTTTCTTGTTCTTTTTATCTCTCTCTTTAGATCTTCCCCATATATGCAATGCATCCTTAGACCCTTTTAAAGTATTTCTCTTAAAATTTCCTCTATGAGCAAGGTGGCAAAAAGGGCATCTAATTTTGGATCTATCAAACAACCATTTAGTGCAAGAATCAAATTATCTCTCAAGACTTAAGCAATGAACATAGTAATAAAATATTCTTATTCTTTTCCTCTATTTACATATCAATTGATTGTAACTAACTCAATATTAGACTAAATGCATTCAAATACATTTTAATCAAGTCCTCGTCCTTCATTTTAAGAATCTTATTCTATTCTAAAATTTATATGTAGTAGTTTGACAAAAAAAAGTTGAGAGAACATAATCATATAAACACAAATGGATAGTGTCATGTTCATTTTTATTAACTTTTATCCATTCTTCATTTAATAACTTATCTATCTTCTTTTAACTCTCATAAAAGTACATTGATCCATTTATTCCAATATATCCTCCAAATTTAGATTTGAAGGTTAAAAGATTATTCCATTGAACTTTTTGATCTCTAATCAAGATGAGTTAGCCAGGAGATCTTTATCACCCAAAATCTAAGACTACAAGAAAACATGACACACTCCCTCTATAACAAAAAACCCAATCACACACGACAAGAAAGGTACTCCTCTATATAATCAAGGAAACCATGACTGTAATCTACCAATTATAGAAAATAAGGTATAACTAAACAATGAGATATTTTGAAACTTTATGTATCCAAATTTAATAAAATGATAGATAATAAATAGAAATGAAATCAATCATAAAGTAGATGAAAATCATAATATCAATATTTATATAAAGAAACCTGTGTGAGAAAAAAACTCCATTCCCAAACAGATCCAATCTTGAATTGGTTCTTCAAAAGAGAGTTACATTAATGTAACTCATCCATTTTAATTCTATCAACACTTTTTTACTACTATAACTTGCAAAATAATCTATACATCCTCCAACTCCAAGCACTAATCTATATAAGAATTATAAATTGAAACCATGGGCTGATTTTGGTAAACTATTTAAAATCCCAAAGGATGTATGATGCCCAAATTGGTTAGAATAAAATCTCAATGTTCTTCACACTATTATTAGAATATTTCTTAGAGGACATTTTGTTATAACCAAGAATATTTGACTACATAGACTTGGGCACCCAATTTGTCCTCATTCTACTATGGGTATTAGATACTTCATGATAACTAACTAATGTTTTCAAAATATTGGTCAAGATTCTAATATAATATCCCTCTTATATTCTCTTACATGTCATATGTAACCCCCATGAAAACTAGTCAAGATGCTCTTACACATGTTTTAAGATAACACATTAAAAAGCATGTCAAGACAAAAGTGAAATGCCTACATCCTCATGTGAAGAAAAAATCCACTAAAATATAAAATCAATGTTGCCTCCAAATGGGATGCCAAATTTCTCAAGTATATCTAGAAGGTACTAAACATGAAATAACAACACATACAAAATATTTAAACAAGAAAATTAGGATTATAGAGTTGAGACACCTTATCCTGACACAAAGCATTTTATTAGAATAGTTCTATATATAATAGATACAGTTTTCTCTACTTCTAGATGAAAGTGGTATGGTCCACTATTCAAATAAATTCCTACCAAAAAATACTAAAAACTTATTTTTATCACCTATCACCGATGTATTCTTAACAAAAATATATATTTTCCAACTTGAATGGGTGATGTATCAACTCGTCACATGCCTCACATGCTTGATTGGACTCGTAGTTAAAATCATGTAATTTATTTGAGGAGGTGTATGTTTGGTTTGAATCCTAAAAGAGAAATGGTTTATGCACACTTTGTAGTGTAAAGATACATAGTATGCTTAATGGCATTATGTGGGGAAGCACTACCTAATACATTTAGTTTCATAAAATGTGTCATGGATCTTAAAATAATGGTTTATCCACTTTAAAAAATGGTTATAAATTACTAAAAATCATGTTAAATATGAGATGTTCCAACTAGACCACATCACTAACAACCATAGTAAGGAAATTCAAACAAAATGTCCTAGAAAAATATCGCAAAGCTAAGCAATATAAAATTACATAAAAGTGCAAGACACAACTTACAATACAAAATGATATCATCTAATTACTAAAGTTTAATAATAATCAACACATAGATAGTAACCAATAAACCTCAATAATTTCTAGCAAAATTTTACATTATGACTCTCTAAGTAAGTATCATAGTCAAAGGTGCCAATAAGAGTGTTAGAACCATAATTTTCATTTAAAATTTCTATGGGTTTTTACCCATCTGTGCCCAAACTTTTGCTACCTTTTTCATGAACAATTTTTTTTTGTCATCCATAATGCCAAAATGCCTTTTACTGCCATACCTTTGCCTTAACATCCATCTTTCTTAGCCAACACCATTTACCTCTTTACCTCCTTACCACGGCCACTTGCAGGGTGGCTCACAGTATCATGGTTGAGAGCAGTCACATCATATCTTTACCACTGCACCGTAAGGAGTTTGAATGAATCCCATGGTTGAGTGGTGAAGTGAAAAGACACTGCCATACCACGAAGAGTCATCAAGGGGCCCACAGTAGAGCAGTCCATGTCGATGTTGTTATACTGCATAGAGTGAACAGTTTGAACATGGTAGAGCAGTGGAAGGAACAAAGCGAGGAGAAGTTAGACCCCGGCATACCGCGGAAGGTTGACAAGGAGTTTGTGGTAGGGCGATAGACAATGATGAAAAAAGGAGGTCACCGCCATACCGTGGTAGGTCAGAATAAAGACCGCGGTAGAGCGGTAAGGAGAGCAAAGAAAAGACAGGTCACCACCATACCACGGGAAGACAAAATGTGGTGCACGGTTGGGCAGTAGAGAGTAATACAAGGAAGAGACCGCTATACTATGTTAGGTCAAAATAAAGACCGCGGTAGAGCGGTGGGGATGGCAGTGAAGGGCAAGTCACTATGGAACCGTGGGGAGAAGATAGGTAGACCACAATAGAGCGGTAGACGGTGGAGTAACGTGGAATGTGACCGTGGTACCGCATCAGTTGAAATGATGGCGCGCGGTAATGCGGTAAAGTGGATGTTTCTGCTGCGACGGTTATGATGGTTATTTTTAGTTGTGAAGTGACACGACTCTTTGCCTCTCGTGAAAATATGAACAGTCAGAAACTAAAAGGCACGGTAAAGGTTCTCTAAAATGTATAAAAGCATGAATTCGAGGTAGAATTGAGGTTGGAAGTTAGAACAATTAAAATAGAGATAATTTCAAAAAAAATTATGCTATAGAGACCATGATGCAAGTTTAATTTTTAAGAAAATAATGAAAGACTTATGTTTTGGTGGTTCCAATTTGGTATCAATTGTTTGTTAAAATTATTCAATTATCCGATTGTCTCCGACTTAATGTTTTCTGGTTATTTAAGTTGATATATCCAGTATATATTCAATTTGTCAATGCACGTTCATTGTATCTGTGTGATGTGATTATTTGGTTTCTTCAAGGAAGAATTAAATTATTTTTGGTCAATCACAGTAATTTGGGAATATTATTTGGATCAGTAAGAAGAGTTAGATAATTAGGATTGGTATTCTTCCTCCAGCAGGGTTTGGCAATCATTATCTTGCATGTTTATACGAGTTATAAATAGATACTTGTGTGACAAACAATTTGAATTCATGCCAAATAAAAGCCATCTACCAAAGACTTTCATTAGACTCCATTTTACCCAACAGGGCACTAGTCTCGCCTATTCTATTCATTTAAATTCATTAAATATTTTTTCAGACATTTGTTAACTGAACATATTTAATTATTCAATTTATACCAAATAGGTTTTTATCTCTCCACTTCTAATTGCCATTGTGGATAGATTGTTTATGCAGGAAGTGTATTGTTTAAGTCTGCCTCATTTACATAGGTTTACCTGCCTAGGTTTAGTAGAGCCTAAAGAGTAGAAGGTTCAAATTTACTGTTTGGCCTTGTATGTTAGCCAGAAACGTTGTGAGAGCTTGGCAACCTCTCATGGTTCAAACCTGTGTTTTTGAGTCCTAACAAAGAGGAGACATATAACTCTACTAGTATCCAAATTGTCAAAGTTTTGATTGTTAATTTTCAAATCAGTAGGTTAATCGGTGTTTATTACAAGTTTTGGAAGGTCATACTTGTGAATTTTAACCTTTTTTTATAACATATATTATTTAAGAAATTTTCATTCATTTTACTAGCATTGTGTGGTAAAAATTATGCATTCTTGATTTCTTTCTTAAATATAACGGAAAAACCTTCATTTAAAATCTTCATGAATTTGATCTTTGAGATCTCAAGGATCATTGTAACTTGCAATATAATTTCAAAGCACACAATTCACCTAGAAGACTCTATAAGATACCTCTTTTTGACTTGGAACACGCCATCATTTATCTCTTTCCATAAAAACCATAAAATCTCAATGCATAAAGTCAACCAAAAAATATTAAGACGCTCTTTCAACGCAATGACATACTAAAAAAAAATTCATTCCAAGATAAACTATTCTTATTATCCCAACCTAATACATCCCCTAAGAATAAATCCCAAATACTTTTTAAAAAATTACATTTAAAAACAAGTTTTCATGGGTTTCCAAAATATAACAAAAATTGCAAGCAATGGGAGAAAAACTAAAATCAATTTAAATAACACCTACAAAAAGATTTTTAATAAACAATAACCATCTAAAATAGGATTTTTTTGGCTCAATAAAGTTGCACCAATAGATATTAAGAATGTGGCAACACTACCTAGAAGTAATGTTAAGGTTCCATTTAGCATTAACACTAGCTAGAACATCCTAGGAATCAATTAATAAGTAATACAATTTCTTGGTATTAATACTAAAAAAAATAGAAGCATCTAAATAGCTATAGTTTTCAGTAATTTTTCTATAAAAAATGATGTTTATTGGAAATTTAATATTGTACAAGGTTCTTTTCAAAACTGAGAGAGTTCTCTTCTATGATTCAAGGAGTATTTTATTTTATACTATCTTGAGTATTTAACTATTCAAATTCAAAAATATCATTGAACTCATTAATATATTTATTATCTCAAGTTTTGGTAGAGTAATCTTATAACAGGGCTAAGTCCTTATTATTCCAATTTTGACTATGTCAAATAGATCTAAATAAAAAAAATACCATATATATTGAAGGCATTGTGACCCTTGATAAAACCTCTTACAACCTCCCAAGATCTTCAAAAGATTAAAAAAACACACTAGATCTAGAAAGGTTGATTGATAAATTACCAAAAAATAATATCGTAGGTATGTAAGCCAATCAAATGCTTAGTATTTTTGGAAATAACTAATTGAATATTATCTATAACCAAAGTTTTCCAATGTTTTATCTCATGAGAGCTTTAATAATCCATTTTTAAAATAAGACAACACCTTGGATTTTTACATTATTCAAACTTAATCCACCTTTGGCCTTGTCTAAGCACAAATACTCCTACTTAATTGCATGCCTTTTCTTGGTGTCTTTACCATCAAACCATATAATTTTTCTCATGATTTATTAGATCTTCTTTACTTGAAAACTACCAAATAACTAAGAAAAATTATTATAATTGCTACAAGAGGAAATAATTTTTTGACACACTTATACCCTCCCACCGAGAAAATTTATTGAGGATTCCATTTAATATTCTTTTTCTCAAATTTAAAAAAATCAGTCCTACATTTCCCTCATACAAGGGCTAATTAAGAATGAAATGCCCAAATATTGATAGTTTTAGAAGGTCAGCCCCATTGCGAATTAACTTTATTAAACTAGATAAGAAGATAATCTTTCTAGCTTACGAAAATGGATTTACTCTTTAAAATAAATCCACCAAAAGCCTTGTGGTATAAGTTCAAGCTATTCATCAAGTTTTTAAAGTTACCATCTTCATGATTAAATAATAAATTTGTATCATTAAATATTTGAATATTTGGTAATCTGTCATTATTTGGTGATGAAATCCATTTAACCATCTTGTTGACGGGTGTTTTTGCACTCACCAACACATAATAAAATACACTAGGTATCTTGTCCTCTTTTGAAAGTAAACTCTATTTGATCACTTAGATAAACTAACCCCAAGGTTTTGGTAGTCAGGTCTTGACTGTGACATGGATAAATTAGTGAAATGAATGTGATTTTGCTGGTAATCACAAGGGGACTTACATTTTCTTAAAACTGAAGGTTTCTTTTCTACACTGAGATTGAGATTTCTGCAATTTCCTCTTCAAAAACTTCTTTTTTTAGATCTAAAATCTCTGATTTGGCTTTCCAACTTCTAATTTTTTAATGTTTTTTATTTTACCTCAAATAAAATTCAAAAGGATAGGGTTTAAAAAACCTAATTTAACCTAAGACTGAAAATATATTAGAATCAATAGACAGGTTCCACAAAAAACTATTTTTTCTTCACCAACTTAACACAACTACACAAAATGGATGCAATATTCAATGGTATTCTTAAGGTTTTCATATTACAGATCCTTCATTAAATCCATCAAGTTAGTGTAATTTAATCAACAACTTATAATTGAACTTAAGTATAAAAATGGCTTAGACTAACCATACTCTGAAACTTACAATCAACAAGAGTCAAATAGTATAAATCTAAAATCCATCAATATCAACTCCAACAAATCTTTAGATAAACTAAACTAATTTTAAAATATGAACCTTGAGCAAACACATGCAACCATGTTAATATTCAAAATTAAACAAAAAGTAATTCAAAAAGATGAATTTATGTATTAATTTTGGTAGTATTTTGGCAACAATTACAAGGTCTCTTTCATTACAAATGAAAAAGGTGTAGCCTTTTATAGATTTTCCAATACAAATGAAAGGATAAGATTTATTGTTAATTAATGGCCCAGATCTATCCAAACTAGAGTATTTAAGATAGGGCAGTTCACATTAGGTTGGACCATATTACATTTGTATTTTATATTAGAGATGCATTAAATGCTTACAAAATATTCCCTTTTATCTCCAATTTAAAATTTGTTACGCTCTTGATCTTGGCATCTATCCTTACTTGGAGATTCAAAATAAATCCTTATTACTGGTCCCCAAAACACTTTGCATATTTGACACATACTTTGGCACAAATTCTGATGTGGATCAATATTGAATCGTGAGGCTACATTTAATATTTGGTTTAGTTCAATTACAATATTCTCCAAACTTTCTCTTGGCATCCTGGGGATATACAATACCTCCTAGGCTAGCAAGCATTGACATGAATCCATATGCAAGTCTCCTTTTGATTTATTTAATCTCCTTCCAAGAATAATTTTATGATAGCTCCTTCAAGAGCTAAAGCTTTTTTTGAAGATCCTAAAAATCAAATACCATCATTATTAGCTCACATGTTGAAAATCCAATCCCTAAAACATCAAAATTAAGCTTGAATAAACATTTTCAAGATTTCAACTTCATCATTGAATTTCAGAATTTTAGCCCTGTTCCAAAATTTAGGATATTTGAAGCTATTAGAAATTTAGGAGATTTTAAGCTATCGAGAATTTAGGAGATTTTAGGCTGTTAAGAATTTAAAAGATTTTAGGCTGCAGGAATTTAGGAGATTTTTGAATTTCACGGATTTTAAAATTTCTCATATTTTTGAATTTTTAGAGTTTTGAAAAAGTTTTGGATTTTCCCTAGGAGATTTTTCCCTGTCATGGAATTTTGAGGTTTTGAAAAAGTTTTGGATTTTCTCAAAAATGCGATTTTTAAACTCTTACTCCTTTTTGGCCTACAAAGTTGGATTAAAGAGATTTCTTGAGGATAGTAAATCTCTAAAAATGAATCATCTATGCATATTTTTGGGATTTGAGGGGGTTAGGGAATTTAGGAGATTTTAGGCTATTAGGAATTTACAAGATTTTTTAATTTTGAGGATTTTTTAATTTCACAAATGATTGAATTTCGCAGATATTTGACAATCTTGGATTTTTTTCGCAAGAGGTGAATTTCCCCGGGATGAAGAAATCCCCAAAAATGGGAGATTTCATGGGATGAAGAAATCCTCAAAAACCTAAAATCTCTGTAAAATAAGAAAAATTGAACCTTAGACCTTCCAACCAACAATTAATGATTTTCAATGACTTCTCATTTGGTCCTCCTTAGTTGCAAAATACCTCAAACTTCCCTATTTGATATGATCTTGATAAACATCTAAAAGATGACTCCAAAAAGAAAAAAATTGAGGAATTTTTTTCTAAAGAGAAAAGGTAATAAACCACAAAGCAAAAAAGGGCAAAGGGGGGTCCCTGTTTGGATGGGGCATGTGTGCAAGGCACAAAAAATAGTGACTTTGAAGGAGTTTATGGTGAACTCCTCAACACCCAGGATCACTTGCAAGATAAAATAACTTCCACGAGAGAGATGGTAGAAATATCATGCTATGATTAAGGATGCAAGAATACCAAAATAACAGCCACACTGAATATAGCAATGCATATATGATGCCTTGCTTATATAGACAAGGTGAGGAATAGGATTAGGCAAAATCATGGTAAGTCTCTTAATCCTATCACATGAGATAACTAAGTCATAAATACTTAGGACACAAACATTGAATAAATGCCAACTAGATAAGATAAATGACAACTAATGCTTAACTAGAAAGATTCCTTTCTAGGACCAAAGTGGACTTAACAATGTAAATAGGACCTAGATAGGTAAAACACCTATTTACACCAACACCCCCCTTAAGTACAACTTAGGGAGTACTTTAGTAAATGACACAAAGATGGGTCCCTATTACAAGGCCATGTTAGGTACCCATGTGCATATGCAATGCAATCTCTCACAAATGGAGAAAAGGAGAAAACCTAGTGGGACAAAACTCCTCCTGAAAAGAGAGATAAAAACAATAATGCTCTTCATAAGAAATTAGAGGACAAAACCTCATTTGAGTAAAAAGAGCTCCCATAAGAGAGTTGAAGACGAGACCAATCAACCCCCCTCAATGAAAAGATCCATTACAAATCCAATAAATCTCCATCCACACAAAGGATGATAAGAGAGACCATATAGGCCCCCAATATGAGATAACCCACTACAAAGAAGAAATGGAAGCACATTTGTGGAGTAACACTGGAATCCTTAATCTGAAAAGCAAAGGAAAGATAATTTTGTTTGCTAGAAATGATATTAGAGTCACTCAAGGACTCAGGTTGGAATTATGATAAAGCAACAACAGACCTGATGCCAAGGAACTCTGGAAAACTCTCAAACTGACACAAACCTGGAATCTATGAAGCAACAGTTGATTGAAAAATGATATGGAATTGAAATGAAGTGCAAAGATCAAAATTGCATCCTCTCAACTATCAAAACATCCAAGTAATCCTCTATAACAACCTTTGGAGAAAAACTAAAATAACGATCAACTTGAGACAAATATAGAAAAAGTGCATGGATAGCAATATAGAGCTCCTTAATACCTTTCCAATGTCGTAAATATTGCAAAAATCAAAGATCATGGGAAAAAAAATGAGCTAAGGAGCCATAAATGAAGATTTGACTTCAACTAGTAATAAACACCGAAAAACACCAAAATTATGCAAAATAACCTGTACCACTATGAAATTGACAATGCCAACTTTCTGATGATATCTCGTTTGAAATATTTTACCTCTTGAATTGCAAGTTATGAGAAAACGAAAAAATGCCTATATGAGGCAATTCACAAACTAAATAGGTGTAATAATTAAGCCCTTGGGGGCTTATTCGGTGGTCACCCATGTGATCCAGTGTGCAAAAAAAGGTTTTAAAAAACCTACCACCACCCAACGGTGGCACCGTCAGGGTGGGTGATTAGGGAGGTGACAAGCCAAGGGTCGTGCCACCCGAGACTAAGCCCCCCGCATAAGCAAGCCTAAGGGCTATGACCCTCAATGATCAGGGTTGGTAGAAACTTAAAATAGTCAGTGCCAATAAAGAATAGTTGATGGAAAATAAATTTAAAACCAAAATTTTAATTTATATAAAACACTAGATCGATAATTAAGTGAATTGTACCGACTGAATTTGACAACAGTACGCTGATGAAGTAGTGATATGATAGTGGGTACCACGATTGCAGATTTATTCCAACCAAAGGTATAGGAATATTTCTCTAATATTTTTTCAACTATAAACGTGCTCAAACTGCGACCTTTGTTGATGCCGATCCATACGATACAATCGAGTATAGATCCATATGACTGGATAATTTTTTTTGGCCTAATGCCTAGATTAAATATCTTAGATTTTGATGATTTGGTAGTCGAGCCTTGGGTTCTTAGACCTTTTAGATGTGACAAAGAGGTTAGTTTTCACCCAAACTAGTATGAAAAATCAACTAGCCCTCGGATCTGGCAACTGAAACCCTTCCTTCAAACCCTTGCAGATTTGACAAAATATCAGTAGTTATTTTTGGATTCAATTATGTGTAAGCTTTTGAATCTTATGGATTGTGGAAATCTAATAGCATTGATTGAAAAAATATGTGAAATCTTGACAAAACAAAAGCCAAATATGACTTTCTCTGATGCCCTAGATTCAATGGCAAGGTTCTTAAGGCTCCAACTCATACCCAAAAACAATTCATGCCAAGATTGGTCCCTCAAATCTAGGAAGAAAATTTGCAACACTAAAGCTTTCATACCATGTTGGAGTTTATGGTGAACTCCTCAACACCCTACGATCACTCGCAAGAAAAAATAACTTCCACAAGAGAGATGACAAAAATATCACGCTATGATTAAGGATGCAAGAATGCAAAAATAGCAGCCACACTAAATATAGCAATGTACATATGATGCCTTGCTTATATAGGCAAGGTGAGGAATAGGATTAGATAAGATCATGCCAAGTGTCTTAATCCTATCACATGAGACAACTAAGTCATAACTACCTAGGACACAATCATTAAATGAATGCCAACTAGATAAGATAAGTGACAACTAGTGCTTAACTAGAAATATTCCTTCCTAGGACCTAAGTGGACAATAATATAAATAGGACTTAGATAGGTAAAACACCTATTTACGCCAACAAAGAGAAAAGGAAAGAAACCAAAAAGAAAAAAGGAAAAAACGGGGGTCCCCATTTGGACGAGGCGTGTGTGTAAGGCACAACAAATGGTGACTCTACTGGAGAAATTCTCTAGAGCATTTCAATGACAAATCAGAATCATGAACATAGAATCTCTGGTTCTTGCTCTCTAGACTAGGTCAAATAAATTAAAATGCATGATCAAGGAATCAAAATCATTGGTTGATCTAACTTTCCATAGGCTGAAAAATCCAAGTGTGCGCAAATGCATTTGTTTCCCTCCTTAAGTTACCACGAGAACCTATGCTTTGTCACATTAAGCTACATAAATGATTCTACTTCAAAAGCAGCCTAGACATTGCCTTTTTGCCAGTTAGGCGTTTATAGCCTTGACAAGGTTATCATTGTGATTCTCTCGAGCATGGATCCACTACTAGCCAAGCATCTACAGCCTCGGTAGAGATATCTGAATCCTCCTGAAAGTTGAATTTCTTTTTTTTCTTTCTCTTATTTTTATTGATTTTCATTTTCCTTTTATTTTCACTTTCAACTTGCAGTAGTGAATCTTGCTTTCAAGAATGAGAATCATAGTGGCACTGAAGCATAAACTTAAGATTTTTCACTTAACATGACTTAACAAAGAAACCCATAGTAACCTCAAGATTCTTAAAATAAATGTCCAAATCATTTGATAATAACAGTAGACTTTCCCCAACTATTCACAGAGACATGATTAAAGTTTTCCAAAGAAATACTCAAAAAAATAGATAATTAAATTGTTGTTGAACCTACAAAATAATCTAGAAGCAAACAAGAAAAACCCTAGACCAGACTGAAAAAGCAAGCAAAACTGCACTTAAACTAACAAACCAATAAAAAGTGTTGTATTCTAGTTATCATTAATGTCAAAAGTGTAAGTAAAATGTGAGTTTGGTTTTTATTGTTGCGAGAAGTATGTTTGAGGTTGTTGCAATTTGGTTGTTAGTGTTACAGTCTAGCTAACTAGGTGCCAGAGTCTCAAAGAGATGCTCTGCATTTATCCATTGGTGATGTGTTGCTCTTGCAGATTGGAAGATATATTCATATGTTATTAGAGCATGTGTGATCCAAGTTTCATGTTGTTTGGATTACCAAAAAGGTGTTTTGTAAGTAACAGTTTGAAGACAATGTTAGTTCTATGGGGGTGCTCATAGAGGTGCAAAGTTTGGCTTTGTATTCCTTCACATTTGCAAATGTGGTTATGAGGTTCAAAAGTTAAGTTCAACATGTTGGGAAGATATTATATCCAAATTTCCATGTCATCAATCCTTTTGTAGAGAAATTTATATATGACATTAGGATTGTATTGTTAGGTGGCTAGTTTCTATTTTTGTTGGCTTGCTCCAACTTGTTGTTGCATGAAGTTATGAAAGAGTTGTATGAGAGTGTTCTTGAAGATCTTGTGATGTTTTTTCTTGCTTTGTATCATTTTTTTTATTTTTTTCAAAGCAAGTTGTGGTCCATAATGAAGGTGTTGTTGGGTTATGTTTTTGTGTGGCTGACTAAGGCATGTTGAAGTTGTGCACCACAATTTTTTGGTTGCACATAGTCTAATAAGTGTTTGAATGTGTTATATGGGTCATGTCGACTCATCTAAGTGAATCACAAGTAATTTTTAATCTTTCGTGAGTTTTTCCAAGTTAAAATGACCAACATGCTACAAGTTTCATATTTTCTTACTTAAGACCAACCTATTTTGAATGTATGAAGCGTGTGGATGTTTTTCATTAAAGTTTTATGTTTTGAAGAGTGTTTAGGACTAGGTTAAATGTGTGTTGGATTCTACAAGGCATGTTCCTCTTCCTGGTGTTGTATGTAGTTCATTTTAGGGCTTGCCCTCTATACATTTCAAGTTGTTCATCTTTGGATGACTTGTAATTATAATATTATTTGTTGGAGGCTGACATATGTAATGTATTTAATGAAATATCATGTAAATATTATAAACCTAGTTGGTCTAGGTTGGTGATTAATCAAAGAAGAGTTGATGATGTTTAATGCATTATGATGTTTATGTAAGCGAATGAAGGAGAAAGAGAAGTTGTAGATCCTATCTGGATTCAATTTGATAATATCTCTGAGATATAAGGGAAGTAAAGAGTGTGCCTAACTGATTGCTAGAGGCACTGAGCCAAGGGAAGACAATTCTTGAAGGTTGAAAGCAGTGAGCGAGTAAGTTGTAGAGAAGACACTTGAAGAAGTTTTCAAAGCATAATTGCAATCATCAAAAGAGAAGGGAAAAAGAAAAATTGAAATCATCAAAAGAGAAGGGAAAAATCAGAATTGCAATCATCAAAAGGATTGAGCTTCATTTTCAAATTTAGATAGTAGAAGGATTGTCATGCTGCAATAGTTTTCTAAGTTTGTTCTCAGTTTAGGGATTAGTTGCTTCCTTGGGTTGTAGCCCTAAAATAAAGTCTACAGGGAGTTGTAGCTTCCTAGGGAGTGACTCTAAAACCTTTACAATGAGTAGTAGCTTCCTTGAGTTGTACCCCTAAAACAAATTTGTAACTATGATTCATTTGTGAGGTTGGATTAGGATAGTAGCTCCTAGCAACTTTTCTCATCGTGGTTTTTCCCCTTTGGGGTTTTCCACTTATGTATGGTGTTGTGCATTGTTTCTATCTTTTATGTTCTTGCATGTGCTATAAAGTTTAAGTTTCAGTTTGCTCTGGAGGGTTTGAAATTTAAATTGAATACCGATTCACTCCGCCTCTCAATATTTTGGTTTGTGTTCAACAAAAAGAAAATGAGAAACAAAATTAAACCAACCTTATTCAAACTTGACTATATACAAGAAGAATCAATAGACAGATTATACCCAAGCAAAATAAATGAAACTTGCCCTTATACGATTTCTCAATGGATGCATAAGTAACAAGGCAATGGTTATAGTCCTAAGTCATACAAATTCATCCTTATATTCATAAAAATAAGTTCCCATCTCACAATTATCAAACTTGATAACAAAATCAAGAAAAATTAAGAACTGAGGCAACTCATTAGGCCCATGATCAATTCACATGCATGTTTTATTTCTTAGATTCCCATAATTAAAATGATAAGCATAAGAATTGATAGGAACAAGGAAAGATATAACCTAGGGAGTTGCTTGTGCAAGTAGTAACATTTGATTATTAGCAACTTGTCTATAGTTTGATCTTGCATTCACAGCTTCAAGAGGACATAATTCATGATGTAGTGTTCCTCTTGCATTGTAGATTTATAAATTGTAATTACATCCATCGGGTAGTATGCTATGTAAAAGACCAAATTCTTCAATTTCATGGAACATTTTACCTGGTTCTACATTGGTAAATGGCCAAGATGACAAATATATAGGTACATCTTTAAGAATTTTTTTGTATTTGACAACCTCAAGAATATCCATCATGATATGTCAATAGTCCACGTTTTGTGTATCTACTTGATTGATTTCCTTTTTAATTTCCTGCACATCAACATTATTATGATAGGATTCTTTATTGTAAAAATATGACATGCATGAATCTGTCTTGTCTAAATTATTCGAATGTAATGAAGGGAAATCATTATCTAATGGGGTAGAAAAAATCCTTGTTTTAATTTATGACTAGCATGATACGTCACTCATGATAATATCTGCTAAGGTTCCTTCCTAGTGGATTTATTCTCCTTTCAACTCATGCATTGATGTTTGACAAAATTCATCGACAAAGTTCTCAGAGTCTTCATGTTGTTGTACTATTTAATACTCATCCATTACTTGTATTGCATCGCATTCATTATTGTTACGTGCTACAATGGGATCATCTTGCTTATATAAGATTTCATCAGCTTCAACTACTAGACATTTGAATAACACATTTTCTCTTCCACTGACTATGGAAACATTGTGTTGCCCAATGTCATTGTAACTAATTACCATATTTAGTAAAAGCAGGAGGTACCTCCTTTACATCAAAATAACTGAGTTCTTCTATTACTATGTTGGAATATATTCCTAGGCATGCATCATTAAACTCAACTTTTGATATGCACAAATTGTTCTGAGAAGAGGACTCTTGATTATCCATTAGTGGCTCAAATTTTTGTTCTTTGTCACCCTTGACTGGAAATGTAGCCGTTAAAATATTATCTTGATGTGATTGAGCATCTAGTGTGGTTAAGTTACAACAGTATTGTTTAGTCACCTCTTCTTAGATTGCATTGTCTACTTGTGGATCATCCTTAGCGGAGTGAATTCTTGATTCATGTATTTCCACCTCTTGTGCATTTTATAAAATGAATTTAGGGGACCTTGTAATGGATTGTTCAAATAATCCCAAACTCTTTGACTTATTTGAGTACAAATTGACATAATAAACATGTAAAGTCTGAATGGGCAACATTGTGTACTCTGCACCAACATGGTAACAATAGGTCCTCCAAACATTTTTGATTCCCAAGGCTAATTTGATATTGCATGAAATTCACAATGAATTTTGTATACCCTTCCAATACTACACTATTATCATTCATAGGAAAAACTTCATCTGATAGCAAGTATAGTTCAAGCTTAGGTACATCCCAAAAGAACATTTTCCCTTTCACAACCATATCCAACCTTGTCAAAAATGTCAAGAAATTCATTTTATTGTGCTCAGTGATGTCATGTTTCCTACATTAGTTTGACAAAGAAAAATAAGACACAGTCCTAGAGTACAACTTTCTTTTCAAAACCTCCTGAACTATGGAATGTCAACCCTATGACTCTTTTCACAACAAGAGACAACAAATTGTTGTTTATTCATTTGCATATATTTTAGTTTTTTTATTTTTCATTTATTTTTATTTTTGACATATAGAGAGATTTATTATATCTTAGACTTACAACTTGAAAGCACATCCAACTTCCATCTCATTGTTTTCCTTCCTCCTAGAGCTAATTTTGTTGATGGGTGTTTTTGAACTCACCAACATAGAATACAATACACTAGGTATCCTATCCTCTCTTGAAAGGAAAATCTATTTGATCACTCAAATAAACTAACCCCAAGGTTTTGGTAGTCAGGACTTGATTGTGACATGGATAACTTAGTAAAATGAATGTGATTTTTCTAGTAATCACAAGGGGACTTCCAATTTTTGAAAACTAAAGATTTCTTCTCTGCACTAATATTGATATAAGATTGATATTTTTGCAATTTCCTCTTCAAAAATTCCTAACTTTTTTGAGATCTAAAATCTCTTATTTGGCTTTCCAACTTCTAATTTTTTTTAATGTTTTTTATTTTATCTCAAATAAACTTCAAAAGGATTAGGGTTTAGAAAACCTAAGTTAACCTAAGACTGAAAATATATTGGAATCAATAGACAGGTTCCACAAAAACCCAATTTTTCTTCACTATCTTAACACAACTACATAAAATGGATGCAATCTTTAATGGTATTCTTGAGATTTTCAAATTAAAAATAATTCATTAAACCCATCAAATCAATGCAATTTAATCAACAACTTATAATTGAACTTAAACATAAAAATGGCTCAGACTAACCATACACTAAAACTTGCAATCAACAAGAGTCAAATAGTATAAACTTGGAATTCCATTAATATCAACTCCAACAAATCTTCAAATAAACTAAACTGATTTTAAAAGTTGAATTTTGAGAAAACACATGCATCCATCCTAACATTCAAAATTGACACAAAGTAATTCATAAAGATATTTTTTTGTATTAATTTTGACAACAATTATAAGTTCTCTCTCATTACAAATGAAAAAGGCATAGTATTTTATAGATTTTCCAATACAAATGAAAGGCTAAGATTCATTTCCAATTATTCGCCTAGATCTATCCAAACTAGGGCGATTAAGGTAGGACAGTTTACTTTAGGGCGGCCCATATTACATTTGTATTTAATATTGGAGAAGCATTCAATGCTTACAAAATATTCCCTTTTATCTCTAATTTAAAATTATGTTACACTCTTGGTCTTGCCATTTATCCTTATTTTTAAATTCAAAATAAATCCTTATTACTGATCCCCAAAACACTTTGCACAACTGGCACATATTCTTATGTGGACCAACATTGAATCTTGAGGCTACATTTAATATTTTTTTTAATTCAGTTATAATCTTTTCCAGACTTTCTCCTAACATCCTAGGGATACACAACACTTCCTAGGCCAAGAAGCATTGACACAAATCCATACGCAGGTCCCCTTTTGATTTATTTAATCTCCTTCCAAGAATAATTTTATGATAGCTCCTTCAAAAGCTAAAGCTTTTTCTCAAGATTCTGAAGATCAAATACCATCATTATTAGCTCACATGTTGAAAATCCAATTCCTGAAACATCAAAATTAAGCTTTGATAAAAAAAAATCGAGATTTCAACTCTATCATAGAAATTTGAAATTTTATCCTTGTTACAAAATTTAGGAGATAGGCTGTTAGGAATTTAGGAAATTTTAGGTTGTTAGGAATTTAAGAGATTTTAGGCTATCAGGAATTAATGAGATTTCAGGTTGTCAACAATTTAGGAGATTTTAGGTTGTCAAGAATATAGGAGATTTTTCAATTTCACAGATTTTTGAATTTTGCGGATTTTTGAATTTTGAGATTTTTTTTTTTAATTTTATTTTCCCTAGGAGATTTTAGGTCCTATCATGGAATTTTGGGTTTCTGACAAAGTTTTGGATTTTTTTTGACTCTTACTCTTTTTTGGCATACAAAGTTGGATTTAGGGGATTCTTTGAGAACAAAAAAACCTCCAAAAATGATCATCTATGCATATTTCAGGGTTTTGAGGAAGTTAGGAAATTTAGGAGTTTTTAAGCTGTTAAGAATTTAGGATATTTTAGGTTGTCAAGAATCTAGGGGATTTTTGAATTTTGTGGATTTTTGATAGTTTTGGATTTTTCTACGAGAGGGAAATTTCCTCAAGATGAAGAAATCCCCCAAAATGGGAGATTCCATGGGATGAAGAAATCTCCAAAAACTTAAAATCTTCACAAAACAAGAAAACTTGAACCTTAGACCTTTTTACCAATAATTAATGATTTTCAATTACTTCTCACTTGGTCCTCCTTAGTTGAAAAATACCTCAATCTTCCCTATTTGATATGATCTTGATAAATATCGGAAAGATGACTCTAAAAAGTAAAATTTTGAGGACTTTTCTCTTACAGAGAAAAGGCAGGAAACCATAAAGCAAAAAAGGGGGGTCCCCATTTGGATGGAGCATGTGTGCAAGGCACAACAGATCCCACCAAAAAGATTAAATCTTAAAATAAAATGTAATGCATCTACAAAAATAATAAATAAAGTAGAAGCAAGAGAGAAAACTTTCCTGAAAGATTTTGCAATATAAAATATTATGGAGACCCATTACTATCAACTTAAGTATGGGCATCTTTAAATGAAAAATTTATAATTTTATAAAAATGAGGAAATATAAAGGATTCGATAACTATGATTATAATGGACCTATCAACTCTATTATATATTTTTTTAAATCAAGTAGCAAAATGTAGGAATTCTAGTTAAATTTCTTGGCCCAATCTAAGACCTCTCAATTAGTCAAGAAGTTTTTTAAGTATATATCTTCCCTTAACAAACCCAATTTGAATATCATTAAACATTCTTAGTAAGATATCAATCAACCTCAAAGTTACCATATTTCAAAGATGCTATATGAAATATTTACAAAATTTACGGGCATCTAGTTCTTAATATCACATTTATCACTATTTTTAGGTAATAATTTAATTATACCCCTTATTGATCTTATCTCCAAGAGACCATTTATAAAGGATTCATTTTAGACCATAAACAAATAATTTATAGTCTAAGGAGAATTAGCCTTATAGAACTCAATAGATAACCCATCAACCCTAGGAGACTTACCAGTATTAAAATATTTTATTGCATTCAAAATATCCTCTTTGTTGAAATATCTCTTCAAGTCTTCAATCACATCTATGTTGGGCTTTTGGGAATGATATATTTGAAAATTTCTCTAGCCTTATTATTTTGATAATTATTTTTTGTAATGAAAAGAGCACAATAAAATTCATAATTTTTAATTTCATCAATGTCACCACAAATATTTACATTCCTCCTTATAGGACCAGTGGATTCATTCATTTTATTAGCCTCAAGGAGGTTAAAGAAATATTTGGTTCCTTTATCTCCACCCTTAAGTCAATTCATTTGAGCTATGATTTTAGCCCCTTGAGCCTTATGTCTCTATTGTCATGTCCCCGAAAAAGAACAAAGGAATAAACAAATATTGAAATACAAATATATATATTTTAGTAGCAAATTTATTATTATATTATGATTATAAATATAATCACCATTTAACCATTATTCTCATCATTGAATAACATATATTATAATCCATATCATAAATATGATATAATACAAATATAAAATCATAAATATAATATCTAAATAAACAAACATAAAATATAAAGTATAATAAATAAATAACAAATAAAATAAACAAACATTTAACAAGTTTAAAAGGGCAGCAATTAAGTCTAACAAAGGGATATATTTTATGAAAAGTCACCTCTTTCACCAAACAATACATTCCCCCCATGAGTCACCTACCTTGAATGGTATAAATAGAAAGAAGGAAAATAAGCAAGAGGGAAAAACATTGAAAAACAGAACAACAGCAACAATGATTGTTATGTATTGGAATATAGAGCCATTTAATATATATACATATCATTTAATAGGCATACAAGTATATATGCCTAGATATAGATAAATTTTATAATGAATAATATGCAATGAATAAAGACTATATATGAATAAGGAAAGAATAAGTATATAAACATATATATATGAATACTAATGGATATAAGTAAAAGAATATATATATATATGTATATATATATATGTATATGAAGTATATATATATAATTATAAGTAATGATGACTCTTTAATATAAACATAAGTAGATTATGTATATTTATGAATTGTCCTCATCGTATGATCAATTCAGTATAAGGAAGGAGGCGAGTAAGGAAACATGGAAAGATATAACAACTCAGGTGATGTATTCACTTAGCAATAATATTTAGCATATTTTGAATATAAGAAATAGATATGGCTAATCTAATTATTGATAGAATGCTTTCTTTGATCTTATCATAATGAAAATTATTCTAGAAAATGATGAACTTAAAGAACCCTTGATAAATGAAAATATATTTGATGATAGGCATGAAATAAATCTTGAATAAAGGCAAATGTATTCGATTGTGAAAAGATTGTTTGCTTCGTGCCTGTAACTATTAGGTAAGAGGAACCATGGATGAGTGGTGCCTAAAAACCCCACCTAAGGATTCCGCTGCGGCCATGGAGGGGTGGGGGTTCCACTTAAGGATTCCGCTACGGCCATGGAGGGGTGGTAGGCCTTGAGACCACTATAGAACCTATGATTCCTTTTTCCCCTAATAGGATAAGTGTCTTCAGAGGTGTCTTTGTGAATGGGAGATGCAACTACTAAGCCATTAGGAAAGGAGGATTGCAGTAGACAACCTCCCGTGCCTAACATGAGGGCTTCAGGGTAGATCCATCCATGATACTCCTCTTGCTTGCTAAGTTACATTTATGATTATGCTTATATTTTGGATATCTAGATATTAATGCTAACATATAAATGTGTATGTGGAAATGTTGTTAATATGGTGAATACAGATTTCAAAGCAAGATTACTTCATTAAAAAGAACATTCATTTGGAAAGAAGAAACCCTAAACGTAATCTACAGGCGAATTTTAGAGCAAATCGGGTAAGGGACATTACATCTACAAACATCTTAAATTATGCTTGGTATCAACATAATTTCTTATAAGGAAGTCATTGTTAAGTTCCTTCTTGTAAGATAAAATTTTCCCTTATGAAAAATTAAAAAATTATTTTATCAAAGACCTAATTTCTTTTCAATAGTCTAGAAAAAATATTTCCTATCCAATATTTTTTCCCAAAACTCAATATAAAAATAAGCAAGATAAAAAGATTTATTAATGCTCTCAAGAGTAGCAATATAGTTAAGAAAATATTTGTTCTAAAGTAATTCCACATTCTACTTAAGTAGATTATTCTTCCTATATATTTTATCCAAAAAAAATTCCCTTACAAGAAAAATGGCCTCAATGGGTTAATGGTAATACATTGTACATGGAAGAACTCAAACATAATTTTTTTCTTCCTAAAGTGTTAGAAAATGCACACCTTTACATTTTCACACTATGTTTGGGTCCCTTAATAAGTTGGACTTAATTAAGCCTCTAATTGGCTCAATTATATGCATTTAAAAGCTTAATTAATCTCATTTTCTGAAAGGGAAACTTGTATTAAACAATTGCAAGCATTAATTAAATTGCCTTGGAATTAGAGTGTCTTAGTTTTAGGTCCTAGGACCCATTCTCCTAAGGGCGAATGGGTCCTCCTTAAGTTTAGGACCCCAATTTTTAATATGCTTTTGGCATAATTTTTATGATTCAAATTCAATTTCCAATTGTACCTGCTTTTGATGTTTAATTTTTGGGAAATTAGAAAATTTCCTATAAATACAAGGTATTTTTATCAATTCAAATCCTAGATTTTATATGTAAGCATTCCTAAAGCTAAGATTATTGTCAAAGGTGTTCAAGAGCATATTTATCGATCATTTATTGCAACTTTCAAGATCTCAGGCATCATGTTAAAGTTATCTTCATTCATGCATTTTTTGGAGCTAACATTGTGATGTAGGTTTCAAGCATTCAAGTCAACATTCAAGAATCGAGATCAACATCCAATCAAGATGTTTCATGCAACATCAAGACCTTGGAGAGATGCGTTAAATTTCAGTCCTTCAAGGATCTCCATTCAAGGGTTTGGTGAGTTACAACATAGCATTGTTCATTCATCTTTCCTTCCATTCATGTTTCATTTCATTTCAAGGTTTAATTAACAAAATAGGGTTTGACCAAAGTAAACCCTCATTCACCAAAAATAAACAATTTTCCCGCTTCTTTGTGTTTGTAGATCTTAGGTTGAAGAAGGATTGAAGATTGATCAAAAGTACAATTTTGTAAAGTTGTCATCAAAGTTGTTAAGCCAAAAAAACTCACTTGCATAATTTAATTCTGACTTTTTGACTATGAAATGTGGAGGAATTGAGAGTGTAGATCCAGGAGTAGAGGTCTATGAAAATAGATTTTGGATCCTTGTATCAAGACCCATGTTTATATGTCCCAAGAGGACACTCAACAAAGGCTTTTGGTGACAGGTGCATAAATTCATACTCATCTCAGATCTATTGGAAGTTTGTGGATTCTATTAGATTAAGGTTTTAAATTGATGATTCAAGTCTCACATTGCGCAATTGGATTCATTTAGTATTTTTCATTTATCTCCCAAAAGTGCATTTTAGGCTAATTTACCCTGTCCTCAGTCATAAGGAAAACAACAAGATCTCCATTAATATTGACTCACCTAAGGGATGAAAGTCAATCTTGCCCTAGGGGATCTCTTTTTCCTAATGAAATAAGGAAGATAGGCGCATTGCCCATCCATTTTGGAGAAACCCTGCTTCCCTTCATTTCATTTCTACACTATCAAATAAAAAACTTACAAGTATAGAATTTATCTAATGTAGAATAAATCATTTTCCCATAATTGTGACTATTACACCAAGTAAACTAGTTACTTTTATTATTGATTTTATCTTCCTCAAGAGGTTCCATCAAATTTAGAGCTCTTTCAGCTTTAGTCCAAAATTGCCTTTACAAATCATAAGGCTACCACCTATTTTTGCTTCCTTATATTCAATCATGTTAAGACATCTTCCAAGGATCCAATGAATATTAGGAATGGAGGATGTTAACCACTTCCACAAATTAGTTCTCTCTCTATAATCATTCATAACATAAATTAAATAAATACTAAATTTACTATTACCTTTCTCAATGATATTCTAAAGCATTATACTCGTATATATTTATTAATAATATATATATAAAATACACTAAAAGATATCCTTCTCGAGGTGCCTATTATACTTTTATATGAGAAATTGATTAAAAAATAGGCATCTTGAGAAGGATATATATATATATATATATATATGCTAGTAGCATTCACAATGCAACATGGAAGATATTAAATTAATTAGGGTTTGGGTTAGAGTTGGAGATAGAAATAGGGTTAAGATTAAGATTAGGTTTAGGATTTTGGTTATGGCTAGTGTTAGAGATAAAATTGGGATTAGGGTTGGAGTTAGTGTTAGGACCAAGGTTAGGGTTTGGGTTTGGATTGAGGTTAGCATTATGATTAAGGTTAGGATTGGGATTAGACATAGAATTATGACTAGTGGTAAGGTTAGGGTTAGGGATAGAACTAGGGTTAGGGGTTGGATTAGGGTTAGAGATAGAATAAGGATTATGGTTGGAGTTAGTGTTAGTATTAGGATTAGGGTTAAGGTTAAGGTTAGAGATAGAATTAGGGTTAGGGTTGGGTTAGCATTAAGATTAGGTTTATGGTTAGTTTTGGGGTTAGCATCAAGATTAGGGTTACTTGGTTAATATTATAGATACAATTACTATCACGAGTAAGGTTAGGGGTAGAGATAGAATTAGGGTTAGGCTTAAGGTTAGGATTAAGATCGGGATTAGGGTTAAGGTTTGGTTTAGAAATAGAATTAGGATTAGGGTTAAGGTTTGGTTTAGAGATAGAATTAGGACTAGGGTTGGAGTTAGTGTTAGTATTAGGATTAGGCTTAGGCTTAGGCTTGGAGATTGAATTAGGATTAGGGTTGGGTTACCATTGGGATTATAGTTATAGTTACAATAAGGTTTGGGTTAGCATCATGATTAGGTTTAGGATTAGGATTAGAAATATAATTAAGATAAGAAGTAGGGTTAGGGTTAGAGATATAATTAAGATTAGGGTTATGATTACGATTAATGTTGTAGTTAGCATCAAGATTAGGGTTAGAGTTAAGATTATAGATAAATTAGGATCTGGAGTATAGATTTAGGGTTTTTTTTTAATTTGAAAAAAATGAAATTTAAATGATTCCCTAGTTATAATTTGAATTAACTATGACTTTTACAAATAAATTGAACATGCTTTTAATTTTGTAAAATATTACATAATTATGTTTTTGAACCTACATATAAATATATATTTTTTAAACATTTATAATAACCCTAATATGTTTAGTGAACATAATATATATATATATATATTATATATAATATTATATTATATATATTATAATTATATTTAATATATAATATATAAAAAGGTGATTTAAATTTAATGTAAATGTAATTATTAAAGATTAAAATTTAAAATTAATTTAAAAGAAATATAAAACAAAGTTTATCGAGCCTTCAACCTAGGTCAAAAGGGTTGGCTTGTGTAGCACAAATCACCCCTTCACCTAGGGCGGCCCATGAAAGTTGAGGCTTCCATGGAGCTACAACCCTCTATGGGGTTGTGACCCCATGGAAGTGTCAACCTCCATGGTGGGTTCCTCCCGCCCCCCAAAAAAAATTAATATGTTATATATATATACAGACACACACACATATATACATATATATGTATATATACATATAATATATACACACACACACATATATACATATAATATATATGCACACACACATACATATATACATATATATATATATATATATATATATATATATATATATATATATACATTTTGTGCGAAAACCCCATCAGATAATTCAATCGTGCACACATATTCAATTACCCTAAATTGTTTGCCTAGTCGAAAAAAATTGTTTACCTAAATTGTTGCATAAGTTTAGTATTGGTATACTCATTTTTTACCTTGTTGAAATCATAAAATAATTAAATCTCACAAACCATAAATGAGATGGGATAAAATTATTTTATAGAGGCATTCTTGGTATCATTAAAGGCATCGAGGCAAATTTTTAGGTTGAAACAATTCTTAGATTGAGATATTTTAAAAATTTCAATTTTCCTATAGATAATTTATGAGAAGAGTTAAAGGATGAATTTCAAATATCCTAAGAAGAGATAAATAATGGGCTCTTCTTTGGGGATGTTGCATATTATCTAGTTAAATTTTCATGCAAAAATAGGCATCGAGTTGAGTGTTATAATAATTTTTTGGATTTCAATATAAATTATTTAGGAAAATTTGTGGAGGTTGGAAAAACCTCTTCTAAACCCAATGAGGTTCTCATAATCTTGTCAAAATTCGACAAGGTTCTCATAACCTTTTCGAAACCTAACATGATTATGAGAACCACCCAAAATCTCGACAACAATTTTAATGAAAAATGTGTGAAATTTATATTTTCAAAAGTTATAAAAGTTTAAAAACTTCAATCGCTTCTTGCAACGGTTATGAAAATCACTTGAAAGGTCGATACAACATTGGCAAGATGTAAAATAAGCTCAAGATCAAAGTCAGAAGACTGGAAATTAGCGAAGAAAACATGGATAAAGCTTCGAGATGTAAACTATTTCATGGAAAGACTAAAAGACAAATCTCATGGCCATGGCATGCACAAAATAGATTTAACAAAATAACTTTAAAAGTAAACTAAATTCGATAATCTTCTCCGGCAACCTTACGCTTGCACTAAAATGGTAGTTTTGAACATCCATCAAAGCACTGAACCACTTGATACCAAGGCTATTGGAACACTGGTGATGTATGCTCCTTACATATTTGAGGAATTTTGATAATAGATAATGCCAATGCCATATGCTGGAGGTTCACGTCAAATAATATTGGCAACATTGAAGAAGATATAATTTTAATTGATGAGGAAAACTAAAGATCATAAGAAGAAGTTGTTATAATGAAGATCCAAAATTTTATCTTAATTTGTTCAAAAAAATCATTTAAGGGAGTTATATTGTAATCTTTGTAAACTCTTAAAATTAAAAAAAGAGTCTTGAAAAAGTTTCTCTTTCATAAAATTAATGCTAAACTTCAAAAAGGGAGTGTATGGAGTGTATGGAGTGTATGGAGTGTAGGGAGGAAATAACTGATTTTTTCATTGTAGAAAGGAAAGAGTTGGTTCTATAGCTAGTTGTCAAGAAATTTAGGAACAATATTTAATTAAAACTAAAAATTAGAATTGTTTCTCTAACCTTTAAGTAATTTGTATTAGTAAATTTGAGGATAGAAATATTATATGCATCAAGATTCAAAATTTGAAAGGTTTAGAAAATAATATTTCACAACTTAAATGTGACATAATTCACATTAAATCAATTTAATAATATAACCTAGGAAAACTTAAGAAAATAAATTACAATAAAAAAATAGATGTACATTTTATTCTAAAGTGACATAGGAAAGTTATAAATAAAAATTATTGTTAGAAATATAAAATCACGATGGTTAAATTTAAATGTGATTAAATTAAACTAGTATTCTCACTATTTAAGTTCTTTAAAAAAAATATTATTTAATTTTGATGATAGTTTAATTATGAAAAAATATTTATAATAGACACTAGTGCATTAATCATGAATTTGTCTTCTACTCATTAATTGAAATAATTTTATCCATGATAACAATTAAATTTGTTTAGAATTTTGATTATGTATCTCTTTTATAAAGTTTTAAATTATTTTCAATTATATGGTTAATTAAATTAATTAGACTATTCACATTTCTTCCTTAAGTTTAGTCTTGATGATTGAACACTCTTTTTGTCATATAGTTAATCTGTGGGAAATTACACAAAAGAATGTATTCCCCTTCAAGGTGTCTTGTTTATACACCTTTTAACCTAATAGGTGATCACAATCGTATGGGTGTGAAGAAGGGATATCTCACATTAATTTGCACTATCCCTCTCCTCATATTTGGTGCAGTGTGCTTATGATGGCAATGTAAACATGTTTCCATCATGTTCGCATAAGTAATCTATTTAATATTGTCTTGTTTTGTGTTGTTATGTAAAAGCAATTTGTGGTTATGTTATTGTCTAGTCATGTAAAAAGTGGGCATGGAATAATCAATAAATTCATATACTTAAAAATTTCATCTAATTTTGCAAAGCCAAAATGAGCAATGACGTCCTTCCCTCCTAGGAAAAAATTATCATCCTAATGGATTAGTTCAACTTAATATTAAAATTTGGTTTCAAAAGCATCATATAATAGAAATTTTTATAAGTGAACACATGAGGAAATGCTTTATAAAATTATTCATAGTCCTCCTCCATGGTACTATCCTTAGAATATTGGTCATACTGAACCTTGCATTGTGTTACTTCTTTGTTACACAAGTGGAGCTTGAAAACCTTGAGTATTATAAGAGGCTATGTACTTACCACGCTTGGGTCCAAAAACCTATAAATAATTCCATTCAAGGACATGAGAAAAATCATATACATACTTTTTCAAATAAGAAACATGAAAGACATTATGCAATCGAGTAAGAGTGGGTGGCAAGAAAATTCTATATGCAACTAGGTTAATGGCTTCCAACACTTCAAAAGGTCATACATATCTAGAAGATAATTTTATTTATTTACAAAACTTTATGGATCTCTTATGTGGTTTAGCTTAAGAAGAGTTTTATCTCCTATTAAAATTTGCTTTGTAGTTCTTTTCAAATCAACATATATTTTTTGTCTTTCGATGGATTCAAATAGCCTCTACTTGATTAACTTAACTTGCTCTTCTAGTTTTTCTATTATTTTTGGCTCAACACACACTTTATCTTCTAGTTTATCCCAACTAATACGAGTTTTTTTATTTTTTCCAAATAATATTTCAAAGGGAGTCATCTTAATTATCAAATGATGTGATTTTTTATAGTTTAACTCGACTAAAGGAATACAATACTCCCACTTGTAGTGTTCCTCCATACAATGCATTCAATGCATATCTTATAATGCTTTGTTTACCCTTTTAGTTTGACTATTTATTTCAAGATGATAAGATAAAATAATGTTTAATCAAGTTCTCAACATTAAAAACAAGGTTTTACAAAACCTCAATCATTTGCACTCTCTATTTGAGATTAATTTCTTTAAAACTCCATGGAATTGAAAGATTTCCTAAACAATTTTTTTTGTAAGGATTGACGCATTGTAAGTCAAGTTCCTCATTATAAAGTGAGTAAATTTGGTAAGCTTATCTACTACCACTAGAATCATGTTGTTAATTTATATACCTTTGTAGACCTTGGACAAAATCCATACTTATTACTTGTCATTTCTAGTTTGGCACATCAAGAGGATTAAAAAATATTGTCAGGTGGATGTGTTCAACCTTAACTCTTAGGCACTCCAAACATCTAGTGATAAAATTGGATACATCTTGCTTCATATCTTTCTAAAATATAGAAGTTTTAGATCATCCAATAATTTTCCCACATGTGGGTGTCTTAAATAGGGTGCACAACGAGCTTCTCTCAACACTAAATTTTGTAATTTAGTTTAATTTAGAACAAAAATTCAACCCTTGAATTTTAACAATGCACTTAGATCAAAATAAGACCCTTAATACCTAAATTCTTATGGGTATTCTCATTAAATTCATCTCCCATAGAATTTCTCAAAACTTGCTCTTAAAATGAACAATAAACAATGACTATTACAATGATATGCCATCTTTGAATAAGTGCATCAACCACTCTCCTTGTGTTTTATATAACTAATGTCAAAGTTATAATCATATAATAATTATAATTATAACCATTCGCATTTATTAAGATTAAAATGGGTAAAAATACACTTAACCCAAGTTATCAAATTTAAGTTCAAAAGGCTTTCCTACAAATAGTGCCTCCATATTTGTAATGCGTGCACTATTATTGCAAGCTTAATCAATATAAATAGATTTTCCTATCTTCATATGTAATACCTTGGCCCTCTTGCATTAGTACACCTCCCAAACCTTCCCTCGATGCATCCATAATCACAACAAAATTGAAGAAATGAGTCAAGAACAAACTTGAGTGAAATATAAATAACAAATGTATGTATTTTAGAATAAATTGAAGGTGAGTATCAATAAGTAAATGAGGTACATATCTAGGGAAATTTGGGCAACCAAATTCCTAATTTAGAGGGAAAATTTATTAAACCTATCAACCTCTCTAATTACCTTTGTAACCAACTCGTCACATAAGAAAGTTGCCACTTAAGCATGATTATACACTAGCACCCCCCTGAGCATATCTTAGGTGAGGAGAAAGAGTGGGTCCTGACAACAATGCCTAATAAAGTACTCAAGTACAATACAACTCTCATAAAGTGAATATAGGGAGACAACCCAATGGGAAAAAACTCCCACCCAAAAGAGAAAATAAGAGAACTAGAAGACCATTCCTGAAGATGATTAACTCTTCCAATATTGATAAAATTTTGCAAGTGATGTGCTTCTAGAAAGAATCTTTGGATGCTCTTTATGAAGCATCTCTAGTATCTCATGTAGCAAGAAGTGTAATTGATAGAAATAATCTTTGGATTCTCTCTATGTAGTGTCTTTGGAATCTCATGTAGAAAGAGGCACATAATTGCTAGAAATAATCTTTGGATGCTCTCTATGAAGTGTCTCTGGAATCTCATGTAGCAAGAAGTGCAATTGGTAAAAATAATTGTTGGATGCTCTCTATGAAGCTATTCCATTTTTTATATTTACTAGAAATATACCTGAGATATAAAAAGAGTGATATAAATGAATGCATAGATGATGCATGGTGATTAGTTGTTGTAATAATTGGTATTCTTTATAGTTATTCAGTAATACAAATCAATGGTGTTACTCAACTTTTCAGAGAAATATAAATATAAATGAGCAAAATTTTTTATAAATGCATGATTAAATAGCAATAGGTATATGTATTCGATCTATTTCATGATAATGATTGTTAATGAAATTACTTGTCTTGAGCACAACAAATAGATAATATTTAAAGTATTAAAATTTATTAAGATCAACTCAGGGGTAGTGTATGATAAGGGATTGGTAAATAATATGATACTTTTTTAAAAATGGTGTATTAGTCTATACTTTTTGTTCCACCATTTTTATGGTCATTTTGGATGATTTATAATCCCGATTTGAATCTTAATATATTATTTGCAACATGTACCATGATCTATAATGTAAATAGTAAATGCATGACATATATCTCTTGAGTTATGAGACTTTACGGTTTAATTTAAAAAATGTCTTTTATGGATAACATTTAAATTCTTATCCTTCCAATTAATTTATTGATTTTAATGTTGGTAATTATGGGGGCTCACTATAATATGAAAAATTATATTGTGGGAAGTTTGTTATTGTATATTGTAAAGTGCTTATTCATCAACTATTTGACTCGTTCTAGATGAGAATGGAAGAAGCTTAGACCTATGAGTCATAATTGCATCATGACATAATTTTTAGAGGATAATAAATCCTTTAGATTATTGGATCCTTATAAGAATGAGGCCATAATTTGTAAGATGTCATCTCTGACCTAAAGTGATTCTATTTGAGGATGCATCAATGTACATTAATTTACTCTTATTATCCATTTTTTTGTTAATGAGGTTATTTCAAGTGATGTTGTGTCAGTTGAGTCCTTAGAGGAGAAATATTTGATTATTAATTTCATCATAGTGGATGGAGTTGATTTAACAAATGAGACTCCTACTTTAAGTGGGTATGTTATTCATCCCAAGTGTGCTACTATTACCATTTAAGAGGATAAGGGAGGCACGAGATTTCAATACATAGTGGAGGACCAAAAAAAAAATTATCATTATTATTCATGACTCAAGTGTTATGAACACACATAGAAGCGAAGAAGAAGCGATAAATGGATTTCATATTTGTGACAACCATCATTGATCTCTTAGTAAATTACAAGGGTTGATTAGGTTGTTGAACCTATTATTTGTATAACATTGTTTCCTATCTTCTTTAAAAAGGTTTGTATTTATTAAAACCACCTTTATTTGGCCCTCAAAGTGGTGGTTCAAGGGTATATTTATGTATGTAACCCATCATATTAAGTTTCTTTGATATTTGTGTTATATTGTGCTAGGTTAAGTGTAACTTGCATGTGTAATCCATACCTTATTTATATTGAAATTAGTTCTTTAATGGGGCTTAAGAAACCATATTATACTTGTTAAGTTTAATAAAAAACCATAAAATAGACCCAATTCATATGTCTCATAGTATTCAAGATTAAAGTATATCTTGATGAAAGCTTTAGTACATGAGCATTTCTATGACAATTTTATTAATCGAATATATAGATGGTATTAGAGGACTGTGTATGGCCATTAATAATATCATGACTCTTCTAATCATATGAATTATTCCTCATGAATAAATGTCCATCATCCACATGTATGAAATATGTTGGGATTAAGGTGTCTCGATCTTTGAAAGTCCTAGCATTAATTTGCTTGATTTATTATATTTTATACCTATATATTATTTTATGTTTATCCTATGACGTTAGTTTGTGGGACCTACCTCAATGAGTTGGCATCCTACATGAAAGGTGACATGGATGACATGCATCCTAATTTGGAGGAGATAGGCATCCAACTTTGTGGACCGTACTATGAAGCTAAATTGATGGCATGTGTCATAGTTTATAAGTGATTATGATAGGTTTATGTCAAACCATTTCATATAACATATTATGATGATGTAAGAGCCGATAATAAAAAATTATGATAGGTAGGACCCAATATATGTAGGCACCTATGCATGAAAGGGTGTTGCATGCATGTCGATATTGTGTATGTTGAGGAGGCATTAGAAATAGAAAAAGCCAATAACAAGCAAGAGCCACTCATGAAGGTGCTTTAAAAATACATGCAAACATCTTTCATGCCAAGGATATTGTTAGAGGACATTCAATAATTGCATTTTTTCCATGCGGTAATATTTGGTGTCCACTTTCTATATGTTTCTCTTTTACATAATAAATCTTATATATTGGATACCTATGTTGTTATGTTTAGATTATCAAGTTGTTTGCAAGTATTTTTATGCTACTAGAATCATTCAAGAAATCTTGTCATTTTGGAAGAATCCTATAAAGAGCTTTGCTTTAAGATTATATTGTAACTATTGTTTACATATAAACATTGAGTTGTGTTTTTGGAATGGGGTTTTTCTCCTAAAAGTGTTTTCCCCATGTAAATTTGGCATTATGGTTTTTTGCTTATTTGTATTTTGTTATGTTATCTGAATGTGTATCTTCTCACTATAACTCTTTAAAAATTTGATAAAAAATGTGTCACCTCCCCCACTTAGATCGGTGTAGGAAGCTATATTCACTTGCCTTACTTCCTTTTAGTTGGTATAAGAGCTTGACTAGTTTTGATCTTGTTGAGTAGAGTTTTTTTTGTACTAATCTTCATTTGAGTGGGAGCTTGTTATAGATAATTTTGTGACCTTGTTGTAGGAAGATGTCAAGAACATCCAAAATAATCGAGATGGAGAAATTTAACGATGACAATTTTGAGCTATGAAAGCGTAAAATAGAGGATATGCTTGTATGTTGAGATTTATGGGCTACAATTTCTGGTGCTAAACCTACTAACATGAATCAATAAAATTAGGAGCTAATGGATTGAAATTCCAAGGATTTGATATGGATTTTTTGGAAAACTTCATCTATTGAAAGTCTATGAAGGGACTACCACTAAAAAACTCTAGAAGAAGCTTGGTAAAATTTATTAGGTTAAATCCTTGGTTAAAAAGTTAGTCATGAGAAATAATTTGTATTCTCTGAGGATGTAAGAAGGAGGATCCATGCAGACTAATCACTTGAATTCCTTCAATATGTGTGTTCCCTATTTGAGCTCTATTGGTGGGAAAATGGAGGATGATTGTTGCATGATTTTGACTTGTTTGTTGCTAGAATCATGGGACCACCTTCTGATGGCTATTGGGAGTAGCATTGGATCAAGTTCAAGATGGATGAGGTATTTGCATCATTATTGTCTGAAGAGATACAGAGGAAATATTTTGAAATGACTAAGGATGTTCTTGTAGTTCACGGTAGATCGAAGGAAAAAGGTAAGAAGCATGAAAAGAAGTAAGAAAGATCTGATTCCAAATCCAATGGGAGATCTAAATTTCTTGGAAATTCCAAGGCGAAGTGTTGGAACTACAAAAAAATTGGTCATTTCCACAAAGAGTGTAAGGAAGATAAGAAGAAAAAATAACTTTGATTCTATCTTTGATAAATCCTCTCAAAATGATAAAGATGCTTTTTGATAGTCTTAGCAATGCATGCATTTGAAGATGTGTGGTTGTTTGATTCAGGTACATATTTTTGCATGACCTCTCATAGGGGTTGGTTTTGAAAGTATGAAGAGTTTGATGATGGGAAGGTGTACTTGGGTGATGACTCTCATTTGAGTATTTTTGGTCATGGAAGAGCCAAGATTTGGTTCCTGAATGGTAAAGGGGGTCAATGGTGTGTTGCATATCTTTGGTTTGGCATGGAGCCTACTTTTTCTACGTAAGTTGAATGATGTGGTTGTGTAGTTTTTTCTTGAATGGATGGTGCAAAATGACAAGAGGAGCTATGGTGCTTGGTAAGGGTGTTCATATAGGCACTCTATTTAAGCTAGATGTATGCATGATTTAGTGTAATAGATCTTTTGACAATTCAAAGAAAAGAGCTTCAAAGTCTTCATCCTCACCATTCAAACCAACAATGAAGAAGAGTCTTGAATCTATTTCTGATGGTTGTGGTTTTTGGGTACCTAAGGGTGCTCATGCTTTGGAGATGAACTCCTAGTAAATAAAATAATGTTACGGCTTCAAAGACTTGGCCATATTAGCAAGAAGGGTCTTAGAGTCTTGAAAAATAAAAATCTTGTAGAGGGGTTAGATGGTTGTAATCTTGAGTTCAATTTTTTTGAACATTGTGTTTATGAAAATCAATACCATGTTTAGTTTTATTCTAGTTTTCATAAATATTTAAATGGGGTGTTGGACTTAATTCTTTTTTATGTGTTTGGTCTTTTTAATATTCCTTTGTTATCTAGATCAATTTATTTTATATTATTCATGGATGACCATAGTAGGAAATTTTGTTACACCTCGTTGTGTTACTACTTATTTACTTTTACCTTGGTGGATCAAAAATGCTTTAATATATATTTATGATTGATTTTGTATATGAATCTTGATGGAATTTGATGAATGAATGTTTAATTCAAGTTGATATTTTATAATGATTTTGACAATGAAATATATGATGCATATGATTGTATTGTTATCGGCTAACTATTGTTATGATGTACCAAGCTGGATGCAGGAATAGGCTCAAACCTCTGAAAGAGAGGGGGAGTATCACTCAAGAGAAGAACTTGGTATGTTAACCCTGATGAACCTATTTGAGCATACATACACTCACACACTAGTTAGTCTAAGTTCAGTCAAGTCAGTTTGGGTGATCAGTAACCTTCTATCTTGGTTGTGAATGTTTTGTTATTGGTTATGATCTTTTTCTATGAGTATTTTGACTAGGGTTATATGATTCAATCTTTATATCTAGAAGAGAGTTCTTCCTATGTGTTCTTATTGGAATATGTGGGTTGATGAACTATATACATAGAATGTATATATGTATATATATGCATGTCCATGATAACTCATACATGTGAGTATATGCATGCGTGAGGATACCTAGGTAGACGTACCTACGCATGCTCATGAATGGGTAACCCATATGTATGGGAGTATCAATTGGATAAAAGTGACATGTATATATATACACACTTCATGTATACACACCATTCAATGAGTACATGGATATATGTGTTTGAATTTGATAATCGAAATAACGATATATATATATATATAATATATATATATATATATTATATTAACAGTTATGTATATAATACATTTATAGAAATATATATACATATATATACATATATGTATATATATGTGATTATTTAATATATGCTTATATCTATTGGCAATAGATATATTTTAATATTCAAGTAGATGTGAGGATATATAAATATATATATTAATATATTAATATATATATACATATATATATTAATGGTATATATTATATATATAATGTTTGAGTTATATGTTATTAGCACATAGTAGCTATCATAGCACATAATATAAAGTGATGCATATGTATTATGAAATGCACTTAAGTTAACATTGTTGTTAACACATTTTAAATACAAATGAATATAAAGTGAAGTAAAGCACACACATTTATAATGCTGTAAATGTTTATATTGTTGTGCTAGGTTGTGCATAAAGCAATGGGAGACTAAGTCAAATGTAGACTAAGTTACCACACATGAATAAAGGAAGGAATTTTATACGTTGCATGAGATTAAATGCAAATTTTAAGCAAATAAGAATAAGTCTTAGCAATGCTATCTTCTGAGGTCCTAAGTATGAATATGTGGCACCAAGTTTGACATGAATGAAACTCATAAGAAGTCTAAAAGATGCTCCATGTACAAGCACAACATTTGGATAAATGATAAACTCAGTCAATGACATTTTGGCATAAGTATGAGAGGTTAGTCAACTTACAAACTAATTAGGAAACATGTAGCTTATCTTTGTTGTCCCTTGAATCAGTAAAAGAGTCGTGTTGTCTCTCATGAAGAGGTTGACTCAACCATTTGAAGATTATGGATTGTTATGTGTTGCAAATTTGTGAGTTTATCAACTGAGTCATTGCATGTGATTAGGAAGGTGGAAAAATTGCTAGCTAGTTTGTAGCCTTTGGTTGCTCAATTTTTAGTATACATTGAGGTGCTCTTCCTATTATTTGTTACTCATCTCATTTTGAATTCTTTGTTGAAATTCTGCTATATTTTCTATGCAAGTGAGTAGAGAGCTTGAGAGTTAGTGTGTTGCTTTATTATTTTTCAATTATTTCGTTGAGAGAATTTGTGAGAGGCTAGTGTTTGAGGCTACTAGTTCTTTCGAGAGGTAGCGTTTGTGAAGGTGAAGGTTAACGTTGGAAGGAAACATAAACAAGTTGGAACTTATAACCAAGCATGTTGATTTATATTCTTCATTTTCTTATGTTTGAAAGGTTATTTGATTATAATGCTTTGTTGGAAAGATTATTTGAATGCATGATATGCTCGTTCATATGATCTATTTGTTTCCTAGCTTGGAATAATCTATGAATGCATGGTATGTATGATATTATAAACTTAGTTAATTCCTAGAATGGAACATGCATGTTTGATTCTTAATTGAGTCTCAAGTAGAGAACCCTATCATTAGGATTACGTTTATATACTGTTGAACATGTGTGGCTTAAATGCTATTGGAACTATACTAGTTCATTAAGTCTACTTAGATAATGATGAGATGGAATATGTTGTTATCTTATATTTCTTTTAAGATTATGTCAATTCAAGCTCGGTTAGTATGATTATTCCCGAGGTTAGTGAAAATCCATGGGAAAGGGGGTAACCTAGCTAGATACTAGATTGTGTATAAGTATGGATAATATGGTTATACTTGTGGTTAGTGAAATCCATGGGTAAGGGTGTAACCGAGATAATCAATTATTATAGACTTGGGTTTTCTTGGGGTTAGGGTAATCCATGGTTAAGGGAATTACCTTGATGAATATTTTATTATGTTATCACCTTAGGACAAATGTGTGTTATTTTATGGTCAATACAAAATCGAGCTTTTAAGTGGGTGGATAGATGACTCTCACTCGAAGTACTGGGTGTTGAATTCTTTGGCCAAAGTAGTGTAAGTAGCCACTATTTACACTGTTAGTTCACTATAGTCCATGTTTGTAATCTAGATAGGGAAACCAAGGTATGGTAGCTCTAGATCTATAGGACACAACACTATGCTCAAGAAGGTCATGATTATGGGGTTACCAAACCAATCTATTCATCGAAGGGTACAACCATCTTACCAAGTTTGGTAGATGTGCCAGGGACTGCAATAAGTCTATGGTTGACAAAAAAGTGCTTGAGTGATACTCTCCCTCATACAATTGGCAACTAGGATTTGGGGATGTAGCACTAGTTTGGGGATACCTAGAATGTATGCGCTAAGTGATGGGAACATCTAGGAGGTATGCACCAAAATTGGGGACATCTAGACCGTTGTAATATGTTTATGTATCTTTATCATTAAGCTCATAGAAGTTATGCATGTATACATGTAACTCTATTCTTATTGAGGATTTGTAAATGAGAAATATTATCATAAAATTATGTGATGTGAAACCATTGCTTGAATTATTGAAATGATTCTATATTATGAAATGAGAAAGTTTGGAATGGTTATGTTGAAATGTGCATCTATTTATTCATGTGAAAAGGAATTTTTTTTATGGCTCATAACGTTAGTAGCTTAAACTTTAACTTGTGAGTAAAACATAGTAAAAACAATGGGTAGAACAATGGGCATGTTACACATTTATTTATTTCCTCATAAGCAAATCTGAATTCTTTAAATTAGTTTAAGGAGTTTAAAGCCTTTATTGAAAACTAAACTGGTAAAATAATTAAGTGATTAAAGACTAATAACAATGGTGAGTTTTGTTTGAAAGATTTTGATAGGTTTTGTAAAGAACATGGGATTGAGTGGCATAAGACAATTCTATACACCCCTCAACAAAATATATTTGTGGAGAGGATGAACATGACATTGATGGAGAGGGATAGGATTATTCTAAGTTGAGTTGGACTTGTGCAAAATTTTTGGATTGAAGTTATTGGCACTTCCTACTATTTAGTTAATACTTAATAGATATCCTACAATATCACTTGTTGAGAAGACACCTATGAAGGTGTGGTTGGTAAAAATGCCTCATTGAGACATCTTAGAGCATTTGGTTGTAAGGAATATGCACATGTACCAATTGAGAAGAGGTCAAAGTTAGAGAACAAGGTGATTAAGTGTATCTTTATCAACCATGGTGTTGGTGTGAAAGGATACAAGGTTTAGGATCTAGTGGAAAAGATGGTTCTCTACAATAGAAGTGTTATTTTTAGAGAGATGAAACATTTCTTTGTTGTTTTGCAACCAAATAAAGAAGATAATGAAAAGGATGAGATTCATGTTCCTCCTACCCTGATGAAGCATGGACTAAGAACATTTGTTGGATCTGATCACGAGGAAAGCTTTAGTAGTTTTAAAAGTTCAAAAGAAGGAGAAGAATGCCAACCTCAACCTTTGAGGAGGTCCATGCGCATTAGGAAGAAACCTAATAGGCTTGGGTATTCGTTACTTGATTCTAGTTGTATTTTTTCTTTGATTGCTAACATTGGTGAGACAATAACCGCAAGTGAGGCTATGGGTATAAGTGATTCAAATTATTGAATAAATTCCATGAAAGAAGAAATGACTACATAAAGAAAAATGACACATTAGATTTGGTATAATTTCTTTAAGGATGTAAACCTATGGATACAAATGGGTGTTTAATAAAATGTTTGGACTTGATGGCAGTGTTGAGAAGCATAAAGCAAGGTTGGTCTGAAGGGGTATTCATAGGTGGGGGAAATTGATTATGGTGATATATTCTCCTATTATAAAGTTGACATCTATTAGATTCTTGTTATCACTTATTGTAGCTTATAATTGAGAAGTCGAGTAGATGGACGTAAGACAATATTCCTTCATGTTGACTTGGAGGAGGAAATCTACATGTCACAACTAGAGAACTATATTGTAAAAGGTAAAGAACATCTAGTTTGTAAGTTGAGGAATTCTTTGTATGGTGTTTAAAATAGTCTCTGAGGATGTAATACCAAAATTTTGATGCCTTTGTGTTGAGTTTGGGATTTTTGAGATTGAAATATGATCATTATTTTTATTAAAAGACTGGTAATGATCACATTCTCATTATTGCATATGTGTTGATGATATGATATTTTTTGTGAATGGTAAGAATTTGATTTATGATTTGAAGTCTTAGTTGTCATCACAATTTGAAATTAAAGATTTAGGAGTGGCTAGGTACATTATGGGAATGGAGATCATACGAGACAAAGCTAGCATAAAGATTTTGTTGGGCTAGAGTATGTGAACTAAATGTTGGAGAGATTCAACATGGAAACTTGTAGATTGTTGGTTGTTCTTATTTGCAAGCAATAAATTTATATGTGGAGGACTATCCAAAATTTCCTATTGAGATGGAGGACCTAACCAAAGTACCTTATGTGAGTATTGTTGGTAGTTTGATGTATGCTATGGTATGTACTAGGGTAGACAATGCCCAAGCAATAAGAGTCCCAAGAAATTTTATGACTAATATTAGAAGGGTACGTTGGGATGTAGTAAAGAGAGTGTTTAGATATCTACAAGGTACTTTTGAGTATTCCTTATATTTTCATGGTTATCCTATAAGAGCTTAGCGTTCAATCTGTATTCATGGATTTTGGGTAGGTAACATTAATAACAAAATATCCACTAGTGGATATGTGTAGGAGTTTATGGTGAACTCCTCAAACACCCCAAAATCACCTGCAAGACAAAATAAGTTCCACAAGAGAGAAATGGTAGAAATATCATGTTATGATTAAGATGCAAGAATGCCAAACTGAATATGGCAAAGTACATATGAAACCTTGCTTATATATGCAAGGTTGAGGTGTAGTATTTAAATATGATGTTTAAATGTGTCATAATATTATGACATATGACAACTAACTAACTACCTAGGAAATGATGCTAGATAAGATAAGACTTCTAGAAAAAGACAACTCATCCTTCTAGAAGGAATCTTATATCCTAAGCAAACATGTGAACCTATCACCTAGTAAATGATACCTAGGAGGATAATTAAATGCCTAAGTAAACTTATGTAAGTGTAATTAAATAATTAATTACACCAACACCCCCCCATAAATGCAACTTAGGGGGGAAATTATTATGCAAATGATGCAAAGATGCAATGATGGGTCCTCGCTACTAGGTCATGTTAGGTACCCATGTACAAATGCAAAATAAATCTCTCACAAACGAAGAAAAGGAGAAAACCCAGTGGGACAAAAATCTTCTCCAAAAGAGAGTGTAAGGTAGGAGGACCAACCACACCAAGGCTCTGGGTCAAGGAGAGTCAAGAGCAGAGAGCTGCCCTAACTTACCTCAAGCTAAACGAGTGTTTTAGGTTAAGGATAGAGAATGAAGAGCACTCTCAAGTGCTTCTATCACTTTACTGATTTGAATGCTTGAATGAGACTAACCGAGCCATTTTTTGGAATATAAACCGTACCTCAAACAACTCTCTACCAAAGGATAGCAGCGCGGGTCAGGGATGACAACATGATGCGTTGACATCTCTCTGGGGCACTAGCGTTCGTACGACCAAAAAGTGTAGAAGTACAATACAAAGTTCAAAAAAACCTACTAACGGTCTAGTCAATGAGTTATAACGTGCTAAATAGAATGATAAATAACCAAATGTAAGAAATAACTATAGAGATAATGAAGGAGATGATGAAAATGAAGGCGACGAAGACCAACTCACTAAGATACCAGTTCGCTAACAAGCTCCACACGCACGTACACCTACACACAACCAAGAGAGGAAAAATGTTGGGGTTGTATAGGGGTTTTCCTCACTCAAACCCCTACTTTGGTGTTTCCACCTCCACGTAAAACCAAGAAAGCCACGAGATAGAAAATGCGATAAAGAGAACAATAAGAAAGATACTGAACAATCATTATAATACTATGCTACATAAATCAAATGACAATGCTATGAAAATAGAAAAATGACACAATATCACCTTCTCAATCAAGGTGCCCTCAAGCACGTAGAAGAGGCTACAAGCTTGGCAAGGTCTATGTTGTCATAAAAATGAAGAAGCAGTCCCTCGGGACACCAAGTTACAACTCCAATGGTGGAAAAAGTACAACAAGATGTGTAGAAGATGGATTGAATTGCTCAAGAGATGATAAAGAAATCAATCTAGTGTGTAGAGGATAGAATGGACATGAAAGATATGCATTTGAAGAAGAATTGGGAGGGAAAGAGCTATTTTTCGGGCTGGTTGGTCGACACATAGGCGTTATGCTTCATCCCCAATGGGGAATGTAACGTACTTGCATACTCCAGAGGTAGGAATCTGTTAGGGATGGTAGCATGTCATGCAGATGTTTGTGCACTGTGCTTGCATCCTCGACAAAAAATCCCCCACTGACACAAAAGACAAGCACCAAGTGGATGCGTTGTAGATGGGTGATGTGGAATTTCTTATTCAGGTTTGATTTTCAAAGGTGGAAGGATGCAAAAGGGGTGCAAATTCACTCCTATACAGAGAGATAAATAAAATAATGATATCCATCACAAATCCAATCAATCTCCATCCACACAAAGGATGAGAAGAGAGACCATAATGAGATAACATGTTGCAAGAGAAGCATTGGAAGTACACTACAAGAGAAGCATTGGAAGTACACTATAAAGTAACACTGGAATCCTCAATTCGACAAGCAAGGAAAGATACTTCAGTTTGCTAGAAACCATATTAGAGTCACTCAAGGACTCAAGTCAGAATCATGGAGAGCAACAACATACCCAATGTCAAGGAACACTAGAAATCTCACAAACTGGCACAACTCTAGAATCTATGAAGCAACAATTGATTGACAAATAATCTGGAATTTAAATGAAGTGCAAAGAAAATGCAAACCTAATGCACACAAAAAGGAAATAGTGCATGCATTGATGAATGTTCACATCTAAGTCCATGATGAAAAATAACCTCAAATTTGTGTAGATGAAAAAATCTAAAAAATGGCTTGCACCACTTTGAAGTGCTCGAAACTAGCTTTCTGTCAATATCTTGTTTGCCAAAAATGGACGCTGTGGCCAAAAGTTATGAATTTTTCAAAAAAACTGAATTTAGCCTGCATGAAATAGGTTTTCTAATAAAAAAAGTTTACTTATAATTTGGTTTCTACAAAATATAATCACTTTTTGTAGATAATAACATAAACCTAGAAATATTTTGATGCTAAAAAAAAACCCAGAAATGGTTTTTTGATCCAACGAGTAGAGCATGAGAAAATGAAATTTTTTAACCCTCAGCCAAGAGAAAAATGATGCGCAGTAATTTTTTTGTACAACAATTTTCTTCAGATCTATTGAAGATATGCAAAATCTAAAAGATATCCAGATAAGATTTTGATCTCGACTACAAAACCCAAAAATCATTTTTTGTACAAATGAGTGGAAGTTGGATTTCTGAAGCAAAAATGAAAACAACTCCAACAAAATAAACTAGATCAAACCCTTGCAAATTTTGACAAAATATGTTGATTTTGATGAAACAAAGGTCGATCTTGACTTTCTTTGACGCCTTTGATTCAATGGTGAGGTTCTCAAGACCTCAACTTGCACCCAACAAAAATTTCACGCTAAGATTGGTCCATTAGATCTGGGAAGAATTCTACAACATTGAAGCTCCGATACCATGTAGGAGTTTATGGTGAACTCCTCAAACACCCCAGAATCACTTGCAAGACAAAATAACTTCCACAAGAGAGAAATGGCAGAAATATTATGCTATAATTAAGATGCAAAATACCAAATTGAATATGTGAAAGTACATATGAAGCCTTGCTTATACAGGCAAGGTTGAGATGTAGTATGTAATATGATGTTGACACGTGTCATAATCTTATGACATGTGAAGACTAACTAACCACGTAGGAAATGATGCTAGATAAGATAAGACTTATAGAAAAGACAACTCATCCTTCTAGAAGGAATCTTATATCTTAAGCAAACATGTGAACCTATCACCTAGTAAATGATAACCAAGAGTATAATTAAATGCCTAAGTAAACTTATGTAAGTGTAATTAAATAATTAATTACACCAACAATATGTGTTCATGATGTTTAGTGGTGATATTAGTTGGATGAGTAAGTGATATGTTGTAGTCACTTTGTCCATGATTGAAATAGAGTACATGGAAGCTACTCATGCTTGTGATGAATCCATTAGGATTAGGAGATCATGTTTTGATGTTGGAATTGATGACATAAGGATGATTATTATCTGATATAATAGTCAAGAGTACCATATATTTTGTGAAGAATCCTACTTTCCATGTCAGAATGAAACATATCAATGTTTAGTTTCATTTTTCTGACATGGTGGAATATAAAAAGATGAAATCGGAGAAAGTTGACACTTTAGCAAATGTTGCATATTCCTTGAGAAATCTTATGAGCACAAAAAAGTTCATATAATGTTCTTAGTCTATAGGCCTCTTGACCCCTAGCAATTGATTTCCTATTGGCTCTTAAAAAGTGTTCAAAAAGTGGAAGAATATTGGGATTAAGGTGTCTCAACCTTTGGAAGTCTTAGTATTAATTTTCTTGATTTATTATTTATTTTATGCCTATATATTGTTTTATGTTTCCTAAAAAGTCAATTTGTGGGGCCTACCTCAATGAGTTGGCATCATATGTAGAAGGTTACTAGGATAACATGCATCCTAATTTGGAGGAGATAGGCATACCACTTTGTGGACCCCATTGTGAAGCTAAATTGATGACATGTCATAAGTTGTAAGTGATTATGATGGATTATAACAGGTTATAACAATTTAAGGCATGTATTCAAGGAGATTCTTGGGGAACAAGTAGGCATTGGATTTATACCATGTAGCAATATTTGACATCTAGTTTATAAATGTCTCTCTTTTACATTGTAAATCCTATATATTGGATACTTATATAATTGTGTGTAAATTATCAAGTTGTTTATAGGTACCATTATGTTGTACTCTAGAAATCATGTTGTTGAATATTCTTCTAAAGAGATTTGATCTAAGCTTGTATTGTAACCATTGTTTACATATAATACATTGAGTTGTGTTTTGGAGTGTGGAGTTTTTCTCGCGAAAGGATTTCCCCATGTAAACATAGTGTTATAGTTTATTGTCTATTTGTATGTTGTTTATGTTATCTACATGTATATCTTCTCACTGTAATTGCTTAATGGTTCGCTAAAAAATTGCACTATCTCCCCCACTTAGATTGGTGTAGGAAGTTGTTCCCACATACCTTGCTTCCTTTCACAATACTCATCTCAACAAAATTTATCTCACATTTGAAACTTTTTCTCATTGTAGACTAGGTGATGAGTTCACTCAAAAGGCTTCCAACAACTCCAAATAACAACATTATTTCACCTTGCATAACGAGGATTATGAATTTACTTGCATTTAACAATGTAATTTATTTAAAAAACATTAATGCTTTTGACGAGTAATGGATTTAACAAAGTCTTAAATGATTGTTATGTGACTTTTTCCCCATAGTAATTTTTTTCATATAAATAATTATTTGGAATTAAAATGGGGAAAAAATTTAATGTTACTCGTCCCTTCAATAAAAAAGGGAGATACACAAATTTATATGCAATTATCTTATAATTAAAAGAAAGGTAAAATAAATTCCTATATAATTACCTTTGGAAAAAGATATGAAATAATTGATTATTAGGAGAAAAATGACTCCCAAGATGGAAAAACAAGGCCATTTAAAAAAAAAATTAATTGTTTATGAGAGGGTGTGATGGTTTGGAACCACCTCTTAAAAAATATAAATTATGTAAGAAACTTGGAAATAACATGGAGATCACTCAAGGAAGAAGGTGGTTTAGTGGGCTATTTGCATAAAACTATGTCTAGATGAGGTGTGTAGTATGTGTCCAACTTGGGGTATAGTGTGCACTTGATATTGTTCTAGCTAGGATTGTGATGCATGATCATCGATAGAGTACATGGGCACATATTGTGTTATATTAAATAAATTCCTTTATGAGCATGCCATAGCTAAGAGAGCCTAAACTACTAAAATCTTCCTAGGGTGAAAGTAGCCATTTTGATGATTGAACTTAGATAGGTATTTAATCTCTTATTAATAAAAATAATTAAAAAAACACATGTGTGTACATATGTGTGAGATGTTAATCTATTTGAATTAGACAATTATGTTATCTAATTTACCATGTTAACTATTTATATTAGAGCTCTTTCCAAATTATCATGTTGTGATTTACACTAGTTATTTATATTTTTTTGATATCATTGTATATTCCAAATTATTTTAACTCTACTAATGAATAATATTAAATTTACAACAATATTAAATTAATTTTGATAACTTTAACCCATTTGACGTAAATACTCTATAAAAGTAACATCATATTAATGGTAGGCAATTCATTGTGTATTTTATTAATGCCACACTCTTAACTTTATTGAGTCATCTTTGTATTAAAATCATATAATAGTGGTTTTGTTGTAAACTAAGGTAATTGATCTCTTTGCTAAATTCTTTAATGAGACAAGAATCTAAAGTCTTGGGCCGCATATATTGGATTATTTTATTTATTGAAAGTATTATTTAATCACCCAATATGAAACATTTCTATTAATTTACATATGCATTTGGTAGAGAGGCATAGATAGGCATCACCCAATGCTTGTATGTTCTTATATCCACATTAATTTCCTATTAATGGGTTCTCATGTCAACACATGTTTCCATGTGATTTTAAATATTGGAGCTTTGATCCCATTTTCTTCAAGTATAGGCGTGTAATGGTAAAAATTGTATACCCATGCCCCTTTCTCTTATGTTTTGGGCTTGTTTAGATTAAAATGTCTTGAATTTAATGAGCAATTTACAAGTTACACATTTTTGTATGTGACCCACAAAATTATTATATCTTAATCCAGTTATCACTCATCCAAGTAACAAATAATTTGATTCCTAGATTCCCTTATTTGTCACCCTTATCAAGATTTATGGTTGTAGACTTGACCTACACCACTTCGAAAGTTATAGATTTGAACCCTTTACTTTTAAATTCAAATTCAAAATAATTCCAATTGAATCTCTCCTAGTAGCTATTGTGAGTTGACCTAACACACATTTATGTGATTTGAGTGCTTGGTTGTTGTATTTTAAGGTATTCATTCATTCATCCATTTGAAATAATTTAGGAGCATGCTAGAATTACTCCAAGAAATTATCATTGAATATTTATGAGAGCATCATAGCAACATTATTAGAGGATTACAACACATCTTCTTAGGTCCATTGCACACTATCTTGTTGTCTTTGATCTTTTAGTCAAAGCTACAAAACTAGTTCATTATGAGGGTAAACCCACAAAACTAGTTTACAATTCTAGTAAGGAAGGAAAAATGCATTTTTGGATGGAATACACTTTAGGGGGTTTGCTAGAACTAGGAGGGTTCGCTAGAACCTCCTAAAGGGTTCGATAGAACCAGGGGGTTTGAGCAAACCCCCCTTTAATGGGTTTATTTTTTAATTACATTAAAGGGGGGTTCACTAGAACCATGGGGGTTTGAGCGAACCCCCTAGTTCTAGCGAACCCCGGTTCACTAGAACCCCCCTTTCCCCCCCTTCTCCCCCTCTGGCACCAAAAATTTCCAAAATTTTCCCCTTCGAAGCTTGAGTTGAGGATGAAAATGGAGGAGACTTTACAGACCCAATTGGATGATGGTAGTCCTTGAAACGAGCTATCTAACAAATACAATTTTAATATGTTTTGGTTTTATTATGTATTTGTTTTTTTAGATTGATTAAACATAGGTTTTTCACTGAAAATTAAGCACTTTGTTCTGCACATGTGGAAAAATAGTAGATTATCATTTTTTTTAAAATTTCGATACATACAAAAAAGTTATGTTGTATACGATCTGCCTATGTCTGAATTGCAATTAGTTTGACTTTGAAATGTGATTAAGGAAAAATATTTAATAAAATACTATGAAACCAAATGAAAGCACTAGATATCGTAGTTACAAATCTAAATTTGAAAAAAATAGAATTTTATCCTTTATGGAAAAAAAATTATGTTGTATATGGTGAGCATCACTCCAAAAATGGTGTTTACTAAAAAAAAACTAGTTTTCGAAGGAGATGGAAAAAGAAGTGCGATCTGATTCCAATTTTTTTGAAAAAAATATATTTAGAATCTACAAACAAAATTTCACAAATCACTAGTTTGCATCATCTTCAAATTCCTCATGGTTTAGTCGCTATAGGTGCCTGAAAGTGAAGATTTAGTTAGAAAAAATCAGTTCAGTGTCCAGTTTGACCAAAAATTGTAAACCAGTATTGTGGGATCACCCATGAATTTAATTGAAGAGAATGTGACCACCTTATAATTTAAAAAATTATTCAAAGGTGCTTGTAAACATCACATATCCTTACAAAGATTTAAAGCATAGTCATATAGGTGAATATGTTTTAGAAAACAAGATCTTGCAATTTTAGGTTTGTGAGGTACATTTTTAGATCTGGGTATTAGGTTCAAGTTCACACATACTTATGTACATATAAAAGTGAGCCCATAAAGTACACAATCATTTTTGCAAGTTAATGATAATCATCTAAGGTGTTCTAAATCATGGCATTAGGAAAGATATATTTCTAACACTTGTATAATAAGATCTTCATTAGAATTAGAGCTAAATAATTTTACATCAATTTAATTAATTTTTTCATTTATTATACTAATTGTAAACAATAAAAATTGTCTTTGACTTGTGAACACTATTTGTCTTGAAAGTCGACTCTTTTGTCCTAAATGCATTCTTGCCTGCCAAATTAGCCTATTAGAATAATTTTCAATTTTTTCAAAATTTTAGGACACTTTATAAAAAAATTCTGAGGGGGCATAGGTCCATCCTGTTTACACTGAGGCATGTTTTAAACTAAAAATCGTCCTTTGCTTGCGAACACTATTTTTCTCCTTCAATCCTCTTCCTTCCCTAATAATTAAATAATTTTAATTATTTGATTATTGTCCAAGGTCATAATTTTGCTATTAATTAAATAATCTTAATTATTTAATTAATTCATTTCTAGATTTTTATCTCTTCTTTTGATTAATTAAAAAAAATTATCTACTTATTTAATTACATCACTAATGTCCCCTTTCCTCTATAAATTAATTAAATTTTATTTATTTAATTACTATCACTTTTTACTATAATTAAATAGTTATTTTAATTATACCGAGAGGCATAACCTACACTGACATCAAGGGGTGGAATGAGATGCGTGTAAATAAAAAATACGTTGAGAGATATCAGTCTCAAGGCGCCTATAGTTTAATTGTTTTTAAGAATAGATAGGCGCCTCGAGATTGATATCTCTCAACGTATTTTAGATAGATGTATTTAAGATATTTAAGCTAGTAGCATCTGCAGTGCAACATGCAAAATATTACTTTAGCATGTTTTTATTGTGTCTGAGAAAAGTATTTTTATCCTTTGCAAATATTGAATGAGACATTTCACATTAAACCAAAAAAATAATCTTCATGCCATATCAATAAAATTTAATAGAAGAATGATATCCAATAATGTATACATTACATAAAATTATTGTGTTTCCAAAGATTTAAGTCTTTCTTCCTCAACTCTCCATTTGGTGAGTTGCTTCCCTGTTTTCATTTTTCATAAGGATCGTATGAAAATGGTGGTGAGACTCTGAGTCCATCCAAGGATTTAACACGTGAAATAGCAACAAATGTTAATCCTATTATTTATTTTGGTCCTATATCAATTGTTTCCTTGGAAAGAATCAATCCTTGTGATTTGTGGATTGATAGTGCCCAAGCTAATCATAATGGTAATTGATGTGTGCATCCCCTATGTATCAGTGCAATTGGAATAATATTTGGAGTTACATCTTCAAATGGTAGTCTTGAGTAATTATCAAATTCAACCATTACATATGTTGGTGGATTTGGTGGTTTTAACGCCATTGATGTAGTGTGTTCAATAATGTTTCCTTCATCCATCTCTATCATTGGACCCACAAATACATATTCATTTGCATCTGAATCAAACTCCATATGAACAGAGTTCAATTTGTCAAAAATGTTTTCATCTGAATTGCATGTAAGTTCACTAAGAGCATTTTCATCAATTTGAACATCTCTATAGAACTTATCATGTTCTATCTTATATTTTAGTGCTTTGTACATCCTTTCTCTATTGATTGTAAAATTGTAATTTTTTTCATTCGAACAATAATAATTGGCAAATCTTTTATTCAATGTGGTAAAATTTTAGCAATTTCCCTTACTACTTGTGGGAAACTTATGGTATGCCCTTTATATTTATACTAACCTCTAGTTGCATGTGTGACTTGAAGAATTCGATTGATGCGTGCTATCAACATTTCCTCAATTTATGTTAAGTTTCTAAGTTCTAATGGTTGTGGTCCAGGATCCATGTTGTTTGTTGCAAAAAATTGATGTTCATGTTTCTCTTGTTGACATCTATTACAAATAGGGCCTTTAGGTACCCGTGTAACCTTCATTGCTATATAACTTTCTTCACAAATGTAGCACATACCAATCGTAAATTTTTTATCTAGCCCTTATCGAAATATCATTTGTAAAGTTCTCAAATCAATCTCAACATTTCTATTATTATTAACATGATTTTGATTATCAACATTCATTACAACTTGCAATCTATTATTCGGTGTTTCTAGCACACTGTTTATTGTAATATAATTCATCCCTTCTGAACTAATCTCAACATTACCATGAGATTGACAATGTCTTCTTCTCAATATATATTGTTCCTCATGAGATGCTTGTGCATGATGTGTTATTATATCATCAACATGTTGTCTCATTTCTGCTTCAATCTCTTCCACTATCATATCTGCCTTGTGTTTAACATGCCTTTCTCTATCACTTTGGTTATGATAATTTTTTTCTTCCTCTCTTTGTGCATCACTCATTTGTTCACGTCGTTGCCTCATATAATTTTGTCTATATTCTCTTCATTGTTCTATTTGTTGCACTTCATTTTGAAGACTTCTTTCTTCATGGCTTTATGCATCAACCATTTGTTCATGTTATTGTCTCATATAATCTCGAGCATATTGTCTTCATTTTTAAAATTTAACTTTGCGTGAAGCATCTTGTAAAATATATTTATCACATTTCAAATTAAATTATCACCAACATTTGTAATCAATTCTAAGATGTGTTTGAAATTTAATATATTTATCATACAAAATAATGACTATTCTCTTAATCCAATATACATTAATAATACATTATATAATATAAATTATTATAAATAAATATTATATATTAATCATCAATAATTTTCAATTTTAATAACTATTGATAAAAATATTATTATTTTTTTATCCATCATATTCTTATTAATTGTTCTCAATGTATTATTATCATAAAAATTATATAACTCTAGAGTAATTAAATAAATATAAATTAAAAATACTTAATTTAATTTTACAATCTAAAAAATAATAGAAAAATAAAAGTAATAAACAATTTTATAAATCTTAAATTTTATAATTTATTAATTAGATGTGCTTAGTTATTTTTAATTTGCATACAAAGTGAAATCACTAAACAAACTAAGTTTTTACTATTTATAAAAAAGTGAATATATGAAAAGTGAAACCACTAAAACAAATTAAGTTTTTACTATTTAAAAAAAGTAAATATATGAAAAGTGAAATAATTTTTTTTGAAATATATAATATATAAGAAATATTTCATATTTGAGAAATATATAATATATTATTACAAATATAAAATCCAACTTCAATTTATTTGTTGCACTACGGAAAAGTTAAAATGATTTGGATTTTTATAACTTTGATTTATTTGCTACATTTTTAAAAATAATTAATTATAAGATCTACAATTATTTTGGAAAAAATAATAATTGTTGAAATAATTTACTTGGATTTTTTTTCACTTTGATTTATTCCCTGCATTTTCTTATTCACGCTTTTTTGCATCTATATATCTTTTTATTGTCTTATTTGTCCAACACTTTTTAATTACGCCATTTAATTAAAAAAGTTAACATTTTTTTATTTACACGCATCCCATTCCACCCATTGTTGTCACTATAGGTTATGCCTCTCGACGTAATAATTCAATCTCAAGCATTCATCCTTATCATTGCCCTAATTTAGCCCTAACCCTATTTCATACTACAACTTTCAAATTTGGCCATTGATTGCCATATCTTATTGACTTTTAATCCTAGCCCTTCATTCACATTTGACTTTCTATAAAATAGGCCTATCATTGTCATTTCAAATGAATTAGTTCATGCTATCTAGACTATTGCTCTCTAAGGAGACAAGTACAATCTTCAATATTTTGCTATCATTGTTATTAGGCTATTTTGTCGCATACTCAAATTTGAGGGCAATCAAACATATTAAGCAAAATGGAGAAGGACAATGGAGGTGAATCGACTATGAAATAGGTAATATTGCTTCATATTCTAGGTTTCTATGTTGGATTGTGCTTCATTGTTGGTTAGGGATTTAGGGTTTTAGTTTTATTGTTTTATAACCTTAGCCTTGATTTTACCCTATTCTACACTATTCTTTTGAGTATTGATATTAATCCCAACAATTATCTAAATCAATTATTTCTTAATTATTTTTTATTTAATTAACCTATATAGTTTTATGTAAAGTAATATACTTTTCCCAACAAGATTACTTGTTACTTTTCAACCTAAATCAATTAAAAAAAAAATAAAAATTTGTTACTATTCAAAATATTTTCTATATTACTAGATCCTTAAAACTTGAAAGTGTATAAAATTTCTTTTAATGAAAATCTATAACTATCACTTGCACCTGAAGGGGGTTCAAGGATTATGTTGATAGAAAACTATATGTATGTTAATATGTTAGAGAGTATGTGTTTGTGTATGGATGAACTTAAATTCTAGATTTAAAAATTAATAATAAGTGCCAAATAATGGAATGAAAGAAACTTAGACAAATCTAGATTTTTCCTTAAAGAAATTAAGTATTATTTGATTATGAAATGTTTGCATACAAATTTAAAACATAAAACAACACAAATGAAAAAAGAAAGTTGTCATCAAATTGACAAAAAACATTGCAAATGGAAATAGAATGTTTCCATCTATTTGTCAAATCAATATTTATCTAGCTTTTATGCAATGAGCGAGATTTTGGAGGCTTTTACTTGATATTTTAGACTCTTACCATTAAACGACAACTCGTTTACCATTAAACAATAGTTGAAACTTGTTAACCCACGATTCAACAGTAGTTTACAAGCATCTGTTTCAAACTCAAATCTACACTATATGTAACCTATCGATTAATTAAAAATCCAACATCAAAAAAATTGAAACTTTGACAATTTTTTTTATTTAATAAATATGAAAAAATTTATTTCCACTTTTATACCTATAAATATTATTATTAAAATCTTTCATTTCATCCTCCCATATCATAAAAAAGCTTCAACCAAATTGTTTTTTTGTTATGCTCATTTGAGTAGAACTACTTTTGTGGCCCTCCAAATAGGACTAGGAGCATAAAAAAAAAAACCATGTAACCCAACCCTAAGGCTCACGGGTAGATTCACCAAACCCAAGCTTGAAGTTAATATCCCTTATAATGAACAAAATACAAAACGACTTTTAAGTGCTTTATTTGAAAAGCTGGTGCTTATAAAAAGCCATATGTATTGAATTCCATGATGGGAAGGAAAACTGCACTGGAGGCTTCACGATCTGACAAGACACAAATCAGGTAATTCATTGTTTTGTTTTTGACAAGTTTAAATGTCAATTACGGACCAGTGAGGCTTTCCAATCCTGAATGACAATGATTCCGGAGTTAGGATTTAATTGGGCAATAGATAAACGCCTTTTTATCCAGAAGCAGTGCGAATCCGAGGGTAGGTCCGTTCACAATTCAGTACATTTGTATTATTTTATATATATACAACGTATATGTTTTGTGCCAAATGCCACCCAATGAAAAGGAAGAAGAATTGTCCAAACCCACTTGGTTTCTTACACCCATTAGTCTGCAACAACAGTTTTTGGCAGTTACGGGTACATATGGAATTCTGAAACTCAAAAATGTCCATTTCCCAATAAATCCTGAAATACGAACAACCACTTCATCCCAGTGTGACTAGGTATTGAGATTTTAAACATCCACTCGGTCCAGTTTGTCTAGGTCTTGAAATTGAAACACCCACTTGGTTCAATTGCGACCATAAAATCAAGCACTTATTTACTCAATTGTATATAGGGTTTGTTGTCTGTATTGAATGTATACCTTGGCTTTTTTTCGCATCATTGGAATTCAATCTTATGAATTGGGTATTCGTCTCTCTTAAATATTTAGCGTGCAATATATATCCAATGTGTATATGTATGGATATAAGGACTCGGGGAGGGAGGCTTTCAGGTGACTCTGTATACAATGTGTATGCGTATGGCACACACATGAGTAGTGCTGGGGAGGGATTTCAAATTATGAAGATACATGCTGTGTATATGTCTCCATGTATAGATTTAGAAGGGCTTTCAAGTGATTATAATTGATACAGTGTTTATTTGTCTGCAGATATGGAGTTGGGGACGGCTTTCAAGTGACGAGGATGATACACATTGGCTTTTGGGGTCTAATATTGAGACCTTCTGGCTGATAGCAGTGGTGGAACTGGCTGGTGTTAGCAACAGCAACGGACAATGCTGAGAAAGCAGGGATAAGATGGCATCGGACATGGACAGTGTAGACCGTATCCTGCTCTTGAATTTGTCTGTTTGCGCAGGTTTTATAAGTGTCTGTGTAAATATAAGTAAAAAATAAAAATGAAGCATTTCTCATAAATTGTGTCTGGATTGGCATTTGGTATGTGTGATTTTTGTTTGCACAGTCTACACTATCCATGGAATCGGACATGGACAGTGTAGACCGTATCCTTCTCTTGAATTTGTCTGTTTGCGCAAGTTTTATAAATGTCTGTGTAAATATAAGTAAAAAATAAAAATGAAGCATTTCTCATAAATTGTGTCTGGATTGGCATTTGGTATGTGATGTTATGTTTGCACTGTAAATTTGATTGATGTTGTCCGTGAATTAACCCTTAGGTTTCCTCTGGATTTGAATTGTATCTATATATGAATGCTTGTGTTTCGTCTGCTCTTTAAATTGAATGCTCGGGATCAGCTTTTTTAGGGTTTTCTTTTATGATTATGTCTCGTTTGGTTTTGATATATCAAAGTTCTCTTGCTAGTTGTAATGATTGCTGAAAGCTTAGAGTTTTTAATTCGATGACTGGCAATTGTAAGAATAGAGCATACATGTAGATTTTGAGGAGTTGGTTTTAATAAACCGACTTTGTAGGTTTCGACAGTTGGTATTTTTTCTTGTCTTTTATTGGCCCAAGATCAATTTGTTTGGTTTAGCTGAATTTAGTTAAGTTCAGTAGTACCACCATGGTTATATGTTTCCAAAATTTAAGGAGGGATCTTTTGCCTTATTTTTCTGGCTTGATAAATATTTGGCGAGGTTATGGCCACATTTATGTTAAGCTTGAACTCCTCCTTAAGATTTTTGTGAATATGGGTCATGATTATTCTTACACTATACAGCACATTATTGCTACAACTCTACTAGAAGTAGGGGCCACCTTATTGCAGTGTGGGAATTTGAATGTGTTACACTCTTAGGAATCCCCAATAATATAACACTATCCTCAGTACCATAATATTACAACTATTGGTCCCATAATTTTGCAAATTTGACCACCTGCAATCACAAATCGACTAAGGTGTACATACTATGAGAGACACATGTAGGTTAAAGTGACAATGTGGAGGTGTGTATGCGGGATTGGGGGGCAGAGGACCAGAGAGGTGTGTGCAAGCCTTTTGCACAGGAACACACAAGAGTTGGCAGTCCATAATTGGAAGACTCTGCTGGACTTGCCGCGGACTCTGCCGACTCGGGAGTCTGCAAGCTGGTGAGTCGACTCGGCGCGGACTCGCGAGCCGAGTCTCTGGCTTGGACTCCCGAGTCTTGTGCCTGGACTCCCGAGTCCTGTGCCGGGACTCTTGCTGCAGCTGGAGGCTGCTTTCTCAGCTTTAAAACATGGTTTTTTTCAAAAAAATTTGCCGATTCCGTGCCGAGTTTTTTGCTGAGTCCCGAGTCCGAGTCCTATTTTGGGCTGCCGAGTCCGCGTCAAGTCTGAGTTTTCAAACTATGGTTGGCACTACTTATGATCTGATCAATGATTTGTAGAGGTCCTTTTGTAACATCCTATTGTCACTTGAGTATAGATAGGGACTAGGTCTTGCTGTAATAAATGTATGGTTTTAACTGCCAGCTTTTAGTTAGCATGGAAGCCATTGATGTGCAAATTTAACATTCAGGCCCTTTTACTGGCTTACAAGGCCAAAGGTTTCAAGTTAATGGTTAATGATAATTGAGCTGCGAGCATGCCTAGCATTAGAGATATGGGCCACAAAGCCAAAGGGTTTCAATGTCGATTCAGTATTAGGGATTCTTCTGAGTAATCAAGTTCAAGTTTGCACAACAGTATTGAATTGCTTATATTGAAATTTAGATCAAGACAGGCTTGGGCATTGATACGGAGGGGTAAGCAAGGTATTTGAATTCAGGGGAAGATTCTCTGTCATGTTAAGCTTGCATGTATCTGCTTTTTAGTCAATCTCTTAACACACACTATATTCACAAATTTTGGGAGTTTGGGTACACTCTTCTTGTCCTTCAATTCTTTTGTGTACTAAAAAATTCTGGAAAATTCATCTTGGGAATACAAGCTCCAATGTGTTATTGTGGGGGTGTGGTGGGGAGTGGGGGAAAGGGGCATAGCCAGCATTTTCAATGTTGTTCCCTGTGATTTCCTTTCATTTCTTACCGTTTTACCATTTCATTTCAATTTCCTATAAGGTTATGGTCCAAGTTTCTGTCCTTTTCTTACCCAAATTGTTTCTGCTTCAACAGTTTTAAGAATTAGTGCAACATCAGTTTCAATAAGCCAAAAGAGTATGTTCACCCTTCTTTTTTGTTAGGCCATTTGCCTGGTGGCAAAGATATTTAGAGGCTGTTCATGTAATTCCTGAATACAAATCAAAGCTTGTTAATCTGTATCTGTACAGCAGAAATCAAATTAGAGTATATTTTAAAATGAATGAGGCTAATATTTGTTTTAATTTTTGAGTTATGTTTTATTCAATGTCTCTGATGCAGCCACTAATGTAATCTGGCTTCTAAACTGTCTATAATTTCAAAGTTTTGTTATCTCTTTAACTTGTGTCTTAGAAATACGTGAGAAGGTGGAGGTTCTTCAAATTAATTCAAATCCTAGTTCGGATGCAGAGGTATGTTTATTCCAGTTGTTACTAATTTCATGGTACTTAACCAACTATTTGTTTGTTCTTTGAGATATTGAGAATGATACAGATTATGATCTTTCTTCCTTTTGGAATTTTCCATGTGATGAATTCCCCATTGATTCATTTGAAACTCAAGATAATGAACTTCATGCAAGCTTTTGCTCTTGCAATACATGTAACATCACTAAGATTGTACATGGCATGAAATCAAAGACGGGTAGTCATCATAAATTACTCAAATTTCTTTTAGTAATGTATTGCTCACTTTTGTACATGTAAGTTTTGTTTTATATACTAATATTCAGTGAGGCCCTTTACATGTGGGTAATATTGGTGCGTAATTGTGATGCCATTAAATATAGTGGCACTTTCACAATTGAACTTTGTAGTAGTGCTTTTGTTGCTAATTCTTGTAACCCTAAATTTGGGAGGACATTTATGTGCCGCCATCGAAGACATTAATAATATGGTTCTTATATTAATGCATGGTGTCACCTTTGAATCTAATCACATTGAGAACATAGAAGACTGTCGTATCCCATTCTCCTTCCATATGCTTTATTTGGTTCACACTTAAGTGTGCCAAAACGTGGCTGCAAATCTTTTGTTCGACATGTGTCTGTCTTTTGCAGAAATATAGATTGAAAATGCCCATCTAGCAATTAATTTCTGTCTGCTAACATCTTGTATTTGTTGCAGATTCCTTTCTATTTTTTTTACCACATGTCCAAAATTTCCACATGAAATGAGTGATGCCTTCTTTTGTTCATTTAAGAATTCTTACATAGTGCTGCTAAATGTACATTGTCACACCACGCCTCCACAAAAAATGTCTTATCGTGGGTCTGACAAAGGGCAAAATATAAGTGAATATACAAAAATTATATGGAAAGAAGTTAAGAACATTTGATTGGTCTTAACTCATAAAAAAAAGAATTTAATTAAAAAATTGACAAGATCTTTTTGAAACTCTAGAGGGGGAAGAAAAATAAAATGATGTGATTGGTCAATTGTGCTTAATTCTTTGCTAAACTGAATGCTATAGAATCCCTGCCATGGCAGGTACTAATAAGATTATTTGAGTCTTTAGAGTCTAGTGAGCTATGGTTAACCAACACTTTACATGTTTTACCTACACATTATGCATATAACCCATGCATAACCAAATATAACCAACACTTTACATGTTTTACCTACACATTATGCATATAACCCATGCATAACCAAATATAACTCAGCTACAATTCACTGATTCAGTAGCACTTAACTACAGATTAACCAGCCCAATATAGCATCACCAACTAACAAGTCACATATAGCTTGATCAAATGGAAAAATTAATCAATATTACTAACCATTGTTTTTGTATGCCACATTTTTGCTACTTCATAACTGCCACCATCATAATATCATATAAGTAGCTACATACCAAGAAATATGCAAAACTAAACCAGCGGGTGTGACTGAGTGGTAGAGATGGAGAGTTACTGCAATGAAGACTGGGGTTCGGATTCAATTTCCCCCAAGAACTGCTTGGCAAGCTTTTTTTGTGTTAATGCAGCAGAAAATGTGCCCTTTTCATGCCTGGATATTAGGCTCAATATAGCTAACCCACAAATAAACCAGCCCAAATTAGCTTAATCACAAGCTTAACTGGAAATTAATCAACATTACTAACCATGGTTTATGTATGCCATATTTCTGCTATTTCATAACTCTCACCATTATAATATAAAAAAACTAGGTATATAACAAGAAATATGCTGAAAATAGACAAGCAGACGTGTCTGAGTTGTTACGATGGAGTGTTTTCACAATGAAGACCTGGGTTCAATCTCACTATAGGAATTGCTGGGCAAGCTTTTGTTGTGTTAATGCATCAAAGTGTACGCTTTGCATGCACAGGTATCGGGTCCCATACTTGTCTTATGGGCTGAAGTTCGGGTAAATCCTCATTTCACCAATTAAGGAAAAAAGGAAATGCATAAATAGAGTGAGATCACATAACATAAGTGATATGGAAGGTACAGTTGTACCCAAACATTCATAACTCTAGAATGAATATCCTTGAAGTAGAATTACACCATACAGTACACCTTATGGTAGGGAGTACACCAAAATACTTCCCACTACAAGAGTTAAACCAATAAACAATATCTGCACGTGATGCCTTTATGATGATATAAATCTTCTATCTATAACCTTTCATCTAATAGTAATAGAGGTAAAACCTTTTATCTCCACTTGTTACATAATTGATCAACACATGGCCAAATAATGCTTAACCACAAATTACCCTATATGACTAATTAAGGATTATACATGTCCCATATACATATTAGCATCATACACCTAGGTACATAACATTTTTTGTTATTTGATTTTGGATCTTTACGTGTGATGTTAGAGTGGGAATTTAAGAAAAGGGGGAGTACTCTGGAAATGTCTCATTTTGCAGCTTGAATTTCTCTCGGATAAAGCATTCAATTGGAGTCATTCTTGTGCCATCAAAAAGTCAGTTTCAAAAGGCCATTCAATAAGTGGTAATGTTAAAAAAAAGCCTGAGCACTTTTTGAGAAAAATACAATCTCAAGAAATTGGGCTTCCCAAATTGTTATGCAGTCATTTTTGCAATGTGACATGAGCAGAATAAGAGGAAAATCATCATATGTTGCAACAATCCGAATAAACAAATCAAATGTCTTTTTGCAAAATGAAGGGAATTTTCAAAGTTTACTTGTCTACAGGGTTTTCATATAGAGACCCATTCAATGAATGTTTTTTGGAAGCTCTAACTCTTGGATTTTATGCTGGGTGATATGCCATCCGTTATGGAGAAAAGATAGTTTGATTGTCAATTGGAGTTATCCTCATGGCTTTGAAAAGTCAGCTTCAAGAGCTTTTTGATATAATTTTATGCAAGAAAAACCTGAACAGTATTGGCACGAATATGACCTTGAAAGTTTGGGCCTCCAAAATTGCTGTATTGTCTTTTTCCAATTTTTGCAATGCCACCTCAGCAGAAAAAGAGGTAAATTTTTTTTGCATTCTGGGTAAGGAAATCAAATGCCATTTTACTTCTGAAGGAAGATTCCAAAATCTACTTGTATTCAGGGTTTTCACATTCATATATTCAAATAATAAAAAAATATACACAAATGGACAAAAAGGTTGGGTAGGAATTTTCTATAAAAAAATCTCCCATGCTCTAGGAGTTAATGTCTAGGACTCTAATGAGCAAGTTAAGATTAATTCTAATATATACAGCTGTCTTTCTTTTTACTTTATTTCTATCAGCCCAGCTTGCATGTGGACTATATTAAGCTTTTTGAATACACGGTATGTCATCATCCTATGCTTGCTGCTCAAAATAAATTGACCCCAATTTCATCTGCTAAATTAGTACCGCTTTGTAGATGCAAAGAATAAAATTTGGTGGAGTGTGAAATGCATGTAAGCCACAACAGTGACAAGGGAGTCTCTGAATGGGTATATTCTGAATGTTTAATTAGAAGAGTTGGAACACCTGGGATTGAAATGACTGAAGAATTTTGTTGATGCTAACAATATCCTTGAATGAGGATCAAAGCTCAAAATTGATGGTTTGAACAAAAGATCTTTGTATTAAGGAGATAGCAGTGGATTCAGGTGGTGTAATTTGATCGCAGTTGCTGAAAACAGAGCTGATGGTCCTTGTTTAAGAGCAGAATGTATGGGGACAATGAAACATGAGGAAAAGATGCCCCAATGCTGAAGCTGTGAAGATTACATTGTGGAGCTGTGAGGAAGCTCACTTAAGGTCAGAACCTGCTATTAACTGAGTAATGGGATGAGCAATATGAGTGTACTCCTTGATTAAGACAAGAACATATGGGGGCAATAAACATGAGGAAAAAATGCCAATGCTAAAGATTTAAAGAGTCCATTGTGGATCTGTGAGGAAGCTTGCTTTGGATTGGAACCTGTTATTAACTGAATAATGGGATGAGCAATATGAAGTTCATCATTGGTTTGCTTAATAGCAGGTGGGCCCATAGAAGAAAATTGAATTGTAGTTAGAGTAGTAGGAACAGACTCAATGTGGTGTTGATGACCTTTTCCTATGGATGTAACCATTGGAGGAGTTAGCATGGTGGGTATTAATCAAAATAATTCCCCATATAGGATTGGAACCTGCTATTAATTGAGTAATGCGATGACCAATGTGAAGTTCATCATCAGTTTGCTCAGTTGTACAGTGGCCTAAAAAAGAGATTGTTTGTAGCTAATTGTTTGTAGCTAAGAGTGGTAGAAACACGATCAATGTGGTGTTGATGGCCTTTTCCTTGTAACCAGTGGAGGAGGTAGCATGGTGGTGGAGTATTAGTTAAAAGAATTGCTCACAACTAGAACTTTCTCTAGAAAATTTGTAGTCTCCAAAACAATATCTTCTTCATGAGTGTGCAAAAATCATTTGAGAAATGCATGGTGCCTTGTGGTTAAGATCACAAGGATCCTGTAGAGATCGTGGTGGAGTAGGACAATCATCCATATCCTTGACAACTTTAGGAAGTGAAGGTGACAAGTTCGGTTGTGCAGATGAAATCAAGTTCCTAGGTTGAATCATTAGTGTGATGTTGTATGGTTCTATGGGAGGTTTTATCAGTTATTGGAACAATCTCGTCATTCATTGCACAAGTTAGTTAACATGTCTCCTATTGTTGCCATCATTTCTGTAACTCTTGTGTGAGCAACCCAAATTGCACTTTTGAACAATGGTCAAAGACTACTTGGATTATTCATCAAATAAAAATGAAAAGATGAAAAGATGAAAAGTACAATGATACAATGCAAATAAAAACTAATGAACTTCTGTTGTTACAGAAACAAAGTTATGAATAAGAAGCTCAGTTCACAAGGACCTGTACTAAATATAATACTGAAATTTGTTGCTGTTGGGCTGTACATCCAAACAATAACAATAATCTTGAGATCTGAAATCTGGAACCATATTAATAAATTACTGGAACCATATTAGTAAATTAGAATTCAGTAAATAACTATGAGATGTACCTTGGCTTGTAGTGACAGGACACAAACTGTTTAGCACAAATCTGAAATTATCAGTGTTCCATGGAGTTTCCTGACGGGGACAGGGGGACAAAGGGTCAAAGTTTGGGGATGGCAGCGGGAGGGCAGGGGGAGGGGTTGATGCTGATATACATATGGTACTTGAAAAACTAGTTATAAAAATTTGTTAAATAATAACATTTCAAATTAAACTTTGGCAAATTAGTAAAATAGCAAAATTGCAAATAATAACATTTTAAATACTTGAATACTATTACTAAAAGACTAAAAGTAAATAAAATATTAAAATTTGACAAATGAAATTGTCGAATTTGAGATTTCTATTATATAAAAAATATGAAATGTCACATCATAATATCATAACATAAAGATGATTACAATGAGTAGCATGATACATTGATATCAAAATAAGTACAAAATGCAAAAATGTAGCGAAGGGATGCCTCTAATCATCCCCAAACTCCTCATCACTCAAACTATTGGAATCCTTGTGGTCAAGCTCTGCCAAACTAACACCAACCAGCCCTACATTTGAAGCTGAAACATCCTCATCAATCTGTGTTGTCTCCTTTGGCTCTACATCCCATCGTGATGCTGGACTCTCTTTGTACACAAGTGTTTTGCGGTCAATGAGATGCAAAGCACTATGTACAGCCACAAGCTTCTCTGCTCTCCTAGAGGTAAGTCTGTTCCTCTTAAGAGAGTGGATGAAGCTATATGTAGACCAGTTCCTCTCAGCACCTCAAATTCACTCTTTTCACTAGTTTTCCTCTTCTTCACCTAGCTGTTGCAAAACATCAAATGGCATATGTGAGCAAAAAACTGAAGAATGAGAGTGTTTTGTTTAGCTTATGGGCTTTTAGAGGGGTCCCACAAGCCTTTATGGCTTGGCCCAAGGCTCACATTCCAAAAAAAGTTGATGAATTTTTTAAAAAAAATACTTTTTTACACATCCCAGCGTGGGGGACGCTTGGGCATCTCCGAGATGCTCGAGGGACGGCTAGGAGTCCCCGAGACGTCCAGGCATCCCCGCTGTTTCCTCAAAGTCTCTCAAGTCCCGGCAGCAGTGGGGGGATGTTTCTTAGCCGTCCCCAAGTCTCCAAAATGGTTTGATTTGGGGGGAGGGCGCATCCCCGTGGAACACTGGAAATAATGGAAACAAAGAAAAAATTCAGAACTGCAAAGGGTTTTATAGTTAGGTAGTCTGCTGGATATTGTACAGGAATGTATTGAAGGTTGACTACCCTGAGATTTGAAATTATGCAGAAAATTTCAGGTATGGGAAAGCCTAATTGTTAGGCTGTGTGCTGGATCTGCATGAGGAGCATATCAATGGTTCAATAGCCTGAAATTTGAAAACATGCTGAAGATTTCGGACATACACAAGGAGTATGTCAAATGTTGAATAATTTGAAATTTGAAAGTATGCTGAAATTTTCGGATATGGGAAGCCCTGATCTTTAGGCTCTGATACCAATTGATATGGCTAGTACTGGATTGTGTTTTTCTGAGTTTTTATTACATAAGAAAAGCCTGTTTATATAGGCAAGAAATCTTACAATGCCATTTTGTGTTCCTAGCTGTATGCCAGCATTTTATTTATTTCTATATGCTGTTTGCTGTTCTTCCACCTATGTCCATCTACTGTCAGTTTATTGCTATCTATTTTCTACGTCTGTTCTAGCTGTCCGTCTATCTTTCTATTTGTATCTATCCATCGTTTGCACCTGTTCCAAGTTGCAAGTGTCAACTACTTTACTTTTAGCTACCTATTCAGCTTTTTGACTTTTACTCCATATCTATAAGCCCACTTGCATGTTGACTATAATTAATAGTTTGAAATGTTCAGTTACTTGAAGAAGTATCTATGATCTTGATTGTATTCTGTTAATATTTTTCTTTCCTGTGTTTGTTTTTGAGTCCATGAAAGTTGTAGGATTTTTTTCAGAAGTCTGCAAATCACTAAGCTTCCTGCATTGAGCTGTTTGTTTTAGCTTTTGCTTACCTCTGTTGGAGGTGGCAATAATAGAAGAACTCCTAACAGTTGTGTAAAACAGTCGTGGAGAAAAAACTTGCTGACAGACCTACTGCCAGATCAGTGGATTCAAATGGAATATGGATGGAGGCTTCTTGGCTGCTTGGATGCAAGCAAGAAGGAAATGCAAATGCAGAAAAGAGGCCAAACAAGTCTAGATATTAAGGAAGTAGGCTGGAAGAAATGGATAGATGATAGACATAGAAGGGATATGTTCTACAAGAGTTGGACTGGTCAATGTGCCTTGAAGTGTATATTATACAAGGATATAGGGGAATAGCACGTCTAACATAGGCAGAGCAGAGTATGCCTGCAGATTGGTAAAAGTTAGATACATAGGCATTCCTGAAGTGTTGAATGGTAGCTACTAGCACCAAAGAAATTCAGAAGAGTTGCTCCTAGATGATTATAAGACACGCTTTTTGATAGGTGAGTTTTCTATTAATATCATTTTTAGTGTATTACATGTTTTCACGCTACAACAATGATATATTAGCTTATGCTATCTATTATAAAATATTTTTATGATAGTTTGAAATTAAGAAGTCAGTAACCTTTTTGGTATTCATAAGAAAAGAATCTTTTGCAGGAGTATTATTACTTTGATGATTTATTAATTGAAGTGTAGTATGGAGATCCTGGTTCCAAAATGAAAAAGTTTTGCATTTTTTTTCCTTCCAAATTTAAGTCTTTAAAACTTAAATGGACCTTAGAATGCTGTGGTTTACTAGAGCAAGGAGGAAACAATCTCTTTTATTACAATTTGTCTGAAGCACCATTTGTTTCTATCAGGATATAAGAACATTGCATAAACCTTCAAGTCTCAGCAAAAGAGATAAGGAAACAAGGGTGCCTGAATTACCATCAACTTCACAACCTGTAGTTGTCAACGCAGGGAATGATACTACATTGTCTGCATATGTTGCACCTGTTGCACCTGGTGGCCATCCTGCTTCACTAGTATATTCCTATGGGGGTAAGGCCACTTATTCAGAATTTCAAGCAAAGATGGCTAAATTAATCGCACGGTATCTGATATAATTTGGAATTTGCAGTGAATAATCCACACATGGTAGGGACAAATGGATATCAGCAGTCCGCATTTATAAATGACTTTGGGTATCATTTTCCGGTGAGAATCAGTTTTGTGATTTATTACCTGTAGTTTCTGCAGCACTAAAATCAGACAAATATTTCCTTTATATACTTTAGTACATATTTATCTTATTTTGATGCCTGATTATTTTATATGTCAATTGATTTAATTGCCCAATGCATATTGCCAAAGATACTTTCTTTTGGTTTTTCATGCAGGTTTATCAGAATGAAGCTGCTTCCTTTTTATATCCCTCGGTTGATGGTGGGAACCCACCTCAGACATTTTACAGCCCTGGAGAGACACCGATCACACCACTTGGCACAGAAAATGTTTATTATGGTTATCAGTCGCATCATCCAGGTTCACTTTATCAGCAAGTAGCTTATCCAGAGTATCAGTATTGGACATTTCCACCAGATAATCCGCCATTGGAAGCTGTGATGCCAGGTCCAGAAGATTTGGGAATTCAAGGAACGTATGTCCATGGCATTCAAAATGGTAACTATGCCTTTGAGGGCAGACCTGGATTTCAGTCATATTTAATTCCATCCCAAGGTTCTTATGGCAGAGGTGTTCTGCCTGCTGCTTTCACAAACTCTGTTCCTGTAGAAGTTACCAATTTTGATAGACCAGCTATGCCATATTGGTCAGATCCAAGAAATGCTGGAAATTTTCAAAGCAATGGTTTTTCATCTGGGATCCATGCAACGATTGGCCAATTTGTCCCGGCTCTTCAATTCCCACCTACACAGGTATTATAGTTTCATAAGGTATCAGAACATTTACTAAAAACATAGATTTATTTATAAATTTGTTAAAGTTTCCTTTGGAATGTAGATATATATTTTAAATTCTGAGTTGCTTTTGTTGACTGAAATTCTGAAATTCGTGTTGGTTTCTTTTTGGCCTCAGCAAGCAGTTTATTCATATCCTGTCCCAGCAAATCTACATCCACAGCATGGCCTCCCTTTCAGTGTTCCATCTTCCTCCACCCAAGTGAGAACAAGTGATGTTTTGATACCCTATCAAGTGGAAATGAGAAACAATGACCCAGAATGGGTACTACACAACAAGAGGTTGGTTGGGAATCGGAACTACATTGATGATGACCAACAAGTCCGTGGTGGCTCAAGTGATGCAATGCAACATCCAAGGAGAAGGCCCATTAATGAGGAACTGACATCAAGTAGGCAGGCTAAAGGACAAAGTCAGTTTTCCGACAGAGTCAATGAAATCCTAAGTGTCCTTGGAGACATGAATAGTTACAACCGTTCTGATTTTATTACTAAGTACCATGATGCAATATTCTTTGTTATCAAATCTTATAGTGAAGATGATATTCACAAGAGCATTAAGTACAATGTCTGGGCAAGTACGCCAAATGGAAATCAGAAGTTGAATCAAGCATATCAAGATGCACAGTTGAGAGCTGGTGACAAACCTGGAGCTTGTCCAATATTTTTGTTCTTCTCTGTAAGTTTTCTTGGCTTAACTGTCTACAAGTTATCTCTTGGTGGTAGGGATGGTATAGCAAATGCAGATGATATTCATTTTTCCCATGCAAGACATTGTTTCCAAAATTTTCAAGTTTTTTCTTTGGAATATTTTAGGTGAATGGAAGTGGCCGGTTTTGTGGTGTTGCGGAAATGGTAGGACCTGTGGACTTCAGCAAAAATATGGATTTCTGGCAGCAGGATACATGGACTGGGTGTTTCTCAGTGAAATGGCATATCATAAAAGACATTCCTAACTCTAAGTTACGTCATATTATACTTGAAAATAATGACAACAAGCCTGTTACAAATAGCAGGGATACTCAGGAGGTAAGTTATTTTTAATCTTTTGGTTTTACTGTGAAAGTTTATTTTTAAACACTTAACTTTTTGGATGCTGATCAAATGGCTAAATGCCTTTTCCTTTTTTCCCATTCTCAAGCTAGCAATATTTTACTTTTTGTGTGAAAATCATAAATAGTTACTGCCATAAAAATTCAGTATTAACACATAAAAAATGACCCTTTTTGTTTTACATTAATCATCGAAGGTTGATTATATAATTTATTTCTTGATGTTGATTAAGGAAATATTCAAACTAAGAGTCCCGAGACCTGCAAGGAAACTTCCACATGATTGTCTTGCAATTTCCTTGTGCTTTTTTTTATTAATTTTTTCAAATCTAAAGGTTTCAACTTTCAAGAATAGCGATTTGCTGGTATGTGAGAGATTCATTACATAAAATTTTTAGTTCATGTTTTCAAATGAATTATCTTTTTGCTTCTAAGTCTAATAATTTCTAGAATCTATTCTCCTGATCCATGTAGGGCTGAATTTTAAATCTTCATCCTTGTTGGACAATCCTTTACCAGTGTGAAACAGTGGTTCATTTAGTTCTTTTGTTGCTTTTAGTATATGTTAGTAAAGTTTAAACTCATAATTTGAAGGGTTGTTTTGTCTTTTCCTCCTTTGTAATGAATAGGTAATATCCATATAGTTGTCCCTACAGATTATATTTTTTATATCTGAAAGTGCTTTATTATGAGCTAAAGTCTGCTGTAATGCACAATTTTCCAAACATAGCTCTGCTTCATACATCTTTTTATTGAGCAAGGGTTTTTCACACCCCTTTATTTTGCAGATGTCATGATAGTAACATTAATAAGTGTGGGAGACATTATTTGGTTATAACATAGGATATGATTTTTATTCCAGATTAATCTTCTGGAGGGCCTTGAAATGTTGGACATCTTCAAGAACTATCGGTCACAGTCCTCTATTGTTGATGACTTTTATCTTTATGAGAGCCGTCAAAGGGCACTGCAAGAAAATCGGGCCAGACAAAAGGCACAGCTTCAGGCTGAACAGGTTTGTGAGATGATATTTATATATTTCCTTTTGAGAGCAAGCAAAAAGGACACGCAGATCCAGATTACATTTATATTCAACAATGAATTTTGAAATTGCCTGTTTATATGTTTCTCATGATCATTGTTTGTGTCAAAACATAGGTTGAGAATCTTGGCATGGAACATTTTCCAGTTGGTTTGAACAAAAAAACAGATATGAAGAGTGACATCTCACAGTCCAGTTTCGTGCACCTCCAGGAATAGAGCTTTGGGTTAGTGCATATGAGCTGAAAGCGAGAGAGAACATTTTGTCATCAATAATTTATCAAAGCATGAAAATGTCTTAAATGACAATCAATCATCTGTTTTATATACATGCCATATTTATTGATGATTTGAGTGTACAGTATTCATCCATTTTGATTCCAGTGGGTGAGCTTACTGGAGAAGGGATGAATCCGGGAAAAGTATATGCTATTTTGGGGGGTATCTGGATGTTTTTGCTCAAGTTCTGCCCAAATGTGCCTAAGAATGATTTGAGATTTCAATTGAACAAGTCCTTGTGCATGACAGGGATCCTCATGGAAGTGATCTGTCTGATGCATATGACAGCTTTACAAAAAACCACTATCTAGATAGTTTTGAAATCTGTGTACAGTCTGTGATGTGCTTTTGATGGTAAATTGCATCTACAAGACATTGATATAAACAAAAAATGAAATTATATGTGATTCCTTACAAAGGCTTCTTTGCAGAGCCTAGTATGTCTCTCAAATTTCTTGATCAATGGTGTGAGCAATAGTACTGAAATGGGGATATGTCCTGAACAAGAATATCACTTGATACACTAAAGGAAATGATGTAAAACATAGTTCACAAACCTGGGCTTAGCAGACCCAAATTTGGCAAAAACTTGGCAACTTAAGCGAATACTCGTTTCTTTAAGAAAACATAAATTGGTTCTCAGCCTGCTTGTATGCGCAAAAAATTCTTCACTCAGCTTGTAAAAATCCTAGGTGCCTGAACATAGAAGAAACTTGGCAACATAATACATTAAAAAACACCGTGATTCAGAAACATAAGGAAACTTTGAAACCCTGAGCACCTGAATTTGTGTGTTTTTTCTGTGTTTTGTGCCCACATTACAGTTATCTTTCATTGATTTATGGTCATCCCTCATTCAGTGGTCGATTTGATTGGCAGCTAAAACAAAAAATACAATGTTGCGAGTTCCTGTGCAGGTCAACTCATGAGTTCCTACACAGGTTGAATCACGAGTTCCCACTCTTTAAGTAAATTAATTTTGTTTTTTTGCCTATAAGTACTCACTGAGTTTGCCTATATGTTTTTTTGCCTATTTCATGTTTTGTTTGAAAGTTTCACATAAAAAGGAGGTTAATACGATTCAAGAGAACAATCATCATTTGAGCACCAGATTAATACCATGGAGCATAGTATCAAAATATTTCCAAACGGACACATTCAAGGATTCTTATTGTTAAATGGATCAATGTTGACCAGGTTTTCCCAACATAATCTCATTCCAGGGACACTTTGACATCTCTCTGACCGGCCCCTTGACATTTCCCCAAATTGGGGGGACGGTTACTGGGACATCTCTGTGATGCCTGCCATCCTTGATGTTCCTGTGACATCGGAACATCCCCTGCCTGTCACAGTATTAAGGCCAAAAAAAGAACAGAGATTTTACCTTTTATGGGGGGGCCCACAAGGCCACCTAAATATTTGTTATTTCACACCCAAAAAAGGGATGCATCATGAAGGTCCATGTGGCTTTGAAGGCTTTATTTGGGCTTGGTGGTGGGGGACTCGCCTTGTTTCGTGAAATGAGGTAGTGGTGATGCCCCGAATTAATTCCAATTCACAGTAATAGTACTATGATATGAACTTTTTTGATTCATCTTTATGTTAATGATTTGACAATTGAAATTGAATTATCAATTATCAGGCGCATTCTAAATTTTGTACATTTGTTGCAGATTGTGGTTATTTTATATATTCTTTTATTATATATATACTAGCTAACCCCTGCTATCCCTAAAATTTAGGAAATTTTTTGCCACCCCAAAAACTATGTCCCACATCTCTCCCATCCCATCCAGGAAACTTGGATATACATCATTCCCCACTATACCTAAAATTAAAAAAAAATGTTTTGCCACCCCTGATACCCTGCAACACGCACCCCACACCATCCATAAACAATATTGATATTGACCAACTCTCTAACCTTCAGCTGTACCTAAATCCAAAATTTATATAAATGAAGTTCTACATGACTTGGAAGGAGTCAAATATTTTGTTTTTCCTACAGATTTGTTTCGTGCGAATGCATTTCACATTTTTTGAACCTCTCATGTGGCTACTATACCGTGGAAGCATGCATGATTGTTTAAAGAACGCATAAATGAAGTGTTCATAAAAGCTTTTGCAGCCGGCAAACGTTCAGATCTGATCCACTGTTCGATATTGGGTTTTAATGGTATTTGTACTATTTGCCAACCTTCTAAAGTTTGAGTTTGAAATATAGATAGATGCTCTGCAATAGAGTCTTCTAGTCAGTGTATCTCTAGTTTAAATTAACAATTCGTTAAGCTACAAGGTACTATAGAGTCAGAGACGAAACATAAACATGCCAGATATTATATCAGTGCATGCAAAACCCTTTTTTCAAGAAAGATGCAAGAAGAAATTGCAAACTAAATGCATAAAGATTAATCGTTACAAAGAAGATAAAAAAGCCCTAATATATATCTTGTTGGCTCAGATTATCCAATACTTTGAATTTCAAGGCAATGGCTTTACCGGGCAACCATCCATTTTTCCTTGTAACTTTTTATTTGGGTAAAAACTATTTATAAGTAGGAGGTGTTTTCCACAGTGTGTCAAATTATCATATTGCTATCATGAGTCAATAAGTCTGATTTGTAAAACTAAACGGTTGAATCCTGATAACAATATGATAAAGACTATTTATTTACAGACACCAGTTGGTGCGGGAGATATAAATGACTCTTTAAAAGACGGAAAATTGCGACACGTAACTGCTTGAGTCATGTTGCAGTAATGCCCGTCAAGGTTTGCCTAAAACATTACTATATAAGTTTCATCATCCTGCCATCATACATTCAGCAAGGCTCGAGTAAATTGGCGATTAATAAGGCCTTCACATGATACGTGAATCTAGTAAAATGGATATCCCTCGATTCTTGCTGTTAAATGGATCATTTATATAGCCAAATATCAACAAGGTGACAAAAACTTCAAAAATTAAACATCCATTTACATGATACCATCAGAATCCATGGCCTCTTGTTCCTGAAAGTGAGCAAAAATCTTGTGATAATTGATTTCAAGGATTGCTGAAATAATTATAAATTTCTTTTATTTTTTATATAAAAATCTTGTGATAATTGATTTCAAGGATTGCTGAAATAATTATAAATTTCTTTTATTTTTTATATGTACCGAACATTTTTATTCCATTAAAAGAAAGAATATTAGTTGAGTTAAAGAATATTAATTTAGAGTAAGATTTTATAGTGATGTAATGGTAAATTGTTCTATTTTATTTTATTTTAGAATTATTTTAAAAAAATGTCTTTCCAAGAAAAACAATTTTAAAAATATATGGTTGATTCTATGTGGATTTATGGAAAATGTTTAATTTTTAAATGTAAGTTGTTGGCATTGAAGAAATCTCACGGACCGACTTCCCTCATGTGGGAAAGAATGAGGTGCTTTTTATTTATTAGTTGATAGACTACATATAGTGTGAGATTGGAGTCTGAAACAAGTCTCACGTTTGCAAACCATTGTTGAGTCGTTTGAAAACTAGTTTTAACTGTCGTTTAATGATAAATCAGTTGTCATTTAATGGTAAAAGCCTCCAAAATATCGCTTATCATGTAAAAGCTAGATAAATATTGATTTTCCAAGTGGATGGAAGCATTTTGTAATGTTTTTTGGTCAATTTGATGTTTTTTTTTCATTTGCATTTCTTTGTGTTTTAAATTGTATGCAAATATTTCACAATTAGATAATACTTAATTTTTGTAAGGAAAATATCAAGATTTGTCTAAGTTTGTTTCATTCCATTATTTAGCACTTATTATTAATTACGCTGAGAGGCGTATTACAATGGCATCCACCAAAAAATGTGTAAGGAAAAACTCTTAAGCTAGAAATTGACATTCAAATGATATGCAAATCCATATGTGGTTACAATTTAAAATAACATTCAATTAAGGTCAGGATTAAAGTTTTGATTAGAAAAAAATGATGAAAATAGGCATCTCAACAAGGATAACTCTCGGCATATTTTATATATAAATTTTTAATTTTTAATATATGTATGCTAGTTGTTTAATCCAACCGCATACAATGAATCTACAACACATGTCATCCATATGCACCATGCACAAACACCTATTCTAACATATTAACATTCATATAATTTTCTATTGACATAATAATATTGATATTCTTTATTGTTTGAAGAGTTACATTTATTAAAAAATTAACTAATTTTATTTTATATATTTAAATTATTTTTATTTATTTTATTTTATAATTATTGAAAAATTGTTTTATTTTGTCTATTTAAAAGATATTTTATAGTTTCAATTTTTCATATTCATGTTATTACACTTCATCACTTGATGTCTATGGAACATAATGATCACTATACTTGAAGCATTTTTATCCCATAAATAAAATATATTATTTTGATTATCAATTTTTTTAATAATAATAATACTTTTTACTAATTAATTTAAAACTATCGACATTTGAGTTAGAATATTTTATTAACGCCTCAAAGCCAACATTGAGTAGGAATATTTTATTAATGCATGCAAAGCATCTTAAAATAAAATTGAAAGGAAGTACCAAATGCTAGTTCGTAAAAGCTGTATTCTTATTAAATATAAATAAAATAATTTTTAAGAAGTTAGTATTATAATTAGAAGGATAAAAATTACTATTATAATTAAAAATATATTATTTTAATTATTTTAATAAATAAATTATTCTTCATATATAGACTTATTTAGTGGTGGTCATAATTTAATATAATTTTTATTATATATCATTTCAAAAAATTGAACTTTTAAAGAGTGAAATTTAGATATGAACTCTTACTTTTTCTACATCTTATAATTAGTTTGTGATATTTTTTAATTTATATTAAAATTAAAAACTAAAATAAAAAATTGAATAAATATAAATTATTAAAAAATTTAAAATTATAAAAAATGATAATATTTATATAGCACTATTCAATTTTTATCAAGAATCTCAATTTTTAAGAAAAATAAAGGTTACTTCAAAGTATAAAAGCTCTAGTTTTTATCAGTTCTAGCTGATCTTCTTGATCATATTGTGCCTTTGACTCTTATTGGTGAGCCACACCCATTTTCTTTGATTGTGTAATAATCCTATGTTTTTTTTTGTCAACTTCGAAGTCACTAGGTTAGGGTTACAGTTCTCAACATAACTCAGATTTGTAATACACCAACAGTCTTTAGTGAACTAATATGGAGTAGAAAAATAAATAAATGTTAGATCACACTTAATCAAGGAAAAATTGACAACAAACAATATTGATAATACTTTGTTTTGATAGAATTTCAGGTTTAATCTCTAGATCGACTTACCAACAGAAAAAATACATTAGAAATTGCCTAATTTACATTTTTCTAGGGTAATAAAAAATTGCACAAACCTTTTAATGGTGTTGTTATAATAGCCCCAGTATAATTGGCTTATCACTGGTGATCGAATCAACAAGGGTTGTGTTTAGGGACTAATGTTTGATTGATTACCCTTTGAAATAGATGATGTCTTGACTATTGCTAGAGTGGAAAATTCTTAGAATGGCTTGGCGACTCGAGTAAGTGCTAACTAATTCCAAGCTCAAGGAAAGGTAGTTAGATTTGGTGGTTAGGATTGGTAGATCCACTTGCTAAATGAAGAGAACTATTGATTTTGTATGCCTAGCAAGCACCCTAGTGGCCTTCTGCCAGGTTGGCCATAGAATTCCCCAAACTCCTCAATGGTGCCCAGAAGGCCATAGAATTCCCCAAACTCCTCAATGGCGCCCAACTTGGTAGTGTCTTCCTTGAGTTGGATAACAAATCTTTGATTAAATGAACAAAATAAAATGGAATCAATAAGAATTCAGATCAGGGTTTTTGTCTTGACTTAGGTGGGCAACTAGGGTTTGTGTCCTAGCTAACACCACTTGAGATAAATCTCAAAAATCATACCAATCTCTAGATGAATTCGCCCAACCAACTAGAGTGCATATATATTGGCACTCCAAACAAGTATAGGCCGGCTAAAAATCATTTATTATTATTTTTCAAAAATTGGCGCCAAACAAATATCTAGGCTGACCCATAATTATTATGAGTTTCAAATTATTAATTAATTAATAATAATATTATTACTATTTATTTACAATTATGGTTATTGTTTAAAAACACTTTAGGAGTTGCAAGTCGGCTTTAAGGACATGACATTCCTCCCTCCTAAGATTGCTTGTCCCCAAACAATTTGGCTTGGATGCTTAAAAATCTCCACTCCTTCCCATGTCACATATTCAAGTGGAAGATTCCTCCATTTAACCAAATATATTGGAATAACCTTGTTTCTCAACTTCTCTCTTATATCCACGTTGCCTTAGGTTCCAAAATCAATTTCCATTCATCGAGTGGCGGCATCTCAAGTGATGGTGTAACTTGCTGTCCAAGGGCCTTCGTCAAGCATGATACATGAAAAATATTATGAATTCTATTGCTCATAGGGAGTTCCAGCTCATAAGCAACCTCACCAATTCTTCTTATGATTTTATAAGGTCCATAAAATCGTGGTTTCAACTTTTCTGTGCCACTTCGTATATTGTGAGATTTATCACCGTGGTTTTTCTCTTCATGGGTTTTCCATGTATACCATGTGTTATCTTGTGCATGTGTGTTCATTTCTTTATCTTTCATTGTTGTTGATTTGATTAAGAGTTGTTGATTTGGTTAATAATTGTTGAGCTTGTTAAAAGTTTGAATTCACATATTGTCGAAGGGTTTAAGATCTGAAGGGGTTAAGTTTTTGAAGATATTGATTTACCCCCCTCTCAGTATACGGGTGTGTTCAACACTATGTAGCTACTACCAGAGGTTTGTAAAAGGTTTCTCACAACTTGCAACCCCATTGACAAAGTAGATAAAGAAAGGGGCTTTCTCTTGGAGACCTTCAACACAAAGCTTTTGACAAGCTCAAGGAGGTAATGAGTTCATGTCCTATTTTGGCTATTTTAGATTCTCACTCCCTTCTATCTTAGAATGTGTTGCTTCAGGAGAGGGGATTGGAATTATCTTTATGCAAAATAGACACCCCATAGCATTTGAGAGTAGGAAGCTCAATGAGACATAAAAAGATTCTCTCTCTTTATAAAAAAGACATTAGTCATCATGCATGCATTGGCTAAATTAAGGGAATATTTGGATTTTGGAAAGTTTGTGGAGAAAACATATCATAATTGCTTGACATTCTTCCTCCATCAAAAGGATATGAATGATAAACAACAAAAATAGATGAATAAGTTGCAAGCCTATGATTTTGACATTGAATACATTAAAGGGAAGATGAATGCAGTGGCTAATGCACTCTGTAGAAAACCTTATTTCTACTTTATAACTAATATATATGTTGATTGGAAGGGTTTTATCATTGTCGAATATGCCAAAATCATATTTTCTATTGACATTTTGGATGGGAAGTTACAAGATGACAGGTACAAAGTGGTTGTTGAACTCATCTTATACAAAGACATGATGTACCTTGTACCAGAATGAAAGGTGAAGGAAAGAATCTTGAGGACATGTCATGATACACCACTTGTGAATCATCTAGGGTACTACAAGATTTACAAGCAAGTTAGGGAAAAAAAATCATGGAAAAGGCTCAAAGGTGATGTGTTGAGACATGTTAAGGACTGTATAAGTTGTCAACAAAACAAAACCAAACATATTTTTCTAGCTGGTGTGTTTCAGCCCTTGCCCATTCCAAATCAGAAATGTGAAAGTATCTCCATGGATTTCATTATAGGGCTTCCAAAGGTTCAAGGTAAAGATCGTATTAATGTAATTATTGATAGGCTCACTAAATATACCCATTTTCATGCTATTTCTTTAAAGCATAAATCTCCACAAGTTGTTGATCTATTCTTTAGAGAATTTTTTAGATGTCATGGGCTGCCAAAGAACATCGTAAGTGATAGGGACAACAAGTTTGTCAACTTGTTTTGGCAAGAGTTCTTTTGTTTGACGAATACGAAGTTAACCCCAAACACTAGCTACCATCCTTAAATCAATGGGCAAATGGAAGTTGTGAACAAATGGATAGAAAGTTAGTTGAGGAATTATGCTACAAGAAAACAAATGATGGGTCGAATGCTTGCACCTTGGGGAGTATTGCTACACTTCTACTCATCACGTTTCTGTAGCTATGACTCCTTTCAAAGTACTTCATGGTTATGATGTTATTTCATTTATGGATCTAATTATTATGAACAATAGAGTACCCAAGGCTAAGGATTTGACTCAACAATAATGGTATATTGTGAAAGAACTCAAGGATGGCCTACAACAACCCCAAAACCCAAAAAAGTTGTATGTTGATCATCATCGAACTGCGAGGGTTTGTGAGGTGGGAGACATGGTATTTTTGAGAGTTCAACCCTTTAGACAATCTTCACTCATCACTAAGGTCAATACGTGGTATTTATTGGGAGATACGTCTTCTTGGGTGGATAGACTTATCACCGGTGGCCTATAGGTGTTTAAAGTTAGAATCCACAAGGCTATGGTAGGTTCAATACTTGTGGAAAGCCTTGGGATGGAGGACAGGCTCATGGTGTATTATGGGATGCACCAAATCCTCTTCCCAGTTGTCAGATTGTATAGTTGGCCTTGTTGGGTTGAGGATTAAATCCTCTTCCCATTTGTTTAATGGTACAAAAGACCAGATGGAAGTATAGGACCCGTGGTGTAGTGTGCAATGCATTGATATTCTTTTCTATTTAGAATGCATTATGGACATGTGAGTCAACCATTGAGATGTGTCAACCAGTTATTGTGTATTTGTGATGAGTGCTAGAGCTAGTCACTATATATTTGTGATAATCTAGATCTAGTCACTGTGTATTTGTGATGTATGTTGGATCCTGTCATGTATTTGTTATATATATGAGATAATCACTGTTGTACTTGTGATGTGCAAATGAGACAATATCACCAGGTTGTACTTGTGATCTATGTGTGATCCAATCATTGTTGTACTTATGATGTGTATGAGCTAGTCAACTTGTGTATATGGGGGTATTCTCGTGACAATCATTGTGGATGATCTTTGGGATTATGGTATGGTATACCCCTTGTGAATATTGTGAATGCTTGTACACTAATGCTTGGTATGGACCCAACATTTAATGGCAAAGTTATTATCATTATATTAGAATTAGCTAAGTTGATAGCTTACATATACTTAATTATTAGTCATGGGTTAAAAACAAGATCAAAGATCTCATGCAAGAGAGAATGAACTCCATCTAATATTTGTAGTGAACTACGAAGCATCTGATCTCCCATGAATGGATACGTAGGTAGGGTCACCATGAACCCTCGAGGTTTAGCTTGTTAGGATTAAGGTGCCATCCAACTTGTAAATCCTATGTAATATGTCATGGTTCCAACATCCTTGGAAAGTGTCTCTAGGCACTTAGGGTGTATTGGAAAAACATTTTTTAATATTAATTTGTTACACCTTATTTCTAAGTTACTAGATTACTTTTACTTTTATGAGTAAATATGCTTTTAATGCAAGATTATGACTTTAATATGTTCAATGGATGAATGAAATATATGAATATGCATTATGATGAGGTTGATTTATAAATACTTTAAAGATGCAAATGATATATGATGAATATGATTTTCATGATATCAACTAACTTCATTCTTGTTGCACTAAGTTAGATGCAGGATAGGTTCAAACCCTCTAGAGGGGGAGGGAGAGTATCACTTAGGGGGTGAGTTTGGTATGGAAACCATTGTCATGATCATCTAAGTAGATACAAAAATCCACTGCACCATATGGGGTAACCTTGATGAGTCAATGTTGGTATGTGATAAACCATGTTGATAGCTTTTTGGGTTGATATGAATGTTATTTTGATTGTCCTTGATCTCTTGATTTTTTAGTCGATTTGAGTAAAATGTCCTTTTGATGAGCACGAGATATTTATATATTGTATTGGATATATATATGGGTATGTAAATATATTTAAATATTGAATATATATGCATGAATATATGCTATGGTGCATACATATGAGCATACGTACCTATGAGCATGCGTAGAAGGAAATTTCTACGTATACCTATACATAGATACATAATATGTATGCAAACATTCATATATATATATATATATATATATTATATGTTGTTAAACCCCAATTGTGTAATTAGTATTTACTATTACTATGTAGGGTAAAATGTGAATGTAATGTGAATTATGTGGATGAATTAATTGTGCTTGTAGTTGGTTATCAATGCATTATGAATGTATGTTATCACATCTAATGTTATCTCATGGAAAAGTATTGCATAAATGTGAATGGATGGTTATTGAATTAATATTTTGACTATGGAGATATATTATGTGAAATGCATATTTTGTGAACAACTAATTGTCGTGAGCATGTGTCAGTGGTTGCAGGTAAATGTTCATTCCTCCAAGTGGAGGAGAAGTATCACTCAAGAGAAAATATTGATCGGGTAACCGGTAATGTAAACTATTTGAGCATACACACACCACAGTAGAATGATTAAGTTGAGTTAGTTTGTGGGAAGTACGTAAGTCATCCTTAGTTTGTTGTGTCTGCATTAGTAAGGGTCTTGTTTACTATTGAGTGTAATATAGGGTGATGCTATATGTTTAAACTTGTGAGTTCCTTCCTTACCTTTCAGTGCTTGATTGTGCAGATCATTTGACTAACATGATTGCTATATAATATATATATGTTTGTATATATGTACAAATACACACATAAGCGTAAAAGCCTAATAGAGGAGTGTGTATATACATATATATATTTGTATATATATATATAATATTATTATGCATGAATGGTTACTCATTTGTATTCATTAGTATATTGAATGCATGCATACGTGATTCACATAAGATATATATATATATATATATATATATATATATATATATATATATACATATACATATATATACGAGGGATAGCGTTAATTCTATTTATAAGGCATGCATATATATATGTAAAAGTGCATATATAAATATATTTATTTATAACCATATGATGTTATGTGTTTGAGGTTTATGTGTCTTTGAGATTTCCGTTGATACATATCTACGTTGAAAGTATGCATGTATATGAGTATATACATACATTGAGCCATGTGTGAGAGCATAATCATATGCATGTATATGCAAGTAGAAATACTTACAAACATACTCACACAAGGGATCAATTATGAATATGTGAATATATACACTTAACAAATATGTGTATCAATGAGAATATGATAACCTGATATATGGGTGAACATATTAATTATGTATATGTATAAGTGTGTGTTGGAATGAATGTGTATGTGTTTAATGGTGCAATTGAATGTATATATATACATACATAAATACATGTATGCACGAGTATAGAGGAGTATGTATATATTTACATAGATATAGTCGAAATTGTGTACAACACTATTATCTTGCATGTATATGAAGTCGCTTTGACGTAATCATACAATTATCGAGTGGGATATGGCTTTGTACGATATGAGTATTATGCGCCTAGATATATATATATACACATATGAGCATTTATGCTTGTATAAAGGAGTGTATATATGTATGTATACATATATATATAAATATATATTATAATTATTATGTGAATGTTAGTTGATTTGTATTCATTCGTATATCAAATATATTCATACTTATACAAATATATTCTTGGAGCGATGACTTAGAAATTGTGATCCTAATAAAATGCTACTCCTAATGTGAGATGTAAGATGAAGAACTAATAATGCAAATGGGAAGAAGTAACAAGATAAAAGGGCACCTTAATAAGATTGGCCTAAGAAAATGGTGAAACAAAGGAGTAAGATAAAAACAAATGATGATTGGTGTGTTATACCTTTCCTTTGCTGCTCCTTCCTTGGTTGGCCCTTTGATTCTTCAAGAATTGTGTGCTCCTTGGATGGCAATGAAGTTGAATGGATGCAAGATGAATTGATGATGCTAAATGCTATGATAGATGAGAGCTTGAATGTAGATTTTGCAAGAGTTTTGTTGCAAAAGACTTGATTCCCCTAAAATGAGGGAATTGAAAGGGTATTTATAGGCTAATTTGAATTCTCTAGAGAATTCAACGGTTGGGATTGATCCAACAAAGATCAAGATGAAGGGCTATGGTGAGTTGAGGACTCACAAGCCCTCATATATTGACATGTGGAAGGTGAGATGTCTTAGGGTGGAGTGATGTGGAAATGAGGTGGAAGAGAAGGACATGAGGTGGAAGGGAAGTACATGAGGTGGATGAAGGACAAGTACCTTGGGGGATGAGAAAATTTCCTCAAAAATGAACTTCTTATCCCCAAATGAGGATGAAAGAGATTTTTGAGGAATTTTAGAATTCCTCAAAAATCTCCATGGGAAAAGGAGAAGTGTGTGGGAAAAATAAATGTAAATTAAATTTACATTCAATAGAGGATTCATTGGATAAAAGGAGGTCTCCGAAAAGCTGGAGATTTGTCACATGTGGGAGATGCGACAAGTCCAAGGTTCTAGAAACCTTGGGCACATGTAAAATGACATGTCACATTTGCATGGGGGATGAGGAAGACCTTGGAAAGACAAAAGTGAATTAAAAATTCACATGGGGAAGGGAGTCCAGGTGGTAAGTGGGAAGGTTGACCAGAAAAGGTAAGCTAAATATGGCTAATAATTCTGATTAAGGTTGTGCAAACACAGGATTGAGGTAATTAATGGGAGATTAGAGGCAAGTGGGAGATTATGGAGGATGTGACACTTAATCAAGATTAAGTGGTGCACATCCTAATCATAGATTAATTAATTTAATCCGGATTAGAAGAGGGTTATGGAGAATGTGACAAAGAGAGAGAAAAAAGAAGAATAAAAAATTGGTTTTAATCCAAATACGTTAAATGACCAAATTAAATAATTTTTCATGTTTATTTAATTTAGAGAAGGAAATGGGGTAAGGTAAAGTATTTAATTTATTTAATTACATACTTTAGGTAGAAAATGAAATAATGATTAAATAAATTATTTAATCATTATTAATGAAATAGATGAATATAATAGATGATTTTGATCATATGGAAGTGATCAAATTTGGATGTCTACATTTTGCCCCTCTTCGAAGTGCTATTAGAATAACCGTGCTTCGAAGAAAAGAAAGTGCAGATGACTCTATAGAGGAAGTAATCGGGAATATGATGCCCTAGCGTGGGGAAGAGGATCTGAGACAAAATTAGTGGAGTAATGGATGAATATGCCCCAATCTAGGAAGGAGTTGATTACGGCTGAGAAAAATGGTAAGTGTGAAGGGTATGCCCCCTTGAGAGGGTGACGAGGGAAAAAGAAGGGTCCCACGCAACATCTCGATAAGAAGAAACAGATGGTATAGTTGGAAAGAGGGAAAAAAATTAGGCAAATTTTCCTTTTGAACGAAGTTAATCGAACAAACGGGGTGCAAATGGCAGCCTCAGGAAGTGAAAGGATTAATCAGAGGAATAAAAAGGTAAATAAAAGGTTAAAAATACCTTTTAAAAGTGAATATAAGGTAATTTTGAAAATTACCTCACCTCATTTGCACTATAGCAATTGAGAAAAGAAGAGAGAGCAAGCAGACAAGGAGTGAAGATGCCGAGAGATAATGACACTGAAATCGTCCATCAGATAGATGCGGTTCGACGGTCGTACAGGCAGAAGGATGGGCCCCGCCAGGTAAGCAACAAAACTCCCCCCATGCATTAAATCAAAATTTTAACGCATTTTAAAATAGGTTATTAAAAATGTAAAATATGGGTTTTGTGGGTAGGAAAAAAAAAAAATGGGTAGAAGACGAAATATAATTTAAAAAAAAAAAAAATAGTTTATAGGGGGAGAAGAAAAACGGTTGTCGAGGGGCGTATAGCCCTCCCAACGGGTGGATCCACCTCGGGGGCTGGGGCAGGTTTGCCCCGTTGCGGGGCTAGTCTGCCCCACTGCGGGGCGAGTCTGCCCTGCTGCAGGGGCGGGTCCACCTCGCAGCAGGGGCAGAAGAAGACAGAGAAAAAGAGAGAAAAAGAGGGAGAAAAAAGAAAAGAAAGAGAGTCAAATGTGAAATGCGTGAGAGAAAGAGGATTGGAGATGAATTTTTTTATAAGGGGGATGAAATTTTTGCAGGATTTTGGTAGATTGCGGACTCATGAGTGGAGGCCAGAGGCGTTGGCAGTGTCGATGGAGGCGATGACCGGAGCGAATCATGCAGCATTGGAGCGGGCGGGGTTACTGCACTTAGTGTAGATTCCTGAGATGAGGGCACATCGGGTGATGTTGACAACCTTGATAGAGAGGTGGAGCTCGGCCACATCGACGTTTCATTTGCCGATAGAAGAGATGACAATGACCCTGGAGGACTTGTGGCGGATCCTGAGGTTACCGATAGTGGGACGGTTAGTTAGCGAGGAGGAGTTGAGAGGGGATCAGTTAGATGAGGCCGTTCTGGTGTTATTTGGGTGAGATGGCTTGCCTGTACAGAGGGGGAGGTTGGATGTGGACAGGTGCCTATCCTTGGGGGTGCTGGCATTACCACTGTATCTTTGTTGTTTGATCAGTAGGATCCTGTTGCCAGACCGGAGTAGGCGCTTCTGCAGCCTACGGTACATGGGGGTGATTCGACATATTGTCGAGTGGAGGGATGGGCAGTTTTCGTGGGGGTCATGTGTATTGGCCCAGTTGTATCGGGACATGCACGTGATTTGTTATCGGGGGGTGTAGAGCTTGATGCACCGGACGCTACTGCAGGTATGGGGATGGACGCACATCGCAGTGACGAGGCCCATAGTGATCAAAGGAGGAGATTTGGATGATAGAGAGCCATTGGCGTGGTAGTTCGGGTCAGCTAGGGGCTGCATCCTACGGTATGAGACATAGGGAGAGGTGGACCGGTGGAGGAGAGCGTTCGATGATTTACGGGGGTAGGACATTATATGGCGGCCATACATGTTTCAGCGGTTTAGAGGATGGAGGACCGAGGAGGAGAAACAACAAAGATTCTTTATGTGCAGATGCTTCCTGATTGGGAGCCCAGGGCACATAGTGGAGATGCATCGTCCAGACCAAGTGACACGATAGTTTGGATTAGTGTAGGATATTCCAGGAGCGCCAGTTATGTTTCAACGACTCACTAGATAGGTACCGTGGGGGGCGACGTTGTCCGTGAGGAGTGTGAGGGAGGCATGGGTGATGGCAGTTGGGGTGCCCTATCCAAGGAGGTGGGAGGGTCTAGAGGATGTGGGGGTGACAGATCGATATGATTGGTGGTTTCACAACCACCGATGGGAGAGGGTTACATCGGAGGTGCTAGCCGTGGGAGCCGCAGAGGGTGGGCCTAAGGATGAGCAGGAGGAGGGACAGGAGGAGGAGTCGGAGTAGGGTGGTCATGAGGAGGAGGGACATGAGAGTGGTAGTGTAGAGGAGGGTGTGGCAGGAGAGCAGCCGACGAGGAGGGGTAGAGTTAGGAGGAGTCGTCAACCGAGGAGGGCGAGGAGAGTTGTGGTAGAGGAGATGGAGGCAGGAGGAGCGGGTGGTGGAGGGGAGGAGATAGAGGTGGTGAGATTGGAGAGCGAGCCAGAGGTGGAGATGCTTCGGGTGGTGGAGGGGAGGGCTGCTCAGCCAAGGATCAATGTTAGAGTACGGCGGAGGTGAGTGCAGGTGAGAGCGAAGCAGGAGGAGATGAGAGGCCCAGAGTCGCAGGAGGTAGAGAGGGTGATGGATGTTAGAGGACAGCCCGAGGAGAGGCCTGAGAGTAGTCAACAAAGGAGAGTCTAACCAGTTGATCAGGAGATGGGGGAGAGGCAGTCTGGAGGGGAGCTGCAGAGATTGATGAGAGTGGGGAGGAGAGGACAGCCGTGGAGGATTCAGGTGGTGTGCCGGGCAGAGCCGATGCAGGAGGAGAGAGAGGGGGAGGCGATAAACCTAGATGTACATGTGATGGAGCCCTTAGCCATAGTACCAACAGCTGTGGTTGATGATCTGGTGGGGTTACTGAGAGGGGCTCAGGCAAGGATATTTATGCTAGAGGAGGAGTTGAGGAGGGAAGAGGCGGAGGTGGAGAGGGTGCAGGAGACAGAGATGATAGTGTTTGAGCGGTTGTATGTCAGCCAATGACAGACATATAGGTGGTTGAGAGGGAGAGGGATGAGATGCGAGTGGGGATGGAAAGAGTATGGGGGGAGTTGGCTCGGGTGACATGGGACCAAGACAGATTAGAGGCAACGATGATAGTTGCGTAGATGCGAGGTCATCCGGAGTCAGCAGGAGGGGGGAGATGGAGGCACTGAGACTACAGGTGGCAGGGTTTCAGGAGGAGAGGACAGTACTGCAGGAGAGGGTATATTTGATAGAGGCGTCCGTAGAGGAGATGAGGGCGAGACTCGAGGCTATAGAGGTCGGACGAGAGTTGAGGCAGCAGGAGAGAGAGTGCACAGGGATAGGTGCAGACTCTACAGGGGGAGAGAGACAATGTACAGGTACAGATGCAGGCATTGCAGGGGGAGAGGGATAGTTTACAGGTACAGATGTAGACATTACAGGGGGAGAGAGATAGTTTATGGAGGCAAGTCCAGATCCTGCAGTTTCAGAGAGACTCATTAGTGGGTCGGGCAGAGAATGCCGAGAGGGAGATATTACAGATGCAAGCACGTCGAGGGCAGGGTGATGAGACAGTGGTGGAGACTATGTGGGCAGAGAGGGAGAGATCCGCAGAGCAGATACGACTACTGACAGTGACACAGGAGGCATGGGAGTAGGAGCGATGGGCCATGAGCAGAGAGCGGGATAGGTACAGGCATGAGCGGAATGTCGCTCGGTACCAGGCTGGGCAGAGAGATGATTATATGCAGGAGGCAGCGCACTGAAGGTGTGCGTATAAGCAGGCAGTGTCAGATTCGACGCAGCGTACAACATAGTATGTTAGGTAGATACCACAGATGCTGGCACCGTCCTAGTCCTTAGGGACATGGACCAGAGGGTTTAGTGATTTCCAACCGACTCCTTCTCGGTTTGGGACCCCAGGGCGTGAGTCTTAGGGGACGCCGACACACAGGGGACTAGTACCCAAGTCTTCGCAGAGGTCAGGTGTGGGCAGCTGAAGACATATAGAGGATAGGTGACGAGATACGAGTGCTTTTGATAGGTACCAGATGGTAGTGTAGTGCATATTTTCAGATGCACCTTATTTTGAGCATGATATGGAGGTGATTATGTGGTGACCATATGTTGGATATGGACAGTGTATTATTGTGATGATGATATGTGATGGTCCCATTGATATTATGTCACACATTTGGGTGATGTATGGTGTTTTATTAATGTTCCTATGAGAGCGGATGTATGTGATGCATATGTATATGATGTTTTTGTGTGGATGTAGATGTTGTGTTATGCTATGAATTGTTTTACTTATGCATGTGTGATTTATGATTTATGTTAATGATTGAGAAATGGTAATGCAATTGTATTAATGATGCATAGATGGATATGGGAATGTATGGATAAAATGAATGGATAAATGGAGAAATGAACCTAATGAATGGATGAAATAATCTTAATGAATGGATGAACTTAATGTAAATGGATAGATGTAAACGGATAAATGAATGTAATGAATGGATGAATAATCGTAATGAATGAACGTAATGTAAATGGATGAATGAACTTAATGAATGGATGAATAATGGATAAATGGATGGATGTAATGTAAATGGATGAATGAACTTAATGAATGGATGAATAATCGTAATGGATGTATGCAAAATGGATGTAAAATGGATAAATGAATTTAATGAATGGATGAATAATGGATAAATGGATGGATGGATAAATGAATTTAATGAATGGATAAATGGATGAAGGTATGTATGAACTTAATGAATGGATGAATAATGGATAAATGGATGCAAAATGGATGAATAAACTTAATGAATGAATGAATTTAATGAATGTATGCAAAATGGATAAATGGATGGATGTAAAATGATTAAATGAATGTAATGAATGTATGCAAAATGGATGTAAAATGATTAATGAATTTAATGAATGGATGAATAATCTTAATGGATGTATGAAAAATGGATAAATGGATGGATGTAAAATGATTAAATGAATGTAGACATAAGTTTCAATGGGTAGGTGATATGTGAAGGGTGTGTAAGGTGCAATACTTGTCAAAGACCGTAGGGATCCTGAGAAGAAAATTTAGTAAGAGTGAATGAGAGTTTGCACAACCAAAATCACAAGTCATAGATGTAGGAGTAAGATAGGATGAGGGGGGAATATGCGATGAGATGAAATGCAACGTGAATGCAATTTTCCATCCTTTAGAGCACTGATTTTTGCTATAGCATAAGATATCGGACATCAGGGTATGTAAACCAAGACGGATTAATGTCAAATGCATAAAACAAACACGACAAACAAGAAGGATATCCTAATACCCCAAAGTTGTGATGACTTTGGTCGGGCCAGGTATTGGAATATCCACAAGCACAAAGAGATGCCCCCACATAACACGGGATCCGAAAAGAATCTCGGTGGGTACCATGTGGGGCATCCCAGTAGACAAAAGTCAAGAGATGTCCCTATGTTAACTAGGAAAAACTCACCACAATATGAAGGATCATGGCGATCTTGACTAGTGTGTATAGGGAACTCAAATGATAAACAAAATCCAAAAGTACTAAAAGATCGTAATCAATTACAAGCGTCCTTTGCCATAAGATCCCAAGGATGGATGAGGTCGATGTGGTCTGTTTACGAAGGATGCATCTTGTTAAGGCCAATGATGGATACTAAGCTAAAGGGACCTAGATGATGTAGGATGATTGTTACTGGGAAAATTTCTTGATACGAGGAGATCTTGTTTGTGAAGAATCAACGATGATAGGGACATACTTGACAACAAGACAGCAAGAGGGTGAGACACAGCCTAAAGACCTAGGGGCTCAAGGGTTGATGAAAATATCAACCTTGCCTACCTGAGAAAAGACCATGATAAAATAGTGGAAAGTGGATTGATGGAAAATGATGGATGACCCAGACAAACACAAGCCCTGGGGGTAGATCAAAGATCAACCTTACCTACGTGAAAGTGCAGGGGCCACATAGTTCGGACATGACAAAAGATCGAGGATGGATAAGATTGGGAAGTGGACCATGAGGACAGATGATGAAGGACAAAATGCCTCGAGGGCCGATCCAAAGATTAGCCTTGCCTACATGCAAGCGCAGAGGCATCATAGTTCAAGATGGGATGATGATAAAAGCGGAAAGAGGGTGATGACGACAGAAGATGGAGGATGAAAACATGGAGGAGCCCCGGGGGCAGATCAAAAGATCAACCTTGCCTACGTGCAAGCGTAGGGGCAACGTAGTTCACAATGAGACCTAGATGGAGAGGACCACGAAGAGTGAGCCTAGATGAAGAGAAACATAACAATGAGGTGACACAAGCTTAGATTAGGATAATAAGCTCAAGATTGCGGATAGCGAATGACGGTCATCCAATGCTCAACCAAAATATACCAAGCGACGAGGTGATGCAAGCAGATGGGAGGATATGGGGATTGATGGATTGGTGGGTAAGTCATAGAGTAACCAGGACGCGAGGTAGATAATGATTTAGCCCAATACGAGGGCGCCTGTTGCCAGGTTTTCACCAATCGTACGTATCCAAGGCACCATGCAGGGGTGGTTTTCACCATAGGACGAATTATTTCTCTTTACTATTTTTGGTTTTTTTGATTATTTTTTTATTTTTTTTATTTTTACCAGGAAGGATACCCCAACTGACCTAGGTGTAGAACTTCTTCAGATGCATGATGTTGATGGGTTCCTCCAAGGGCTCGCCTTCAGGGGTGGAGAGTCTGTAGACACCAGAACCATACTTTGAGGTGATGACATAAGGGCCTAACTAGTTTGCTTCAAACTTACCCTTTTTCTCTTGATCTTGCTGATTTCGTTGATTTTCTTTTAGGACCAAATCACCAACCTCAAATTGGCGAGGGCAGACTTTCTTATTGTAGCTCCTTTTGAGGCGGTGTTGATAAGCTTGAAGATGGTTATAAGCCTTGACTCGCTTTTCATCTAGCAATTCCAATTGTGCCAAGCATGCCACTTGGGTGTCTTCATCAGTGATGAGATTCTTGAGGGAGATGCGGAGTGAAGGGATTTCAACTTCGATTGGAAAGATGGCTTCAGCGCCATAGACAAGAGAATATGGAGTGGCTCCAGTAGGGGTGCAGATGGATGTACGGTAGGACCAAAGAGCATGATGGATATGGAGGTGCTAATTGCGGCTAGTGTTATTGACCATCTTCTTAATGATTTTGATCAATGTTTTATTAGTCGCTTCTGCCTACCCATTACCTTGGGGGTAATAGGGAGTGGACCAACGATGTTGGATATGGTATGTGTCACAAAATAATTTCATACACTTATTTTTGAATGGCTTTTCGTTGTTGGTGATGATGGCAGAGGGGATACCATACCTGCAGAGGATATGGTAGAGGATGAACTTAGAGATCTGAACACCAGTGATTTGGGTGAGTGGAATGGCTTCCACCCACTTGGTGAAGTATTTAGTGGATGTGATGATAAAGGTGTGACCATCAGAAGATGGAGGGTAGATCTTGCCAATCAAGTCGAAACCCCATTGTGAAAATGGCCAAGGTGTCATGATAGGTTGGAGATCTTGTGCTGGAGCATGAATCAGATCTGCATGCTGTTGACATGGAAGACACTTTTTGACATACTCACAAGCATCATGTTCCATTGTGGGCCAATAATATCCTGCTCTAAGAATTCGTCTGGCTAGGGCCATACCATTAGAATGGGCCCCACAAATACCGCTATGCACTTCTGTTAATGTAGTGCGGGCTTCAGTTTTGTCTAAACAACGGAGGAGAGTTCCATCATACCCACGTCGATAAAGAGTATCACCGATAATGGTGTAGCTGGCCGTGCGTTGGATAAATTATTTACGTTGGTTTCTTGTGAAGTCAGACAGGAGGGTGTTGTCATGAATGTAGGTGTAAATGTCATGGTACCAAGGGGATTTAGGACCTACAATAGCACACACCATGTCATTCTTAGGGATATCGTACATTGGGATTAGGAGTTGCTCAACTAGGAACTGACAATTTGTGCAATCTTTTGGCATGTCGAGGAGAGAACCAATGGTGGCCATAGTAGCTGCTGCCTTATTTTGGAGTCTTGGGATCTGCTCAAATTGGATGGTAGTGAAATATCTCTTGAAGTCATCCACCATTCGTTTGTAAGGCAACAAATTTTCATCTTTTGTCAGAAACTCATCGTTGACTTGTTTTATGACTAATTGGGAGTCACCAAAAACTTGCAAGTGAGTGATGTGCCATTGAACTGCAATTCTGAGGCCAGTGAGAAGGGCTTCATATTCAGAGATATTGTTGGTGCAGGGAAAAGCCAGCTTGAATGATTTTGGTATGTAGTCGCCTTGGGGGATGATAAGCAAGATTCTTGCCCTCGATCCATTATGAGTGTGTGATCCATCAAAGTACAATGTCTAGGTGATGGCTTCTGAGACTGCAAATACTCCTTCATCTGGAAATTCAGTTTCTATGGGATAAGAGTCCACTAACTGGGCATCCGCCAACTGATCAACTATTACTTGTCCTTTAATGGCTTTTCTATCCACATATTCTATATCAAACTCACTGAGAAGTATGATCCATTTAGCCATTCGACCAGTCAGGACTGTCTTGGATAGCAGGTACTTGAGGGGGTCGACTTTGGATATTAATTTTATAGGATGGCTGAGCATATAGTGGCGTAGCTTTTGTGTGTTGAAGACCACAACAAGACATGCCTTTTCCATTGGTGAATAGTTGAGTTCATACCCGACCAATGTGCGACTAATGTAATAGATCGCCCGTTCCTTTGAAGATTCATCATGTTGTGCCAATAATGCCCCCAATGCTACTAACATGGCTGATATGTACAACATGAGTGGTTTGCCAGGGATAGGTGGCATCAAGATCGGCGGGTGGGCCAAATATCCTTTGAGCATGTTGAAACCCAATTGACACTGTTGGTTCCACTTGAAGCTGGTGTCTTTCTTGAGAAGGTGGGTAAATGACTGGCATTTATCTGCAAGTTGGGCTATAAACCTGCAGATGGATTGTAGTTTTCCTTGGAGGCTCCTTAATTGTTTCAAGTTTCTTGGTGGAGGCATATCCATGATAGCTTTCACCTTAGCTGGGTCAACCTCGATACCTCTTCTAGACACTATGAAGCCTAACAGTTTCCCTGATGTGACACCGAACACACACTTCTTTGGATTCAGTCGTAGCTTGTATTGTTCTAAGTGCTCAAAGATCCGTTTCAGAATGGTAGGGTGTTCTTCCCTGGTTCCAGATTTTGCCAGCAGGTCATCAACATAGTCTTCCATGATGATGTGGATGAGGTCATGGAATATAATCATCATTTCCCATTGATATGTTGCCCCTGCATTTTTGAGACCAAAGGGCATGACATTGTAACAGAAAGTGCCCCAAGGTGTTGTAAAAGCGGTTTTATGTTGATCGTCGGGGGCAATCCGGATCTGATTGTAGCCAGAGAAGCCATCCATGAGGGATAGCATCTCGTGTCCCACAGTGATGTCAACTAACATGTCGATGTTAGGTAAGGGGAAGTCATCTTTTGGGCAGGCTTTGTTAAGATCTCATAAATCCGTACAAATCCTGATGTCTCCATTGGGCTTAGCGACAGGTACTATATTGGAGATCCAATTAGAGTAATCAATAGGCCTGATAAAACCAACATCCAGTAACTTTTCCAATTCTTTCTTAACCAATAATGCCACTTGTGGGTGCATCTTTCGAAGCTTTTGTTTGACGGGTTTAGCCTCTGGACGGATATCCAAATGGTGGAAAACAAGGTTGGGATCTAGGCCGGGCATTTCAGAGTAAGCCCACGCAAAGTTGATAATCCCTTCATGGAGAATTCGGACAATGGTGATGTATTCTGCTTCAGATAAAGATTTGGCCACATAGGTTATCCTTGGAGTCTCTTCTATCCCTAGGTTCACCTCTTGCGTTTCTTCAATGAGAATCAAAGATTGCTCAGATAGTCGTGTTCCTACAAGGGGAAGATGAATGTCCCCATCTTCCAGTGCCGTATCAAGGTTTTCACTGTCAGATACATCCTTTGTTTTTACTTTTTCGTAGTCAAAAAGTGCCTCGGTGAGGTTTTCACTTGATGACCCATTTTTCGTTTGTTTCTTTTTGTTTTTGCGATTAGGGCGTTCATCTTCCCCCAATCCCATTAGATGCACGTAGGTATCTTCTGAGGGAAAAGTGCTGACTGGTGTGCTACCTTGTAGGTCATGATCAATAAGCTTAGGATGTTTAAGGGATAAAGTTATGGTACAAATGGATAAGCATTCAAACATGGCGGGGAGGTCAATGTGATTCAGATCGTCGTATGCATGTATGATGGACTCTTCCTTCGGTATGTCTTCAAGGGAACTTTTGTCAACACTAACATTGTTAGAAGTGTTAGTGGATGTTGTAAGATCCTTCTGTTTGGTATCATAGCCCAAGCCCAAATTCCTTTGTCGGATGGTAGTTGCTTCGATGGGCAGACATCTTCCTTATTCTTCTGCACCAAGGCCTCCGCCTTGGTAATGGAAATTTTCAATGAATTTGGAGGCATGCGGATAGACTTCGTGAAAGTATTCAATAAGGGGACGTGGTGGTTCAGGTTCCTCCCGATAAACCCATTGACTGATATCATCATCCATTAGATCTTGGAGGGATCCCAAATTATTGAATGTTGTGGACCCCATGTTCTTGGAAGTGAGGGTGAGTGTCTTTTCTTCTACTTTTGGTAGTGGCAGAATCGGTGTCCCATATGTGTGTGGTGAAGGTGGCATGATTTCCACATTGAGTGTGGTGTGCATTTCGTATTCACCACATCCCTTATCTATGATCTGGACCTTGGTGACGGTGGAAGCAGGTGTGGATGATGGTGGGGATGAAGTGTTTAGGGTATTGGTGGATGGGACAGGATCGGATGTCGGGGGTGCCCCCATTTCAACCCCTGGGCAATAATGTGAATGTGGAAAAGAGGCTTCCAAGGCACGACAATTCAAAGGGTTGAGCGTCGGCTTGTATGGTGACTTCCATTCCTTGAAATGGGAACTTTAGACATTGGTGATAGGTGGATGGTACGGCTTGCATAGAGTGAATCCATGGACGACCAAGAAGGATGTTGTATGGGAGTTCAAGGTCCAGAACATGGCACATAGTGTATTGGACAATGGGGCCCACTTGAATAGGGAGGCAAATAATGCCTTCAGAATCTCGCTCTGCATTATCATAGGCCTTAATGGTGATCACTTGATTTTTTAGATCAGCTTGGGTGTATCCAACCTGTTGTATGAACTTTAATGTATAGAGATTTAGGGCTGAACCATTATCTACTAGTACCCTTTTTACTTTTTGACAGTTGACACCGACCTCGAGATGGAGGGGGCGGTTGTGGTTTGAATCAAGATGTGGCATGTCCTTTTGGCTAAAGGCTAACTGATAAGTCAATGAGAGACTGCCTACCAATGCTTGAAATTGGGTAGGGTCAATATTATCAAGCACTTGTGTGCTTTTTAAAGCCTTAGTTAGGATATCTTGATGTACGGGAGATGACTTAAGCAGATCCAAAATGGATATTTGGGTTGTAGTCTTACCTAGATGGTCTAGGATGTTATACTGGGAATTGGCGGATGGTCGTTGGGTGGATGGAGATGCTGCTGGGACTGTGATGCGGGTTTTCCGAGTAGTAACAACACATTGTGGATCTTTTCCCTTAACATGTATCATGGATACACGAGGTTCCACTTGTTCTACATATGAAACCACACCTTGATAATTGTGTGGTACGCTTTTGTAGCTGATGTTATTGGTATTGTTTCCTAGCTGGTTATTATTGCTAGGTCCAAGATTTGAGTTGGATGTACTAGGACCCTGATTATGGTTGGGAAAGGCGTTTTGGCATATTTGTAATTGAGCATTGGATGAAGATGTTGTGTTAGCATCTACATGTATTTCACCCCGATCGATGAGACCTTGGATGTAGGTTTTTAAGCCTTGACATTTGTCCAAGGTATTTCCTTTAATTTTGTGAAATTCACAGTATTCATTGTCTTTAAACCAAGCAAGCTTGGGTTTGGATGTATTGAGGGGTTTGGTGACAGGATATGTTATGGGGTAATTGGCTTGAAGAAGCTTATTAAACACCGCGCTAAGGGGTTCTCCTAGCTAAGTGAACTGTCGCTTATTTCTCCCTTGGTTATTTTGATTGGCTTGTTGTCATGGTGCCCCTTGGGGGACGGATATGGCATTTTGAATTGACGGTTCTTGCTGGAGAGGATATCTTTGCATGGTGTTGGCCACTTGGACACGTTTAGTGTCAGCGACACCATCATTGACATCATTTTTGTTTCTATTCCAATAATGAGGTTTATTCCCGAAGGACTTCTCTCTATCAGAATTGAAATGTTTGACTTGTCCTCTTGCGACAAGGGCTCGTTCTAAGATGGGGCCTTTCTCCACAATTCCCTCAAAAGTAGTGATACAATGGTGTTGGAAATTATGTGCCATATCCGGGTGGGAGTTTTCGATAAACAATGTTACCATGTCCTTTTCTGTTGGTGGGGATTTCATCCTACTATACAAGGCATGCCATCTTTGCAAGTAGCTTACAAAGGTCTCTCTATCGTGTTGTTTTTCCTTGAGGAGATCAAGTGTGTCAATATCTTTCTCTAAGTTAAAAGATAAGTGAGACAAACTGTTCAGATAGTTGTGCGAATTTTTTGATAGATCCCTTTTCCAGACCCATAAACCAGTTGAGGGCGACCCCTTGTATACTTTTAGGGAACAGTTGGATAAAATAGTTATCATTGTGCATGACCTCCTGGCAATGAGCATAAAACTCTTGAAGGTGAGCTCTAGGATCCTTGGTTCCTTTGTATTTGTCGAATTTGGGTATCTCGAAATGTTTAGGAAAAGGAATCAAGGAAATGGAGGGATCAAACGGATAAGGGCATATGTCCTCAAATTTGAATGATTGTTTACCCGTTCCAGCTTGTAAGTCCTTTAATGCAGCTTTTACTTCTTCCAAGTCTTTATTGATGGGAGTCATGGGAGTCAAGGTGGATTGAGTGTATGGATAATGTTGTGGGTATGAGGATGGCCCTATTGTTGGATCATAAATGGGTTGAGTCGGATATGAATGCATTGGTTGATTATAAGAGGATTGATGGTTGGATAATTGGTTGTGTTGGGTGGAAGCCACTTGTTGTTGATAGTAGGAAACAAGAGAGGGGTCCTGTTGCTGCATAGCATTTTGGTAATGCGTAGAGGTAAGGCCTCTTTGTGGATGTGACGATGATTGTTGATAATAAGAAGCGTAAGGGGCCGCTTGTTGGTGAGTTTGTTGTTGTTGCAAGTAGGATGGATAGGATTGGTATTGTGGTGCAATGATGGGTTGTTGTGTGGCATATGGGTATGGATTTGACGTTTGTTGATGGGGATTGTGTTGAGGTTGTGAAAGATTGGTGTAAGGTGGCGGTTGGGTATGTGTTTGGTTATGCACATTTTGATGAGGATTTGTATGGGGTGGAATAGTGTATGTGCTAGAGGGATGATAAAGGTATTTGGTAAGTGGGTTATGGTGTGTTTGTGTAGGGATGTGCACATGTTGTTGTGGAGGTTGTTGTTGTTGATGAGGTGGGTGAGATAAGATTTGTTGCTGTTGAGATGGGTGAGATGGGATGTATTGTTGTTGTTGAGATGGGTGAGGTGAGATGTGTTGTTGTTGTTGAGATGTATGTTGCACCACTTGATGTGATGGTTGTGTGAGAACGAAAGGATGTTGCAGACACAAGTGTTGGGATGAAGCTATAATAGTAGCAACATGTTGTGGTGGTGTTGGTAGTGTGGTGGATTGGTGTGGATTATTTGGAGGTTGTTGAAATGCAAGAGGTATTGCATTGGTAAGTGGAGGTGTGCCCTCAATATTTGAATATGGGGGAGGAAGTGGTGGAGCAGATGGGATGTATGATGGCATGCCATAGGTATGGGGATCATTAGGATCGGGTGGTGGAGTGGTAGATGTTATGGTTGGAAGACGAGGATATTCTTGGACTTGATGGATGACAACATTTCCAAGTTCGGGGTGGTACCAATTTTCAGTGGGCGCACCTTCAAAAACGTAGGAGTTTTCTGGAACATTCTGTGAAGTTTGTGGGTCGACAAATGGGGGAAGGGCATATTGTGATGTATTGAAACCAGATGGTGGTTTGAATCCCTTCATAAGTAAGGTGGCGAGGATCTTATCCCCACGTTCATTTAGGAGGCGATCCATCATTTGGACATTGGCTGGATTACTGAGATATTCATCAACGGTGACTTCAGGTTGATTGACCATGTTTTCGTCACTAGGTGGTGTGATATTCTGGATATCAGTGTTTGATTGAGATGAGACGCCGTTATGAGGATCATGTGGAATTGTATTAGGATCTTGAGGGATATTTGGTTGGGAACCTTGACCTTGTTGTTCTGCCATTTGTTTTTTTGTTTGTGAGCAGGTTTGAACGGGCATGAACGTGCAAAACAACTAGGTGATTTCAAGATGCAATCTCTAAGGGGCGATCTAAGTAATGATTTGGATTGACTAATTTAGATTGGATGATGGATCAATTGATGATGTATCAATTTGATGATTGGATTTGATTAGATCAAATGCTGACTTGGATGATGATTTGGATGAGGATTGGACTTGATTGGATCAATTGATGATGTATCAATTTGCTGATTGGATTGATGGTTGGATTTGATTAGATCAAATGATGATGTATCAATTTGATGATTGGATTTGATTGGATCAAATGATGACTTGGATGATGATTTGGATGAGGTTTGGATTTGATTGGATCAAATGCTGACTTGGATGATGATTTGGATGAGGATTGGAGGGGATCCTAGAACCTGATTTGGAAATCACCCTAAGTGACTTATGACATTGGTTGATTGATTTGGGCTAACTAAATCAATGATCACGGCACCAAATCCACCTTGAGATGGAAGGGGATTGATTTGGGCCAATGACTTTGCCTTACAACACAAATCTGCCTCAATATAGAAGTAGATTGATTAGGTTGAAGACAAGGATTGATTAAGTAGGATAATGATCAACTTAACGCCTTGGTCAATTCAGAAAAATAACTCCTAAAACAAGGTTTAAGGGATTTTGTGTTGCGAGATGATGATTAAGGCAAATGGAAGTTGTGTTGTTGAAGATGTTTAGATCTTCACGATAAGATGGGTATCCCAAATGGTGGAATGATCAATGTGAATGTAGTAAATGGATGTTTTGGAAATGTTAAACAGGGGCTTGGAATGGCTAAATGGAGGTTTGGATTGGTCAAATGAGTGTTTAAGATGATCAAATGGTCAAATGGAGGATTTTGGGGGTTCGAACGGAAGTTTAGAATGGTCAAACGGGTGAAACTGTCCATTCAGCGGGGCGTATCTACACTTCTGCAGTAAAACTGTCAGAAACGTTGAACAACAGGGGCATGTCCACACTTCTGCAAAAAATGCTGAATCAGGGGGGCAAGTTCGCCCCTCTGCAATGAAAGAGGCTGAAAACAATGGGGAAATTTCGCCCCTCTGTAGTGGAAAATGCTAAAACAATGGGGCAAGTACGCCCCTCTGCAGTGGAAAATGCTGAAACAGTGGGGCAAGTACGCCCCTCTACAGTGAAAAATGCTGAAACAATGGGGCAAGTACGGCCCTTTGCAGTGGGAAGTGTAACTTGGTTTGGATGAGGGATTTTGGCAAGGACTTAAAATGATTCAATGATAGTTTGACTTATCAAAATTTACTGGTTCTTCACAGAAAGACACTTTGAACAAGCACAATCCTATGATTAGTGTTAAGGGGTATGGCCAGCAAAGGTCTTACTCTAGGATGAACAAAGTTTCTAAGGAGTCCTCGATATACGCTCGGTACGTGAGGCACAAATCGTGAACACCAGTCCATCACAAGCATGAGTTGGGAACCCCAGTGAGATACTGAAAGGCTCGGAGCAACTCTTCACGTCTATCTAGGTATCACCCTAGCTTCAACGCTTCGCCAATTACGATGCAACTGGATTGGGGTACAGCTTTGGCTCTCCCCCCTTTATATACCTCGTCGGTACGCATGGTTGGGATCATCCCTTGGGGTGATGAAATCCCCAAGCAAGTCTCTCTAAGAAGAAAACACTAACCGTTTTCAACTACCCCTTTCATATCCACACGAAAGTGCAAAGGGAGAGGATGAAAATGAATTAATGCCCCTTTGGGATAATACAAATGAAACAAACATAGCAAGCAACCAATATTACTGTCCCCTATTTATGCTAAGTAAATAGATAAAACAGTAAGGAAAGATTTTCAAAGAATAAAACAAAGGCCCTATAAGCAAATGTTAGTTGTTTATCTTTTGCCCTTTGTGATTTGCAGCAAAATACGCAAGATATTAGCAAGAAGTATGACTTCACTCACCAACAAATAGGATTAGAAGATTAGAGCACAAAATAGCAAAAGAAAGAGACAAAAATGATGCTAAAATACCACCTTTTTACCTTCTCGAACGTGCTGTTAAGGGCAAATTAGCCCCTCTGTAGTGAAAAACGCTAAACTAGGAGGGCGTGTCTACACTTCTATAGAATATAGTTAAAAACAGTGAACAGCAAGGGCGTGTCTACACTTCTATAGAATATAGTTAAAAACAGTGAACAGCAAGGGCGTGTCCACCCCTCTGCAGCAAAACAGTTAAAAACAGTGAACAGCAAGGGCATGTCCGCCCCTCTGTAGCAAAATAGTTAAAAACAGTGAACAGCCAGGGCGCGTCCGCACTTCTGTAGAAAAATAGTTAAAAATAGTGAACAGCAAGGGCGTGTCCACCCCTCTACAACAAAACAGTTAAAAACAGTGAACAACCAAGGCGTGTTCGCAATTCTGTAGAAAAAATAGCTAAAAACAGTGAACAGCAAGGGCGTGTCCGCCCCTTTGCAGCAAAACAGTGAACAATTAGGGCGTGTTCGCACTTTTGCAGAAAAATAGTTTAAAATAGTGAACAGTAAGGCTGTGTCCACACTTCTATAGAAAAACAGCTAAAAATAGTGAACCTCAAGGGCGTGTCCGCACTTCTGCGAAAAAACAGTGAACAGCGAGGGCGTGTCCGCCCCTCTGCAACGCCCAGGAGGGCAAGTCCACCCCTCTGCGACTTGAATCTACAAACAAACTAAACAACAAAAAACGTGAAAACAAGAGACCCCTTTGTGGGTCCCATCGGGCGTGCCAAAAATGTGATCCTAATAAAATGCTACTCCTAATGTGAGATGCAAGACAAAGAACTAATAATGCAAATGGAAAGAAGTAAGAAGATAAAAGGGCACCTCAATAAGATTGGCCTAAGAAAATGGTGAAACAAAGGAGTAAGATAAAAACAAATGATGATTGGTGTGTTATACCTTTCCTTTGCTGCTCCTTCTTTGGTTGGCCCTTTGATTCTTCAAGAATTGTGTGTTCCTTGGATGGCAATGAATTTGAATGGATGCAAGATGAATTGATGATGCTAACTACTATGATAGATGAAAGCTTGAATGTAGATTTTGCAAGAGTTTTGTTGCAAAAGACTTGATTCCCCTAAAATGAGGGAATTGAAAGGGTATTTATAGGCTAATTTGAATTCTCTAGAGAATTCAACGGTTGAGATTGATCCAAAAAAGATCAAGATGAAAGGCTATGGTGAGTTGAGGACTCACAAGCCCTTGCATCTTGACATGTGGAAGGTGAGATGTCTTAGGGTGGAGTGATGTGGAAATGAGGTGGAAGAGAAGGACAAAAGGTGGAAGGGAAGTGCATGAGGTGGATGAAGGACAAGTACCTTTGAGGTACCTTGGGGGATGAGAAGATTTCTTCAAAAAAAGAACTTCTTGTCCCCAAATGAGGATGAAAGAGACTTTTGAGGAATTTTAGAATTCCTCAAAAATCTTCATGGGAAAAGGGGAAGTGTGTGGGAAAAATAAATGTAAATTAAAAATTTACATTCAATGGAGGATTCATTGGATAAAAGGAGGTCTCCAAAAAGTTGGAGATTTGTCACATGTGGGAGATGTGACAAGTCCAAGGTTCTAGAAACCTTGGGCACATGTAAAATGACATGTCACATTTGCATGGGGGATGAGGAAGACCTTGGAAAGACAAAAGTGAATTAAAAATTCACATGGGGAAGAGGGGAACCTTGGTTAAATAAATGTGAATTAAAAATTCACATGGGGAAGGGAGTCCAGGCCAAAAATGGTAAGTGGGAAGGTTGACCAGAAAAGGTAAGCTAAATGTGGCTAATGATTCTGATTAAGGTTGTGCAAACACAGGATTAAGGTAATTAATGGGAGATTAGAGGCAAGTGGGAGATTATGGAGGATGTGACACTTAATCAAGATTAAGTGGTGCACATCCTAATCATAGATTAATTAATTTAATCTGGATTAGAAGAGGGTTATGGAGAATGTGATAAGGAGAGAGAAAAAAAAAGAATAAAAAATTGGTTTTAATCCAAATAGGTTAAATGACCAAATTAAATAATTTTTCATATTTATTTAATTTAGAGAAGGAAATGGGGTAAGGTAAAGTATTTAATTTATTTAATTACATACTTTATGAACCTTAGGCAGAAAATGAAATAATGATTAAATAAATTATTTAATCATTATTAATGAAATAGATAAATATAATAGACGATTTTGATCATATGGAAGTGATCAAATTTGGATGTCTACAAAAATATTGTCCTACTGATACATATAAATGTCGATTGACATATATGCAATGGCATACTAGAAATAAACATGGAAAACTTATAAGACAACATCCATATAATGAGAAGGGCGCATAATATAAAGCTTGGACCAAGTCCATAAACCTCGTAGGAAAGTGGCATTAAACTCAAATGTACCATCGGGGGGGGGGAATGGGGGGCGGAGTTGGGGGGGGGGGGAATTAACGCATAACATGTACCTAATATGCAACATATTTAAAGTGCTACAATGGCAAGAAAGGTGCAACATAAGGGACGGTTTGGATGCTGCATATACAATCACATTGATGGTTGAACTGTGAGGTAGTAATGACTATGTTCTATAAGCCGATTATCACTCAAAATGTCACGCAATATAAAGACATTTGTATTGCATTTGATATTGCTATCTCATGTTGATATTTAAGCATGGACTAGGTCAACACCTTAGATAAGATTAATCTTGACCTTGTCAAACGTTTTAAATGATTTGGTTAACTCATCCTCTTAAGCAAATTGATGGATGTTTGCTATTATGAAATGGTAGTTGACTGTTTATTTTGGCAATGAAACCATGCCAAACAAGAAGGAGAAAGAATGGATTGACACCATCTCTGAAACCAAGTTGCTATAGATGTCTATTTTATGAGACAATTCAAATTGAGCATATGTAAATTGAATGTCTTGCAATTGTTGTCATTGTTGCAAGTTGACTTGTAGGTGATTATGTTGAGTATTAACTTAAGAAGTCACCACCTTTCTATTGTGTTTCATGTGTTGCTTTGCATGGAGTTTGCTATCCATTAACATGCCTAAACTGTAGGTTGTGAGGTATCAAACTGCTCTATAAATAGTTGAGCCATTTGATTTGGAAGGGACACATTCTTCCACAAGATTACATGTCTTTTGCAATTCCTTATTCTATATTATGACCATCCATACTCTTTTTTACATTGAGAGAGAGAAAGGGAGTGAGTTTTATGTAGTTTGTGAGGAAGTTGTTTTTGAGAGGAATAAGCTAACAAATTGAGAGATAGAGTTTATTTGTGACATTCTTGAGAAGTTGTTTATCAAGCTAGTTGTTGATGGAAAGGGTTGCATTGGTGCCATTTGATTGGATAAGCGATAACAAACATGGGGATCTCTTTTTCTTTTGCATGCATGTTTGAAATGTCTTTTCTAATGTGTGCATTAGAGAAATTAGAGTGTCTTGAAAAGGAAATTGAAGCTTACATGTTTTCATATGGTGCTTGTAAGTACTCCATAATAAGAGATGAGTGTTTATCATAGGTATTATATACTAGGTATGATTGAACATGAAATACACATAAGGTACACTTAGCTAAGTTACTGGTTTAACTAGGAAAGCTTGTGTTTACTCATAGGATAGATAATCCAATATGAGGGGGATTTTGTGTACTACTTGTAAGTAAGTTTACTCCTAGGATAGCTAATCCAATATGAGGGGGATTTTGTGTACTACTTGTAAGTGAGTTTACTCCAAGTATGTAGGTTATCTCTGGGATGATGGACTATCCATTGAAGGAAATACCTAGCTTGTGTACTTACTAGTTAAGTAGGTTTATTCCAAGTAGACTAATATGGTGATAGGTTAACTCTAGGATGATGAATTTTCCATTGAAGGAAATACCTATGCATAGCTTAAGATAACTTTAAGTCAAATCGGCCCTGAGTACTATATGTGATAGATGACCCTTAGTAAAAAGTAATAAATGGAAGACTTTGGAAAAAGTAGTAGGAATGTCCAAAGACTCCACTGAAAAGTGTGTTCACTGAGACTCCACTGTCAGTTCACCATGGTCCATTATTACATGCTAGTTTGAGATTGTGGGATTACATGATTCTAGTTATGTAGGACACAACACTATGCTCAGTTGTTTGTTGTTATCAGTTACTCTACCAATCTCTTCGTTGAAGGGAAGGGTCATTTATCGAATGATAGATGTGTGGGGGACCGCATTAAGAATCTATGGTTGGTGAAAAAGTGCTTGAGTGATGCTTCTCCTCCACAACAGGCGATAAAATAACCAAGATTTGAAAGGAAGGATCCTGGACTGTCTTACACCTAATTGTTCTAAAGCTCATTGGAGCTATGTATGTAAATGTATGCATTCTTGTATTGTTGTAACTTGTGAAGTTATTGTAATGAAATGAAATCTTTATTGTAATCTGATATGGTATATTGTTCGTATATTCTCAATAAAGAAAGAAAAAAATCTATTGCAATGACTTGTTACCTAATTTATTTACTCACAAGGTGTAAATTTATTTACTTGAAAGGTGCAAATTTAGAAATTTTTACGACATTGAAAGGTTGGCATGTTACATATGTGCACTAATATATATAGATATGTTATTATATTTAAATAATGATATATATATATATCTTAATATGTATATATAATTAAATGACGAATATATATATGTATATTAATATATAATTAATTCTGACGGATATTAGAATATATGTATATATATACTGATATATATATATATATATATTATAATAAAATAACATATTATAATATATATATAAATGATGGTATACACATAATATTGTTAGTGAAGTAATGCGATGGAAATAATATATCAAAATAGTATATTAATTGCATATTATAAAGACTGTGATGAAGTTAAGTATAACATGTTTGCATATGCTAAAAGAGGCGATGGAAGTTTATGCAACATAGCATATTAAATGCATATTATGAAGGTTGTGATAGTTTCCAAGTAGAGGCGAGTAAAGCCACACAATGAGGAAGGTTATTATGCCATGCATGGCATGATTTTTAATATCATTAAGAGGTTGTTATGAAATATGCCAAGCACCAACCATAGGCATGAGGTTTGCAACAAATAGTGGACCAAAATGCCATGTAAAAAAGGCAAAGTAAAAATAAGAAACATAAGCTTTACTACACAATATTTTATGAGGAGTTTGACTTGGTAAATGAGCATGTGCCAACTAATTTGCACAACTCAGCCAAGAGTTAGAAATTGACTTCATTTCAGACTTTGTATGTGTCGAATAACTAACTTTTTTTGCGAACTTTAGATTGCCAACAATGAGGAAAAGCAGTGCCCAACTTGCTTAATTGACCTACAAGGATATAAAATTGGATTTGAGTTCTTATTTTCAATTAGAGAGGTGGAATTAAAAGATAAAGTTGGTGAATCATGTAGCTTTTTTTGTAGTAATTTTTTCTCTCCATTTCTTTATAAATGGAGAGTAGCATTCTAGTATTGGGGGTTCATTTTTTTGTTGAGTTCATTCTGCTATATTCATTTGAGTGCATTCATAAAGTTCATTTTTTGAGTTTGTGAGCAAATTGTTGAGTGAGTTGAGACAATCACTGTAGTGAGATTTTGTGAGTATGGAGTATTTCTTGATTGAGGAGAAGCTGATTGTGGAGTTGAGAATGTAGGAGGAAACATGAAGAGCCATTTATATTTGAGCTAGGAGTTGCAAGACTTTCATTGGAAGCTATATTTTCTAGGCATGCTTGATATTCGTACTTTTATTTTTCTCTTTTTATTTTAAAATTGAGTTGAGTGCTATTGGAAATGGTTGTGAAAATATTATATGAATTCTCTTGTTGCTAGATAGTTATGAATGCTTGTGTTTTCATCTAGATTGTATATAAAATATATTAGAGAATATATACAACATGATATGTGTATTTCATTATTATATAAGATTGAAAAGTGAAGCTATTGTAGAGTAATTTGATAATTTAAAATATTATAGTGTTGTATATGTATTATTTGAATGATCATGTTGTTTTCAATAAAATGGATTAGAGTTGAATAATGGGATTATGATGAATGAAATTAGGCTATGAATACCTGTGTATGGTAGATTGATTTGGGTAGAAAACCTACATTCTCAAAAGATTATATTCCTTATGTAAAAAGGGTAAGCTATTCCCTAGGGTTAGGGTAAACACTTGAATATGAGTTTATATCATTTTGCAACAAGAGAGTTAGAATACGTATAAGAGTGAATAAGACCTCATTATATTTTGAATGATACAATATTATACTTTGAACGATTATCATTATCTATTCCCAGTATTCTACTATGAGAGAAGAGAACTTTAGTCTTGGCAATCCAAAGCCATAATGCGAGGAGATTTTAAGGTGCAGGAACATTGACTCTTCTCAAGCAAAACATGTTCTCTAGGTTAAATATAAACTTATCATACATCTTAATATGTGAATGTCTACGAACTTGCAAACATAGGTATCTTATATAAATGATGCAAGGGATAACTTGGAAAGAACCATGAGGAAATTGGAGATTAGTCGAAAGGTCCTTAGTTGAATTATTAGAAGTTAATAGCTTGTTATGCTGACATATTATGAGATATTACTATAAACATAAGACTTTATATGTTATTTAATGTCAAGGATAACCATATTGGTTATGGAATCCTAGAAGGATGGAGCCATACTAGATATAACCACAAAGAGTATGAAAATCAATAATAAGTAATCTTCAAATCAAGTTGAATTTTGAATTTTTATACATATTGACATATTGACAGTACTTTAGATTGAGACTAGTTGTGTCTAGTCAATAAATGGGGTCATGATTATTAACTAATTGTGTTAAGTAAGAGAGAATTTACTTCCATGATTAAAATGAAAGAACTTGAATAAGAGGTAGTAGCTAGACCCAGAGTGTTACAAGTATATAACCAGGTATTCAAGAGATTGTGTTAAACCTATTTTCTCTATTAATCAATATTAGTGTGTCAACACTTTTGAATGAAAACTTGTTTATGATTGTTAACACCAAGAATAGAGTTCACTACATGTCAGTAGAGTTCCCAAGTCGAGTAAGGGTGGGTGAACATATGACACCGTTTCATAGAAAGTGGATTTATTATATATATGAAATCTCTAGCCATAGTAGGTGTAAAAGCCACTCCTTATACTTGGTCGGTTCACTATGATCTAGTATTACATACTAGTTAGTAGAGTCATGAATAGTTGGAGGGTATCCATTGTATGGCCATACTAGATATGTAGGACACAACACCAAATACTCAAATGTGCACTATTATGGTTTTCATACCAAACTCTTTGTTGAAGGGTAGGGTCATTTTACCGAGTAGGAAGATGTGCAGGGGACTGCTTAAGTCTGTAGTTGGAGGAAAAGTGCTTGGATGATGCTCTCCCTCTTGCAATCGGCTACTGAGTCTTGTGGAAGAGAAGTGCGATCCATAGGTGGACACCTTGACCTTGAACTCTTGTAATCTATTAATTTTTATATGAACATGATCATGGATCAATTGTAATATGTATTGGAAAAGATGAGTTTCATTGACTTGGGATTATGTAATTTTTATTTATTTATGCAATTATGTGGAAAATATTATGCAATGTGCAATTGTGTTATTGGAAAGCAAAAAAATTATTTCCATATTATTGGAAGCATGTGTTATTTACTTTTTGAGTTAAAACATAGGTGAAAATTGTTGGATAAAAGTTGGGTATGTTACAGGTATCAAAGCTACTAGGTTCAACACTTGGACCTATGAGCTCATTACATAGTTTTTTCACAAAAATTATCAGTGGTTAACGTTGAAAAGTTCTTATGCTAGGATGGTAGGGAATAGAAGAACAAGAAAAATAGTAAGGAAGCCAATTTCTCAAAACTTATCTAACTTTGGGACTATAAAATAATCCTCCCTGGAGGTTAAAACTCTTAAGCCAACAACTCATAGAGAGATGCATTTGGATTGCAGTAGGAATGTACCTGGGTTAAGAAAGAAGGTTATGTCTATTGATACAAATTATTAATTGGAAAAAACTAATTGTTAGCATAAACTGAAAAACTTCAGACGAAGTAGAAAAGTTAATATATTGCAAATCAAAACCAACTAGGGAGGTAGGAAAACCTTCCAACAAACCTGTTTCAAACAAGATTAAAATCTAGTGATGATATTTGAAATCAATAATGAAATTTGGTACCTTAGAGTAAAGGTCATAGAAAAAAATGGGTCAAAAAAGGAAGCAACTCGCAATGGTAAAAATGAAAATTGACATGATCTCACCAACCAAAATGGGCATGGTTAATTCAGAGTCAAGAATTGAAAATGGGAAAAAGAAACCCAACCCTTGAAGTTTCCTAGGTTATGAGAGGTAAAATCACCAAAAATTATGGACAAAATTCCTTAGGAAAGTTGGTTGCAAGGAAAAATATTGGATAGTAAAGCAGGCTAACAGAACAAAAGCTTAGGAAGAGCAATATATGGTCAAAGTTTAGATTCAACTTACAAGATTGCCAATGAAATTAAATTTGTGTTAGTCCTTTTATGATCATTTGAAGACGTTCCAAAGGTAAATTAGATATGAAAGAGACTATATTTTCAAATCGGAAGAATAGTTAAAAAAAACTTGGGAACAAAAGATATTTGCAAGATATACCGAGGATGGTAATATAAGGTAAGTAACAGTCGTTCAACTATAGACAACCAACAAGAAAAATGTTAAATCAATATGATCAATTTGGAGAAAATAGATGATTATTAGAGTTCAACTTTTAGGATGATTGAATGTTTTATAAGTCTTGGAAACACCAAGGAGGGGAAGAGAAGTATAAATATCAAGATTAGATATAGATAAGTACCCTATTCAACAAGGTTTCATGATGTATTTCCAGTCTGAGATAACTTTGACTTCTCCGTAGACATGGTTCTCAGATTAAGAAAATCTTATATCTAAAGTTTTGTATCCAATGACCACAAAAAAGTTGTTGAAGTTGAAGGCTAAGCCATTGGAACTATTAGTGAAAGATTTTAAAAGTTCAAGTCAAAGGACTTTGACCAAACAAAATTAAAGTAACTACAAAACAATTCTATAATTTCTTATTTTGGAAGACCAATTTGTGATTATCATTGATACTTTGGAAAAAGGTTAGGTAGAATGCTTATTCAAGAAGGGAAAATTATCACCTATAAGTTTAGAGGATTGGATTTATATAAACGAAACCATTCTCCACATGATTTTGAGCTATTGGGAATCATTCATGCTTTGTAACTATGTATGCATCAATTGTTTGGACAACTTTTGGAGATAATAGAAAACCAACAAGGTCTAAAAAGTAATTATTACTCAACCAATTTAAATACTCGTAAGAGAAGATGGCTTGAGCTGAAATCAGACTATGAATTTGTAATTAATTGTTTAAATAGCAAGGAAAAACCAAGTTGTGGATGCCCCAAGGTTGAAAGAGACACTTATTCATTATAATTTCAAGAATCAAATGTGTCATAAGTCCAACATTTAATAAGATCAATCTAATAAAAATCAGAGGAAGAACCTAAGTACCAGACCCAGAGGAGTTAGGGAATAAGGAGTAATAAGAATTTTAAATGGTGCCATATTTAGGGCAATCTAGAATGAAAAAATTATTGACTAATGTGAAACCCCTGTACAATTTTGGAAGGAAACAAAAGGAGATGTTGCAAGGATTGTAGAAAGATGTCCAAAATGCTAGAGGGTGAAGACAAGATGTCATCACCTGACAAGACTTTTATAATCTCATGAAATTTCAGAAAGGAGGTGACAGATCATTAGTATAGTTTTGATCTTCGTATGTCAAGGATTTGGCATAATGTTATTTGACAATGATGGACATGCTCAACAAGGTAGCCAATTTTGTAGTGGAAAAATTGACAGGTGGGGTACCGTTCATAATTGCAAATTTGTGTAAAGTAGTGCTTGATTGCATGGTGTTCTTGATCTCAAATAGGGACATATAAGTAACGTTCATGTTTTAAGTAAACCATAATCACCTTATTAGAAATTCAATTTAATATAAGTTTAACTTATCACCTTGAGTTAGCTAGTCAAATAAAAAGGTAAACCAAGTCTTGATGTATTTGTTAAATACTTTCATTACGTTAATTCCTAGCATTCCATAATAAAAATTTGATCAATTTGAAACATTATATTGGAAGAAGGAGTTGAATTCCTATAAGTTGGGATAAGCTAGGAAACATGATTAGTCTTAGTTCAGAAATGCTGTCAGAAATGGAAGAGTAGATCAAGATTATCAAGTAAAGAAATAATTAGGAAGAATGACAGGTAGGAAATATTTGTCGATACAAAGCATGAGTCAAGGATCAATACTATTATTCTCAATATTGAGAGGTGTCTAGGAGGAGTACTATGCTCAAGGTGGACATTAGTGCCAGTGCTAGTTGTTCCTTGTTTTTGAGTTGTCTGATGGTGCAAAAGTCCAGAGAAAAGGATGGGACCCATGGTATAGTGTGCAATGCACCGACATTCCTTTTCTATTTGGGATGCACTAAGGACAAGTGTGTGTGATATCCATTGTGAATGTGTTTTTCCAATCACTGTGGCATATGTGATATACATGAGCTAGTCACTATTGTACTTATGATGTACATATTGAGTCAACACTAATATATGTGACGTATAGTTCTCAGGAGATAAATTTTGCTTAAAGCACACAAGTTCTTCCAATGCGTTTGCAAGGCCACTCAATACAAGCTCTAGGAAGGACCAGATTGTAGAGGGCTATGCTACAAGGGAAGAATTAGTTTAAGATTGATGAAATTTACCTATTTCTTACTTGACTTTGAAAATTGAAAGTAAAATCATTATTTGACTTTATCTAAATGTTATGATACTTTACATCATCGTGGATGATGATTCTTAAGGGGGAGAGTATGTTACACCCTATTTCTAAGTTACCATATTAATTTTACTTTTATGAGTAAATATGTTTTTAATGCAAGATTATGACTTCAATATGTTCAATGGTTGAATGAAATATATGAATATGTATTATGAAGAGGTTGTTTTTAAATTATTTAATGATATAAATAATATATGATGAATATGATTTTCATGTTATCGGCTAACTTTGTCCTTGTTGTACCTAGTTGGATGAAGGACAAGTTTGAACCCTCTAGAGGGGGGGAGAGTGTCACCCAAGAGAGGAGTTTGGCATGGAAACCATTGTCATGATCATCTGAGTAGATACACATGCATTGCACCAGGTAGGGCAACCTTGATGAGTCAGTGTTGGTATGTGATAAACCATGTTGATAGCTTTTTGAAGTGATATGAATGTTAGGTTTATTGTCTTTGATTCTATTGATTGTTTAGTTGATTTGAGTCATAATGTTAAAATCCTTTTGATGAGCATGAGATATTTATATATTGTATTGGATATATATGGATACGTACATATATTTATATATTGAATATATATGTATGAATATATGTGATGGCACATGCATATGAGCATATGTACGTATGAGCATGCGTAGACAATACCCATACATAGATACGTAATATGTATGCAAAAATTTGTATATATATATTATATATATGCGTACTAATATATATACACACATTATTATATTTAAATAATGATAGATCTATATATTAATATGTATATATATAATTAAATGATGAATATATATAAATATATATATTAATAAAATAACATATTATAATATATATTAGATATATATAAATGATGGTATACACATACTATTTTTAGTGAAAGTAATGTGATGGAAAGCATATATCGAAATATCATATTAATTACATAGTATAAAGACTCTGATGAAGTTAAGTATAATATAGATCTGCATATGCTAAAAGAGGCAATGGAATTTTGTGTAGCATAGTCTATTAAATGCATATTATGAAGGTTGCGATAGTTGACAAGTAGAGGCGAGTAAAGCCACGTAGTGAGGAGGTTAGTGTGACATGCATGGCATGAGTTATCATGAAGAGGATGTTATGAAATCTACCAAGCTACTAATCATATGCATGAGGTTTTCAACGAATAGTGGGAAAAAATACCACGTTAAAAAGTCGAAGTAAAAATAGGAAACATAAGCTTTATTGCACAGTTTTTAATGAGGAGTTTGACTTGGTAAATGAGAATGTGCCAACTGATTTACATGATTGGACCAAGAGTTAGAAACTAAATTCATTTTGGACTTTTTCTGCAAACTTTAGATTGCCAACAATGAGGAAAAGCAACACCCAACTTGCTTAGTCGACCTGTAAGGATGTAAAATTGGTTTTGAGTCCTTATTTTTAGTTAGAGAGGTGGGAGTGAAGAGAAAGGTGGAAAATCATGTAGCTTTTCTATAACAATTGTTTTCTCCCCATTTATTTATAAATAGAGAGCAACATCTTAGTATTGGGGGTTGATTTTTTTGCAAAGTTCATTCTAATGTATTCATTTTGTTGTGTACATTTGAGTTTATTTGTGATGGCATGTCTTGCTAGTCATAGGTAAATTAAAATCTATGGTGATTTCAAGTTTGAGAAACTCTCTAAAAAATCTTATAAGAAGTTCAGGATTTAAATAAAAAAACACAGACCAAAACTTGATCATTCACCATCAAAGGAAAGAAGAACAAATCCAATCTTTTATTCCCAATGGTTTATGTTGATTACATATAATTTAGTCTCTAAAACATCTTTCCACTCATTCTACAGAGGTTTACATCATAGATCACATAAGGCCTTCAATGAACGGCTTGGCTCCATTCTCCTACAACACTATTCGACCCTCCACTTGTCTTCTTGTCGATCAAGGCACCGACATTCAATCACATATTTTGAGCACTTGTTGGCATGCCACTCCACAAACATGAACCCCTATTTTCCCTTCAACATTGAACCCTCTATTTCAACATTCCTTCCTCTTCACATACTCATCCCCCTTCCAACTATCAACCTCAACAGTTATGCCATTGATAACTGTCGATTGTCTATGAAGCTTTACAATACACTAGGAAAAAAACACACTAAAACTAAAACAAAAACAACCAAACGAAAAGAAATAAATAAACCAAAAATGGATATGACAGAAGAGAGCGATGCCCTGCATCAAACTCCCCATGCAGGAAAAAGTTCATGAGCTCCTGCTCATGAGCTCTACAAAAGAATAACCCAACCAAGAAAGCTTAGATTCGGTGAGCCAAGAAGCATCTTCCATTGGATGATCACTCCACTTCACCAGATATCTGAAATACTCATGTCTTCAAGTTTTCTTCTAGAGTTGTGTATTAAGAATGCATTTGATATCTTTTGGAGAAGATGAAATACCTCGTTGTTTCCCAATATTTGAAGGCTCGGTTTCTATTGCACCATCCTCAACATCTCCCTTATAAGGATACATATCTACTACATTAAAAATAGGTGAAATTCCAAGGTTTGAAGGTAGAGATATCTCATATGCATTATCTAAAAATATTCTAAGAACTTTTCAAGGTCTTATCTTTTTCATTTTTTCAGTTTGTTGTACTCTCCTTTAGGAAATATTTCCTTTCGAAGGCGAGCCAATACAAGGTCTCCAACCTGAAAATTTATCTGCCTCCGCCTTTTATCAGCATATTGTTGATATTGTTGATCATGTCCTTCTATATTTGTTTTGACCTCTTCATGGAGATCATGGATGAATTTATTGAAATCTTCCCCTGCTGCACTTCGCCTTTCCATATTACCAAGGTCTCTCAACTCATACACCCCCCTTGGATGCATACCATACACCATATAAAATGGACTAAATCTAGTACTTCGATTAGGAGAACCATTAAATGCAAACTTGGCTTGAGCCAAAACTAGATCCCAATTACCTGGTGTTATCCCAACAATACACCTAAAAATGTTTCCAAGACTTCGGTTAACAACCTCAGTCTGCCCATTCGTTTAGGGGTGATAAGTAGAACTAAAGCTCAGGCTAGTGCCCAATTTATTCCATAGGGTCCTCCAAAAATGACCCACAAACTTAGTATCCCTATCTGAGATGATACTCTTAGGAATCTCGTGCAATCTCACTACTTCTTTGAAGAACAAATTTTCAATGTTAGTGGCATCACTAGTTTTCTTACAAGGTATAAAATGCACCATTTTGGAAACCTATCCACCACAACAAAAAATGAATCATTATTTTTTTATGTACGAGGCAAACCCAACACAAAGTCCATACTCACTGAATCCCAAGGCCTAGTTGGAACTAGAAGTGGCTGATATAATCTAACATTTTGGCTTCTCCCCTTAGCATTTTGAAAAAGATTTCATCTTTCAACATATCTCCTTACATCCACTTGCTCCTTTGGCCAAAAATAGTGAGTGCTCAATTGCAAATAAGTCTTATCCTATCCAAAATGATCGAAAATACTACCACAATGCTTTTCCTTCAACAAATTATCTCTCATAGACCCTTTAGGAATGCATAATTTATTCCCTTTGTACAACAAACCTTCTTGAATCATATAATCCACCCATGACTCTCTATTCCTACAAATAGGATCACTGAAAGATTCAAATGCTTCCTTAAAATCTACATCCTCTGCATACAACTCTTTCAAACCTTCAAATCCCACACTGTTAATTTGTATTTCACATAACAAAAAAATCTTTCTACTCAAAGTGTCAGCAACTTTATTTATTTGTCCACTTTTATGCTTCAAAATAAAAAATTAAAACTTTGGAGATACTCAACCCACTTGGCATGTCTTTGATTCAACTTGTTTTGGCTATTAAGAAATTGCAAAGCATGGTTATCCTTGTATACAATGAACTCTTTAGGCAGTAAATAATGTCTCCATTTCTTTAAGGATTGAACCAAATCATAAAACTCCAAATCATAAGAAGAACACTTTATTTTTGCATCATTTAGTTTCTCACTAAAGTATGCTCTCGGTTTACCTTCTTCACTTAGGACAACCCCAATAGTCAACCCACTAGCATCACACTCTACTTGAAACACTTTATCAAAATCAGGCAAAGCAAGAAGGTGTTGCTCACTCACCTTTTGCTTCAAAAATTTAAAACTATCTTTAGCCTTCCTAGTCCATTCAAATGGCCTCTTATTCCCCTTTATAGTCTCAAGAATAGGTGCTACCACATGACTGAAACTTTTAATAAATTTTCTATAAAAACTTGCAAGCCCATGAAAGCTACTTACCTCCATTACACTTTTAGGTGTTGGGAAATCAAGGATGGCTTGTACCTTCTCTTTGTCCATCTTCAATCCCTCCTTTGACACCACAAAGCCAAAATAAACTAGCTTGGTTTACATAAATACACACTTTATCATATTTATCTACAACTTCTCCTCATGCAACATCTTCAATACCTACCTCAAATGCTCAAGATGCTCCTCCTTAGACCTGTTAAACGCCAAAATTTCATCCAAGTATACAATCACAAATTTACCAAGGAATGGTTTCAAAACCTCATTCATGACTCGCATAAAAGTGCTAGGTGCATTAGACAATCCAAAAGGCACAATAATCCATTCATACAAACCATCACTAGTCTTAAAGTTTGTCTTACATTCATCCCCCAATCTGATTCTTATTTGGTGGTAGCCATTCTTCAAGTCTATTTTAGAAAAATACACGGAGCCACTTAAACAATCCATTAAATATTCAACTCTAGGAATGGGAAACCTATATCTTATAGTAATTTTGTTAATATCCCTTGAATCAGTACACATACACCATTCCCCTCCTTTCTTTGGCACTAAAACTATGGGAACAACACAAGGACTTAGGCTTTCCCTTATCAAACCCTTCTTCAAAAGGTCCTCCCCTTTCTTTCTTATTTCCTCATTTTCCATAGGTGTCAACCTATAAGAAAATTTGTTAGGAAGGCTAGCCCCTGGAATCAAATCCATTTGGTGTTTGATGCTCTTCATAGGAGGTAATTAACTAGTAAAATTATATGCAACAATATCCAAATGTTATTCAAAATATCTTGCACTTCAAGAGGAAAATCATCAAATTTTATAGTAGTAAATACACTCCTAGGTTTAAGAACCAAAGTATATCCTATTTCCTCATTATTCAAGTCATGTAGAAACTCCTTACCACTAAAAAACATTACCTTACTAGGGTTACTACTATTGTTTTCCTCTCTAGGCTCCTTCATAGGCATCAAGGTATGTTTCACTCCATATTTCTCAATAGTATATGTGTTCTCCCTTCCATTATGCACTGCTTTCTTGTAAAAATTCCATGGTATACCAAGCAATAGATGACACACATCCATAGGAATCACATCACAAAGAACACATTTTTTATAATTACCAATCTAAAAATCAACATGGGCCTACTCATTTAATAACAATTGATGACCTTTTTTTAACCAGTATACCTTATAAGGAGATGGATGCTTAATTCTTTTAAGATCTAACTTTCTACCATCTCTTCTTCATCAATGTTATCTGTACTACCACTATCAATGATTAGTCTGAAACATTTTCCTTTGGACTTACACTTGGTTTTGAACAAAGCTCCCCTTTGGACTAGTTCTTGGCTTTCCTTTTGAGGCTTCAACAATACCCTCTTTAGCAATAATGATTCACTCAATTTTGGTTCCTCTTTATGGTGAATAGGATACCCCACATTTTCTGGTCAACATGAACAATTTTATTACTTCTTTCAAACTTGGAATGTCCCCCTTGAGATGATTTAGAGCATTCCTAACTCTTGTGTCCATATTGGTTGCACTTAAAGAATTTTCTAGTGAACCCTTTACCTCTACCTTGAGAACCACCTCCTCCATAGGATCTACCTCATTTGTTTTGAAAGCCTCCTCTATCATTATTGGTTTCTCCACTAGAACTTCCAACCTCTTCTCTTTGATGATGTTGCTGCCCTCTACCAGTTTGTTGCCACCTTCCTCTAAAACATCTTCACCTCTTCTTCTCTTGCTGACTTTGTTTCCTTTGCAAATTTTCTTCTACCTTTAAGGAAAGTTGATAAGCCTCTTCCAAACTTCTAGGGGACACAAGGCTTAATTCATCTTGTAGACTATACTTTATACTAGCCATATATCTAGCAATTTTCTCCACATCTTCCTCACTATGCCCTGATCTAATTACCAACTTATAGAATTCCTCTGTATAATCTTTCACAAAGATGTCTTTTTGTTTCAAATTATGCAATATTTTGAAGAGATTAGTTTTGTAATCTTTTGGAAGGAACTTAGCCTTGAAATTTGCCACCATTCGATCCCAAGAGTTAATATTTTCCTTATTCTTTCTTCTCCTCTCAGTTTGGACAAATTCCCACCACACAAAATACTTTTCTAAGTCATTAATCCAATCGATTAGATCTTCACCATTGAGACTTCCCAAATAAGTAGGAACTTCTATTTTTGGTTTGGAACCCACATTCATGATAGTCCTCAACAATCTTTCCTCAAAACCTTCCTGGTCTCCTTGTCCTCCCTCATTGTCATCTCATGGTTATTCTTCCTCCTCATCATCACTTGCAACTTCATCAGGGGTCCCTCTTCTCTGTGCCCTTTCCAAGGCATCCAATCTTGCTATCAAATGCTGCAACAATTCTTCACTATGTTGTTCCCTTTTGCCTCTTCCTCGGGATCCTCCTTTGCCCATTCTCCTTGGAGTAATTTTGTTTACTCATGAATGCCCAATCACTTTTAGGCTTTGATACCACTTGATGGCATGCCTTGTTGTTCATAGGTAAATTATAACCCGCAGTGATTTCAAGTCTAAGCAACTCTCTCACAAAGCTTATAAGAAGTTCAGGATTTAAATAAAAAAACACAAACTAAAACTTGATCATTCACCATCAAAGGCAAGAAGAAAAAATGCAGTATTTTATTCCAAATGGTTTATGTTGATTACATACAATTTAGTCTTTGAAACAAATTTCCATCCATTATACAACCACAAACCAAAACTTGGTCATTCACCATCAAAGGCAAGAAGAAAAAATGTAGTATTTTATTCCCAATGGTTTGCATCACAGATCACATAAGGCCTTCAATGAACGACTTGGCTCTATTCTCCTACAACACTATTCAACCCTCTACTTTTCTTCTACTGGATCAAGACATTGACATTCAATCACATCTTCTGAGCACTTGTTAGCACACCACTCCAAAAATATGAACCACTATTTTCCATTCATCATCGAACCCAAACTCTGTTTCAACGTTCCTTCCTCTTCACATACTCTTCCCCTTTCCAACTGTTGAGCCCAACAATTATTCCATTGCTAAATGCCAATTGTCTATGAAGATTTACAATACATTAGGAAACAAACACACGAAAACAAAAATAGAAACAACCAAACGAAAAGAAAGAAATAAACCAAAAATGGATATGAGAGAAGAGAGATATGCCCTACATCAGTTCATAGAGTTCATTTTGTGAGTTTGAGAGCATATTGTTGAATGAGTTGAGAGCATCATTGTAGTGATATTTTGTGAGTTTGGAGTATTTCTTGAGTGAGGAGAAGATGATTGTGGAGATGATAACGTAGGAGGCAATAAGAAGATCCATTTGTATTTGAGCCATGAGTTGCGAGACTTTCATTGGAAGCTATATTTTCTAGGCATGCTTGATATTCTTCTATTTTTCTCTTTTTATTTTAAAATTGAGTTGAGTGTTGTTGGAAATGGTTGTGCAAACATTTTATGCATTCTCTTGCTGCTAGATAGATATGAGTGCTTGAGTTTTCATCTAGATTGTATATAAACTAGATTAGGGAATCTATACAACATGATATATGTTTATACGATTATATAAGATTAAAAAGTGAAGCTATTGAAGAGTAATTTGATAATTTATAATATTACAATGTTGTGTATGTATTATTTGAATGATCATGTTGTTTCCAATAAAATGGATTGGAGTCATAATGAGGTTATGATGAATAAAATTAGGCTATGAATACCTATGTGTATGGTAGATTGATTTGGGTAGAAAACCTACATTCTCAAAATATTGTATTCCTTACATGTAAAAAGGGTAAGTCATTCCCTAGGGTTAGGGTAAACACTTGAATACAAGTTTATAGAAAGTGGATTTATTATATATATGAAATCTCTAGCCATAGTAGGTGTAAGAGTCACTACTTACACTTGGTTGGTTCACTATGATCTAGTATTGCATACTAGTCAGTAGAGTCGTGCATAGTTGGAGGGTATTCATTGTATGGTCGTACTAGATATGTAGGACACAACACCAGATGCTCAGATGTGCATTATTGTGGTTTTCATACCAAACTCTTTGTTGAATGGTAGGGCCATCTTACCAGGTAGGAAGATGTGTGGGGGACTGCTTAAGTTTGTGGTTCCAGAGGAAAAGTGCTCAGATTATGCTTCCCATCTTGCAATCAACTACGTCTTGTGAAATAAAAGTGTGATCTATAGGTGGACACCTTGACCTTGAACTCTTGTAAGTTATAAATTTTTATATGAACATGATCATGTATAAACTATAATATGTATTGGGAAAGATGAGTTTCATCTACTTGGGAATATGTAGTATTATTTTATTTATGCATGATATGTGGAAAATATTTATGCAATGTGAAATTGTGTTATTGGAAAGGAATTTTTTTTCCATATTTTTGTGAACATGTGTTATTTAATTTTTGAGTTAAAACATGGATGAAAATTGTTGGATAGATGGTTCTGCATTCTGCTTTAATACTCTTTAATTTTTTTTATAGTTCTTCATCAAAAAATACTAGTTGGCTGCTAGGGTTTTGTGTTTTCTACGGTCATCCTTGGCCCCTCTTGCGTCACATTGCGCCTTCTGCGCAAGAAAAAATCCTCCCTCATTGAGTACGACTACATTTACTGTGGTTTTAGGGATTTAATATGCCTTCAATCGACATTAACCCAACAATTCATGTTTGTGTTAATGGTTCGTTGGCGTAGTTCAATCACTGCTCCTCTGAACAAATGTCCTCGAAAATTTGTTCTGAAAGTCTTTCACAAGGTAAGCATTTTGATGCCCCTGCTGATGTAGTTTTGCCTTTACTTGATTTTTATTCTACTTGTCAATGGCTCGAACAACACACCCTTGTGGGTTATTTTGTTGGGAGGACCCCCCCGAAAGTGTGTTGAAAGATTGGGACAACAAGGTCTGGGTCCTTCATGGGGTCTGCCTTGATATGGTCCAAAACTTGACCAAAGGCTTTTTTTTGTTCCTCTTTGCGGAAGTTAATCATGTCCAAGCCATTTAGGCCATGGGCCCTCGTATGTTAGGTCATCCTTTTTGGTATTCGAAGCGTGGACCCAAGATTTTATTGTCTCAGATGACACCAAAATGCGGGTCTCGGTCTCGATTGAGTTTTGTGGTCTGCCTTTGCCATGTGTTCCCTTCCTACACCACATTGCTTCTTCTTTGGGGAGGGTTGTTTGTATCGAACCTGATAGGTTCTTCCAAGCCCGACCACAGAAGCGGGTTTATGTGGAAGTTGATATGTCCAAGGACTTGAAAGAGTCTGTAGACATTCAAATAGGTGCTATTACACACTTAGAAAGTCACGTATTTCAATCTGCCCAACACGTGCTATCCGTGCTAGTCAGCTGATCACAAGATTAAGGACTACCCTTTGACAATTCCTTGTACACCATCACTGTCCTGAGATGTTAAAAATCCTCGCCAGACGGAGCCTTCTGCTAAGGCTAAAACAAAGTGGACTATGGTTACAAACTGGAAAAATAAGCCAACTGGTTTTGGGTCGGTGCCCAACGCCCCTGAACCCTCCAAAGTTGTTTCAAACCCTTCTGAAAAGGCGACAACCGCTCCTTTCGGAGCTAATATTGTTTCAGTGCAACCTAGGTCAAAGGCAACGCCTCAGCCTGCGGTTGTTCTATGCGCTCAACCAACTATTCCTCCCACAATGGGGGCTCAACGATGGTCTCGTAGTCCATCTCCACCGTCGGAAGAAGGAGAATATGTGCCAGAAAAGCGGAGGCTTTCTCCCCCTATTCAAATTGGCTCAGTTCCACAAAATTTTTTGAAGAATAATTTCTCTTCCTTGGTTGAGGAGGAACTAGATTCCAAAAGCATGGAGGAGTTTCATCCATGAATTTTCTTTCATGGAATGTTTGGGGTCTAATTGACCTCTCCAAAAAGTATTCTATTAGGGATACTTTATAGAAATACTCAGGGATTGAAGTGCTTTATCTCCAAGAAGTTAAAATTTCAAGATTCTTGCTTTCCTCGGCTGGTCGCTCTATTTGGCCAGTTAGTACTATGTTTTGTACTTTGCATGAAGTCGGGCATGGTGGAGCTTCCACTCTTTTGTCCCCCCGATTGCATTCCTACGTTGTGGATCATGAGACTAATCCTTCCCAGCGGGTCGTCTGGGTTCTTCTCAACATTGATAATCATTCCTTCAGGATTATTAATGTCTATGCCTCTAATGATGCTATGAAACACTCTTTTCTTTGGCATTGGATTGTTGATTCTCTACCAGTTGCCACGTGGTTGCTCTGCGGGGATTTCAATATGGTTGAGGTGGCATTTGACAAGGATGGCACCTTGCCCTTTCGTTGGGCTATAGGTGAAAAGGAGGTGTCATTTTACATGCATAATAAATTGGGGCTTTTTTATCCCAATATTGGTTGTCGCCATTCTCACTCCCTTTGGCACACTTGGTGTAATTACAATTCCAGTTTTAACAGAGTTTTTAAATGCCTTGATCGTGCCATGATATCGACTCAATGTTTCTTTTCTTTTGCTAACTCTACCTTGCAAGTGAAGTCGTTAGTGGATGTGACTTTGTCTGACCACTTCCCTATTCATTTTCACATTGAATGAACGTCTTGCCAGCCCTGCATGTGTAAAACTTAATTTTTTTTAACACATCTCTGCTCTGTCACAAGCCCACTTTGGCCCACATTCGTCGAGTGTGCAATTTGGAGTGTAGACCAGTTGGCCAAATAGGCTAGATTACCTGTTGGAATGATGCCACCATTCGTACTGCTTGTTTCTTGCGCATTTATGGGCGTCGATTGGCTATGTTTTGTCAGCAATCTTATGAGGCTACCACTATTGACTTGCGTACGAATATGGAGGCTCTAGTAGCCAACCCCTTTCACCATCGCATCAAGTCAGGGTGGCATAATTAAGGAACAAAAAGTAGGCGGCTGATAATTACCTGCCAGAGGTGCGCAAATCAAAGCTCAACTACATTGGCTTAAGATCGTTTATCGTGCCTCCAAAGAATTTATTTTGGCACTTTGTGCGAGGCACTCATCCCCAGGCATCAAAAACATCAAGGATGACACTCGATTGCTCTCAGAGCTTCCTGACATTCTTCAAGCCTTTGTGTGCCATTATGAGAAGGTGTTCATTGCACAAGATTGCATGCCTATGCAACAACAAGCCCTCTAGGACTGCCTTGTTGTTGTGCCACATAGGATTTCTTCAGCCTAGATATTTTTTTGTGATCAACTGTTAACAATTTACGATCTCAAGAAAGTTGTTTCTTCTATGGTTGATGACAAGGCTCCTGGGATTGATGGCTTCCCTTTTGAATTTTACAAAGCTCTTTGGGATTGTTTTGGGAGTGACTTGCATCATGTCTATCTTGAAGCTTTTCAAGCTAATTATCTAGGTAATTTAATAAACAAGGGCAATATAAAGTTCATACCTAAGCTTGGGGATCCGGACGATATCTGCAACTGGAGGCCCATCACACTTCTCAATGTCTCCTACAAAATCATTGCCAAAGCCTTGGCTCTAAAAATCTGCCATCTCTTTCCTTAGGTTGTGCACCCTGAGTAGACTGGTTTCATCAAATCCAGGTTTATTCTGGATAATATCATTGTTGTTTGGGAAGGCATGGAGTGGGCCCGACGCTCCAACCAAAAAGTTGTGTTTGTTAAAATTGACTTTGCTAAAGCCTATGATTGCATCGAATGGCCTTCCATTATTGCGATGTTGCAAGCCTTGGGGTTTGGACCAACTTCATTCAATCTGTTCGAATGCTTTTTGTTGATGCTTCAGCTTTCATTACCATTAATGGCCGCCAGTCTTATGCTTTTGGTCTTTTTCGCTCAATTCGTCAAGGGTGTCCTCTCACCCCTTCTTTGTATGTGCTTGCAGCTGAAGGATTTAGTTACCTCTTAGCCCATGTTGTTTCTTAGCAGCGTTTCAAAGGTATTCTTCTCCCGAATTCTCAAGAGCAGCTTGTTAATGGCCACTTTTTCGATGATTCCTTTCTCACTCTCTTGGAGGAAGAAGAATCTATCATTACTGCCCTTGACTGTCTTAACACTTTATGTCTTGCCTCCAACTCTGCCATCCAATGGAACAAGACCTTATGCTATAGGAGATTTGTGTTACCCACTCATGTGTGGCTTCATACCTATCATTGGAAATGGATCAGGCAGGGAGAGATCTTTCATTTTCTGGGCATACCCTTTGCCTTCCAGGCTTCCCCTAGGGATATTTGGCAAGTCGTGCTCTCCAGAGTCGAGCAAAAGCTTGCTTATTGGATTACCAAGCCTCTTTCTTTGGTTGGTAAGTTCCAAGTTTGTTCTAAAATCTTGGCTGCCACTCATGTGTATTATTCCTCTTGTTGGGCTTCTTCCAAAGCCGCCTACAACAAGGTTGAAAAGTTGCTATGAGATTTTTTATGGGCCTCCTCTGAAACCCGTAAGGGTTTCCATCATGTTGCTTGGGAGTTTTGATGCCTCCCTAAGGATTCTAGAGGGCTTGGGTTGCTCTCCACTCAATGACAAGGGACTTCTCTTTGTGTCAAATGGATTATTCGAGCCCTCACCAGAGATGAAGCCTGGAAGATTCTCCTCAGGCACTGTATCCAGTCCAAATTTCATGTTCACAGACCCGCCTAGAAAGGAATAAGTTTCCAAACCCTCCTGGTTATGAAGGATCCTATTCAAATTGTTGGAACTTTTGTGGCCAAGAGAATTTGGATTGCCTGGGAGGCTATTAATCCTTGGCTCTGATGGGTCGGGGCTGGATTTCGTGATGGGCTTTCGCTCAATCAACAAAACATTTGGTGGTCTCCCCTTCTTGCTCAGAATGGTTAGCCTTTGGCTAAATCGCCTTGGCTCAAAGCCCTTAGATTTCACAAAAAGGGCATTTAGACCCTGCAACAGCTCTTCCACCGGCCCACTATGTGCATCATGTTGTGGGATGCTTTTAAGGCCCAACACAGTCTTCAAAACCAGGACCGCACCACCTTTGACGGACTGGTGAGTGCCATTCCGGCTGAAATGCTTCACAAAGTTTGCATCCGTGGGCACAAACCTTGGAAATATTGGAAATGGTTTCCAGACACTCCTATCAGGTGCTATAAGTTGTGGTTTGGTTATAGGTGGCTTTCACCCCATTTTCCTATGATCAAAAGTTTGAACCAGTGGTGGCTACTTAATTCCTCTGCTCATTCCTGGCGGAGGAGATTTTATGCCATTTGGTCTTCAAGTGTTAATTTGAAGCTGGCCCACTTTGCTTGGTGTATTTTTTCCAAGGTTTGCCTGTGGGTCCTCGGCTTATTCACTTGGGGGTCCAAGACCCTCATTGCCCTTTTTGTGGGCAACTGGAAAGCTTCAGGCATCTTTTCTGGCTTTGTCCCAAAGCTCAGCAACTTTGGACTTGGATTCATGACTTTTTTCGGCCCTTTTGGCCAGAACCCTTTTCTTGGCATATGGTTCTGCTGGGAGATCCACTTGGGATCCCTACTAGGTTCTCCCAGCTTTGGAACACTTTTAAGTCAAAAATCCTCTTCAACATCTGGAAAGACATAAATTATTGCATATTTTCTCATTCTCAAATGGATATTAATGTTTATCTCTATTCTAAAACAATTATTTATTTTAATGTTCTTTATAGATATAGGTGCAAGCTAAAAAATTTGCACTAGAGGTGGCTCACCTACAAGTCCTCCTAGACCACTGGAGAAATGTCACATGTGTTGTGGCTCAGGTCCCCGACTCACCCTCTTCCTCCCATGGTCGATCGCCCTCTCGGGGCCGCCAGAGGAGTGGCTCCGCTCGTCCCCGTTCCCAGCCTCCTACTCAGCAGAACTCTCACCCTCCTCAACGTGCTCACTCTCCTCTGTCGTGAGCTGGTCAAGGGTGGCCTAATGGTGGTGCTTCAGGGAGTGGGGGTGGCAGTTTTGGGTGGCCCTCTGATACTCCTCCTGCTTATGGTTCTGGATGGCCTACCAGTGATAAAAAAAATTTGTGGCTGGTGCTTGCAATCTCGCCCCGATGCGAGGAAGAAGATAAAGATAAAGATGACAATGGTTGGGGTGCTCCTCTTGACGTCACTCCAGACCTTGCTGATGTATGGGGGAAAAGCATGGATGATAGAGACCCCCTGGGCTCTGTTGGCACTGCTCTGGCCGCTTAATGGCCTATTTGTTTTAATTTTTCATGCTTTTTAGAATTCTAGGCTTGGCCCACATGATTTGATATTTTGTTTTTTTTTTTTGCCACTGTCCATGTGACTCTCGAGATGTGCCTTTTTACCACCCGCCCTTTTTTTGTGAATATGTATTCTTATCTTTAAATTAATATAGATAGTTGCCTATTCATCAAAACAAAAATTGTTGGATAAACGTTGGCTATGTTACATAATTCTCACCATTATTTATAATATACTCATAAGGGGTGATGTGTCCACAAGTAACGGTAAAGGTGGTGTGTGGACATAAATATTTAATATTTTTTCCCCACATGTGGATGCCTAGAATGGGATAATAAAAGATAAATAAAATGATAAATAATTGACTGTTGGGATTCTCCAAGTGGGTGCTTCAATAGAGGAAACATGTGTCACTTGGTTTTCCATCATTTATTACATTTAATGAAATTTGTATCTCTCATGGTTGGGTGCCCAAGTTGGAAAGAAAGTATTGGAGCCAAAATCGGTGTCCCTTCACATTCTGAGGTTGTTATCTAGAGGTTGGGGACATTTGGAATAAAGGGTCATCTCTGGGCAACACGTTTGGTGCATTAGACACCTTCACAAGTCCATGTTGAAAGAAACCACACTGAAGGCATTTTTGGTAATGCCATAATTTTTTTGGGACTTTCTATTTTTTGCAGTTTTCCCAAATGTTCGACATGTAGTTGCAGGAGTCACACTTTCTATTTTTAGAAAGTTTTGTTCGACAAGGAATCTCTAACTCAAATTGATTATCCTCAGTTGAAGTCGCATTTTCAATAACAGTTGAAGATTGTTGCATTGTGATTTTTTCTTGAGAAATAAAATATGAAAGATCTTTGCCTATGGTTTTTTCCTAGTATAATTTTACCAGGTTTTCCACGTAATTTTTGTATTTTTCTTTTGATATTATTTTGCTCTATTTTATGCACTATATATTTTCTTATAGTTGGTATTAGAGCTAGGTTGTTTATGTAGAAGTTGTGTTTTTGAGAAGTTAACAATTATAGGAAGTATGATTACCAGATTTGAGGTACAAAAGTTTGATGGTTTTAATTTTTCTCTATGGAAGCTAAATGTTCAAGATTTCTTGGTGAAGGATGGATGTGCCCCAACTCTCAAAGGGTTAGCATCAAAACCTATTGCCATGGGTGATGCAAATTGGAATGATCAATTGGTTATGGCTCTTAGTAACTTAGCTCTGAGTGGTAAATTGGTCTTTGAAGATGTGGTGGTTGTTGTAGTTTTTGAAGATTCTAGGTGGAAGACATGTCAAGGATATTATTATAATGAAGCCTTAATTGCACTTGAGGCTAAACTCAAGAAAGAGGAAATACTGAGCATGGACAAAGTAGGTCCAAAAGGGGTGAAAAAGAGTAAAATGTTGGAAGTGTAGCAATAATGGACATGTCAAAAAGGATTGTAGGTTACCTAAAGAAAGCAAAGAAAATTATACTTCACATGTAGCTAAGGCAAACACAACTAAAGTTCAAACACAATTGGAAGAGGAAGAGGTATTAACTGCTAACCTGAGAGGTTTTGTACTTCATGTTTGGATTCTTGATTTTGGTGCCTCTTTTCACATGACTCTACATAGAGACTGATTTTCTTCTTATTGGTCATGTTATGGAGGTATAGTTTACATGGGAAATGACAACCCATGTGAAGCTATTGGTGAAGGTGGCATAAGAATCAAAATGTTTGATGGAATGGTAAGGACTATTTAGCATGTCAAACATGTACCAAGATTAAATAAAAATATATTGTCTCTTGGAGTTTTTGATGAACAAAGTTACCGATTTAGTGGTGAAAATAGTTGTCTCAAGGTAAAAAAATGTGTGTTGGTTGTGCTAAAGGGAGAAAAGGTAGGCAATCTCTATAGGATGGTTGGGGAAACTATCAATGGAGAAGTTGGACTAGAATTTGATGTAGATATAAAATTAGTATCAACTTGGCATCAATGGATAGGCCATATGAGTGAACGTGGTCTTAAGGTACTACTAGATAGAAATCTTCTCCCAAGTATCAAATGTAAAGATTCAAATTTTTGTGAACATTATTTGTTTAAAAAATAGAATAGGCTGAGTTTTTCTAGAAGTACTACCAAAAGTAAAGATGTGTTAGAATTATCGAATACTTGGGAAGCTCCTATTACATCTATTGGGAGTTCGTCATATTTTGTTTCATTTATTGATGATTATTCTCATAAGGTGTCAATTTATTGGTGCAGGGGCACCAAGTGCACTTTGGGAAAATGTTGTCAAGTAGGGTCTTGTGCTAGGTTTTAAGTAGTTTTGACTATTTTGTGTTCAAATAAGGTCTATTGAGACCATTTTAATGTAATTGGTGATTTTTGGACTCTTCTAGGAAATAATGTTAAAAGTTGCAAAAATTGACAAAAGTTGTAAATGCAAAAATGCAAAATTGCAAATTTTAGGAAGTTGAAAGGTCATTTTGGTTTGGGGAAGTTTAAAATTTAGTTATGTTTGGTTTGGGAGGTTTTTTGGTGTTTAAAAAGGCTTTTTAGACGTTATAAAAGGTTGGCTAATGTGGAGATCACAAAATTGAATATCAAATACACTCTTTTTCATGTGTTTTCCAGAAAATTTCTTGTTCCAAGTCATTGTATGGTTTGATACTATGTGATTTTGGTCTCAAATGAATTAAATTTCATGGGAAATAGAGTTAAATCCACTTTGGATTTGGATTGAAGGGATTTCATTGTGATTTAAGCATTTTATTGTAAATTTACTGAAGGTGGGTCTGTGTAGTCTAATTTAAGGGTTTTGAAGCCATAAAATGAACTAAAGGCTCATTCCACCTATTGTTTCTACTATGACTCAGTGGATTGGGTCAATTATGTTGGGAATAGGTGTGGGAATGAGTTATGTGAGCAGGGAAGGCCTTGTGAGGGTTTGGGCATGATGCCCTAGGTGTCAAAATAGTGTATTTTTGAGTGAAATTAAGAGGTTTAAGAGTGGGAATGTGTGAAATTCTTGGGGCTAGAATAGTTTAAAGGCATACCAAGAATTTTTAGGTATTCCTAAAGGTTTTTTATGCTTTTTTAATTTTCCAAGTGTTTGGGAAGGTAGACTTTCAATAAACCCTCCTAGAATCAACCTAAAATGAGGGTTTGTTGGTCAGGTGATTTGAAGGTCGTTTCAATGATCAAAGATTGAGGATTTGGAGGTTTTGGGGGTTGTTTAAGGTCTTTCCATTGAGTTTTGGGTGAAAGATAAATTTTAAATTAGAGTTGCTTTGGAAAAGTGGGTTAATTGCAGCCCTGTTCAACATAGAAGCCTTATTTTGGAGGAGTTGGCCCAAAGTGACCTATGTTAATTGTGATATATGTGTTTGTATGGAAAAATGGGTACCTAGAAACCTAATTATTTTGTGGGTTTGAGCAATATTTGTGGAGATATTCTTTGATTTTAGTGTTTGGGAACCTACAAGAGAAACTAGGTGAGTTGGTGAAGGATTGGTAAGATAAGGTTGTAAGGCCTAAAAGAGTGTTTAAATTTGGTTCAAATTGTGATTGGAAACAAATTGCCTCCCTGATTTGAATAATTTATCTTCTCAAGAAGAAGTCTGATGTGTTTTCTTATTTTAAAAATTTTAAAGCTCTGGTAGAGAATTAGAAGGGTAAGACTATAAAATATCTGAGAATATATAACTAAGGAGAATTTTATTTAGGAGAGTTTAACCAGTTTTGCAATGAGTTTGGTATTGTAAGACAATTGAAAATTTTTAGAACACCACAAAAAAATGGTGTTGCTAAATGCATGAAATGTACAATTATGGAGCGAGCCAGATGTATGTTGAGCACTGCTGGTTTAGAGTAGAAATTTTGGGTAGAGAGTATTTCTACGACTTGTTTCTTGATCAATAGATAACCCACAACAACTCTTGATAATAAAATCCCTAAAGAAGTATGGACAGGTAAACCTATTGATATTTCATTCTTCGTGTATTTGGTTTTGATGCTTATGCTCATATTCCTAAAGATAATAGGAATGCGTTGGGCATGAATTCCACAAAGTGTATTTTTCTTGGCTATGTAGAAGGTACAAAGGGGTACATATTGTGGGATACTTCTGCCCACAAGGTTATAGTTAGCCGAGATGTTTATTTTAATGAAAATTCAATACAAAGAGGTAAAGAACAACAATGTACAAAAGTTATTCCAGTTGAGGTAGAAAGTAATGATGATAATATGTGGGTACCAAATGAAAATCAGCAAGGTGAAAAACAACCAAATATGCCACAAGGTGATATATTACCCCTTATAAGGAGGTCTACTAGAGTATCCAAAGCACCTAAAAGGTACTCTCCTACTTGTAATTTTGCTATGCATTACTAATTGATGCTAGTGAACCTAGTTCATATCAAGAAGCTTATGAATCTAAATGTGGAAGCAATTGGAGAGTTTTCATGGAAGAGGAGATGGAATCTCTTCATAAGCACAAGACATGGCAGCTTGTACTATTTCCTAAAGGGCGAAAATATATTGGGAATAAGTGAGTCTTCAAATTGAAAAAGGACATAAATGATAATTTGGAAAGGTATAAAGCTTGGTTGGTGGCCAAGGGTTATGCACAAAAGTCTGGTATTGCTTTTGATGAAATTTTTTCACTTGTTGTACGATTAAGTACTATTATAGTTGTTTTATCTCTTGTTTCTAGTCTTGATTTGGAGTTTAAAAAGTTAGATGTAAAAATGAACTTCTTGCATGGTGATCTCTCATAGGAGATTTATATGTAGCAACCAAAAGGTTTTGAGGAAAAAGATAATGAGAATCTTGTTTATAGGTTGATAAATCATTGTATGGTTTAAAAAATGCATCAAGGTGTTGGTACAAATAGTTTGATTCCTTCATGATGATTTTAGGTTTTAGCAAAAGTGAGGTTGATCATTGTACCTATTTTCAAAGGTATGGTGATGACAACTTTATTATTTTTCTTCTATATGTTGATGATATGTTGGTCACAGTTCCTAGTGTGAATAAAATCATCTATTTGAAAGCTCAACTTTCTAGGGAGTTTGAGATGAAGGGCTTAGGGAGAAAAAAATAGATTCTTGGTATGAGGATACACAAAGATAGATATAATAGGAAAATATGGTTTTCATAGAAAACTTTTGTGGAGAAGGTTATGTAGCACTTCAATATGCAAAATGCACAACAATTCCCTAGCACAGAAGTGGAGAAGATGCAAATGTCTTGTGTACTTTACTCATTAGCCACTGATAGTCTTATATTTTCCATGGTATGCACCAGACTAGATATTGCACAAGCATTGGGAGTAGTCAGTCATTATATGAAAAATCTAGGTCCTAAGCACTAGATGACTGTGAAGTGGATTCTTAGGTATTTGAGAGGCACTTTTGATGCTATAATATGTTACAATAGGAGTAGTAAATAGGTTAATGGGTATGTGGATGAATATTTTGGTGGAAAGAGATAAGAGAAATTCCACTACAGGTTACATTTTCTCCTTATTTGGAGGTGTTGTTAGCTGGATATCAAAGTTACAAACAATGGTGGCATTTTTGTTAGGCTACAAGAATCGGGTAGCATGACCCCCTATAAACTACAGTGCCCTTGGTAAACCTTTTAATGTGACCGGTGGCATTGGTGCGACACACCCTCTGATACCACAGGGGGTGGGGGAGACCTCATGACCAATCTCCTATAACAGGAAAGATTTATCCAACCGAGCTAGGGCCCCAACCCCACAGATAATGGTGGCATTGTCTACTACTGAAGCTAAACATATGGTAGTAACAAATGCTAGCAAGGAGGCAATCTAGCTTTATAGACTTTTGGGTGAATTGTAGGTAAATTAGGATCAAATGGTGTTGCATTATGACAACCAAAGTGCTTTACACTTAGCATGAAACTCAACATATCATGAAAAAATAAAGCATATTGATATGCAATACCACTTTGTACATGAGGTGGTGGAAGGAGGACAAATATCTTTTTCCTAGATACACACTGATGTAAGCCCAACATATATTATGACGAATCCCATTGGTAGAGAGAAGTTCATCTGGTGCAAAAATTCTCTAGGATTGTATGATACTTGATGATCAACAACATTGACATTGGTCTTTTAGTATGGGAATTTATTTGCAAGAGAGGAATTTGAATTCAAGTGGGAGATTGTTGGAATATGAAGTTAATTTTATCATTATTCCAGTAGTGATGGATAGTCAACATTGATATCTAACATTCATGATATGTATCTAGTGCGATTAAAGGCCTACTATACATCCAAAGGTTGTAGTGACAAGGGGTCTGAAGGGGGTTGTCCTAGCCCCCTAATGCCAAAGGCATTTTTGGAATTACCTTTTGGGAGTTTATGGTGTTGCATTCTTTGATTATGTTGGGGCCATGCATGATCTTTAGTTAGGAGATAGTTATCACGGTGCCTGAAGAGCTTGGTTACATAGTTTAGTGGGAGCTTTGGTAGTGATGTTGATTCATCATTTTGATGATCGATGGTTATTTTATGTGATCTCCTAAGAGGGGATGTTAGATCATGATGTCATGATATGTTCTTGATCTATAGTTAGAATTTTGGCAATGATCTTGTTTGGTTCTCTTTGGTTTTGAGTATTAATAATTTTCTTAGAGATTCATGATGTTGTAGGGTTGAATTTGAAGTTGGCATGGATTGATTGGTGGATGCTCATGGAGAATAGTGAGACTTGGGTGAGGCTAGGAGATATCTTATTTATGGGATCATATGTTGAGATGGTTAGTCTTTGAAGAGGATTTTAACAGAAAGACCGAGGAGCCTACACCTGGTTGTGGATATGAATCCATTATGGACATGAAGAGAAGATTGTCATTGTTTGGTGTTGTGTGCATAGTACAATATTGTATCCCACTCTTGGTATACTCGATAGGTGAATGATCTGAGAGGTATTTCCCACTTGATTATTAGATGCATTCTTTATTTTCTATGTTTTCTTCTCATATGAGTTAGTCTTGAGTATAAAAATTATGAAGACTTGTTAAGAAGAAGATGCATGGTTTCATTATTCTCCTTATTTTGGTCTTGAGCTATGGATCTAGTTTTGAGGACTTATTTGGAGAGGTATAGGAAATAGTTTGTGGCTTTGGGCATATTCCTTTTTTTGTGGAATAATTGGTTGGTTTGATATACTTTTGGTATGATAGGTTTGTATCTATTGTTTCTATGCTTTCATTTGATTTGAATGTTAGATGTTAATATCCTTTTAGTAGGAGAATGGTAAAGGAGAATATTAAATTACACAACTTGGTACATGTTAGTGTGGAACAAGGATATGGTTTTATTTGTAGGTTCTCTCTTTGGTCATGGTATTGTTCTTAGATGTTTGGTTTCACATGGTTGAGCGTGAATAAATTGGGAGAGCTATGGAGACTAATGGTGATAGAGGTATTGCAACATGTTTGTTTGTAGGATTTTCATATCATTGTATATTTCCTTCATAATATGTAATAGAGAAATTAGCCACATCTTCTATGCGAAGTACTATTAATAGACTTGATATGCCTTGATCTATTTTCAGATTTGATATTACTCATGCAGTGGGAATTTTTGGATATATGTCTAGTTATCCTCTATGACATCTTGATTTGCTAGTTACTGATGTGATGATGAGTTTGCTTGTTTCATTGGATTTTTATCTACGTGTTATGTAGGTTATGGATTAGATGCCCACTTTCTTGCAGTGGGATAACTTGGATGTGGACTATTTATATCCACAAGATTGTTTTAGTGTTTATGCAAACTTTGTTAGTTGACATTTTTTGTGGTCATTTTCACATTGGTATGTTACATTTTTTTACTCACTAGAGTAACTTTAACGTACTATGAGAGTAAATGGATGAAACTTACATAACATAAGCATACACAAAATATTCATGAGCATATGATGCAGAGAATAGGATTTGCATTTATTCATTAATTCAACAAAAATAATAAAAGTATTGTGTCAACATCACAATAGTATTGTTCCCAATTACAGTAGACCCCAATACATATAGTCATTGGTGGTGGTTGAGAAACTAACTATCATGACACTTCGTAACAACCAATTCAACTAATTGGGACTTAATTGTCTAAACAACATGTGGCATCAAGTGTATGAAATTTTTACAATGTGACTATAGTTTTCTTTAAATATAATTAACTACGACCGACTATGAACGACTATGATTGATGATCGACTATGACCTACTACAACTGACTATGGCTAACTATGACCGACTACATCATTCCCCCACTAAAGTAGTCATCTTCTAGATGACAAAAAATAAAATGAAGGTACACAAAAATAAATTAAGAAGAGGGGAGAGTGAGAAGGTTCCCTTGGATGTACAAATGAAGTAAAGGTCTTCAATGATTCTTGTTGTTGCTGAAGGATTTGAAGCTTCAGGTATACTACCAACTGCCTCTCACATGCAAGATTCACCATTTGGACTACCTTAGCTAGTTTGATCTTTGTCTTCTCCAACTCATATCTCTTACTATCCAACTCCTTGTCCTTTTCCTGTAGGTGATTGTCCTTCTCGATTAAGAGTCATTGCACATTGGCTATTTATGTATCCTTCTCTGCCAATAATCTATCTTTCTCCCCCAATTGGTCATCTCACTTAGCCAACATTTGATCCTTTTCTGCCAACTTCCCCTTGAGAGCTACAACTCTCGTCTGCTCAACAACCACCACTTGAGACAATTGCATAATCGCGAAGATCCTCTAAGCCTCATGTACCACTAAGGGATCACGTCACACTTCCAAATTTTTTCCAATTGCATCGATCTTTGACTCATTGATTGCAATGTACACTATGTTAAACTATTTTGTATGTGGTTTTGGTTGTGTTGGTTGTGAGGGTGGTGTATGTGTTAGGCGTGAGGCTGGGTGAACTGACTATGATACCAGTGAATTTGGTTGTACTTTGATAGTTGGATACCCTGGTACTTGGAAATTCCAATGATTCTGATGGGGGTTTGGGGGCAATTCCCCCAATAGGGTCAAGGGGTAGCATTCCTTATGGGGGTTTGGGGGCAGTGCTCCCAATGGGGTCAAGGGCCAGTGCCCCTTACGAGGTCTAGGGGCAGTGCTCCCAATGGGGTCAAGGGCCAGTGCCCCTTACGAGGTCTAGGGGCAGCGTCCCCATCACCGAGACCGATTTAAGACTTTAAAAACTATACCGAACTACATCATGTACATATTTTTCATGAAATTTCTAGAGGTTCCAAATATTTTTGACTAAGCTCCTTTGCACAAGTTCTCGTATGCTCTTTTGTGATTTGTGTCATACGAGTTTTCCTTTTTGTTGTGCAATATTATTTTCTACTTCTCCCCGCTCGTACAAATTTATTACTCTATACAGCTTGATTCTTTTTGCATTGTGAGATTAGACCCTCATGCCATACTATATTTTTGTCAACCCGTACATTTTTTCTTTTGCCATACATCCCCAGTTCCTTATATGAACTATCTAATGTACCTCCAATCATATGATAATTGTGTCCTCTATTGCACCTCACACAATCTTTCATTCCAATTATTTGTCATACATATCTACTCCCTCTCCTACTCGTATGCCTTCCTCAATTATCCTTTTGTATTGAAACACTTACTTTTGTTGTGTTTTAGTCTTGTTGTATCATACAAAATTATTGGAAACCTTTTTCACACCTCTGTAAACCAATGTCGAACGAATCCATTAATTGTATTTCTTGTACATTTCTTCTTGACCACTCGTATAGGTTGCAATTTGGTACAAATATCTTTTATCATACGTTGAACGGTTTCCTCACGTACAGTCTACTTTTTAACCTTTTTTTTTTGTGCACTACCCATTAAATTTTTTTTATGAGAAAGTACACCCTTGGTATTTCACATGAAATTATTCCCCAAACCATGCCATACTAGTTGTTGTACAAGGCTCTCACCCTCTTCATGTGCTTTGTCTTTGTCCCTTTCTTGGCTTCACTGTGTGATGACCCTTGTTTTCACTAAACGTGTGCGAATTTTCCAGCTCTTGCTTGATAGCTTCCCTTATCTTCCATTCATGTGTTGAAATAATGAAGAAATAATCCTTTAATGTGTTGTCATTGATGTCAACATTGATTGATGATATTTACTCTAATCCAATGAATAGAATAAAGATATCCTAATCTAGTATTTTGGTCCACATTTGCTCACATGATAAGATCTTTTTATGTAGAGATAATATGTTATTCTTGACTATTATGTGCATTTATGTTCAATATTTCAACTATTTTGGTTGTACAATTTGAAATTTATAAGTGACAGTAGTTCGCAATGCAGTTTTGGCTATAAATAGTGCATTTGTGTATGTGTAATTTGGTTTGCATTTCTTCGATGTTGAGAATCAGACTTTGCAATTTTGGAGATTGTTTGCAGGTGTAAATACATTTTATATTTCAGATGGAATGTGGTTATATGATCATATGGATCATTGGTATTGATTAGTTAGCATATTTTGTGATTAGGTCTCATTCTTGGCCAACCTAATACTTGATATATGTTGTGGTGATTAAATATGTATTGTGGATGTTCATGAGATCTATTTTAGGTATACGTTGACCTAAATCAAGTGTTGCACATTTGGTTTGAGTGCGAAGGTGTTTTTGATTCAAGTTTGGAGCCGACAAGGCAATTTTGATTTAATATAAGGCTACATCTACTTAGGCAGGCCTAATTGATGTATAAAGGTGTATTGGGTATATATGTAAGATATTTTGGAAAAATTGTAGAAGTGAGATGAGATGTGAATATGCGAATTTTATATGTATATGATCAAATCTATAGCAGAGTTGTGAATATTGAGCGACTGTAAAGTTGAACAGTGTTTTGTGTTTTGTATCTGATAAAGTGCATAGTGTCATTATATTGAGCTTTAAAGGAATTGAATCCAACACAAGCAAGGTGATTTTTATCAGTTCGCATCCTGGATGTGTAGAGATTTATGTTTTATATCTTTTTGTGGTTGTGAGCCCTATTAGATAGTATGTCCTGGTAGTGAGCCTATGCAATATCTTATAATCATAGTTTTTCACTTTTGGGGTTTTCCACATGAAAATCCTGGTGTTCATGTGTCATGTGATCTTGTGGTTTTTTCATGCTTTCATTCTTTTTTGCATTTAGATATGTTTTGATAATTGGATGGATTATGACTAAATGGTTTAATGGAATATTGATTCACCCCCCTCAGTATTTCAGGTGTTCAAAAATTGGTATTAGAGTTTGGTTCCTTCTAAGAAGCCTAACAACTTTAGGAAGATCTTGGAGGTTGAACACATGGTTGATAGAAAGTATCCTATTCCTCTAGAAGAATTTTTTGCAATTTAATACATAGAAGATGGTTGCATGATTGACAAAGAACTTAAAGTTGCTCTTGAAGATCTTGACAAGGTTGACGCTGAGAACAAAAACTTGAAGGAAAAATTAGAGGAAGCAAATGAATGCATCAAAAAATTGAGAGAACAAAACAAGAAATTCATAGAGGGACACAGGGAAGTCAATGAACAATTGAGACAAGCAAATGAAGATATCACCAGGTTGAAAGTGCAAGTGGAAGAAAAGAAAAGAATTTAGGATTATCTGAATGCAATGGTAAAGAGAAAAATAGATGAATGCATAAGACTTGAAAAAGAAGTGGTAACTCTGAGATCAAATCTAGAAAAAGAAAAATTCATGAGGATAAATTCAAAACAACTTCTACAATGCTAGATGAACTAATTGTAGGATAGAAAACATCTAAAGATAAAGGTGGCTTGGGACTTGAAGAAGGAGAAAGCTCGAAGGCTAATCAGACTCCAAACAAGGCTTGCAATTAAAAGAAGACTCGAGGTAATGGGAAACAAATTAGAAATCAAATAAGCAATGCTATAAAACCCCCTATTAGACAACCAAATTCTCAAAGGTACCCATCTTTTAATGGTATTTGTTTTTCATGCAAGAAATTTGAGCATAAGGCAATATAGTGTAGAAGTAGAATGAATCAGGATGTTGGATCCTTCTCTGGACAATGTTTTCCATGCAATCAATTTGGACATAGACCTATTGAGTACAAAAATCAGATGATGAATATATATAATGTTGGTAGAATGGTTCAATATTTCAATGGTTACTGTTATACATGCAATGTATTTGGACATAAGGCTACCCAGTGTAGATATAGATTGAATAGAGGTCAGCTTGGTCAAAAAGTGTTGTATGCTATAATTGCAACAAACCTGGACACATTTCAAAATTTTGCAGAAACAAGAGTGGAAGACAGACCAATCAAGAATAGAGGAATGGACCTATGAAGAAGATTGATCCTACTAAATTCAAGAAGGAAATGGAGAATATTTGGAGAAAGAAAGAGGAACATGAGAATAAAGATGAATCAAGTGTATTTGTACATCCCACTGGCGCAAACAATTCTCTTAAAAATTAAACCTAGGAATGGACTTCGGGGGAGCAATAACAAAAAAATCAAACAACCCCCTAGAAATACTAGGTGTTAAGGAGTGACACGAGGATATATGGTGTAAAATGAAAATATTAAGCTTTTGATAAAGAGACCGACAAAAAATATGTAAATTTGAAGAAATGTGGAGCATTTTAGGGTTTATAGTGTACTAGTGAAGGATTTATCAACTTTATACAATTAATGTGAAATTAGGGAAAATCAGAAAGGTTTAAAGTGATATTCTAAGTTGATTTTAATCACATTTGTGCATTTGAAAAAAATAGAGTGAGTTGAAGGAGATTTGAAGGTGAATCAAAGCAATTTGGTGTAAATCCTAGATCTTGTTGTGCGCATAAAAGGTATTTACAACTTTCTATGCTTCATGGATTTGAAATAGAATTGTTTGCGTAAGTGTTTGAGTTGGAATCAAAGTTAAAATGGCTACTCCAATTGTTGTCAACATTTATGAGAGACCTAGACCAAAATTCAAGAGGTATTCAATGGAAATATTTGATAATGACCCTGTCAACGCATTTTCAAGCATTCCATATAGGGTTTGACCCACAAAAGATACTATGGCCTACATAAATGGGAAATTGGAAGAGTATAATCACCAGAAAATTAAAGATCTATGGACTGATAAGCTACTTGGAGATGATTTCTTGGTGAAACCTGAATACATTAACATAGTGAAGAAAAAGCTTGATATTTGGAACTGGTTTCCTAACTAAAGTAGCAATGTTGATGCTAAGTATGTAAGGCTAGCACTGAGCAGGCTGCATGACAAATTCATATGGACCAACATGCCTAGACTAATAACTAAGGAAGTGATCAAGGCAATTACAAGGTTGTGTGATACCAGACCTATACCGATACTTAAACCTTTAAAAAATGGTTGTTATGGAACTAATCAGTGCCACCTATGGCAGGAGGGATTTGACAACAAAACCTATTTGGAATCTTGTTGTGAAATATGCCTCTATGATGATAGGTAACAAGATTTACTTCACAAATAAGGAGAATTCAGCTTTGGCTACTGCTATTTATGTTGCACATGAAATGGTAGTGAATGGGAAGGACTTTGATCTATGTGATTTTCTCTGGCAGTAGCTCTTTGAGAATATGAAGCAAATTAGGGAAAAGAAATATGTCTTTAACTTTGGAAATTTCGTAATGTATCTATTAATTTACTTTTTGAGAGAGCTTCTTGGAATTAAAGATATTGTATCCATGGATAGGAGCAGACCTATGGGACATCAAATCCTTGATTATATGCACAAATTAGGAAAATTGAAAGCTCATTATGATACTTTGATTGCATTCTTTACAATTTTTCAAAAGAATATGCATGAAATGGAAAGAATTCCCAAAAAACTAGTAGAGAAATATGCTAGGGAAATTACTTTTCTTGTTTCAACTAATGAGTGTATAATTGAGGCAATTGAGCCAAGAACAATGTGGATTGAGCCTCTTGGGTATGAAGTGTCTGAAAATGAGGTTAATGGATATGTAGAGTTGTTGCTCAGAAGTTCTAAGGACCCCTCTCTACCAAGACATGGGACATATGAAGAAAAATCAACAAAAGTACATTTGGAATTGAAGAAATGAAAAATCAAAAGAAATGTAAGGAAGACAGTAGAGGAATGGGCCACAAGAGAAGGTTATACAGAACAACAGATCAAGGAGGCTAGAACAAGAGAAGCTAGCATGGTTGGTGAGACCTCCAGACCAAGGAGATCTAGAAGAACAACTTCCACCCTTGACTCTACATTACCTAAGTCCTTTGAAGCTACTACAAAAGGAAAGAAAGTGGAGCCTAGTGCTTCGGTAATTGAAGAATTCATTGCACCCTCCAAACCAAGCACAAGGACAAGCAAGAGGAATAATGTGCCTCTGGTAGAAACCCCTGCTACCTTTGGAAGAAGAAAGAAGAAAAAATCATTTAAGTGTTGTGTTCGAAGAAGAAATTGAGCTTGGGCTAGAATGTGAAGAAAAACTAACAAGGAAGAGAAGAAGCAATGATACTACAAGTGGTGAGGCGCTTCACAAGAGGCAAGAACCATAGCTAAAAATCCAAAAGTTGACATTATGGACACTTCCAAAGAAGAAGAAATAGAAAGAGAAAAAGAGGCTTTCACTATACATATTCGTAAGAAGCCTAAAAAAAGAAGTAGAAGAATTCAGAGGAAGGCTCTTTAGAGAAAAATAAAAAGAAGACAAAAATGTCTCAGGTAAGAACTTGTACTCCAACAAAGTTAGATGTTTTAGTTAATAATATGTTACAATATGATGATTTGTTAGAAGCTACTATAAAAATATATGAAGAAGTGGATGAAGAAGATAAGGAAACAATCATTGAAGCTATCATTTAGTATATTTTTATTTTAGAGGTAGACACAAGTAATATCAAGAAGATTCCCAAAGTTATGTAGGATGCCTTGATAGAAAGAAGGCATGAAGTTATTGAAGCTGAGGATAAGATGAAATATGATTCCTTGGAGGAAATTGGATCCTCCTTATTTTTGGATGACAAAGCTACCTTGATATAATTGTATACTAAGGAATTCAAAGTCAAACAAAGAGTCACTATTCTTATGGGAAGAGAAAAAGATCAAGTAGACAAATTGAAATAAGAAACAGTGAAGACTATCAGAGAATTTTGGGATGATAGTTTCTTCATCATCCGGTATTGCTCAAGAAAAGGTGCATGTTGAAGAAAAGGTCACTGATGCAAAGGAAAATCTTCCTCCTGTTACAAGTTTACTAGTTTTCAAAGAAGTCTTGGGGGTGATGCCACAATAATGGTTTACACTTTCAAGGACATCCTGATTTTTGCTGAAATCATATATTTTTAGAAAATATAATGATTTAAGCCTTGAAAATTTCCATTTAAAGGATTCCAATTGAAAATGGTTTGAACAAACCACCTTAGATCGAACCCCCTTGGATAGAACCCTACTAGTTTTAAACCATACATATAATGGACTCTCCTTTAGACCTATCAAAATGCTGATAAAAAACCACTTTTGATTTACCTTTTTGGGGATGAAATGAATTCATTTAAATTTTTGTTTTTGTAAGTATGTAGTCCTTATTATAAGCTTCCCAAAAAGTATAATTTTAAATATATTTATTTTGATTATTATATTTATTTTTTATTTCTTGTGAATGCAGATTTTTCACCAAAAATCAAACTCTTTATTCTACACATGTGGAAAAATAGTAGATTTTCAAAAACAAATCTGAAAAATATGTCTATGCTAGTAGGTATTGATGTCCTTGATCCAGCAAAAAAATTAATTAATTTTGATACATATAAGAAAAGCTATGTTGTATACGATCTGCCTATGTCTAAATTATAATTAATTTGACTTCAAAACTTAATTTAGAAAAAAAAAAAAAAAATCAATAAAACACTATGAAACCAAATGAATGTGCTAGATATCATATTTACAAATCTAAATTTGAAAAAATCAAAATTTTATCCTTCATAAAAAATTTATGTTGTATATGGTGAACATCACTCTTTGAAAATGATGTTTGCTGTTAAAAACTAGTTTTTGAAGGAGATGGAAAAAGAAATGCAATATGATTCCAATTTTTTTTTAAATGTATATTTAGAATCTACAGACAAAATGTCAGAAATCACTAGTTTGCATCATCTTCAAATTCCTCGTGGTTTAGCAGCTATAGGTTCCCAAAAGTGAATATTTAGTTAAAAAAAATAGTTCAATGTCAAGTTTGGCCAAAAAGTGTGAACCACTATTATGGGATCACCCTTGGAAGAAAAAGAAGAAGATGCTTATACTGCTGAAGAAAATCCATTGTTTGATGTTACAAAAAATGTGGTGTCCTCACCACCACTAGTAGAAGAAACACATGCTTCCCCGAAAACTTTTGCTCCTTTGGAAGATAATAACAAACCCACCAATGCTAATGAATCTAACCAAAGTACAAAACATGAAAAAGAAAAGAATGTTGATGATGGTATTGAGGACCACTCTAATCAACAAAATGAAGATGCGAGAAATGAAAATAAAGATAATCAAAATGAGGATGGAAAGGAAGAACAAGGATAAAAAGAAGAGAACAATAAGAAAGATGATGAGGTTAACAAGGAGGATGAATATAAAGACAAGCAAAAGGAAAATACCTCCAATGAAGAGGACAAAGAAGAGATTTAAGAAGAATCTGAGGTTGGAAAGAATGAAGAAGATGCACAAAATACCATGGAGCTACCCAAGTCCTTCAAAGAATCTTCCAATAATACACTCAAGAGTCTTTTTGTCCATACAAATTAGATTCCAACCGGAAATTCCTCCCCACTTGTTATAGCTCCTGATGTATCAAGGAAGATTAGATATAGAAAATATCTCACCAATTCAAAAGTTGGAGCTCAGAGATGTCTTTCATGCCTTCGGTATAAAAGAGATTATTGAAACCCATCAGAAGAGGACATAACTAATCAATCAATCTATCAAAACTTTGCAAGATTCTACTCCTAGTACTAAAATTGACAATTCCTTAACTTCAATTGAAAATATCAAGTTTTTTGTTGATTCTCTTGAGGAGTATGCCTCTGATATGAAGGAACAAACTAAAAAAGAATTTGAATCAAGGGTTTTTGAGAAGAGGCTATGTGAGCTACAAGATAGATGTGCATCAACACATAACAAAGTGGAAAAATGTTTGAAGGAAGTGCAAGAATGCGAAGATGAGGCTAAAACATTGTTTTGTATTGCATGGGGTGGCCAGATGTCACTCAAGGTATTAAGGACTTAATGGACTCAGTTGAGTCACAAATAACTAATTCCTCTAGAGCTTATGACCTAGTGTAAGATAAAGATCATACCACTTGGACTACCATTACTAATCTATAGAACAAATTTTTCACACTATAAAAGCAGAAAGAAGACATTATAATGCAGTTTGGACAACTTGGGGACTTGGTGAAGACCAAGCATATACTAGTATCAAGTGCCCTAGTTGATGTAGAGAAGCTTATAAAGATAAATCCAAATCCAAGCACTCCAGAAGAGGGAGAGGAGAACATTGTAGGGCTATAATCATTGTACAAATCACTTGCAACAACCAGAAAGACTTGGAATGAAGGGAAGTCTTCTTGGAAAGAAATTCTTAAGGAGATTGAAGGTGCCTCCTCCTCTGAGTAAACATTCTTCACCTATATATTCTTTCATTATTTTAGTTACTTCCAGTCTTTCATTATACATACAAATGGATCAAATTTTTGGGATAACTCCTTGAGGGTGAGTCAATACATTTAAATTCAGTTGCTTACTTGTACATATGTATCAAAATTCAGAGTTTACATGTGTGTTATTGGAACACCCTTTGTCCTTTATGTCAAAGGGGGAGAATTTTGATGACAAGAGATGTTTGGAGTATGTTGAGTTGATTAGTGTATGTTTTAAGTTTTTGGAGATTCATTTTTGGTACATGTTTCCATCAAAAACAAAGGGGGATATTGTTGAAATAATGAAGGAACCCTTTAATGTGTTGTTATTGATGTCAACATTGATTGATGATATTTACTCTAATGCAGTGAACAAAATGAAGATATCCTAATCCAGTATTTTGGTCCGCATTCACTCACATGATAAAATATTCTTATGCAAAGATAATATGTTATTCCTAACTATTATGTGCATCTATGTTCAATATTCAGTTGTTTTGGTTGTACAGTTTGAAATTTATAAGTGATACTAGTTTGACATGCAGTTTTGGCTATAAATTGTGCATTTGTGTATGTGCAATCTGGTTTGCGTTCCTCTGGTGTTGAGAATCATACTTTGCAATTTTGTGAGATTGTTTACAGGTGTTAGTACATTGTATATTCCAGATGGTGCATGGTTATATGATGATATGGATTGTTGGTATTGATTAGTTGGTATATTTTGTGATTAGGTCTAATTCTTGGCCAACCTAATGCTTGATATACATTGTGATGATTAAATATGTATTTCACATGTTAATGAGATCTATTTTAGGTCTATGTTGACCTAAATCAAGTGTTGCATGTTTGGTTTGAGTACGAAGGTGTTTTTGATTCAAGTTTGGAGTTGACAAGGAAATTTTGATTTAATATAGTGTTAGATCTAATTAGGTCAACCTAATTGATGTATGGAGATGTAGTGGGCATATATGTAATACATTTTTGAAATTGTAGAAGTGAGATGAGATGTGATGAGATGCGAATATGCAAATTATGTATGTACATGATCAGATCTATAGCAGAGTTGTGAATATTGAGCCATTGTAAAGCATAGTAGTGTTTTGTGTCTTGTATCTAAGAAAGTGAATAGAGTCATTATATTGAGCTTCAAAGGAATTGAACCCAGCACAAGGAAAGTACATTTTGTATCATTTCACATCTTAGCTGTGTAGCCATTTTTGTTTTGTATCTTTTTGTGGTTGTGAGCCCTATTAGACAGTGTCTACTAGCAGCGAGCCTCTATAATATCTTATAACCAGTTATAATATATTGTGAGCTAGTCCTCACCGTGGTTTTTCCCTTTTTGGGTTTTCCATGTAAAAACCTTGGTGTTCATGTGTCATGTGATCTTGTGGTTGTTTCATTCTTTCCTTCTTTGTTTCAGTTAGATATGTTTTGATAATTAGATGGATTATGATTAAATGGTTTAATGGAATACCAATTCACTCTCTCTCTGTATTTTGGGTGTTCAACACCATGTTCTTCATTTCTACTACTTGTATCTTCTCCTTGTCACACTGGAATTCTTCTGTGTACGACCCCTATGATTTCCTCACCGAATGCCTTCCATATCCTTCCTACCAAAGCAACTATATGAATGTTGTCTCCTTTGCTCGACCTCACGCTTTGGTTATTTTTCCCTTGGCGTACGAGGCCCTTTGACACTTTTTGCATTTTGTATTCCAAAGGACTTGCGATATGCTCATGGCGATCTATTTTTCTTTGCTCCTGAAAATGGAACCTCCTTCATCTATAATGTTCTTTTTATGCCATATGAGATCTTTGTGATGTACGATCTCCTTAGGCAGTACTATGTGATTTTTGTCTGGTATTTCTCCCTTGTCAAGTTCATGCGATATTGTTTCCTCCTTTTGATGGTGTACACTAATATGTAGCTTGTTTGTTCTCCAATAGTTATTTTCCTTTGGCAATTGCTGAGAATTGCTTTCATTCAATTCCTTTTGAGGTTTATATGGTTGCACGACCTTTAATAGATTTACAATAATACTTTGTCTTATAATTTATTTTGTACCTTAACTTTCAATACTTTTAATTTTTAAATTTTTTTATGTTTTTAAATTTTTTCCTTCTTATTTTTTATAATTTTTTCCCTTTTACTTCCTTTTTTCTAATTTTTATTCTCCTATCCTCCCATTTCACTTTTCCATTTTTCATCTTCCAACTTTTCCTTTATTTTAATATTTTTTTATTTTTTAACTTTTCATTTTTTCCACTTTTTTACATCTTTTTCATTTTTTCCATCCTCTGAATTTTTCCATATATATTTTTTTCAATTTTCGACTCTGTCCAATTTTTTTGCTTTTTATTATTTTTTCTATCTTCACCATTAATTTTTTTTTCTAGCTTTTCATTTCATCACATCTTTTTATTTTCACCTCTGATGCTTTCAATACTAGGTCCCCATCATTCCCAGTCAAGATTATCTTTGATTTGTCTTTGTCCCCAAGGTTTGTCTTTTCCATGTCCAAGTCCTCGTACTTGATCCTCATATCTCATTCTGACTTGTGTGTCGATGTATCATCCAATATTGCTACCCATTCCTTGTATTCTCTGTACTTGGCTAGATATTTCTAGTTGGATGTGCCCTTCTCCTCTTCTTCCTATATTTCTCTAACCTTCTCCTTTTCTTCTTGAATTTCCTTGACTGAAAGTGTCTAGCTAGACGTTCCCTTCTCCTCTTCTTGTATTTCTTTGATTTGTAGCATGTTACATTCTCGGTGGAACACCTCATAGTCTTCCATCTTCCAATGAAATAGGCCATTCAACGAGCTTATCTCTTTGTCTGAGCAACTCTCGAGTTCAATTGAACCTTCATCATTCGACTCCATATTCTTCCTTCCTTCATCTACATCTGACTCTCCTCCATTGGATTTTGATCTGGAGGATGCCAATTCTTCACTCATAGCTTGGTTCTTCATATCGATGATGTAATTCCTCCCATTGCTCTCAATCAAGAGTGTATTCCACTTCCAATTATGTTTCCTTGGCAGCAATAAGCCATCCTCTCCCGAGTAGTGCATCGTACACCTTCTTTTGCAGTGGGATGACAATAAATTTCAACAATAACTATCGTGTTTTGATCACTACCTAATGTGCCATCAGTGTACAAAGAGATTTGATGCCATATTGATCAACACCTACCAGGTGAAATGTGGGGGGGTAGAGAGTTGGCTTCCCTAGACACCTCTAGGTTTCCTCTAGTAGTACATTCACTCTCAAGCCTTCGTCGATGATGGTGTTGGATATTTTCCTCCCCATGATCTCTATCTATATGATGGTAGGCTTTCTCCTAACATTCACAATGAGTAGCATTGGGTCTGTGGCCTCTCCTATCAGATCATTCATATTCTTGGTTGGACCCTCCAAAAGGTTTTGGTTGTCTTTGATGACATTAGTAAGTGCTACTCTCAGTTAGGGCATCATCTACATAAGTTTTGTTTCCTTGATAGGTATAATTATGTGGAGCACCTATCATATGATGTTTTTCTCAGACTTTAATTGCAATGATGTACTAGTCACCTTGGAGGTTCTTTGTTCCTAGGCCATTGCCTCTTCCACGTCTACCTAGTCTCTCTGATTCTTTTCTTCTTCATATAAGGGTTTGGATAGGTAGCTTTCTTCATTTGTGCCCTTGTGATCACTAGGACCTCCTCATCGGCTACCACCAACATATTTATGCCTTTCTACTTTAGGCAGTTATTGTCTTCATGATATGTCGACCCACCACTTACAAAGTCTTACTCTCATACCTTTATTGCTCTAGCATTCCCTAGTCAAGTGACCCCATTCATTACACTTTTGATACTGTATCGTGGGTCTACCCTTGTCATATTAGGTCTTGCTTCTCAGACTTTTGTAGTATTGATAAGCTCCAAGGGATGCATTGTTATTGTATTAGGGATTTGATGGTGTGTTTAGAGGGGTTAATTGTTCCCCTTGTGTGAATAATACTTGCAAACTCCTTGTATTTAGATTGTACAAGAACTCCTTGATGGAGTGTCTCATAACTTGGCAAATGTTACAAAACAATTTCTTCATGTAGTTCGCCTTGGTATGACCTTCTATTTTGCACTTTATACTCTATAATTCCTTGGAATCTTTCAAACTCTCTTTGTCCGTATTTATCTCCTTCATGATCCTCGTCATATCCTGTCAAAGAGCTTGTACAGTGTTTGACTCATCTTCATTTCTCACCTCCATACTATCATTGTCATCAATTTTCTTCCTCCCCCAAGAGGATGTCTTATTCTCAATCTCGATGTCCATCACATGATTTTAGGCTTCAATGTACAATGATAGAGGTACAACCTTCAATTTCTTTCATAGGAAGGGATGTGAACCACCGTTTCTTTAATCCATCTGCTAGATGTGTCTCTAGTTTCAACAACAACTCTTTGAGTCTACAATTGTAGGCTCGTACACTTTCATTCTTCCCTTGTTTAGTGTTATATATTTCTTCCACAATTCTATTTTCATCCTTGAGGAGTTTAAATTCATCTTCAAATGCTCTCTTGAGTAATCGCCATAAAAATTTTGGTGTTTGCTCTAGTTTCGTGTACCAATCTATGGAAATGTCTCTTAGCATTGCTAGAAACACTCATAGCCAATAAACCACATCATCTTGCCCATTTTCTATCTATATTGTCTCACACATTTTATAATGACATACGACATCCTCTAAACCATTGCCAATCAACTTCGATAGTTTATGCAACTCAACTGGCAAAGTCACCATGTTTCTTCCTTGATTCCCTCCTTGTACATAGGACCTGATAGTATTGTTTCTACCTTGAAGTTCTAGTTCCTATCTTGCACTCTCATCCACGTACGGGTCAGTAACATGTGCCCTTTCAACTTCCTTTACACTTTGAGTCTCGTAAGGTTTGTACTAGTACTCCCTCTACCCAGGGGTCTTTGGTTTGAATCCTCCAATCCTTGGTCCCTTGTTGTCAGATATGGACAACTCTTGAATATAGCTTAAATACTATTTTCAAGTTCTTTTAGAAGTTCATTTTTATCATTTTTTAGTTTTCTCTATCTACTACAGATGGTGTCTTGAAAGTTCATCACTTTCCTCGGCAAGGTTTTGGTGTAACTTAACAAAAGATTGATTTATTTCATTAAGGTCCTCATTTGTTTCCTCAACAATTTATTTTAGTCTTCTTTGTTGGGTTTATTGTTCCTTTAATCTAAGTGATCATCATATCCTTTCCTCTGGTGTTTCTTGCATAATTGGTACTCAAATTTTGTCCTTATTGAGTTGTAGGAGCATTAATTGTTGGTCATATGATTGTTGATTTTTGAGAGTACATGTTCAACTAGTGTCACACTCCTCTTCTTCCCACATGCTCTTTTCCTTGTATCATTGTATTATATGTTATCTTCGGTGCTTTTGGTCACTCTCTACCCAAAGATCTTGTAGGATGATGTAATCACATGCCAACAACCTTGGAAGTTGGTTGAGGAGATGGTTGACCTTTGGGTTGATGTGTAGTCTACCCTAGATGATCGACTGAGGGATCTCTTGCCCAAGAGCCTCCCTCTATACGTGCTCCCTCAATGAGATATCCCACAAGTTGACAAGGTCCTATGTCAAGTCATCCTCTCTTTCCTTGTTTGCTTGTGCGGTTTCTTTTGTCGGTCGACCCATCATGACGCCATTCTACCATCAGGTTATTTTCCCAAGTTACTTAGGCAACGATGCCAAATGTTTACTCACTGGGATAACTTTAACGTACCATGAGAGTAAACAAATGAAACTTACAAAACATAAGCTTGCACAAAATATTCATGAACACGTGATGCATAGAATAGAATTTTCATTTATTCATTAATTCAACGACAAGTACAAAAGTATAATTTCAACATCACAATAGCATCATTCCCAATTACAATATACCCCAATACATATAGTCATTGGTGGTGGTTGAGAAACCAACCGTCATGATGCTTCGTAACAACCAATTCAACTAATTGGGAATTAATTGCCTGAACAACATGTGACATCAAGTTTATGAAACATTTACAATGTGACTATAGTTTTATTTAAATATAATTATCTACAATCGACTATGACTAACTACAACCGATGACCAACTGTGATTGACTGTGGCCAACTACGACCGACTACAACATTGATATAGGAGGATGAATATACAGAGACTTGATTGCATGTTTTGGGTTGGTATGTTGATGGCATGAAGTTCTAACTATGTTTGGTATACCCTAGTTTGAGGTATGGTTAGTTTATATGAGTTACAATTTGTTATGGTTGTTATTCCAGGTGGTATGAGTAAGGAAGCTACTCAAAGCCTTTATTATCATTTGAATTTGATGCTTGTGTTCATGTAAAAATTGTTGCAAGTTTCAGTGATAGTTGATATGTTTCCCCTTGGAATGTCCATTTTTTCTTTCATAGGTGGTATGCTGGAGGATGTGAAGTATTTCCTTGCTTGTTAAGTGGGAGAATGTTAGGATTGTTGGCATCCACCTTATAAATCATATGTCATATGTCATGGTTCCAACATCCTTGGAAAGTGTCTCTAGGCACTTAAGGTGTATTAAAAAAATATTTTGTAATATTAATTCTCACCATTGTTTATAATATACTCATAAGGGGTGATGGGTCCACTAGTAGCGGTAAAGGTGGTGTGTGGACATAAATATTTAATATTAATAGTTGCCACATGTGGATGCCTAGAATGAGATAATAAAAGATAAAATAAATGATAAATAATTGTCTATTGGGATTCTCCGAGTGGGTGCTTGGATAGAGGCAACAGTTGTCACTTGGTTTTCCATCATTTATTATATTTAATGTAATGTTTATATCTCTCATGGTTGGGTTCCCAAGTTGGAGGGAAACTATTGAAGCCAAAAAAATTGAGAAAATGTGTCTCAACCTTGCAATTACATTAGGTACTATTGATACATAAGGTTATGTTCATTCGATGAAGATGGGAGGGTGTGGGGGGATCCCCCCCACGAGGGATCCAGGGGGGATCATCCCCCTAACTGGGGTCAAGGGGGCAACACCCCTAAAATCCAAATTTTATGTACACTTTATTATTATAAATCTAGACCATTCATCATTATGTCTCATATCTGGCAATCGATATTTAATTAGCTTGACTTGTCTTAGAAGGAAATATTTTTTTATGAGGTCATTGTATTACGACTATGTATTGTGATGTATTCTGAGAGTTTGATAGCGGTCGTGTTGTCCCTGGATCTTTGAGAGGTGATACTCCTGTGAGAAGCTTGCTTTGCAAGTATATTGTAATCTTTATGATTTATGAATAATATATTGGGTGGTTTTTGGAGTGTGGGTTTTTTTCTCCCGAAAGGGTTTTCCCCATGTAAATCATTGTGTTATGGTATGCATTATATTTATGCCTATTTTTGTTTAAGTTTTTGTAACTATTAAAGATCTATATTTTTTTTGCATTATTCTCCTCTCAATATTAGTGTAGGAAGTTGTTCTTCTACCTTATCTTCCTTACAAAAATAGCATCCTTTAATATTTTGAGGTGGTTATCCAAAGGTTGGGGAATTTGGAATGAAGGGTCATCTTTGGTGCATTAAATGCATTCAAAAGTTTATAAATTCAACCTCTTGGATGTAGAATTAAGTGAGGAACAAGTGAATGTAGTGTTACTTTGCAGGAACAAGCATAGGTTGAGGCATAAGGAGGTTGTTGGTAGGTACACAGGTGCTGCCATGGTGGAGACAAAGAGGATAATGGAAGTGATTGTATTGTAATCTCATTTATTTGATGATAATGCATACTTGACCTCTCTTTTTGGTGGAGTTTTTTCCTGCAAGGGTTTCTCCATGTAATCTTGTGTTATGTGATGATCTTGTGTTGTTGATTTGTGTCTTATTGCTTCTATCTTATGGTGACGATATTATTTATTTATTGTTGTTATAAGTTCACATAAGGTAGTGTTTACAAGCATGATATGTTTGATGCTTTTTCCATCATGAAGAAGATGGATCTAATCATGGTATTTCCATATTAACGAAACTTATTTTTTTAGATTTGCATATAAGTTTCAGAATTTTATGTTGTATTCCAATCCTTGTATTTCGTTCATTGAATTCATTCTTGGATAGAGATTTAATTTCTCAACAATTGGTAATGAACCTGTTTATTTCTCATCATAGTTCTAGTAGTAGGGATGACCCTAACTATAGGATCTTAAGACTTCTAAGTGTAAGAAAATAATTGGTGACATTGATTTTCCTTCACCATGGAGAGGTAAGAACTTTTGACATCAAAACTTCTAATCTAGATGGAAAATGTTTAGCTGGCTAAGTTGGTAGTTGATGTTAATTGAACTTAAAAAAATGTAGCACCAAAGGGGCAGATTTTATATGATATCTATGCATGTAGATATTCTTGATGTACACACACTCTCTAGTGATACATTTATGGATTCTACTTTTGTGATGAAGTGCCATTTTGCAAGGACTATGCCCATGAACTAGAGTGGTTAAAGATGCTAAGAATTATGTTTAGTACTCATGGATGCCTTGATTTTTCATAAGGGGGTGTTAAATTTTTTTCATACCATGGTTTCTTGGTTGTTGGTTTTAGGGAATCTAATTATAGTTTTTCTACTCCGTTCCTCTATAAATTTGATGCTTTGGATAGTTGTTTCATGGATTATTTTATAGGTACATAATTGCTACAAGAACACTACCATATTGAAGGGAGATAACTTTGAAGTGCTATTATAAAAAATATATCTTTGGATTAATATATACTTATGATCTCTTTGATGGAGTTATTTCCTGAAAGGATTTCTCCATATATATCTAGTGTCATGTGTTTCAATCTTATGGTTTGTTGATTTTTTATTTTATGATTTAATCTTCCACATATATATTTATGATAAATCAAATGATGTAATTAAAAATTTAGGTTTTCATATTAAGTGAAAAAAAATTCATATGTGGTAGTTTACCTTATTTTCAAACATTCAATATTATACTTTGATTTTGTTGAGAAGGGGATACCTTTCTTGGAGTGTGATGGGTTTTTTTGGCTATAGTGGGAGCTTTTGACTTGAGTAGCTTTATATGTTTGTAAGTGTTTGAAACCATGTCATCTACCTCCCTTGTAGATATTAACAAGTAAATAGATATGAATATAATTTTTGAAAGTTAAATATGGAAGATCTCTTAGATAAGAGAGATTAGTGAAAACTTATAGCAAAGAAAAGAATGTTTGATGAAGATTAGAAAAAGGTTAGACAAGAAGGTACGAGAAACCATTTGGTCATGTCCTGTAGATTCTACCCTATTGAATATATGGAAGAATTCCACCACATTTGCACTATGGAATATGCAATATTTATCAAATTAGGTTTGACTAATAAATTGTGGATGAAACTCTAGATTTTTTCTACTTTGGGTGAGTTTCAAGTGAAACTATTTTTCCTAAAAAGAATTAAGAGAAATAATTTTGTCAAAACTATGTGACACCTATGAGACACAAAAGGTTCTAGGAAAAACTCTTTTTCCTTAAATCGATATCAAATTTGAGATTAATATCAATTTATATAAATTTCAACCAAAACTCTTTTACTTGAACCTACCCAGTTGACAACCCATGTGGTAGTCTAACCCCTCTTTTGGGGTAAATTCAACTCCAAATTTCTCCAACCAAGGATAGCTTCATGAAAATATTAAATACCCTTTGGTACAACTTGGAGCTAAAATATTATTATTATTATAATTATTTTTAATTTACTACAAGTGAGTCATTATAATAAAAAAATTATTATTATATATTTTTATTTTTATTTAAATATGGTACACTAGAGTAGAGAATCCTTTCCAAAATATTTTTACTTTTTTAATAATAAATAGTTTAGATAAAATGTTATATCTTTACATTGAGAGACATCTTATAATGGCATTTTGTGTGTTCAGAAAAACTCTACCTTAAATCAAGGAGATTTTTTGAAATCATCACCCTTCATTTATTTTTTATTTTTATTTTTTATGGTAGTTTATTTGCATCTGCTCACATATTGAAGCCATGGTCGAAGTACATTTTTTTAAACACTTCATTCTTCTCTGATTCAATCTAGGCGTGTTACCTTTTGTTGTGTTATGCTTGATTGACAGGTTCTCTTGCATTGTCTTTTCATTCAGGTCAGGCTTAGCTTGGATGAGAGGTTCAATCTGGTGCACAGTATATTCAAGAAAGTGAGTTGTTGGCCCTCTCAGAGAAAATAAAGGATCCTATCTGCTATGATGGATTTGAACCCTTTGGTTGGATGCATATTGCTTTAAAGGTATGTTTTTCCATATATATTATTTCTTTGTGGGTTTTGGATTGTGTTTTAATTTTCTTTCAATGGTGACAGGATTGGAACTCTTGACCACGTAGTAGTATTTCCACCAATAGATAAATGCTAAAGAATAAAGTGTTTGTGAGATGATTTAAAAAAAAATTATGCTATTTCATTTTCTTATCTTTCCTGAATGGAACAAACTGATAGACGACCTTCTCTTTTATATTATTTAGAAATAGAAGTTTCTATAATTATTTACATACACTATTCATACGCTCTACTCACCAGGACTCCACTTTGGATGTCAATTGGAAAGAGCTCTTCTACTCCAAGTCGTTACCACAACTATAAACTAATTAAAACGTATTCAATCCTTTTGATCAATCCAAAAGATAATTTGATATGTTGCGGATTGTCTTAGAAACTTTCAAGATGCAATTAACAAGTATAAAGTTGAACTCTAAAACATTTATTAGTATACCTATTGCCCGCACCAATATGAGAGACTTGGACTGATGTGTGGAACCCATTGAACTGTAATGGAAAGAGCATTTTGTATGCATGCAAGCAAGAAGTGTGAAATCATAGATAGGGCATATGAATCATTTGATAGACGCCTCCAAAAAATGTGATCTCATGGTCACCATGATTGCAAGATGTGTATGCAAAGCATGAAATCTTAGATAAAGCACGTGAGTCGTTTAACAAAATGTCATCTAATGGAATATAATGATTGTAGATTTGTGTAGTTTGCATGCAAAATGGATCTGTTCAAAAGGTTGTAGAAACCCTTACGTGAATGCAATCAGTAGGTGCAATGCTTTGTAGGAAACTTCACAACAATTTCCTGAGTCATTTGAGTAGTGTAGAGTGATTGCTTTGTCATGGAATTTAGATGCATCCAAAGTCATTATGTAAAATCCTGGTCTTGGTGAAACTATAAATGAGATATTCTTTGTATCAATAATAGTAACTTCAATTATAAATGAGATATTCTTTGTAAGCTTGAGACTCAACAATAGAATAGAATAGAAGACTTTTAACGTCCACGAGACCAAAAGAAGGCCTATGGGACAATGACCCCAATAATTTTAGCATTGTGAAGTGTCGTTCTCCTGTCGTTTAATTTGATAATGAACTCTCCCATTCTTCCCACCCATTCCATGCTGAAGAGATCTTGAAAATTTCCTATTGTTAACTCCCTTATGTAGCTTCCTTTGATATCACTATAAGCTTTGCAATCTAGGATAAAATGCCTTTCTGTTTCCACCTGTCCTGCTGCATAGAAGATACAAACCCTCTCTTTCCAAACTTCTTTTGGCCTTTTCCATCTCCCTGTTTCACACCGAAGATGATGGGAGTTAGTCCTCAATTGTGCTTTGAGAATCTTTGACCTCCACAGAATATTTGCCTCTATATATGCTTTTTGTTGATGGTCCAAGTTGGGATTAAATTCTTCTACATAATACTTTTTCTTTCTCCCAACCACCCTTGTCCACATAATCTTGCAAAAAAATTCAACCACATACAACTTTAATTCAATTAAGTGTTGGCAAATAATTTTTTTAAACACTCTATTCTGAAATGGTTTTAGTCAACTATCATTAACTATAATTATAAGGGGAATTAATAAAATAATGGTAAAAATATAATATAAATATGAAATAAAATAAAATAAATATAATATAATATTAAAAAAAAATTGTATAATTATTATGATTATTTCTTCTTTGATAAGAATATAGAAGTTTATCAATTCAAAAAAATTCAAGAATTCTTTACAATAATTTCAAATATTATATCAATGTACTACAATATAAAATAAACATAATATAATTAATAGTAATAGAATATAATTTGTAATATCATATAAATAATAACTAGAAATCACACCTTGGTGTGCAATGGGTATGTTGAAGAGATGTAGATTGTTAATTAGGGAAAAATTAAGCCTACTTTTTGCATAAATTTGTGTATTACATGAGCTCAATTGGTTGATCATTTAAAAAATGATATTCTTTGTACAACAAAGGTCTTTAAAAATGAGTGAAAGAAAACCTTCGAATCAAGAATACAATGAACCTCTATGAAGAGGAAGGGGGGAGAGATAGGGAGAGAGATGGATAGGTAGAGAGAGGGATACATTTCTACAGATGGAGGGAGAGAGAGGAATATAGAGGTAGAGATGACTATCAAATGACAGAGGAAGAGTGAGACAAATAGATAGATAGATATAGAGAGAGAGAGAGAGAGGAGGGAAATAAAGATAGAGAGATAGGGAGATAGAGGGGGACAAATAGAGTGGGATAGATAGAGAGGGGGAGATAAAGAGATAAAGAGGAAGAGGAAGAGGGAGAGATAGAGAGAGATCTATCGCAAGATGGAGGGATATAAAGATAGAGATATAAGGAGATGTAGAGAGAGGGGAAGACAGAGAGAGATAAAGAGACAAAATAGAGAGAAGTAGAGACAGATAAAGAAAGAGGGAGAGAGAGAGAGATAAATATGAAGAGAAAAAAATAGATATAGAGATAGATGGGAAAATAAAGGGAGAGATCTAGGTTGAGATATAAATATTATAGATAGGGGATAGGGAGGGAGCAAGAGAGGGAGAGATGGGGAGTGATAGAGAGGGAGGGAGAGAAAGGGATAGAGATAGGTAGAAGAGAGAGAGAGAGAGAGAGAGAGAGAGAGAGAGAGAGAGAGAGAGAGAGAAGATGGGGAAGAGGGAGAGATATAGATCAAGGCTGACATAGAGAGATATAGAGGGATAGGAAAAGAGATAAAGAGAGGGAGATAGATAAATAGATAGGAGATATATATAGAGAAGGGTATGGATAGAAAGAGATAGAGAGATGAATGAGAGGGAGATGAGTGAGAGGGAGATCAAGTGAGAAATATAAAGTTAAATATATAGAGTAGAAGAGATGGAGGGAGTGATCGAGTGAATAAGATAGAGAGAGAAGGAAGGGGAGAAGGAAAGGATATATATGTAGGGAGAGAGATAGGGAGATAATGTAGAGATACAGATAGAAAGAGATAGAGGAGTGAGAGAGAAAGAGATAGAGGTAGAAATAATGAGATATAGATAGAGAGAGGGAGGGAGAGATAGGGAGATAGAGATAGAAGGGGCAAGAGAGAGAAAGAAGGTTACATTTCTACAGATGGAGGGAAAGAGAGGAGTATAGAGGTAGAGATGAATATAGAATGAAAAAGGAAGAGTGAGACAAGTAGATAGATATATCATTAGAAAAAACAATATGAATATTATTGTCATTTTGGATTCCTACAACCGATATCTCTCGACGTTTTCTATATAGACTATGTGATAGGATAGGTATGCTAGCATTAAAACTATGACATTTTGAGTAAAATTGACTTTTAAAATTATTAAGAAATAAATATTTATCAAAATTTAATTCTTTCTCTATGAATTAGATGTAGACACTAAAAATCTTCCCTTGCAACAACTTTTTTCTACTAATTTTAGTCTAAACTAATTAAATTTATTTAATTAGGCTAATCCCTTTCTGCTAACCCTAAATTCATTTTTTTCCTAATAATTAAATAATTTAATTAATCCTCTTATTAATTTTTTAATTGTTTAATTAATTCCCTTTTTTTCTTCTATTTCATTTTTACAATTAAATAATTATTTTTTATTTTTAATCCTTAATTTCTTTTATGATTAAATAAATATATTTATTTATAGAATTACCCACCTAATTTCTTCTATGATTAAATAAATAGATTTATTTATTTAAATATTTAAAATAAATAAACAAAAACACAAAAACAAACATTTTAGAATATATATATATATATATATATTTCAAAAATCAAACACAATGCAACACCCTAAAAAACAAAAACAAAAACAAACACATTTTAGCAAAAAAACAAAAAAAAAAAAAAATTTAGAAAATAAATAAATAAATCACATTTCAAAAAATGCAAATCTAAAAACAAATAAAACCATTGTATAAAAGACAATAATAATAAATATATTTTAATAAATAATAATAAATATATTTTAGTAAATATATCTCAATCTATTTTTATATAAATTATTTTTAAGATATATATACTTATTATTTTAATTGTCAATTGCCATTTTTTTTCCTTCACTTTCCATTTCCTTCTCCACTTAATTTCTCCTACCTTTCCTTTTTGACAGGCAACTCAAAAATAAATAAATTTTATTTATTTATTTTAATTCTCACTTGCCATTTTTCTTTCTAAACTTTCCATTTCCTCGTACGTGTCATTTTCGAAACGGCAACTTTCCCATGCACATTCTATTCTCCGATCTCGTCCGTCGATTTTGTATCGCATCCTGACCATCGATCGAAGCTGCATCCTCTATAAATTCAGTCTCTGAAAATTTTAATTCATGTATTTTTTATTGGGACGGGTTTTCCTTCTATTATTGCAGTGGTTGGAATGGGGGGTTTGGGCAAAATTGAGTGATTGGAGAAGGATAAGGCTTTTCTTGCCAATGAGACAGTCTTTCCTGGATGGAGGCTAGAATTCAGGAGAAACTTTTGCTAGATTTTTTGGTTCAGCTTCCAGTATTTGCAGAGACAAGACTTGCTGAAGAAAAACAACTATTTCTGAGTGATTTGCAATATCAGGTTTCAAGACTTCAGCTTGTGACATTGACGTTTAGAGCATCATTTCTGAGCTTTTTAGAACATTTTCGGAAGCAGGTAAACAATTTTTGCTCCATTTTTGTTTTGGGATATTGCACCGCAACAATTCTTCATGTGTTTATTAGAATGATTTTATATTAGATTTTAAGCTTCCATCCGTTTTGGCGCACTGTGTATGTCTTCGGTGTGCTCTTAAATTCAAGGGTAATTGGAATTTGCACTGTGGCTTTTAAAACTACTTCTTCTCTACTTATACACAAGTTATCAAACATTTTGTATGTTAATTGGCGGCATATATTACAGAGGGGCTGCTATTTGTACCCTGGCTTTCAACAGTTTAATTAGTTTATTGTTAAATTGTAGAGGATCTGGAATTTAAAACCTACTGTTTTTTGCTTTGTTGGGTGAGAGAAGAAGACAGAAAATTGAAGGGACGAAAGAGAAGAAAGAGATGCCCCTTTAAAGAAGGAAAAGGAAGCAGAAGTGTTGCAGAAGGCATGGGACGCTGAGAAAGAGATATTGTTGTCTGCATTGCGCAAATCTGAGGAAGAAGCTGCAGAGTGTAAATCTTTTGCTTCTTAATCGCCTCTCTAGATTCAGTCTGGTAATGTATTTTTTAACTGAAGATTTCTTGTTTCTAAAAAATCTCTGTAAAGTTGTTTCTTGGATACATTGTATATTAGATTTTAAGCTTCCACACTCCGTGATTCATGAAATGAGATCTCTGGAAAAAAATTGTTAAATAATTAAAATAATTAACTTATTTTCTGTCTTCATTAAAAATGTAATCAATTTGTTCATTGATACAGTCGAAATCAGTGGGGATACAGTCAAAGATTGAAAGCATGGTGAATTTGCTAGAAAACCCCGAATTTCCAAGTATTGCAGTGGTTGGAGTGGGGGTTTGGACAAAACCTATGAACCATTGAGAAAGTCTTGGCTGTATGAGGCTAGAGGAAGTAACCCTGAGATCCGTGGAGTTTCAGAGAAACTTTTGCTAAGTAACAGGAGAGTGCTAGATCTGCTTCCAGTTTTTGCAGAGGTGATTCACTGATTTGCAATATCAGGTTTCAAGACTTGCTGAAGATACAAAATGACTCTAGGAGAAAAACAACTCTCTTCTTACTCTGCCTATTGCAATTCGATTTCATTTGTATTGTAGTTCCAGAACAATTATCTATCATTAGCCTTGGTATTGTCAAATTTGAAATTTTTGTTCATAGCCTCGAGACTATACATTTATTTTCATTCATTTCAATTTCAATAGATGGTTTAGATAGCCTATTCATACCACCCAAAAAAAAAAGAGTTTTTTTATATGTTTTAGATAGTATGTCAAAATCATATTAAATAGTTAACTTCTTTTTTTGTGTTTAGTAAAAATGTAAGCAATTTGTATGGAATTATATGAAAGGAAAGGATTCTTTTATAGTCCATGATACGAGGCATGGAATTCATACTCCACAATATGAGGTGTACATACCTTACCCTCTATAGGATTTGAACTTGTGGCCTCTCTATCAAGAGTACAAATTTTCCACCACTAGGCCAACTTAGGTCTATGAAGCAAATGTATTGAAATCGTTTTCTTAAATCAAATAGCATCGTTTAAATTAGTTATTAGTTAGTTGCATGAGACTTATGTGTGCTTAGTTTGATAAAAAAATAATACTCTTCTTGTTTGGAAACTAGTAACTATGATTTATTAGTGGAAATAATCAACCTTATCTTAAAGTTTTATTTATTTAGGCTTAAAAAATTGATCAAATTAGTGAAAATTAATTAGATTTGAATTATTGAACTAAGATTAATATTTTTATATAATTAAAAAGGTTGGATTTTTTTTATCGGTATTTGTTGTTTTCGTATATATGTTTTATTTTCAATTATTATTTTAAATAATGGTTATTTTATTTTTAATTTTGCAGTTTGTTTTATCTATTGTTCTCTTGCTCTTTAGTAGCTTTTTGTTTGTATATTTGAAGATAGGTGGTGTTGAGAAACAACTTGACTAGATTGCTAGCATGCAAAGAACCTCTTCAAAAGTATTTTTGCTCTTATAATAAAGTCAAAAGACATAGGAATGGTTGCAAAAATGGTCTATAGGCCATTTAGTACTAATATTTGTTGAAGGGTAGTAGATTTTAGATTTGGGTTAGCTTATGCATAAAATAGTATCACAAATTTCAATTGGACCTATTTTAACTTGTTTGTAAATATGACTTGACTATATATATGGTGTAATTGCAAGTGGAATAGAAGTTTATTCTTTAATTGATTTATTTTTATGATTGGGATTGTGTGTGTATTTGTGTGTTTGCTTACAATTGAGATACTATTTAAAATATGATTGTAGCTGATTATACACATTAAAAACATGTTAAAATATGCCTTTGGTATTACTTTATTATGGATAGTAGTCATTATGAATTTGTGTACATGAGGTACATCGATTATTTTGTTGTTGTCAAAATGATTATCTTCAAAATATTATTTTTAGTACACAATGACTTGTATTTATTATTATATAATTTATAATCATATAATATGATATTATATCTTGGATAATTAATTAATATATCTAATATTATAAAATTTAATAACTAAAAATCGACTTGCATATTAAAGATTCAAAAATATAAAAGCTCATTAGACACTCTTAGAGTGGGGTCCCATGGATGGGAGCTTCTAAGTGGGTGCTGTTGATATTCTTTAAGAATATTTTTAAGTGGGTGGTCTCGTGAATTTTGTAGTCTAATGTAAGCTTAGAAGTTTAAGCTCCAAAATTTATGAAAACTAATGGTTTCATGAATTTTATTATTTTGTATATCCAATTCAATAGAGTAAATAATAAAAAATAATTCGTGAGAATTTAAAAACTTTAGATGATTGACAAGTGGTGGAAGAAAAAACTTTTTGCTAGTGGGACAATTACTAGCCCCACCTCAAATACACCCACTTAAATCTTCAAACTAAAAATAAGAACTGTTATTATTTAGGAAAATATTCTAATTAACTGTTTCTTGTTTCATGAGACTTCCTCTTTCTAAATAGAACATGAAAGCCCTCCAACCCTAACCTAATTGGACCTTCAAATATGTAGTAGTAAAGACATAAATTCCATTAGGGAGGGTGATTATATGGTCATCATAAATGGGGAAAAAATGAGTATATTTAAAGTTGGAAAATAAAAATTATAATGGAAAAATTTTGGTCAATCTCGTTACTATTAAATATGCATTTATCTCAACTATAGGGACAAAAAAATATTGATGCATTAAGAACTATATCATAGATCACATGAAAGACCAACCAATTAGCTAAGCAAGGGTTAAGTGTATTGACACTCTTTTATTGAAAAGAGAGCTTAAATTGGTATGATAAGGCAAGATAAAAGGTATATTTGCATTTGTGCCAAAGTAATCCAAGTCGTAACTCCATACATTGAAATCCTCCATTTTGATCACATACTAGGAATAGGGGAGAGGACCCAGTAGTTGAGCATGTTTCAATAGTTGTGATAGTAGTTAATATAATGCTCAGTAGTTGTGATAGTAGTTGTTTATATAATGTTCAATAGTTGTGACATAAGTACCCTAGCTAAAACAAAATGTATCCCTTTGATCTAAAAAGCAACCAATCATGTGATGCCACATCAACGCTCAACTATCCATGATGTGAATGCACAATTATTGGTAGCACTTTTTTTTGGGCTTTTTTGGACACCTTGACAAAAAGCATGTTGGTGTGGCATCATATTTGATGATGTGGCCTTGAAATGAAAGTTATAAGAAGGGGACTTGCCATGTAAGTTGTAAAAAATTTGGAGTGATTTGAAATTTCCACGTAGGATTTTGAAAAGCGTGAAGTTAGGGTGTGCAACTACTAGGACCTCTCCCCTACTCTAGGACTTGAAGTGTGGAATGAAATGTGATTTTCATTCCAGTCCATCAATTCAATACAATATGGCAATGATTTCTAGATTTAGCTTCTAGGTGGTTGGTATACAAGGAATAATAATAAAGTCTTCACAAACTTAAGAATATTCAATCCACATTGTAGGTCTTGAAAGGAAGAGTAGCAATAAATTTCAAAATGTATCTCAAGTTAGGCAAATGGGAGATGCCCAATTTGGCAAAATAGGACTTGGAGAGGTTAAAGGAATTTTTTTGTTATTGATTGTCCATTGGTCATGTCATATGCAAGGTGGTCAATAATGAGTTGCTAATGGAGTTCCCACAACTACAATTTCTAATGAGGTTAAAAGAATTTTTTTATTGATTGTAAGTTAATTAAAAATGTAAATTGAATGTTTACTAGTATATATATTATAAAAAATTATACAAAATATCTTTAGAGATATCATTTTCAATATATCTATTGTACTTAAATATGTGATAATTGATTAAAAATACATATGGAGAAGGATATCTCTCGATGTATTTTAAGATAAGTAATACTTTATATTTAGATAATTAAAGTTTTGATTATTTTAAGGTAAATAAAATACCATTTATGCACTTCAAAATATCATTTAAATCTTTAATATGTGTAAAAGTGATATTATCTATATGTGTAAGTTATAATGACCTAACTATAAGTGTAATTGTTATTGAAATGTTAGAGAAAGCATACAAAAAAACTAGATCACACCATTAGTGCACAACAACATTAAAAACCTAAGATAAGATATTTATTTATATTTGGGATTATTTTTCATTATATTACATTGGCTAATATAGCGAGAAATAAACTAATGATTATTTTATTTACTAACAATTAATTAACCTATTATTTATTGTATTATTTAATCTAACCTATACTATTTGATGATGTAACAAACCAATACTCCTCCCCTTATTACATCAATTCAAACAAAAAATGAAACACTGCATTCAACTCTTTTAAAGACTTTGATAAAGTGCTTTCACCAATTCTCCTCGCCTACTGAAACACTAAACTGAATCCATTAGCGGATCTCTTGATTGTTAAACTTTAAAAAAAATCATACAACATGAGAGAACATAAAATATTCCCATCCTCCATGCACAATGAGAACATTTCTCTTATGATAGTCCACATCTCCTAAGTGTGTGAATATCCTGCCTCCAGTGTTGTACAATGAGATAAAAACTCTCCTTTGAGAGTCCACATCTCCTCCAAGTGTGCTAAAATCCCTCCTCTAATGTTGTGGGAACTAATCCCTTCTTTGATGTACAAAATAACTTGAACCAATGTAGATACATTAACTACACCCACAAGCAAGAAAAGCTAAGCCCCCTTGCTCCATGAGGTACTCAAGATGAAATTGGTGTTTCTTCTCATGTGGTGTATTATCTCTAAGTGAGAAGCTAACTCGAGATGATAATAGATCTCCTACATTTGATGCCTCTATCCTCCAATAAATTTGCTTCACACTCTAGCCAATAGAACTAGCATGTGACATTTCAAAGACTTTAAAACATTTGCCAAGTGTAGCTTTTTTTTCTATGTATTGCTAAATTTTGTTAATATTTCATTATGATTTGTGGATATGTAATGGATCAAATCCCAAATTCATATAGTCTTTTCCTTTGGTGGATCATGTGTTAGGATTAAGGTCCCATCCACCTTGTAAATCCTATTTCATGGTTCCAACATCCTTGGAAAGTGTCCCTAGGCACTTAGAGTGTATTGGAAGATATTTTGTAATATTTATTCTCACCATTATTTGTAATATACTCATAAGGGGTGATGGGTTCAGTAGCAATGGTAAAGGTGACTTATGGACATAAATATTTGATATTATTTTCCCCACATGTGGACACCTATAATGGGATAATAAAATATAAGGAAAGGATAAACGAGTGACTGTTGTGATTCTCCAAGTGGGTGCTTGGAAAGAGGCAACAAGTGTCACTTGGCTTTCCATCATTTATTGCATTTAATGTAATGTTTATCTCCCAATTTTGGGTGCCCAAGTTGGAGGGAAAGTATTGGAGCCAAAATAGATGTCCTTTTGTATTTCATGGAGGAATTCCAAGGGTTGTGTCATTTAGATTGAAGAGTCATCATTCTAAGCCTTGTTTTGGGCTTAAGACCTCTTCGTACATCTATAAAATCAACTCTTTGGATGTAGAAAATATGACAAATAGTTGAATGTAGTGTTACTCTATAGGAACAAGAAAAAATTGAGGCATAAGGAGGTTGTTCACAAGTCTGAAATAGTTTTTTGTGTCATGAGGAGCTCTTGGATTCTACACTTAGATTGTAGCGAGAATTTAATGACATCTTTGGTTTTATTGAGAAAGGATGTGTGGCAATTGTATCTTCTTGTCTTGGAGATTATTGTCCTACTTTACCTTTTGGGAGCTCATGGTGTTGAGTTCTTTGATTGTGTTGGGGTCATGGAGGATCTTCAGTTAGGAGATGGTTCTCACAATGCCTAGAGAGCTTGGTTACATAATTCAATGAGATATTTGATAGTGATGTTGATTCATCATTTGATGATGGATGGTTATTTTATGCGATCTCCTAGGAGGGGATGTTAGATCATGATTTCATGATATGTTCATGATTCTATAGTTGAATTTTTTATAATGGTCGTAGTTTGGTTCTCTTTGGTTTTGAGTATTAATCATTTTCTTGGAGCCTCGTGATTTTGCAAGATTGAATTTGAAGTTGGTATGGATTTATTTGTGGATGCTCATGAAGACTAGAGATACTTGAGTGAGGCTAAGATATCTCTTCTTTATGGGATCATATGTTGATATGGTTACTCTTTGATGACAATTTTAGCAAAAAAAACTAAGAATCCTATGTAAGGAAAACAAAGGTGTGGAAACGCCTTCCTAATGTTAATTCTAAGAGGAATAGTGCAGACTATAGGTTCAAAATAATTATAGATTAGTGGGATAAAAGAATAGACAATAAATATCATACATAGAATTAAACACCAAATTTACGTGGGAAAACCCTTATGGGAGAAAAACCCACCAAGTAAAGCCTCTTTGTATTATAGTAATTAAATTACATACAAAGATCAAACTTCACTTTCAGGTGATCAATTTACAGAAGCAACAATTCCTTGATCAACCTTGTACAAATTGAATCCTTCACAATTTGTTATGACTCACTGTACAACCATACATTCAATCATTCAATCATTCAAACATCCACAGCCTCAATACACCCATCGGCATAGCTCCACCGATATTAAAATCCATCGGCATAGGTCCCTTCTTTGACATAGTATTTCCACATTCTTCCAACTTGCTAAGTTACACTGATAGAAAACTCATCGACATAACTATCGTTAGGTTACACCAAACTAATCAGTAAGATCAATATGGAAATTGAACTCTCTATCAGTGTAACATCTTCGAGTTACACCGATGTTCAATAGCCATTAGTAAGACCACTGAAATCAGTATAACATTCTCGGGTCCAACTAAAGGCCAATGTTACTCTTATGCCACTGAGATAGGTAAGACTCTCCCTGATGGAACCTCTCAGCCAAAATTCTAACATTGTTGAGAGATAGAACACTTGCACCAATAGTTCAAGGTCACACCGATGACTTTTGTTCGAATCGGCAAGAGTCTCCCTGATGGAACACTTCGGCCAGACTTCCATGATTGATGAGAGTTAGAAAACTTGCACTGATAGTTCAAGATCACACCAACATCTGTTTTCAACAAGACCGACCACATGTCACACCGATCCAATCACTCTGAGCCTTTAGAGATAAATTACCTGTCGGAAAGACATCCCAGGTGTCTCGCCGATTTTTCTCTTTCAGGAGGTTCATGTTAGAAGATTAAGGCACATGTTTCCAACATCCTACACTTGGTTATGGATGTGAATCCATTATGGACCTAAAGAGAAGATTGAACTATTTTTTAGTTTTGTATGCACATGAAAATCTTGTATCCCACTTTTGGTCTACTTGGAAGTTGAATAATCTAAGAGATATTTCTCACCTAATTATCATATGCATTCTTTACTTTCTATCTTGTCTTCTCATATGAGTTAATCCTAAATTTAGAAATTTGAAAGACTTGTTAAGAAGAAGATGCATTATTTATGTATTTTTGTTATTCTCCTTATTTTTTTCTTGAGCTATAGATCTAGTTTTGAGGACTTATTTGGAGAGGTACAAGAAATGGTGTGTGTCTTTGAGAATATTCCCTTTGTTGTGGGAGTAATTGGTTGGTTTGATCTACCTTTGGTATGAGAAATTTACATCTATTGTTGTCATGTTTTTATTTGATTTGAATGTTAGATGTTGATATCATTTCATTTTGGGAATGTTGAAGGAGATCTTACGTTACACAATTTGGTACATGTTAGTGCACAAAACAAGGATATGGTTTGATTTGCAAGTTCTCTCTTTAGTCATGGTATTATTCCTAGATGTTTGTATTCACATGGTTGAGTGTGAAGAACTTGGGAGAGCTATGGAGACTAGTGGTGAGAGAAGTATTGCAGTATATTTATTTGCACGATTTGCATATCATTGTATGTTTCTTTAACACTATGTAATAGAGGAGTTGGCCACATCCTCTTTGTAAAGTACTATAGATAGACTTGATATGCTTTGATATATTTTTTCATATTTGACAAAACTCATGCAGTGGGAGTTTATGGATATATGTTTGGTTATCCTCTTTGATATCTTGGTTTTGCTAGTTACTAATGTGATGATGATTTTGTATGTTTCATTAGATTTGGATCTATGAGTTATGCAAGTTATGGATTAGCTACCCACCTTCTTGTAGTGGGATGACTCAAATGTGGACTATCTATAATATCCATGAGAATTTTTAGTGTTAATGCAAACTTGTTAGTTGGCCTTGTTTATGGTCATTTTTTCATATTATTATGTTGCATTGAGATAAGAAGATAGTGTTGGAAATATTAATTCAAACGCAATTGGAGTTGTGTACTCTTCAATGGATCGACCAAGAAAGATACCATCCACAAGAAAGTGTTGCAACATGATCTTGTATGAATATTGATGATTGATATGGTAATCTGGAATTAATTTACAATGTACAAGCACCTTGTATATATAGACAAGGTGTGATGAGGTTTGATAACTACCCTTGATACAAACATTAAATGATCAATGTAAAAGTTAAATGTATGAGATAAATACTAAATGCTTAAATGACTAAAAGTAAATAATGAGACATGGCCCCATTATAACTAACTTCTAGAAATGACAACTAGGATAACTTAACACCTAATGAATATTTAATAGATAATCCCATTCACAACAAAAAACCCCATAAGTGCAACTTAGGGAGTGTATTTATTATGCAAATGATGCAATATGGGTCCCGGAAACAAGGACATGTTTGGTACCCATGTACAACTAATCATGTGTAACTAATCTCTCACAAATGAAGAAAAGGAGAAAACCTAGTGGGACAAAACTCCTCTCTAAAAAATAAATGTAATGTAAGTCATGTACAAGTGATAGAAGAAGTTATGTATGGAGGTCTCAACATCAATACCCCCCGAGAACTACATTCATCACAAGGATACAATATAATAACTCATCCAATGAAGGGAAAGATGGAGAATAGATTTCTCCCCATAATGAAGTTGTGAAAAAGGGGATTCATTACTCCCATGTCTCTAGGAAAAAGAAGAGTCAACAGGGAGAAAAGTGCCCTCAGTCACCTCAAGACTAATCAAAAGGAAATAGGCTAAAAAGGAATATAAAACTGAGCTCTTCTTGTTATATTTTCTAATGGAGGACTTTAGGAAATGAGTGAACAGACCATAGAGGTCTCAAACTGCAAACTGACTAGCTCTCGGACAAAGGACATCAATGTGGGAGACAGACGAAAACATGGAGTGCTCTCATCTCGAGGATGTGTTGGCATCTCGTACAGACATAGAGAAATGTCTACAATTTAAAACTCATTGGCTATGCTAACAACCTAAGAGCCTTAATCCAAAAATTTAATAGGAATGAAGAACTAGATGAAATGAATTAAAACAAAAAGAAGAATACTATAACTTGAGAAATAATTTAACAGAGTGAAATGACAAGAGGAAGGAAGAAAAACCAAACCTACAGAAGGTCCAACCTCCCGCAAGCTCCTCACAAATAAAGTGAACCTACACACATGACAATGGAAAAGTGTTGTGGCTATGTTTTGGATTTTTCCTTATTCAAACTCTCATTTTAGTGTTTCCACCTCCATAGACAATCGATAGACCAAGCATAGAGAAAATGATACAAATATTGAAATAGACACGATTTATAGAAATGCATTTAGACAATCTAAATGCTATTCTATAAATAATACAATGCCTATAAATGAGAAAATGCTAATAAATAAATGTGTTATCGGTAAAAGCACAAATTTGTGTCACAGTTTCGGCCAACTAAATAGTTCTGAGAGAAAATATTTTGACCTAAATAGTTTTGGTCGAACTAGTTTTGCCCAAAACAATGTGGCCTATACGTGGCACATAGAGTTTCAAGCGAAACCCTTTCGCCTGAAACTCAAAATTTTGAATTTTTTGCTTTGTTGTATTGAAATGTGGCTTATTTTATGTGCGAGGTTTTGGTAGAAAGGGTTTCGTTCAAAACCCTTTCTACCGAAACTGTCTATGTGGCATCCTAGCTAGCAACCAACTCATCTTTTTTCAGAATTTTCTAAAACTTTCAATTTCAACTAAGTATTTCTTCAATCAAAATGATATTTAAAAAGAAAAAAGAAAAATACCCTTTTGTAGATCTCAAAGCAGTTAATCTGAATATGTAATTTTTTTAATATTTTGATTAGTTTTAATATATTTTATTTTTAAAATAATGCAAGTAGGTTGTTAAAGTTAAAAAAGAGGATAATTATAAATTAAAAAAAAATATAGTAAAACATTTTTTTTTTTTTGAAAAATATACGGTGCACTAGAGGAGAGAGTCTTCTTCAAAAGGGTATAATTTTTTATTTTGAAAATGATTAAAAAATTAGACAATAGTTGGCATCCAATGAAAACTGTCAAATTCTAAAAATTTTGACTTTAAAATGTTATTATGAGAAAAATATACATAAAAATTTCAAAAAAAAATCCATGCACTAGATATTGAAATTACCTATTTGGAGAAAAAAAATAGGGTAAAATGAATTTTTTTTCTATTTTGTTTCTTGACACCAAGTGAACATCACTTTTTCCTAAAATTTTCAGCATTCTAAAATCTTATTTTAAATTGATAAAAAATAATCAAAACAATTTTTTACAAAATCTGAAAAATTATAGAGGATTAAACTTCATCAATATTTCTACCTTTCATTAGTTTACATCATTTGGAAATTCAAAAAATAAAAACCACTTTTATGTGGTCGAAGTTTAGAATATTTTTTGTTGTTGGTCGATTCCTTTAAAAAGTGTGACACAGGTTTGTGCTTTTACCCTACCCTCCTTCTATGTTCTTAGAGAAGTCGTGAGAGAAAGGAAGAGAACAAGACAACCACGTCGATAGTATGAATCTCGGTAACCTATAATAGAAAATGATGTAGAAGCAGCTACAATGGTGTAGAGAGTGGAATGGGAAGGAAAAGAGTGAAGGTAGAGTGAATAAAAGTGATAGATCCAATGAATTTAGAGAGAGTGAATACAATTAATAGAACGAAGTTCAAAATAACTTTTTGGAGGTAAGAGGACATTTTCGGGTGGTCAAGGTTCACAGGGGATATTACAATTTGCAGGGTGGTAGAGAATGTAACACATCTAACGTCCATTGACCTAGGAATCATGTTAGGATGCTAGCATGATGCACAGGTGTCTACACAATGCATGGGAGTCCCTAACAAAAAATACCTCACTGATGGAAAACAACCAAGGCACATGTGAAAGGCAAGGAAAAGGTGGCAATTTTTTGCATTGTTGAGTTTATAAGGCTAAAGTGAAGTAATACTATAGGAAATTTCACTAGGTGAAATTTTATGCCATAACATTTTGCCCCCACTTTAGCAAGCATATGTGTCAGTGCATATGTGATCTAAGGTAGAAAGAGATTGAAGAGAATATACCAAAAACATAGAGGAAGCCGTCCTTCAATCTGGTATATTTGACATAGAGCAAGCTTTACTAGAATGAAAAGAGGACATAGGTCTTCAATTCTGCAAATCCTACTACAATCTCACTGAAATCATGTCAATTGCAGAAAAATGTGCTAGGTGAAAAAGCAAAAAGTGTTAGACACCATAAAAAAATTAGACATAATAAAACACTCTAATCAGAAAAAGACACTATTGATAGGTATGGCTAGCTTGGATAGAGACCATACAACAAGCATGTAGGATTGTGGCTACTAAAAATTGTGTTGTAGGACAGTCACATAAAATACAAGATAAGTCTAGTCAGGTTGCCCCAAGCTATATGTTAAGATATAAGACATACAAACACCAAGACACAAGATGTCAAATATCATATATAAGACACAAATTATAACACAAAAGAATCCTTTTGAAAAGAAGGCTTTCACGAAGAGGTTCTTTCGTCGAGGATTCCACAAGGAGTTTTTTCAAGGGATCCATTCAAAATAACATTCCTTTTGAAAGTGAATTTTATAAAGGGGGTTCTTTCAACAAGGAATCCTTTGTGCAAGACATCAAAGGCATTGAGGACTCCTTTTGAAAGAACAGTTCTTTTGAAAGACAATTTTTTTTGCACCTGATTTTGTCATCAAGGAATCCTTTTGAAAGAACTTTCGTCAAGGAACCTTTTTGGAAAGAATATTCCTTTTTTGAAAGGAATTTTTTCAAATTCTTTCATCAAGGGATCTTTTAGAAAGAATTTTTGTTAAGGAGTCCTTTTTGAAAGAATGCACCATTTTGGAAAATGAGGTTTTCAACAAAGGATTATTTTTTCAAGGAATTCATTGTATAGAATTCTACACCAAGGAATCTTTTTGAAATAATTCTCCTTGTTGAAAATTAAACAAGGGTGATAGCCCCCCTTGGGATGATATGTGTTATCTAGAGGAGAAAGTGGCATCCTAAGGAGAAAAGAAAGACAAGAGACGTTATGGCATGAAACACGTGGTGAGATGTATTCATGGAATGTTGTCATACATGTGAGGGACAACACATTGAAACCACAACATCATGAAGTAGATAGACAAAGACGAAGAAATCAAGAGGCAGGGGCGTCTGATAATTCAAAGTCATAACTATTCATAGATATAATATAGTAAATGTATGAAATGTCATCAATCCCCAAATTTCTAAAAATGTGAAGAAGAGCACATGAAGACAAAGTAAAATGAAAATTGGGTCAACATAGAAGAAGGCCTAAATGCCCCCAATGCTTTGCATCATCCTCGATATCAAAAAGAAAGATTATGGCATATAGAAGAATGATCAAACAAATGGAAGAAATTTATGACATATTTTCTCTCTTGTATCCAAGCACCTATAATGGTAGCGAGGGTCGTCTAGGTGAGAGAAAAAACATTAAAATACAAGCATTGGGGAACACAAACCAAGCTAATCTACAATTGTAGAGGGAGGCACCATCCTAGTCCTCATCAACCAACAAATCTTCCTACTCCCAATCTAGATCATTTTAGGGGGGAGGAGGGCAAGCTTGCAAGAGAGGAATAGCAAGGGTAGTACCCTCTGACTCTATTGCAAAAAGAGCCAAGGAAGAAGGCCCTTTGAGGTCTTCTTTGTTGAGCTCCTGTGAGGCGAAGGTCATCGATTTTTCAAAAATAAAAGACAAAGTAAAGATTCCTCCAGCAAGTTGAACATGCACTTCTCAAGAGTGTCATGTGTCAACTTAGCGAGAGAAAGGTGAGGCACCTAAAAATCCATAGAGGAAACCACCTTTGTGTGAGGCATGTCAACTAGCTACAAAAAAGGAGGAATATCTAAAAGGGACATGAGAAGATGAGGCTTCATTGAGGGAGTAATGAACACCTGCACCCTTTTATGGTGAGAGTCGTCAGGACCCACCAAAGGAGTTAGATGAAGGATGAAAGCAATGGAAACTAAAGCAAAGGAGATAGAAGCAGGCAGAGTAGTAAAAGAAGCGAGAACAAATACAATGAGCTCCTTCTCTATCATCTTTGAGGCAATGTGCTCCTTAGCTAGAGCCTTTCAGCAGTGCTTATGCTCACGTGTAATATAGTTACATCAATTACGAGCATTAGAGGATGTGGGCTAAGAAGAGGCCAAAGGCTATTGCTCCACTACGAAAGCATCCTTCATGACCATTGTCAATGGAAGGGTGGTCTTTTGAGTGGGAGTAGGAGGAGGAGGCACAAGAGTAGAAATGATGGAAAAAAGAGAAATAAAGACAATTACCTCATTAGTGGGCATCTTCCCACTCACCACCTGAGTTTCCCACTTACTTATCAAGGGTTCTTTAACTAAGGTTTTGCAAGGCGGGTGCTAGTGATTCCATTGGGGCTTCTTCCTCGATTGTAGTCCATTTTTGTATCTAGGCACTCGATTTTGCCACTTGTGCTTTTAAATCCTCCTTTGTGGATTGATCTTTGTTCATTTGTTGGAGGATTGTAGTAACCGACCCTTGAAATTCATTGATCATTTGGGCTTTGGATGCAAGGCCTAGGTTGATGGTTGTTACCTGATAGTCTTTTCCCTAAAGGGTATCAACATCCTTATCTATCATTGGGGTGGCTACCTGCATTATCCTAGAGGTTGATGCATCTATTGTGATGTGGGATCTCACTTTGGACTTCTTCTTCTCTCGCATCTTCACTTGGGATCAAGCTAGTATTTCCTCCAAGTGGGCCTTAGGATCCAAGAGCATGGGATCTTTTCTCTTCAATTGCTACTCTAGCGATGAGGAAACTTTTGTTTGATGGTCGAGGGATGTAGAATTGAATTCATTATTTTCTTCCCCTTTATCTTTTGAATGATCCTCCTCCTCATTCTTGGGAGTATATTTGATGTTCTCTTCTTCCTTATCCAACCCGATAGATTATGTGTTTTTTTCATCAATACCTTCTTGTGTTGGCCTCTCATTTTCTGCATGTTCAATCTCAATTTCTTGATTGGGCTCAACATCCTTCTTTTTGTATTCTCCTCCTCTTTATCTTTCTCTTTTCCTGGAGGCACTTCTTTGTTTTGTAGGCCTTCATCTTGGTCGGATTATGGGAGTTCATAATTTTTCTCTATATCAATATTTGCATCAATTCTACCTTCCTCACAGCAGGGCTCCTTCAGACTTGCCCTTTTCTCATCATATTCCTTATTTTGTTAATCCTCAAGGTCTTGGTCTGAGGTTTCTACATCATAGTAAGTGTCAAACTTTCTTTCCTCTCCATCCTTGGGCATTTGTTGCCCCTCCTCATCAAAAGCTACTTCATCTAAATCAATCCTCAATCCCTCCTTGACGTGCTCATAGTAGTCATCATGGTCAGAATCTTTGGGCTCTTCAATGATTTGAGCTATTTATTTAAGTTGTTCTTCGCTTAGCCTCTCCATCTCTTGATAGATCTACATTGTGGCTTCCATTTTATGTGGCTCAATAGGAGGTGGAGGGACTGGTAATGATGCAGTAATTTGATCCATAAGCAATTTCACCTGGGGATTTAACATAACTTCTAAGAACTGGGGCACCACATGTTTTGTAAGTAGGAAACAAAAGTCTTGAGAAAAGTAATGGGTGCCATAGAAGTTGTGGGCATAGAGGGTTGCACAGTAGAGAATTCAGGCTAAGGAGGTTGTAGGGAGGAAGATGATTGGGGAGAAGTAGTTGAGGAAGAATAATCTACCACAACCACAGGAGTAGTCAGAGAGGTATAGGTGAGGTAGACATAAATGTCCATAGTGGGTGGAGATGACACGAGTAATGATAGGGGAGTGGAAGGAGATGGTGCAGTGGCAGCAGCTGATGGAAGTGCATAGGTGGTGCATGGTGAAGAGTGTGGTTGCTCTTCTTCTTCCTGTGGTAGGGACCCTTCTTCTTGAATAGTTGGCATGTCGGAAACAAGGGTTCCCATTCTCTCAGGCTTCTTTGGGGGTCTTTACCCCTCAGTTGTCTTTTTGGTATACACCTTTTGCTTTGGCTACCGCTCTGATGCATCCTTCATTTTCCTTGATTTGGTGACAAGTGGAAACTCGGGAGCCTCACCCGAAGAACCTACAGCAATGCCACTATTGATCTCACTTTTGATATCATCCTCTTACTCCCCATATGTCAACTCCACACCTTGCTAATGCAATTGGGCCACTTGGTCATCCAACCACTTCTTAGTTATTTCTTCTATTGGATGAGTGATTATGTCCAAATCCTTGATTTTTGGCTCTGCCTGATCAACTACTGGTAATGGCACATTAGCTAGAGTATTGTATCTTTCATCAATAACATTATCTTCTTCAACCACCTGGTCAGGTACTGGGAACAAATTGATACATTTTACAAATTTTGCAGTCATTCTCATATAATACCTTCTCCTAACCTCATGGTCATCGTCATAGTTGGCCGAAAAAATATTCAATATGGGGCCTATGGGCGTACTACCTTCCAACCTATTTCTTTAGTTTCCCTAGAGGGTATAGACCTCCTCTCTTTGTATGTAGCTCTAGGTTGTATTCCACAATTTCCTTCTCTGAGTTTTTTGCACATGGGGTAGCGAGACACGAATAGAATCCTTGGCCAAATACGATGAGGTATGGAACCCCAACGCGATGCTTGTCTTATAACAATGAATGGGTAGTCTGCAACTGTCGAGTTAATTCCAACAAGATTATCTTGTCATTAGGGTATCGAGGCAGTCGATATGGGACCCCTGAGAATCCTTCAGCTCTTATGTAGGTAAACTTAGGGAACTGAATAAACCAACACCAAAAGCCTTTGTCTAATGCATGTGTGTTGTGGGACTTTCTTCTATGATAATCCATTGACAAGGTTCGAACAATGGGCATGATGAAGGCATCATTAACCCGCCTGTAATCCTTCTTATAATTTCTCTATTGGAGCTATGGGTACCAATTGTAGATAGGGTTCTACCCCTTCTTCATTCCCAAGGTGTCAACATAATTCAATCCTTTGTAATAAAATGTGGCTGCCAGAAGGTACACTATGTAGGAGGTGGGTGTTGCCACAATAGTGTGTCTCACTTTTGGGACATGTTGATTTTTTCCTAAAATTACTTTGTTTAGAAAAACTAATGATTTTAGCCTTGAGAGGTTCTATTTAAAGGATTTAATTGAAGAGGGATAGACAAGATCCCCTTAGATAAAACCTCCTTGGATATAAACTCTCTAGTATTAAATCATACCCATAATGGAGTCTCCTTCGTACCTATCAAAATGGTAGAAAAAAACATGTTTTCTTTACCTTTTGATGGATTAAATAATCTCATTTAGAAATAATTTTTTGCAAGATTGTAGCCCTTGAAACTAGCTTTCCAACAAGTATAGTTTTGATATGTTTTAATTTTATCTTGTATTTAATTTTTAATTTTTACTGAACATAAGTTTTTTTTCTAAACATCAAGCTCTTTGTTTGATAGAGGTAGAAAAATAGTAAACCATTGTAAAAAAAAATTAAAAATACCCTTTCCCTAGGTATTAATGTCCTTGTTTCACTAAAATAATAAAAATTGCATTTTGATATATACACAACAAGTTAGGTTGTACGACACACATGCATGTCCAAATTATAGTTACAATGACTTCAAAAATTAATTAAAAAAGCTATATGTAACAAAAAATTATTAAAAAATATCCTTTCCCTAGATATTGATGTTGAGAATCTATATTTCAAAAATTAGAATTTTGTCCTTTATAGAAAAAAAGTTATGTTGTACGACACAAATGTTACTTTCTAAAAATGTTATTTTTTATTTAAAACTAGTTATTAAAGGAGATGTTGAAAGATTCATGATTCATTTCAAAAAATAAAAAATATATATATTTAAAATCTACACACAAACTGTCACAAATCACAATTTTACATCATCTTCAAATTCTTAACTATTTAGCTACTATAGGTCTTAGAAGATGAAGATTCAGTTAAAAATATTGATGTAAATGTCTATCTTGGGCAAAAAGTGAGACATAGTATTGCGATTTCACCCAGGTCATATAAAATTCATGAGCCTTCTTTACTGCAACAAATTGTTTGTGCAAATTCTCACTGATTATCTTTGCCTAGTGAAATTTGGCCTCTCCTCTAAGGATTTCTTCTACAAAGTACAACATCCACTCCTCGAAGAGTGAGGAAGTGGGGAACCCCATCACTCTGCTTAGTAGTGTTACAAGATTATTGACCTCTTCCACAAAGTCACTTCGATATAGCTTCTTGGGAACTTTATTGGCACTCCCCTTCTTCTCAAGTAGCCATGTCTAATTGATGGTTCTTTTGCATCTGGTGGGATCTTCTTTCCACACATTCAGGGTATATTTTTTCTTAGTTTCCTCCATCTAATCATATAGCAGGATCCTGAATGTCTTTCTGATTGACATAAGAGTCAAGTCAACTAGCACCCTCCCATCTATGGTGATTATTCTCTTGGTTTCAGGGTGATAATATTCTCTGCATGCAAAGATTAGTTTGGGGCTAATCAAGGCTAGCGGGAAACCTGTTGCTTTTGCAATCCTACTTTGCTTTATCCTCAAAGCCTCCTCAATTTTTGGGTTAACCAGGACCCATTTGAATTCTTCAATGTTGACATGACCTAGGTTTGTGTTTGTCACCTTCTCCTAATTTGAGGTGATCTTTGAGGTGCACTCAACCCTGTGGAATTTGTACTTCATTTTATATTTTTATTTTCCCCTTGTATCCTTAGCAATCTTCTTGCCCTTATCAGATTTCTCGAGGTTCCATAAATCTTGCACAAAGAATGCATAGTAAGTGTTTCGATAAATCAAGAGGGAAAAACATTAGTTAAATCATGCCAAAATTCCATTAAATACATTCACATACCTCAAAGAGATCATTACATCCATCAAATTTCGTCATCTTGTGTTCATTTGTGAGGTTTGCAGTTTTGCGGGTCAAGAACTGCGAGTTTCCGCCTAGCGGAAGCCGTCAGTATTATGGACGTAGGAAACAGCTTAGGGAGGACGAACCTCCGCAGACGGAGTTTCACAAGAGGATTTATTCATTGACAAAACTCCAAGTTATTTTGATGTATTCTCATCAAGTCACATATGGAATGCCAATTGGAGTGTTTGGGGGATGATTCACTTGGTCAAACTTGCTTCTTGAGATCAGCAGACAATGATAGTGCGAAAACTGTGACTCAAAATTTTGTTTGATTTTTGTCGCTCATAATGTCTTTGAGGCGACAAAAAATCCACCAACAAAGTTTTTCCCCTCAAACTTCGCATCAACCTTATAGTGAGAAAATTTTGGATAATTTGATTTCACACATGGAGAAAAGGAAGGAGGATCATGTTTGATTATCTTAATTGAAGATTTCATCACTTTGTGAATCATGGAAATTAGGCATATGGGTTTCATCCAAGTGGACGCCATCATGTATTTAGAAGTAATGGAACGACTTCAGGAGCATGAAAGTTCGCAAGCGGAGTTTTGTAGGATAAAACCCGCAAAGGCACTTTGACTTGGAATTTTCATTTCACTTGAGTGGGTCAAAGTGAGATCGTTTTAATTCATGCTTACATCATCAAGGGTTGGATTTAGGTATTTGTCAAAAGTTTGAAATTGGAGTCTTTAGATGGGGTGCCATGTATAGGTCATTGTTAAACAGTAGCTGAGGAGGGATGACTTTACGTCGACGGTGGTTCGCAAGAGTGGACCCGCAATGGTACCTTGACTTAGAATTTTCAGTGTTTGGTTGATATACGCATATATAGATGGGGTGAAAGCCGCCAAGTGAGAAGTCGCATATAATTTTCCATTAAACAACAACGCTAAGTTCACAGCTCCCCACCCGTGGCATCCTGCTAGGGAAACTCTGCAAAGGTCTTGAACTTAGAGATTTCAAGATTTGATTTTATTAAAAGTAATTCGGTGCTAGCAAAAATTGATGGTGCAAAGACCGTAGGATAAGAAGCCGTCATGGCTTCACCGTTAATTACCGACCATGAGAATTCAGTGAATCACACACGGAGATTCGCATGGTGATCACGCGAAACAACCTGGAGACTTGGTGTTTTTTGAGCATTCAATTGACACAGTTCATAGAAAACATAAAGATGAAGCCTAGTAGTTGGGAGGATGATACGAATTCATCGTTGGACACGACCTTACCTAAGCGAACCTCCACCTGTAGAATCCCGCATGGAGGGTCTCACAAAGGCTAAGATTTAAGGTATTTGTTCTTTCATAGTTTATATATCCTTTGTGCGGGAGAGGGGAGAGCAAGAGTCATTGATTCTTGTGCCGCCTTGAATGGCACGTCAGAGGTGGACATCTGGTATCAAGAACTCAGAAATCCCCTTATGTGGAATTCCCTAAATTTTAGGGTTCGTCAATTGCTGAGAGGTTAAGGTTTGGAGTTTCATTGTTTATAATGCTCATTCAACCTTGAGTTCTATCAGCTATAATTAGGGCATTCATTGGTTTTTACATACAATCCTTTAAACTATTGCTTCAAACCCTAACACTTGGAAAATTCAAAACACAAAATAAAAAAAATGGGGTGGGAAAAGAACAAATCTTACCTACTGTTGTGTGAACAAAAGAATGGAATGCCACTTTAGTTGCTAAGCACACTCGTGGGGGTAGTAGGGTCTCAAGCTCCTCAAATTAAAATTATTCGTTGGTGAAAATGATAGGTGGAAGCCTCTATTTATCAGTCCCAATTCCATAAATGTGATGCATTAATTGTAAGTTTTTGAAATGTGCATGGTTGGTGGGAAGTGCAGAAACATGATGACCGAAAGTTGGGGGTCAAAAATCTGCATGGAGAAATGGAGTGCGGAATCAATATGCAAGAAGTTTGTTGTGGAAGGATGGGGGGAGAATTCCATAAGTAATAGCAAAGTGAAGGAAAAAATCTACACGTGGAGACCTACATATAAAGACCCGTAAAGTAACTCCCGCGAACAACGAAAGGTGGCATAGCTTCCACATGGCGGAAACCGACAGACTTTTATGCAAATGCTTGCAACTTCTCGAAACTTGAGCAAATAGATTGGGCATGATGGAATTTTGTAACTGAAAGGTATATTGATCGACCTAGGTCCAAAATAGGGGCATAAAAATTGAGACAAATGTGAACCGACCTGACAAGAGGCAAAGTGAAAAGAGGGGGTCCCCAATCCAAGCGGGGCATGTTTGTAGAAGGCACAACAATCTCATCATATTCCAGAATTATCTTCCTTGTAAACTTGTTATCACTATGAAAACCTATCTAACAGTGAAGACCAAGAGCGGTGTCCTTATGGATGATGAATGTCTTTTAAGAGACAACTATCATCTCTTATTTAAAGTTTCAATTATACTAACATTTCTTAAGCCCTTGAATATGATATGATCAAGCTCACTATCATAGTTATGACTCAAAGCCTTCCCTCTTGACATAACACAACATTATCCTCATGACACTTGAACTTTTGGCACTATTATCTAATAATTTTTCTCATTGTCCATGCATTGTAGACTATCATTATGCTTGTCGTATACTTTACTATCTTTACATTGTGACATATTGTTATGATATTTTGACCTCTATTCATCTCACCTATATTCATACTCTTTCTTCAATATTCAAGATATCCTCTCATTTGTTCAAGCTTTGGTGGTTTGAAAATGGTAATGAACTGCTAAAACCTTTGTCATTTTGATGCTTGTGATTGTTATAGGACTATTTTCTTTGCATGACTGCCCTTCATAAATTTCTCATTATATTATGCAAGGATGACTATGGTAATATGAAAAGAACCCTCATGACTTTGATATGTCCTTGTGATATGTCTTTGTCTCTCCTCAATGGTCTAGGGTTGGGTGAGTAAAAGGTATTGTATGCTTTCCTCTTCATGAGTAGGTACCACTATGACAGTCTTTATGACTACTTTTTTAAACAATGATTGGCCTCCCTCCTACCTTTAGACAACTCTGCCATGTAGGACATCCTTCAAAAAATCTTATCAATGCCTTTGATTCACTTTCTTCATGGAATCTACAAGTACCTTATCATTGTTTTATCCTTTTGCAAATGGCACTACTATTGGCTGCCCCTTCTAGTGTTGATGAAAATACTTGCAGCCACTATCATCATAACTGTCACATATGCTTTTGAATCCCATTCTAAGGTATTAGGAATTTGACACGCCACTAGAAACTGAGAATGTTGACTCATCTCAATTAGAATCTTTTCATTTTAGACCTTGCCAAAGACTCAAACCTATCCCTTCCAAAGGTTTTCTTGTGAATACCTTCATGCTTAGATTTGACCCTTATGATGGAAACTTATTGCTACAAGACTATCCTTGGCAACTTTACCCCCTTAAATAATTATCATATCTCCTCTATCATGCATAATTTAACTTTACTGACTATCCAACAAAATGGATGAGTAATAACCTCATAATACCCTGCAAATATATCGTTTGCACTTGATGATATATCATTTTCTCTCGAGCACAAAATGATTACATTCAAAATTTATCACATGGAATGTGTGTCTATATTTCATTTTTCCAAATATTAGTTAGCCCTTAAAATGAAAAGACTAAACTTCATTCATATGACAACCCTCTTATCAATTATTGTGGTTGTGCATAATTTCTTGACTGTGAAAAAACTCTTCATGACTATGCTTATATCCACTTCTCTCACTGTTATTTTGGTGTACATTACACTAGATGTAGCTTCCATTGCTCACATTATAAATGCCTAGGAAAACTCTCTACCTTCTATCTTGTGCCCTCCCCTTTTAATATGATTTTTCTCTCTTGTTTTGAATGAACAAGACAACTAAGAGGGGGTGAATCAATTGTATCTTATTAAAACATCAAAATACTCATTAAAATTCATATCCACAAACATGCATTAAACCCTTAATCTATTATGAATTATTAACATGAAAATCAAATAATAGAAATTTAATCAGCTCAATACCATGCACAAGACAACAATAGATTTATGTGGAAAACCCAAGAAGGGAAAAACCATGGTGAAGGTTAGCTCATAATATAATTAATAACAAAACCTATACAAAGGCTCACTTCCAAAATAGGACACTGTATCCAAAAAGGCTCACAATCAAGGCTCACTGTCATAATACAAAAAGAAGATAAAGAATAAATGTTACATAGAGAATACGATCTCAATGCAACAAAAGATCCACCACAATAGATCCAACACCTTTGCAATCTATTTGAATGATTGTATACACCTTCTGCTCACTACATTTGGTAATCCAACACTTGAAATTTCACATTGATCTACTCAATTTTGCATCACTCATATCATATACTGCACACATACATTTATCTTGCATCTATCTTGACCTCCATAAATTCAACTCATACTTATACTATCCTCAACCTTGAAACCTTTTCCAAGGTTGGTAATGCACCTCAAATATGCAAATTCAAATTAGGTCAGTGCCAAAACATTCCTACGGTGGATAGGATGAAGGTGGACCACACAAATCCTTAGCTAGGACCCAAATTTTTCCTAACATGCCTCAACACACTTCCAAAAACTTCAAAGACGCTTCACATGTAGTGTAAAAACCACGTTGATCATTACTTGTGTAAATACCATTAAAATTTTAAGTGCATGCTTCATCAATCCCAATACAATTTGTGAAACACACACCACACTTCAACATAATATAGAATATTCCTTGAAAATATTGAAATCCATCAAACTCCTTTGCAACAACTTTCACTTGGAGAATGTACAAGCCCAATATATCCAAACAAAACTCTCAAACACTATAACTCAAAAGGCCATCTTTCTAAACACCAAACCATAAATCCTCTTGACATAAACAAGAGACCAACACCATCAAAACAACTTCAAAATCACAATACTTGAAGCACAACTACAGAGAAACATGGAGCCAAAACATTTCTCCTAGACACCTCTATAATACATAGTCACACACTGGTGAACACAAATTCTACCATGCAACGATCCAACATACCATCTCTTGAATATAGCATCTCTAAACATATCTTACCAACATAAATAAACTACATAGGTATAGCATCAACATAGAAGAAATGCAGAGCACATCCAAGAGTGCATTTTGAACCACTAAACACACCTTCATCACATTGTTTTCTCTTTTCTTCAACTTTTCTCAAAATCACTTGGAAACCAAGCACTAGAGACATCATCTCAACATCTCACATCATAAATATAGCTCTGTGTACTCACAACACTTCCTCAATATCTCAAATATACATGCATACACAAAGAGTTTAATTTTAACACTTCTTTTACCAACCAGTTGACACCAATGACAACACAAGCTTGTTGACATTAATGACAACACCAATATACTCATACTTGCAAAAATAACCCCCTTTTTCATTGATGGAAAGACAAGATGTGAAAATCCATCAAAGAAGACCCTCCTTTCTTTCAACTTGCTTCACTCTCCCTTTGATAATAATGATTAGACAACATACACAACTTTCTTCCCCCGATACCTTGTACTTTTTTACACGATTCTCTCTCCCCCTTTGACATCAATGGAAAAGAATATTTTTTTTGCATTATTCTCCTCCTTTGACATTTCACAACTTACTTTCAACTACTCTGAATACTCCCTCTTAGGAGCACACACCAACTTGTACCAAATCAACAACCTTTGCATAATGACAACATTCACTTCATATTGCAACAATGTCAATACCTACTCCCCCTGAGAGGTAGCCACCAACATCAATCCAAAATAAAGGATAGATCATGAGATCCATTGGAATGATGCATCTCCTTATGCATCTAGTTTAGAGAAGGAGAGGCAATGACCCCCAACTTTTCCTTGAGATATTCAAAAGTATCCTTAGGAAGAGCCTTAGTAAATATGTCTGCAATCTGATCCTTTGTAGGTACATATTCAAGCTTCACTTAATTCTCCACAACCTTATCTCTCAAAAAGTAATATCTAATTGAAATATTTTTTATTCTTGAATGCATCATTGGGTTCTTTGAAATGTTTATAGTGCATGTATTATCACAAAAGATAAAAATAGGCTCATCATACACCACTCTAATATCCTTCAATGTTTGCCTCATCCACAACACTTGTGTGTAGCAAGATGTTGTTGTGATATACTCAGCCTCTATAGTAGATAAATAAATTGAATCTTGTTTCTTACTTAGCCATGAAACCAATCTACATCCAAGAAAGAATGCACCAACACTTGTACTTTTTTTCATCCACACAACCAAACCAATTTGCATCTATGTAAGCACTCAATGTGAAATTAGTATCTTTTGGATACCATAAGCCATAATTCAGAGTGCCCTTTAGGTATCTAAATATCCTCTTCACTGCTACAACATGTGACTCTCTAGGATCTTGAATTCTAGCCACAAGACAAACTGCATGTGCATGATATCTAATCTAGCAATAGTTAGATATAGTATTCCATCAATCATAAATTTATACTTGCTCTAATCAACCTTAGGGGATTCATAATTCTTACTTAGTTTTCAACCAATAACCATAAGAATACATACCAGTTTAGAGTCTTCCATTCCAAACTTCTTCAACATTTTGACTGTGAAATGAGTATTCCTTTATTTGTTTGATTGATTTGTATCCCAAGGAAGAAATTCATCTCCCCAAACATATACACCTCAAACTCCTTTTGCATCTCTTCTACAAACTTCTTACATATAGCTTCATTGCCTCCAAAAATTATGTCATCAACATACACAACTACAATCAAGATTTGATCTTTCTCAACCTTAAAGTAAAGGTTACTATCTATGATGCCTTTATTGCATCCTTATTGTATAAAATACTTATCCAACCTTGCATAAAAAGCTCCAGGATCTTGCTTCAATACATGCAATTCATTCTTCAATATGTAAACCATATTAGGTTTATCCAACAATTGAAATCCTTCTAGTTGTTCCATGTATACTTCTTCCAACTCTCCATTCAAGAAATCAGACTTCACATCCATCTAATAAACTTTGAAATCCTCATGTGTTGCAAAAGCCAAAAACATCTCGATTGCCTCCATTATACCCACCAGAGAAAATGTCTCTTCAAAGTATATTCCTACAACTTGTGCATAGCCCTTACACACAAGCCTTGCCTTGTTTCTTACCACTTCTCCATTCTCATTCAGTTTATTTTTGAATATCCACTTAGATTTAATTATGTTTTTGTTTGTATATCTTGGGAAAAGTTCCCAAGTCAGATTCTTCTCAATTTACATAAGTTATTCTTCCATAGGTTTCATCTAATGTTCATATTGACATGCCTCAATCACTCTTTTAGGTTCAAATTTAGAAAGTAAACATAAATTTACCTCTGCTTCAATAGCTCTTCTTCTTGTCAAGACACCTTTTCTTTTGTCTCCAATGATCTATTCTTCAGAATGATTTCTCTTCACATAATTAGGGGTTCTACTGGTCTTTTCAGGAGCTTCTTCCTCTTCATCATGTGCTTCTTGTTCATTAGATTTGTCTTCTTTTCTACAGGTAGGTTCATCCAATTCATATTCATCTATCACCTCTAAATTCTACAGATCTTCATCCACTTTGACACTTGCACTCTCAATAATCTTTCTCAATCTTTTATAGTAACATTTGTAAGCTTTTCTTTTAGTAGAATATCCTATGAAGATGCCTTCATCGGAAATTACATCAAACTTTCCTAAGTTTTCTTCATCTCTTATGATATAGCATTTTCTTCCTAACACTCTAAAGTTCTTGACATTAGGGATCCTTCCATATTGCAACTCATAGGGAGTCTTTGTGTTATTTGCTTTTGCTTGAACTCTGGTAAGTATGTAAATAGTAGCATGAATTGCTTCTCTCAAGTAGAATTTTGGTAGGTTATCTTCTTTCATCATAGTCCTTGCAGCTTCTTGAATAGTCCTTTTTTTCCTTTCAACCACTTCATTTTGTTGAGGAGTCTTAGGGGCAGATAAGTGCCTCTTTATGCCATGATTCCCACAAAACATGTTAAATTCATTGGAGGTGAATTCTCCACCTCTTTCAAACCTCAAACATCTAATCTTCAAATCCATTTCATTCTCAACCATAACTTTAAATGTTTGAATCTATCTAGGGCTTCATATTTTTCTCTAAGAAAATTAACCCATGTCATTCTAGAATAATCATCAATCAAAAGCATAAAATACCTATCACCTTGTCGAATTCTCACTCTCGTAGGACCATAAAGGTCTATATGCACCAATTCCAACATTCAGATAGAAGATTGTTCTTTACCCTTGAAACTTCTTCTTGTTTGCTTTCCAATCTGACACTCCTTGCAGACAACATTGATAGGATTTGTAATCCTTGGAAAATATCTCTCTACTTGAATTGAATTTATTCTAACCAAGTTATCAAAATTTATGTCACATCCTCCTATACCATAACTAGCTTTCATTAATCTAAATCATAAAACAATGACCATCAACACCCTTGAGCTGACAAAAATTTCCATCTATCCTCTTTCTAGCAGCAATCATAGTTTTGGACCCTTTTTTGATCTCACATCCATCATCATGAAACATAATAACATATCCTTTACTACACATTTTTCCAACACTTCAAATATTATACCATAAACCCTTAGTAAATATCATCAATATTATGCTTGCCATCAAAACTGATTGAACCTATTCCACAAATTTAAGCACCTGAATCATCTCCAAATTTAACAAGTCCTCCATCATATTTTTCAAGTTTGACAAACTTACCCTTGTCTCGGGTCATATGATTTGAGCAACCACTATCAATGATCCAATAGTTCTTATCATATTTAACATGAAAAGTAGATACTAAAGTACCTTCAGCCTTAACCTTTGTCTCTTGAACACTTTCCTTCACACATCTTTTAGAGTTATTAGAAATGAATTCATCTTTTAAAGCCAAGAACAAGCATTCATTGTCATAATAGTCTCCATAATCATATCCATCGTCAAAAATACCAACATCTTCTCTAACATAATAGATTTTCTTAATCATCTTACCTTTTTTTTCCTTATTCTTATTGTTCACACTTATGTTTGGACATCTTGAAGCATAATGACCTATTTTTCCACAATTGAAACATTTGGAAGGTAGTTTACCTTTGTACTTACTGGTGCCCTTTTTCATCCTTCTTATAAAGTTAGCTTCCACATCATCAAGATAATATCCATTTGAATCTTCAATCCTTTCTAATTTTCTAGCCTTGAAAGTTGTCTCCACTTTTGCACCATTATTCAAACGAAATTTTCTCATTTCAAATGTAGTTAGTGTGCCAAACAGTTGATCTCTCTAAGTGTAAGTATTAAAATTTGCAACTTCCTCAATAGAAAAAACTGTTTGACCATAAGAATAAAAAAGAGTTATAAGAATTTTCTTTACCACTTTAGGTTCTTTGACTTTTGCACCAAGACCTCTCATTGTACTAAGTTCATCAACCCTCTACATGTAACTTGTAACCATTTCATCTTCAAAAATTTACAAATTCTCAAATTGTGTCTTTATATTCAGCATCTTAGCTTGTTTAATTTTATCATCACCTTCATAAATGTAAGGAAGCTAAGGTATCGGAACAACTTCCTACACTAATCTTGAGAGGAGAATAATGCAAAAATTTTACAGATCTTTAATAGCTACAAAAAATTAAACATAAATAAACAAAAATATTACGCATACCACAACATAATGATTTATGTGGGGAAAACCCTTTCAAGAGAAAAACCCCACACTCCAAAATCTGTCCAATGTATTATTTAAAAATCACAAAGATTACAATATACTTGCAGAGCAAGCTTCTCGTAGGAGTATCACCATTATAGATCAAGAGACAACACAACCGCTATCAGACTCTCAGAAAACATCACTGTCTACAATAATAGTACAATGACCTCATAAAATAGTATTACCTTCTAGGGTAAGACAATCTAACAAAATATCCACCATTAGATCTAAAACCTAATAATTAACGGTCTAGATTTATAATGTATCATTTATTTAAAGTATGTCATCCATTTTAGGAGTTTCCTAAAAAAGTTAACAAAAAATTATTTACACGCATCCCACTCATCCCCTTGCTGCAATTTTATATTACACCTATTAGTGTAACTAGTAAATATATATATATATCCTATCAAAAATAGCCTTTGTATAATTGCTAGGTTGAGACACATTTTCCCAACAATAAAAACTCTCTAGCTTATCCCAAATTTCTTCGGCAATTTTTAGATCCATAACTTTCACTGGTTCATAATTTAAAAGACTACTCAAAAGAACAAACCTTGCTTTACCATTTGTTTCATAGGCCTTGATCTCATCACTTGTGCTCATTCCATTTTGAGGTATAGTGTAAGTAGTCTTCACTGCTTGCAAAACATCATATCCAAGGTAAAATAGATAGCCTTCCATCTTCACTTTTTAGAATGCATAGTCTATGCCATCAAACATAGGGATCTCCTTCTTTATCTAAATCCCAAATCTACCTCAAGCTATTAAGCTTTTCTCCAAGGAACCTTGCTTTGATACCAATTTTGAATGAAAAAGACAACCAAGAGGGGGGTGAATCAATTGTATCTTATCAAAACATCAAAACCCTCATTAACATTCAGATCCACAAACATTCATTAAACCCTTAATTTGTTATGAAGTATTAGCATGAAAATAAAATAATAGAAACTTAATCAACTCAACACCATGCACAATACAACACCAACTTTACATGGAAAACCCAAGAAGAGAAAAGTCATGGTGAGGATTAGCTCACAATATGGTGCAGGAGCACCTATGGGTCCAATGGGCCTAGTATGTTTTGGTTTTGTATTTTTGATGGAATAAGGTCCTAAGGACCATTTCAAATGTTTTTTAGTAGGTCTCCTAGGTTTCTTGTTGATTTTTTGATCTTGGTGATCAACTTAATTGTAGAAACAAGGTCTCCATCCTCATTTTGTAAGTCTAGTGCACCTTGGAAAATTAAGAAATAAGAATTCCATGATGAAAATAGACACCCAAGGGGAGTCACCTTGATAATTGGAGGGGTTTTAGATTCCTTTTGACACATATTTGTATTCAAGTTGATGCAAGTTGCACAAATTACCTTAATTAGGCATTTAAGTGTCAAAATGAGGTTTTTGTGTTCCCAACGAGCAACTAATTCAAAATTCAATTGCAAGATGTTGGATGGAGTTTTTGAGACCTCAAATATGCCTCTCTTGGTCGAGGAAAGGTTGTTGATGATAATTGGAAGGAGTTTTCAATAAAAAAATTGTTGTTTTCCCGAGTTTTTCTAAGGAAATTGTTGATCTCGTACTTGGTACGGACTGTACATTCACTTGCATGCTTCAATGCTATAATGATTTGAAAATGGATTGAGTAAGCTTCCTTTTGGAATTGGAGTGGTGATTTTTCATCAAAGAACAAGAGATATATTTGTGTTTTTCTATCGGGTCGTCTAGAAACCCTCAAAACCAAGGTTTTGAGTGAAAATGCTTATTTCTTCCATTCCCACATTGTAAAATTGTTCAATATTGGTGGGATGGAAGATATAGGTGTGTAATATCATGTTCTTAGGGTTTTGGAGAATGGCAGGTTGTGTGGTGGGAGCTGTGCATGGTTCTAGGCCTGACATCTCCATGTGGCAGGCCTAATTGTTAAGCAAAAATTTGAAGTTTTGATTGATTTTGAGAAATCCATCAAGAGGGCACTTAGGAATTTTGGTGAAAGGTGAAAAAAACTTGTAGGAGTTTGAATTGAGGCTTTGGAGTGAAGGGGAGAGCCTAGGTAGCCAGGACCTAGGTGTAGGTCTACCAATTAGGCCTCTTGGAGCAGCGATAGAATAGGCCGTAGTGAACTTTGCATTGAAATTCAAGGGGAAAAGTTTTGAGGCCTTGTGGGAGTCCATATTAGGTACCTAAATCCAATGGTTTGATGTCATAAGAGTCACCCATGTGAATTTTAAATTGATTGTCCTATCGGGCAAGGGCTATAAGCCTTTAGAGCAAAAGAGGCCTATGTCATTATAGTGATGAATGTGTGATGTATCGTAAGTGCAAGAAGGGGTGTTGAACTTTGGTTTGGTCCTTTTATACATGGTCAAAGTTTCCTAAGTCTAGTGAGAGACCTGATTTTATGATCCCTAGGTGTGTTGGGCTCCATCATTGAAGGAATAGTGGAGTTGATGACTCGTCATAAGAGTATTTGAGAGAAGCATTGTGTGAAGTGTTTTTTCCATTTTTGGTTGAGTGTTTTCCTTCCCTGTGACTTTGCATCATAGTGGTATCAAAGCCTGATTATTGGTATTTGTTGAAGGGAAGACATCATGCCTCCAAAACCTAGACCGATAGTTGCAAAGGAGTTGAAGGCTTTGAGAGAAGAGATAAAGGCCTTGAAAGCAAGAGAAAGAAGGAGAGGAGTGGCAGTTGAGGAAGAGAGTTCCTCTGTAGCAGAGCCAAAGAGTGAGGAAGGTGAAGAGAACCCTCAGGGGGAAGAGATACCCCCTCATGAGAGAAGAATCCTTAAAGCCTTGAAAACATCCAGAGGAGAGTCCTCTAAGGTAAAGATTGACCTATCGGTGTACAGTGGAAAGATGGTTGTGGAAGAAGTGTTAGATTGGGTGGAGACATTGAATAACTATTTTTAATACAAAGACATGGAAAATAATAAGAAGGTAAAGTTTTCTGAAACAAAGTTGAAGGGATTCGCCTTGACATGGTGGAATTTCATCCAAGGAGAAAGGGTCAAAATGGGTAAGTCTGTGATCAAATCATGGGATAGGATGGTGCATAGGTTGAAGGCACAATTCCTTCCTGTTGATCATGAGGTGCAAAAATTCAAAAAAGAGGCATAATCTAAAATAAAAAGACATGGATGTTTCATCCTACACTGAGCAATTCTACAAGTTGAGCATGAGATGTGATCATGTAGAGAGTGAGAAGGAAAAAGTGGCTAGGTATATCAATGGCCTAAGACTCAACATACAAGATGAGATCAGCTTCGTTACCCCCAAGATCATGGAGGATTGCAGACAAATTTCCTATAGGGTTGAAGAGAAGATAAGAAGAAAACAAGAGCAGCAAAGTAGAGGAAGAGGCAAGAATTTAAGAGGTAGAGGTAGTTTTGGGGGCATAAATCAATACCAAAACACCAAGAGGAGTCTAACCATAGTGAATTAGGTGAAGACTCGAGTAATAGAGGGGGATTCATGGGTAGGAGACCCAATGGTAGAGGTAGATTTAATGGAGGGAGAGGTTTTAATCAGTTTTCAGGGAGATGTTACACTTGCAACTAGCCTAGAAATTCATCCTTCAAATGCCCTAAAAAGCAAGGATCAAGCTCTCATGGTGGAGAGAGGAGGAATAAATTAGTGCATGAAGATGAAGAGAGTGTGACTTCACCTGTAGTGAACCTCACATTAGAAGTTGGAGAGAACTTGATGATTAGGAGAACGTTGCTCAAGGTACCAATCCCTAAAGAACCCCCACAAAGGAAGGCACTCTTCGGAATCAATTGCAAGGTACAAGGTAAATTATGTAAGATAGTAGTGGATTCAAGATCAATTGATAAACTTGCTTCAATTGAGATGGTAGAAAAATTGAATTTGAAAAGGATTTCTCACCCTAACCCATACAAAGTTTCATGGCTTAGTAAAGGACAACAAGTCTTGGTGAATAAACAAGCATGGGTAGAATTCAATATTGGGTCATATAAGGATAAGATCCTATGTGACATCATCCCTATGGATGTGTGTCACTTGCTGCTTGGTAGGCCTTGATAGTTTGATAGGAAGGTCAAGCATGATGGGGAGAAGAACACATACTCCATTGTGAAGGATGGGGTGACTTACAATCTCACACCTCTCCTAGAAGAAGACAAGGCAAAGCATGAAGGAAATAGTGTTTTGATGGTGGGTGAGAAGGATTTTATGAAGACCTTGAAAGAAGGGGGAGGAAAAGGATTCTTCCTAATTATGAAGCCAAAGAGTGAAGCAAATCTACCCACAAAGAAGAAGGAAGGTGCACCTAAAGAGGTCCAAGATTTGTTGGAAAGCTACAAGGACATAATGGTGAATTAGCTACCTAGTTCCCTACCTCCCATTATGGATATAATCCACCATATTGATCTGATTCCAGAGGCCACATTGCCCAATAAGGTTGTTTATAATATGACACCTACTCAAAATGAGGAGTTTGCAAGACAAGTGCAAGATTTGATGGATAAGGGGCTAGTGAGGAAGAGTTTGAGTCCATATGTTGTCCCTACTATCCTAGAACCAAGGAAGGATGGGAATTGGAGAATTTACACTGACTCAAGAGCCATTAATAGGATCACAATCAGATATAGGTTCCCAATGCCAAGAATGGAGGACCTCATGGATTGCCTAGCAGGAGGATCTTACTTTTCCAAGGTTGATTTGAAAAGTTGTTACCATCAAATAAGGATCAAAGAGGGTGATGAATGGAAGACAAATTTTAAGACTAATGAGGGCCTCTATGAGTGGTTGGTGATGCCCTTTGGGTTGTCAAATTCCCCTAGCACTTTTATGTGCCTTATGAATGAGGTATTGAAACCTTTCATTGGAAATTTTGTTGTGGTTTACTGAGATGATATTCTTGTGTTTAGCAGGTCTATAGAAGAACATTTAAAGTACCTTGATATGGTATTGAAGAGGTTACAAGAGGAGAATTTGTTGATCAACATGGAAACATGTGAATTCATGAAGGAAGAACTAGTGTACCTTGGATTTTTCATCTCCAAGGGATGTTTGAAGATGGATCCTTCAAAAGTGGATGTTATTCTTACTTGTCCAACCCCAAAATCCATGGGGGATGTGAGAAGATTTTTTTTTTATTGATTATAGCGGAATCAGTAGATACAATTCAAAAAATCCAAGCTACTATCATTGGATCAGTTTTATCATACCCCCATACAACAATATCCCCTATTACAGTGATCAAAAAATTACCCCCATTACAATGATAAAAAAATCCAAGAAACTATCATTGGATCAATTTTATCATACCCCCATACATGATATCAAAATGAATCCCATATCAAACCTAGATTACCCCATTACAATGTATTAATAGTGGCCAAAAAAGAGGAAGCCAACTTAGTTACAACACCTGTACCAGTTCAACATTAGTTACATCATAGATTCAACAATAAGCAATATACATATATATCATTTCCTATATAAATGGCCACTGATAGTCAAAAAGGATATATACAGCAAAAGGCTACTGTCAATTGGAGTTTTACACCTCTTGGGTCCCAACTCTCATACCAAGCAAGGTATTTGTTGCTTCCAAGTCTTCTTCAGATGGAAGATCTGACCTTTGTTGCTCCATGAGAATAATAACCACTTCTTGTTCTTTGCTTGGGCCTGGATTATTTTTCTACTCTTCCTTGAGTTCCTCTCTAAAAGCTAGAAGTATCTTGAGGAATACTTCTGCCCCTAGGTGCATATTTTTCCACATATGCCCATATCTGGCTTCCAGGATATCAATAGATAGCTCCCTATTTTCTACCTACTTCTAGAATCTTTCCTTCAAGATCTCCACTTTAAGAAAGACCTGCATAGCAATATTATAAAACATGAGACCTTTATAGGACTCAGTAAGAAATCTTTGCCTGTTTTGAAATTTGTTTCCATTCTAAGCTTTCCAAATTGCCCACAAAATTTATATTAAGAGGATGTGCCAAAATAAGAGACCAACTTTGCTTAACTTACAATTTTGTGGAGGAAAGAGTAAATTTTCAGTGGACAAACCCCCATTATTTCCCCAAACATTATGTGAGATATTGAACGTGTTCCAGATTTCTTTAGCAAAGATACAATCAAAGAATATATGAGTTATAGATTCATGATTTCTACATAAAGATAAAATACCAATGTCATCCATTTTAGTTTTATGAGGGAGTCTCTGAAGGGTTAAGAGCCATCTAAAACAAGCCTTTTTGGCCTCCAATTCATTCTGCTAGTTTTTACAAAAGATTTTATGTCATTGTTCCCTGGTCAAATTCATTTGCCAAGATTTTTTCATGTGACTAGTGGTGTCGACCTGTTATGTTAGCATATTATATACCTCTTTAACCTTGACATTCATAATTTTACTTTCGTTGTGCCATAAGAAGTCTTTATATTGGAGGGATTTGTCTATAGTTTCAACAGAGAATTTGAGAGAGCCACAAGACTCTCTCAACATCGTGTAGGTTCTCCAATTACTTTGGGAAATGTTATATTCTGCCTATAGTTCATTCCATCCTTTTATATTACCTTCTTTCAGTTCTTTCAGAATGTCATTAAAGCAGCATACCCCTTTTAGGGCCCGTTTTTTCATAGAGCAACCTTGCATTAGTGCAAGAGGTTTCCCCTTATGCTTCAAATTCCACCAAAGAGACCTGCTAGCATATATGACCTTATTGCCTTCCTTGGTGAAGTGACAATTAGAAAGGTTCTTTTTGACAATTTCCCATGCTTTCCAAATGGTCTTAAAGACATTGGATCTTGCATGTGACATAGGCCACTCACGACTAAGGATATCACTAACGAGAAGTTTCCAGAATTTTGCATGTTTCAGCACTACATTGGCAATGTTGTTTCTGATGAGCACTTTCCACAGTTCCTCTCCATCTAGGGCACCAATCACCCATTTGGTTGCCAAGGCAATGCCTTGCATCTTGAGATCCTTTAAACCAAGCCCACCTTGATATTTTGATATTGTGCACCATTCCCACTTGACTACATGTTTTTTTTGCTTCCCTTTCCCATCAGACCACAAAAAATCTCTTATTATTTTTTGGATATCATTGATTTGATAAGAGTAGAAGAACCAAACCGATGCAAAATATATACTATAAGAGGACAGGATTTTTTGACAAATCTGAAATCTCCCAGCAAAGGAGAGATACTGTTTATTCCATCTTGTTATTTTCTTTTCAATCTTATCCCTAATGCAACACCACATTTCCTTCAGATTTGGCTCAACGGCAAAGGGGATACCTAGGTATCTTACTATCTTGTGGGGGCCTCCCCATCGAGAGCCATACACATTACTCCACTCATTTGGTTTATCTTCCCACCCAAGGAGGCAAGATTTTACAGGAGCAAACTTTTCCCTGAAGCCAAACAAAAGATCTCAAGCTTCTTCATTAGAATTCCAAAATTCTCCTCTTCTAGTTGTCAAAAGATAGATGTATCATCTACAAACTAAATATTGATGAGCTCATTTGAATCTGGTAACCTAACACCTCTTACCCTTGGGTTCATTGTGTTGTCTCTTAAGATATAGTGAAGCGAATCAAAGGCTATGACAAAGAGGACAGGTGCAAGAGGGCACCCTTGCCTTATTGATCTCCCAAGAAGGAGCTTTTGTGAAGGAGACCCATTAACCTCCACTTGAGCATAAGAATCCTGAAAAAGTGTCTTGACCATGGTGCAAAAGTTTCTTGGGAAGCCAAATGCCTCTAAGACAAGAAACACAAAGTCCCATTCTATCTTATCATAGGCTTTTTCAAAGTCTAAAAGCAGCATTGTTGCTTTTTGTCCGGAGTTTTTTGCCTAGTTCATGGCCTCCCAGCTTGTCAATAGGTTTTCCAAGATGTACCTCCCCTTGATGAATCCAGTTTGATTTGGATTGATGATGTTAGGGAGGATATTAGCCAACCTTTCTATAGGTATTTTTCTAGTATTTTATATGACACATTCAAGAGGGTGATGGGCCTCCAATTCTTAACTAGGGCCATGTCTCCCTCTTTGGGGATTAACTTTATGATCCCTTTGTTGATATTTTTCCCAAGGGATCCTTTTTCAAAGTCTTCTTTGTAGACCATGAGTAGATCTTCACAAGTCCAATCTATAATTTTTTTATAGAACTTAGTCGGTAGACCATCAATTCCTGGAGACTTATCATTTTTAAGGGAGAGTATAGCCCTTCTAATCTCCTCCTTGGATATTTTTGCATTAAGTATTGTTGTTGCTCCATCATCAATCCTCTTAGGTGGGATCCCCTTGATGTAATCCCTTGCTCTGAAACAAGACTCATTTCCCCCTCCAGAAGTGAATAGGTCTTGATAAAATAGAAAAAACTACCTACTAATTGCTTCCTGCTCCACAAGAATATTGCCCTTGTCATTTATCTGATCAATCGGTTCTCTAGCTTGTTTCTCCTTTAGAACTCTGAGGAAGAATTTTGTTCCTTTGTCCCCATTTTCCAGCCAATTAATTTTGGCCCTAATTTTCAGACCTTTAACCCTATTGGCTTGAAATATCCTAAGGTTGTATTTGGCCATGGTGAGGCTATCAATAATTCCATTATCATCAAGATTGTTTTGGGCCTCAGATTCAGCTTTGAAAAGAATGTCTTGTAGAGTGTTTTCCTTTTTCCTCCTATCTTTGGATTTTTTCCTTCCTATAGTCCGGAAGAGAGTCTTCCATCCTTTAACATTTAAATCCCACCACTCAATGGGAGATAAAGATTTATGAAGCCATTTATTGATGGATCTAAGTGAGGATATAGCATTGTTAGCATCCTCATCCTTAAGGAGGTTGGTGTTGAGGCAAAAGCTTTCTCTGGGGACCGACTTAGCCAATCCACAAGTCTTAAGAATAAACTTGGCTCTTATTGGGTGATGGTTAGAGAGGGTATATGGGGTAACCTCCACCTTTTACCCATCCCTGATAAGAGCAGTTGCAAAGAAGGCTTTATTCAAATAGAATCTATCAAGCCTACATAAAACTCTCCTACCATTCTTTAGAAATTGGACCAGGTAAACCAGATATCCCTACACTCCTTTTATCCTTCAATGGGATCCTCAAGATTTAGATTAGCCTTTAGCCTTAGCCAATGAAATTTCTCAGTATCTTTCTAGGTAAGGCCCACCCCACCAAATTTTTCCTCTTCTTTTTCCAAAAACTTGAAGTCACCCCCAAGAATCTAGGGGATGTCTTGGAGAATGAGCATCCATTTCCAAAGCCTAACTTTGTCCCTGTAGTCATTAGGAGCATAGCCAGAGCATATACCAAAGCATACTTCATTTTTCTTAATGATTTCCCAAACAGACCTGTTGCAAGGAGACATTCCAAAATTAACTACAAACTAAATCCATCTATTGCTTATTAGGATGACAAATCCTCCCTTCCTCTGATCATGATTGGTCATCGGATAGGATGCCTCCTTCCAAATTACCTTAAGGCTAGTCTCAAGGGTAAATCCTATGGGTTTAACTTCTTGCAACATCACAAAGTCCTCTTTTTTTGAGCAACCATCCTTCTAACCATATGCTTCCTATCAAGGGTCTCCAGACCCTTGACATTCCAAGAGAGGCAGTTAATTTCCAATGCACTACTCATTGACTAGGTGGCTTTTATCACATATGAAATTATCAAAGCATTTAGGCAGTTTAGTTTTTGACACAATTCTTTTGGCCTCAAGTGGGGGTAACACCTCACTTAGTTTCTTTCTTTTGTCCTTCAAAATGAGGTTAGTTTCCTTCTCCTCCTACCCTCTTGAGGTATCCAAGCCTTTCTTATTTCTATACCTCCTAGTTTTTTATACTAAGAGCTCAATAGGAAGACCCTCTCCATCAGTGGTATCCCTAGTGGAGATGAAGCCTATGTCATCTGCAAAATCCATGCCCAATTGGGAGGCAAATCCATCTAAACTAACCACTCCATCAAGTGGGCTAAAGGTTGTCAGCGTTGATGTTCTAAGCAGCTTAGGGTTGTTTCTTCCAGCACACTTATTCCAAGGAGACACATAAATTAAATGATAGCCTAGTCAAGTATTTAATTTATATCCATTAAGTTTATTATCATTTACTTCCATTGGGCCGACCTATTTGAGTTGTGACCTCATTTTGTATATATACAAGGTTGAATTTGTCATTTGGATACATCGAGTTCATTCAACATAATTCACATTTCTATAGAAGTTCGCACTTAAGAAGCAGATCATCATTTTGTAGTAGCAGATCTATTTCAAGGAGAAACATATTCACTTATCTTTGCATCTAGGAGAGGTGCTAATATTCATTGTATCAAATTTGCCCTTGTGTTGGGCCTAAGTTGTAAGTAGATTTCTGCTCTTGTTCCTACAATATCTAAGAGAAATATTTGTTGGGTTTTTCTCCCTCGGGAGGAGGGTTTTCCAAGGGTATCTTGTTGTGTTTATTGTCTTATGTGTTGCAATTTTTCTGAGTGCTTTCAATTAGCAATTTTTCTGAGTGCTTTCAGTTATTTATCTTATCTATAAAACACTAACATGGTATCAGAGCGGGTTTGAAAAAGATGGAGATCAGATTCATTTTGCAGCACTCATTAATCTTTTTCCGTCTATTTCTTAAGTTTCAAGATTGTGAATGGTTTGAAATTCGAGGATAGACTCGAAGGATCTTATAACTACACATCATGGAGGTTCAGGATCATGCTCACCTTGGAAGAGAATGATTTGGTTGAGTTTGTGAAAACAAAAGTTCCCGAACCTGAGGAGGAAGGACAGAAGTTGCAGTGGAGGAAGAAAGATACTAGGGCAAAGAAAGTGTTGGTTGAGTCCGTTAAAGATCATGTTGTTCCAATTTTCTCCAAGTTGAATACAACAAGGGAAATGTTCAATACATTGGAAGAGATGTATGAAATCAACAACACACCAGTTGAGCACTTTCACTGAAGCAACAACTTCATCATGTGAAGATGGCGAAAGGAGAATCGGTGATTACTTCTTTCATGAGGATTTCAGAATTGAGAGACCAACTCTCCACAATTGGTCACTTGATTGATGACAAAGACTTGACCATGCTTTCTCTCAATGGTCTTTCGCTATCGTGGGAGTCGTTTATTCAAGGAATCAATGCAAGATCTAAACTTCCCAAGTTTGATCGGCTAAGGATCGACTGCATTTAGGAGGAGTCGAGACAAGTGGCTAGAGGTGTTGGTCAAAGTTCAACAAATGAGGATCTTCATGTTCTCACCTCTCATTCGTCGAAGAAAGGAAAATTTTGGAAGAAAGGATTCTTCAAGAGGAATCGAGAGAATGGAAATGATGGTGTTCCTGCCTTCAAAAGGAAGTGAGACTTATCCAAAGTTCAATTATTTCATTGTGATAAGTATGGCCACTTTGTGAAGGAATGTCCTCTCAGACCTAAGCAATAGGTTGCCACTGCAAATGTTGAAGAAGTCTTTCCACAAAAGGACTCATGTGATTATCTGTTCTATTCAACCTTGTCAAGAAATGTATCCATCGACACCAACACTTGGCTAATTAATAGTGGTGCCTCTCGACACATCACCGGATTCGGGGAGCATCTATCAAATTTGGTGGAGAATGATTCTAGTGAACAAGTCATTATTGGGGATGATGCTAGGTATTCTATGAAAGGAGTTGGGAACTCCTCTCTTCACTTGGATTATGGCATTTCATTTGAATGATGTACTATTCATTCCAGGCATCAAGAGAAATCTTGTCTCCATTTCAGCATTAGAAGACAAGGGTTATCAAGTTGTATTTTCGAAAGGCAAAGTTCTTATATGGGAAAAGAACTCCAACTTCGAGTCTGCTCGGGTAATTAGAGTTAGACATGAGTGTCTCTACAGATTATTTGCCACTGCAAATGTTGAAGAAGTCTTTCTGCAAAAGGACTCATGTGATTATCTGTTCTATTCAGCCTTGTCAAGAAATGTATCCATCAACACCAACACTTGGCTGATTGATAGTGGTGCCTCTCGCCACATCACCGGATTCGGGGAGCATCTATCAAATTTGGTGGAGAATGATTCTAGTGAACAAGTCATTATTGGAGACGATGCTAGGTATTCTGTGAAAGGAGTTGGGAACTCCTCTCTTCACTTGGATTCTGGCATTTCATTTGAATGATGTACTATTCATTCCAGGCATCAAGAGAAATCTTGTCTCCATTTCAGCATTAGAAGACAAGGGTTATCAAGTTGTATTTTCAGAAGGCAAAGTTCTTATATGGGAAAAGAACTCCAACTTCGAGTCTGCTCGGGTAATTAGAGTTACACATGAGTGTCTCTACAGATTATTTACTCATCCCCTTCAGGATCTTGTGCATGATTCTTCTAGCATGTGTGATCTTTGCAATCGAATATTGGATCACATTCACTTTTGAGTGTTACCTATCATGGAGAAGATGGTCACCGACCTTCTGAAATTCAACCAGGAACATGAAGGTACATGCAAAGGTTACGCCATAGGTAAGAATATAAAAGTTATGTTTCATTCTAGTGAAAGTAGATCTAAATGCATTATTGATCTCATTCATTCTGATTTATGTGGTCCAATGTTTGTCACATCTTCTAGTGGTTTCTTGTATTACATTATTTTCATTGATGATTATTCTAGAAAGACTTGGATTTATTTCTTGAGGTCTAAAGAATCTAAGGAGGTATTAGAAAGATTCAGAGAATTCAAAGCACAGGTGGAAAACTTGTCCGGGAAAAAGATCAAGGTTTTGAGATCTGACAACGGTGGAGAGTACCCCTCTGGTACATTCCGTGATTTCTATATTGAAGCAGGGATTAAGAGGGAGTTCAGTGTTCCTTTTAATCCTCAACAAAATGGTATTGTTGAAAGGAAGAACAGGTCTATTGTGGAAGCGGTTAAAGCAATTATTCATGATCAAGACCTGCAAATATCACTTTGGGCTGAGGCATCTAGGATAGTCGTCTATGTTCAGAACAGGAGTCCCCACAAGATCTTGGAGAATAAAACTCCTGAAGAAGCATTCTCAGGGGTGAAACTAGAATTCAGTCATCTGAGGATCTTTGGTTTTCCAATGTATGTTCATATTCCAAAGGAAAAGAGAACAAAGTTGGAACCTTCTGGTAAGAAGGGAATTCTGGTGGGCTATAGTGAGACATCAAAAGCCTACAAAATCTACATTCTAGGTCAAAAGTCTATTGAAATTAGTAGAGATGTCACATTTGAGGAAGATGTTGCATTCAAAAGATCCAAGGGCACTCATATGGAGATCGATGAAGAAGAACCTCCTCAAGATATGGAAATTGACCATGTTCCTAAGAATCAGAAGGAGGTTCTAGAAGATGATGATCCATCTGAGCCCTTGGAGCCTACTGATGGGCCTACATATTTTTTGATTGGAAGGAAAAGACCTCTTTGGGCTCGAAGGACAATGCAAGAGGCAGAAAGTTTTGCAACCCCAAGAGGAACTTTTAGAGAAAGTAAGAGACCCAATAAGTTCTCTAGTTGTGTAGCCTTGATGAGTCAGATTATTGAGTTAGAGCCTTCCAGTGTTGAGGAAGCTTCTAGTCAACAAGTTTGGAAAGATGTTATGACTGAGGAGTATCAATCCATACTTAAGAATGATGTTTGGGATATTGTTCCTAAACCAAAAGGAAAATTTTTGGTGCTTTCTAAATGGCTCTTCAAGATCAAGCATGCATATGAAGGGAGAATTGAGAAGTACAAGGCAAGATTCGTGGCTAGAGGGTTCTCACAAAAAGAGGGAGTTGACTATGAAGAAACTTTTTCTCCTTTGGCTCGGTATACTTCTGTCATAACCATTATTACTATTACTGCATCTAGAGGATGGAAGATTCACCAAATGGATGTAAAGACAACCTTTATGAATGGTGTAATAGAAGAAGAGGTTTACATTGAGCAACTCGATGGATTTGAGGTACATAGGAAGGAGTCTCATGTTTGCAAGCTGAAGAATGCCTTGTATGGTCTTAAGCAGGCTCCTTGTGCTTGGTATGAAAGGATTGATCGTTATCTATTGAGTCTGTGTTTCTCAAAGAATGATGCAGATTCTAACCTCTACTTCAAGGTAATAAATGGTGAAGATTTGATCTTGGTTTTGTATGTTGATGATTTGATTATCACTGGAGAAGAACATCTAATTCTAAAATGCAAGAAGGAGTTAGCCTCTGAGTTTGAAAAGAAGAATCTTGGTCTCATGCATTACTTCCTTGGCTTAGAAGTCTGGAAAAAGCCAAATGAGATGATTCTAAGTCAAGGCAAGTATACTATTGACATTCTGAAAAGGTTTGGTATGATTGATTGCAAGCCTATGTCTACACCTATGGAGTCAAACTTACATAAGTTGAAGGAGGCTGCAGCTAGTTCAGAACTGGTGGATTCTATGATGTATAGGCAGCTAATTGGTTCATTGATGTATTTAGTTAACACTAGACCGGATATTTATTATGCAGTAAGTGCACTTAGCTAGTTTATGTGTGAACCAAGGTAGATACATCTTGTTGTAGGTAAACATATCCTGAGATACTTGTGTGGCAGAATTGGATATGGGTTGAGTTATTCTACAGGTGAGGACTTGGAGTTGCATGGCTTTACTGATTCTGACTGGGCAGGGTGTGTCACAGATTGGAAGAGTACCTCTGGTTGTTGCTTTAGTTTGGGTTCTGCTATGATATCTTGGTACAGTAGGAAGCAGTCTTCTGTAGCATTGAGTACATCTGAGGCAGAGTATATTACAGCTTGTATGGCAGCTCATGAAGCAGTGTGGCTTTGTAAGCTCCTTGCAAGATTGTTTGGACAATTAATGGAGCCTACTATCATTCATTGTGATAACCAGAGTTGTGTGAAGCTTTTTTTCAATCATGTGTTTCATGATAGAACAAATCATGTTGAGATCAAGTACCACTATATCAAAGATATGGTATTGAGGAAAGCTATGCAGTTGAGGTTTATCAGTACTGATGAGCAGATGACAGACAGTCTCACCAAGCCTCTCTCCAGGATCAAGTTTGTGTACTTTCAAGAAAAGCTTGGTATGGTGGAGAATGTAGCCTTGACTGAGAAGGAGTCTCAGTATCAGTGATCCTATGTTTAATGCATTTCTCTATTGAGAGAGATTTGAGGTGCAAGCCCTTGATAATACATTTCTCTTTGAGATTTGAGGTGAAAGCCCTTGTTTCCACCCCCTGGGAGAACGATGGTGGATGTCATGTGTGTGACTCCATGACAGCATCACGTGAGGGAGTCCGTGATGATTTACTTGTACTTATGTTTCACCCTCTGGAGGAGCCAAGGTGAAAGTCACGTTGAGGTGACAACATCACATTGAGTGATGAGCACTTGTACATACCATATATGGAGATAGCCATGATTGTTGATATCACGATGAGGTGATATCTTATTTGTTTTTCATGATGAGGTGATAAGCTACTATATCACTATGAGGTGATATGTTTTGTGTAGCTGAAAGTATCATCCCTAGATGAGAGGGAGTGTTGATGTTCTAAGTAGCTTAGGGTTGTTTCTTCCAACGCACTTATTCCAAGGAGACATAAATTAAATGATAGCCTAGTTGGCTATTTAATTTATATCCATTAATTTATTATCATTTACTTGCATTGGGCCAACCTCCTTGACATTTATTGGAATTATTTATATTTTTCAAGTGGGCTGACCTGTTTGAGTTGTGACCTCATTTTGTATATATACAAGGTTGAATTTGTCATTTGGAGACATCAAGTTCATTCAGCATAATTCGTATTTCAACAGAAGTTTGCACTTAAGCAGCAGATCATCATTTTGTAGCAACAGACCTATTTCAAGGAGAAACATATTCACTTGTCTTTGCATCTAGGAGAGGTGATAATATTCATTGTATCAAATTTGCCCTTATGCTGGGCTTGAGTTGTAAGTAGATTTCTGCTCTTGTTCCTACAATATATAAGAGAAATATTTTCTACTTTTTTCTCCCTCAGGAGTAGGGTTTTCCCAGGGTATCTTGTTGTGTTTATTATCTTATGTGTTGCAATTTTTCTAAGTGCTTTCAGTTATTTATCTGATCTATAAAACACTAACAGTCAATGCCAACTTTACTATTTGATTTTCAACAATATTATCAGTTTCAGGAGTACAAACCATATCCTTGCACTCAAGAGTTGATTTCGAGACTACCTCAGTCCCCATTGGTTGGGGTAGCTCACTTATATTATCTTGTTTGAGAGAGTTCAATGCTTTGGGATTATCAATGGGTGTTTTGATGCTCACTCCAATTTTTTTGGAGGGCCAATTTCCAGAATGATCATGGGTTTTCAGCCTTTGAATTTCCTCTGTCATTTCAGTGAAGTTAGATTCTCTGAAAATTTTGTCATTAAATGAATATATCACTTTTTTGGGGTTAGAACTGGTTTCTTCGGTTCTCTTGGTTTGTCTTATTTTTTGAATTGCCAATTGTTGCACATTAAGCCTGCCAATATTAGGATGTTCTTTAGTTTCATTTACCCAGGGCAGAAAATTGCCTTCCTCATTGTTATTATTCATTCCCTTTGAAAAAAATATTGACATCGAATTGTTCAATGCCTGAGTTAAATCATTTGAGCTTTCTTTATTTCTATTGTGGTTTTCTTTAGAGGAGATATTATTATTTTTTTATCAGATTCCTGTGAGTGGCCACTATCTTTAGCCCTTCTCAAGGAGTTTAATTCCTTCCCTCCCTCTACGGGAGGGCTGCTAATTGTAGAATTATTTCCAAAGGTTGAGGCCTTGTTATTCTTGTTTTTGATTAGCGGGCAATTCCTTGTAATGTGTCCCTCTTTGTGACAAAGATAACACACATTTAATCCTTTGACAGTTTCCATGATACAGGAAATGCTTCTTGTTTTGAGTTTAATTTCGAGGACTTGCGGTAGATCCAACCCTGGTGTTAGGGAGACTTGGACCCTCACGTCCAAATGGGGGAGAGGGCTTTTGGTTTGATCCATTCTTAGGACCTTGCTAAATGGTTCAGGCATTAGAGGGACAAATTTCCAGAGCCGAGGAGGCACATTTTTTATTACCAACCATCAAGGGTTAGACAAAGCCAAGACCTCCTCTTCCAAGGCCTCTGGGTGCCATGCCAGGGCACAAAAAGTTAGTTTCCCAACCATCTAGAATTCTTTATTAATCACTTCTTGTTCATATTTAGGGTTGTTAAAGAAAACCACAAAAATCCCTTTTTGCACCATTCTACAATAGTAAAAATGAAACCCTAGTTTATTTTCCTAGACATTCTTAAACCATTCATCCATACACTTCCTAGCCAGGACCCTATCAAGATCAATGGTGGCAAAGAAATTTGTAGAATTGGAAAGTTTAACATCCTCCTCTGAAATTGCACTGAGCAAGGAATAATTTGGGACCAAAACAGACTTCAAGAGAGGAGGCGGCGATTGCTTACCTTGTCCCTCGAAGCCATCGTTCAAGAAAAAATTACCCAATCTGCCACAAATCTTGCACCTTGAGGAAGCCTTGCCCGCTCACCCACCACGTGTTCCTGAAATATTTAACAGCTTGTTTGGAAGACTCATCAATGGTAGCACCATTAAAAGATTTATCGGGGGGATTTGTATCCCCCTCCATCATTAATGCAAAAGCCCTCAAGACCTTCGCACATGGCTTGGCACAAATTTACGATTGCAACTGAGAGAACCCTGTCACACCCACACCACACCAGGGCAAAATGTAAGCACCAACACCGCCAAAGAAGTATAGTTCATACTGAAAATATTACCAAGAGGGGTGGAGGAGGGCCAAGCCTCCTCCATGGGTGCTTGAGGACACCCACAGAAAGAAATTTTCACATGCACAACCAAGTTGCAGAGATTTTTCAAATCTGCCAATTCCCTCCCAAGTAGGTTTCTTTTCATGACGATATGAGAAGCTTTCATGGAATTGCAAGCTTTTACAGAAAGTTCATCAAGAACTTTAGTCAAATTTGTGCACCAATCTTGGACACCATCAAAGGAGGTAATATGGGTAAGTTTTCTTGGACCAATGAGACTGATAAAGGGTTTGAATATCTAAAAAAGAGAGTAGCAACACAGCCTATACTTGTACTCCTTGATTTTGATAAGGTTTTTACTATTGAGTGTGATGCTAGTAACCAATCAATAGGGGCTATCTTGAGCCAAGAAGGCAGACCGGTTGCATTTTTCAGTGAGAGGCTTAATGAAGCAAAGAGGAAGTATTCTTCCTATGATTTGGAATTGTATGCTATGGTCCAAGCCCTCAAAAAGTGGAGGCACTACTTGTTACCTAAAGTTTTTTTTTTTTATACTGATAAACACGCTTTGAATTTCTTGAATGCACAAGACAAACTCAATCATAGGCACATGAAGTGAGTGGATTCTTTACAAGCCTATACATTCATAATAAAGAATAAGAAGGGCCAAGCAAATAAGATGGAAGATGCTCTCAGTAGAAGGGCACTTGTAGTGCAAGAGATCCAACTCTAAAGTATGGGGGTTGATGCATTGAAGGACATGTACCATGAAGACTCAGATTTCAAGGAGGTGTACAATTTTTGTGAGCAAAATTTGAATAATTTTTATGGTGAATACTCTAATTTTTTGTTGAAAAATAGTTTTATCTTCAAGGGAAGTCAATTGTGTGTACCTAAATGCTTAATGAGGGAAAATATTATAAAGGAGAAGCACAATGGGAGCCTTGGAGGTCATTTAGGCCTTGATAAAACCTTAGAACAAGTGAGGAGGTTCTATTATTGGCCAAGGTTGAAAGTGGATGTGAGAAAGTATGTGGAAGGATGCACAATATGCCAAAGAGAAAAGGGAACTTCATCAAATGCAAGGCTCTATCAAGCTCTTCCCATTCCCAATAGGTCTTGGGAGAGTGTAAGTATGGATTTTGTATTGGGGCTTCCTAGGACCCAAAGAGGTTTTGATAGTGTTTTTGTGGTGGTTGATAGGTTTAGTAAGATGGCTCATTTTCTTCCTTGTAAATGTACCAATGATGCATCTCATATAACAGGCCTCTTCTTTAAGGAGGTTGTTAGGATACATGGAAATTTTAAGCATTATTTCTGGTAGGGATTCTAAGTTCATTGGTCACTTTTGGAGGACCTTATGGAAGAAACTTGGCACCAATCTATCCTTTAGCTCTGCATACCATCCACAAATGGATGGAAAAACTTAAGTGGTGAATAAATCATTGGTAAATCATTGGGTATCTCTTAATATGGCTTACTAAGGAGCATGGAAAAGCTTGGGATCTGATTTTACCTCAGACCGAATTTGCATACAATGACTCCATGAATAGGAGCATTGGTAGGAGCCCTTTTGAAGTAGTTTATGGCATGCACCCTAGAGGATTATATGAACTAAGAGATCTATAAGGAGTTGATAAGATAAGTGCTCAAGGAGAGGACCTTGTTGTTACAATCAGGGATATTCATCAACAAGTGAAGGAAACCCTTCAAAAGAATGTGGAGAAATACAAAGAAAAGGCAGATTTGAAGAAGAGGGATGTCCAATTAAAGGTTGGAGACTTGATGATGGCACACTTGAAGAAGGAGAGACTTACACAAGGAAATTATACCAAACTCATGATGAAGAAGATAGGACCTTGCAAGGTGGTCCACAAGTTTGGCCAAAATGCTTATGAAATAGAGCTACCTCCTGGGGTGGCAATCTCTCCTATTTTTAACATTTTTGATTTGTACCCTTTTAAAGCTTGTGTGAATTTAGGGGATGAAATAGGTCCAACACCAATGGAGGATGAAGATTGGGTCAAGGAACTACTCCCAAGCCAACCTATGACTCTTGAATGCAACCTAGACACCAAGGAGACAAACAGGACTAGAAGGAAGGTCTATAAGGAATATCTGGTAAAGTGGCAAGGTCTACCTAAAGAGGATTCTACCTAGATGTCTAATACTAACATTAAATAACATGGTACTATTGTAGAAGACCTGATCTCAAAGAGGACTTGAGATCTTTTTCTTGCTTGGGAGTATGGTGCAGGAACACCTATGGGTCCAATGGGCCTAGTATGTTTTGGTTTTGGATTTGTGATGGAATAAGGTCCTAAGGACCACTTAAAATGTTTTGTAATAGGTCTCCTACGTTTCTTGTTGAGTTTTTGATCTTGGTGATCAACTTCATTGTACAAACAAGGTCTCCATCCTCATTTTGTAAGTCTGGTGCACCTTGGAAAATTAAGAAATAAGAATGTCATGATGCAAATAGACACCTGAGGGGATTCACCTTGATAATTAGAGGGATTTTTAGATTCCTTTTGACACACTTTTTTAGTCAAGTTGATGCAAGTTGCACAAATTGCCTTAACTAGGCATTTAAGTGTCAAAAATGAGGTTTTTATGTTCCCAACGGGCAACTAATTCAAAATTCAGTTGCAAGACGTTGGAGGGAGTTTGTGAGACCTCAAATATTCCTCTCTTGGTTGAGGAAAGGTTGTTGATGATGATTGGAAGGAGTTTTCAATAAAAAAATTGTTGTTTTCTTGAGTTTTTATGAGGAAATTGTTGTTCTTGTACTTGGTATAGACTATACATTCACTTGCATGCTTCAATGCTATAATGGTTTGAAAATTGATTGATTAATATTCTTTTTTGCATTGGAGTGGTGAGTTTTCATCAAAGAACAAGAGAGATATGTGTTTTTCTATCGGGTGGTCTGGAAACCCTCAAAACCAGGGTTTTGAGTGAAAAATGCTTATTTCTTCCATTCCCACGTTGTAAAATTGTTCAATATTGGTGGGATGGAAGATATAGGTGTGTAATATCATTTTATTAGGGTTTTGGAGAACAACAAGATATGTGGTGGGAGTTGTGCATGGTTATAGGCTTGACATCTCCATGTGGTAGGCATAATTGTTAAGCAAAAAGTTGAGTTTTTGCTTGATTATGAGAAATCCATCAAGAGGGAACTTAGGAATGTTGGTGAAAGGTTCAAAAAACCTATAGAATTCTGAATTGAGGCTTTGTGGTGAAGGGGAGAGCCTAGATAGCCAGGACCCAGGTGTAGGTCTACCAATTAGGCCTCTTGGAGCAGCGATAGAATAGGTCGTAGTGAAATTTTCATTGACAATCAAGGGGAAATGTTTTGAGGCCTTGTGGGAGTCCATATTGGTGCCTAAATCCAATGGTTTTATGTCATAACAGTCTCCTGTGTGAATTTTAAATTTACTGTCCTACCGGGCAAGGGCTATAAGCCTTTAGAGAAAAAGAGGCCTAAGTCATTATAGTGATGAATGTGTGATGTATCCTAAGTGAAATAAGGGGTTTTGAACCTTGGATTGTTCCTTTTAGACATGTTCAAAGTGTCCTAAGTCTGGTGAGAGACCTGATTTTATGAGCCCTAGGTGTGTTGGGCTCCATCATTGAAGGAATAGTGGAGTTGATGACTCCTCATAAGAGTATTTGAGAGAAGCATTGTGTGAAGTTTCTTTGCCATTTGTGGTTGAGTGTTTTCCTTCCCTACCACTCTGCATCACAAAATAGGTAATAACAAAACCTATATAAAGGCTTACTGCCAGAATAGGACATAATTTCCATAAAGGCTCATAATCAAGGCCCATTGTCAGAATACAAAAAGAAGAGAGAAGAAATGTTACATAAAGAACATGATCTCAATGCAACAAAATATCCACCACAATAGCTTCAACACCTTCACAGTTTGTTTGAATGATTGTAGACACCTTCTGCTCACTGCATCTGGTAATAAAACACTTGAAAGTTCACACTACTCTACTCAATTTTGCATCACATACTTCACACACACACATCTATCTAGCATCTATCTTCACCTCCTTCATCAATTTAACTCATACTTATACCATCCTCAACCTTGAAACCCTTTCCAAGGTTGACAATACACCTCAAACGTGCAAATTCAAATCAGGTCAGCACTAAAACATTCACGTGATTAATAGGAATGAAGGCAGACCACACAAATCCTTAGCTAAGACCCAAATCTATCCTAACATGCCTCAACATACTTCCAAAAACTTCAAATATTCTTCACATACAGTCTAAACACCAAGTCAGTCCTTACCCATGCAAACACCATTAAACTTTTAAGTGCATACTTCATCAACCCCAAGACAACTTGTGAATCACAAACCATGCTTCAAAACAATCTAGAATATTCCTCTATCATCCTGAAATCCATCAAACTCCTTGATAATAACTTTCACCCGAAGAATGTACAAGCCCGGTACATCTAAACAACACTGTCAAACACTATAACTCAGAAGACCATATTTCAAAACACCAAACCATGAATCCTCTTGAAAAAAAAAGAAACCAACACCATCAACATATCTTTGAAATCACAAGCCCTGAAGCACGACTGTGGAGAAACGCTGAGCCAAAACATTTCTCCTAGACACCTTTGTAATACATAGTCACACACTAGTGAACACAACTTCTACTATACAACGATCCAACATTACCATCTCTTGAATATAACATCTCTGAAAATCTCTTACGAACATACCTAAACCACACAGGCATAGCATCAACACAAAAGAAATGTGGAGCACATCTAGGATCATATTCTAAACCACTGAACACACCTTCATCACATTGTTTTCTCTTTTCTTCAACTTTTCTCAAAATACTTTGGAAACCAAGCACCAAATACATTAGAAAGATAGCTCCATGTACTCACAAAACTTCCTCAATATCTCAACTATACATACATACCCATATAGTTCAATTAACACTTCTTTCATCAACTAGTTGACACCAATGACAACAAAAGCTTGTTGAGATCAATGACAACACCAATCTACTCATACTTACAACATATTGGACTACTTCTTCATATGGGTCACCTTTTTCTCATGGAATTTCCATTTTTTTTATCTATTATCTTCATCCCACTATTAATTACTGCAACCTTGGTTCTTTGACCTTAAACATTTAATATTGCCCATCTCAAGATTGATGTGTCATTTCCTTCACCAACCAGCACAACAACCTCCAAGTGTAAGAATTCATATTGTGCTACAACTTCTTTTGACTCAAATATTTGAGTGTTTTCCTCTTGTCCCCTTTCACCATTTATCAACGCCCCTTTAACTTGATGATGAATAATAAATATGAAACCCTTACAAATATTTGGGTGAAACAAGAACAAAACTCATAACTAATACTCATGCACTTATAAATTATCTTATGACGGACCATTAGAGTTCAATAGGTTTTATAATACTTAGACAATGTTACCCTGCATTCTCTTCTAAACTCAAACATTAATCTATGACTACCACAAGGAGCTACAAAATTCTTATTTCTACTTTAACAATGATGCTATTACTACAATCATTAACTATTATGAACTTCCATTCATAAGTTTCATAGGTTGCATGCCTTACCATCATGATGTTCATCAATGTGTCTTGCACCATTTCATTAGCCTTGCAACATGGTGAACCTTCCTCATGGACTACTTTGAAACGTGGAGGATATCTTAGGAGTTGGGTGTCTTCCTTAGACTTCTTCGACACTATCAAAAATCAAAACCCTAAAACTTTCCTTACTATGCAAGTTAAACCAAACTAAAAATATCCTTCTTTCCCTTGGCACATAGGCTTTAATCAAAAACTCCTTTTCCATTTTTCCAAACATTTTAAACACCAAAAGTGCCCTTTTAATAAATTTTAAAATGTCTCTAATAAAGTACTCTTTTCAAAAGACAAAACCATTAACATCTTTGGCAACCTCTAAGAGATGTTTTCTTGCTAAACATGGTGACCAACTACCTTATAGAGTCCATTAGGCATAGGAGTCATGAACAAACTTGAAAAACATACTAAAATTAAACCTTGCATACTATTTAGCATACTCAAAATAGTTTTTAACACCTTCCAACCCACCCAAATCTACCTAAGAAGACTCAAAACAAGACTGAAACTAACTGACAAACAATGCATTAGCACTTGGAGGAATGAAAAGACACCTAAAACGTATGTGCAACAACACTTATTGACTCAAAAACCTTAGCTAATACGTACAAAATATTGATCATACCTCAAAACAAAGTTTGAGGTGTATCCCATTAACTAGGATAGGAAGTATCTCTCCATCTATTTTAGATAACTAGAAGGCATTGTGTTCTTTGCACTCCATAATGATGAAAGGACCACTCCATATGGCATCAAAATTTGTGTGTCTCCTAGGCATACTCTTAAGTTCATCCCACTCAAGCACTACATCTCCTTCCTTGAACACCCTTGGTGTTGCCTTCTTGTCAAAAGATTTCTTTAGTAGTCCTTGGTGAAATTCTATGGTTTTCATGGCGTTGTCTCTTGCTTCTTCAAACCCCAGTAACTATGCACATATAACTACCATGGGGCCTTCTTCTTAAAGCATCTCAAGCTGATTGAATATGTCAAGTGTTGGAAGTTCAATGGAGAAAGGCAAGCTTGCTTCCTTCCCATAGACCAACACATATGGTGAGTTTCCTATTTCCCTTTTTGGAGTTATACTATCTACCCAAAGGGCAGCTTTTAACTTGGTGTGCCATGTTCTTTGGTTATCTTCCATGGTTATCTTAATGATCTTGATCAAATTATTGTTAGTGGATTCAACCAAACCATTTCCTTGAGGGTAATAATTTGATGAAGTACTCAATAATATACCTTATTTTATAGCCCACTCACCAATTCTTATACTACTGAAATCCAAAGCATTGTCTAAAATAATGGAGTTAGGAACTCCAAACCTTGTTATCAACTCCTCATAAAAGTTCAAAACATCACTTTCAATTGCTTCTTTGAGGGTTGTAGCCTCTGTCCATCTTATGAAATAATTAGTGGTAGTCAAAATCCACTTGTGACCAACATTAGATGGAGGATGTATTGCCCCAATGAATTCAATACCCCACTTCATGAAGGGTTGTTCAAATTGTATGGGCTGCAAAGGAAGAGCTAGCAACCTTTCTTTTCCTGCAAACTTTGCACATTTGACACATTTCCTTGCCCATTCATGGGCATCTTTAAAGAGGCTTTGATAATAGTACCCAACCCTCATAATTTTCCAAGTTGTGGTCCTTGGAGAAAAATGACCACCAAATGTTTCATCATGAAATTCATGAAGTACCTTGTCAACTTGGTTAGTATCTATGCATCTTAATAAGACTCCATTATTATCCTTTCTAGAAATCACATCATTGACAAGTAAAAATGGAATGGACTGCAATCTGAAATACCTTCTTTTTGCCTTGTGCAAGCCATGTGGACACTCACCGGCTTGAAGATAATGTACCATTTCATGTGTCCAACTAGTACCCAATGACATTGCAACAGTTTGTGGCTCATTATTTGTCATGAGGACAACTTCTTGAGTTTCTTCATCATTTTCTAACCCAACAGCTAGTTGTTCACACAGTCCCTTACCTCTTACCAACTTTTTAACTTTGATTTCCACATCGTATTCCATCACTTTGGTGATCCATCCAACCCTTTTGTCACTCAAATCTTTAGTCAATAAAAACTCTTTAAAAATTGGGTGAGCAACCATCAATTGAATCTTGTTATTGGAAACCAAATGATAAAAAAAAATTGAGACTTCTAATCACAACAAGCACATGCTTCTCAACAAAAGAAAACCTTTTCTCGTAACTTTCTAAGCCTCGACTAAAAAATGTTGTTAGTTGCTTCAAACCATCTTCATTATGATGTACCAACATATCATAGATGGTATCTATGCTACCAAAAGAATAAAGGATGAAATCTTTGGAAAAGTTAGGATTTACTAATGTAGGTGTTGTCATTAATACTTCTTTGTTGGCCTCAAAACTATTTTTTCTTCTCTTTTCCAGCTAAAACTCACATTATTCTTCAACATTGTAGTTAGATGCCTCAAAATATTGGCTACATCAGGTATAAACCTCCTTATGAAATTGATTCTACCAAGGAAACTTTGTAGCCCCTTCTTATGACTAGGCAAAGGTAAAGCAAGAATGACACTCTTTTTGGATCAATGGCAATTGCATGTTTTGAGACCACATGTCCAAGGAGTTTACCTTCATGGATAACAAAGATGCAATTTTGGGGGTTAAGGGATATGCCATATTCCCTGCACCTATCAAACACTTGCCTTAAAAGAGAGATGTTCAACATTTTTTGAAAAAATAGTTATGTCATCAAGATAAATCAACACCAATTTGTAGATTAACCCTTGGAAAGCTATATCCATTTCCTGTTAAAAATTTGCACCAACATTGGACAAACCAAAGGGAATTCTCTTGTATGCCATTGAAATAAAGGAGGGGTTAAAATTTATTCAAAATATAATAAATACAAAGCAAGGGCATCAAACAACCCTATCAAGATCCACTAAGTGATCCAACTAAAGAGAAAAATTTGCAGGTAATTGATCATGCTCTCTAATATTCCAGTTTTGCCTTTGATCAAAAGTCCATTTGGCCAGACAATCCACAACCCCATTCCACTCCCAAGGGATATGATCACACAAATGAAGAATCTGATTAACCACCAACTAACGTCCTCAGAATACTGTCGAGTCAACATATGCACCACCACCTGTGATTCTGACTCACAGATCAGACCGCTCCAACCAAGAGCACAAGGACGCTCCACTGCATGCAAAATAGCTAAAGCCTCCATCAAATTATTGGTATGATGACCTTTAAAAATAGAAAAGATGAAATGAACACTCCCCATGCTATCTCTACCCACTCCACCAATGCCAGCAGGGCTAGGGTTGCCCCTCGAAGACCCGTCCGTGTTGATTTTTAGACTGCCATGTGGAGGATGGCTCCACTTCCCCTCCCTGTTGATCTTTCAGAGGGGGTGTCTACATCTCTTCCTCATAAGCTGGCAGTGTGGAGGAGGAAGATGGAGATGGGTGTAGCAACTAACATCAACAGGATCCACAGTGTCTGAAAGATCACACTTTGCCGAAACAGTTTCCCCCAAAGAGTGGAGAATCTTCCACCACAAATTCTTGGCCTCCAACAACTTGTCTTGAAAGATCCGTCGATTCCTCTCCAACCAGATATGCCAAAGAATAAAGGAAGGGCCAAGAGTCCAGGCAACCTGAAGAAAAGAGGTTTTGACTAGGGCCTTGCCCCACTGATCAAAGAACTCAACCAAAGATGTGGTGTGCTAGCAAGTTTGATTCCACACCTCCCACCACAAATTCCAAATATGTCTGGAAAAAGAGCATTGGAAGAAGAGATGAGAGACACTCTCCTCACTAGCATGACATAATACACACTACGAGGGGCCCTAAAAACCACGCTTGCATTAATTATCCCATGTAAGACATCGATTGTGGACCACCAACCATAAGAAAAATGCATTTGGGCCAAGATAACTTGTACCAAACATGCTTTGACCAGGCAACCCGAATGTCCCCAAAAGTCTGTCGCACCGACTCACCATACCCAACAAAGATAGAAAACTTCCCAGACACATCACTATTAGCCCAAGCCAAAACATCATTACCAACCAAGGTAGTGCATTCCCGAGACTGAAGAAGTTGAGCCAACTCAACCCTTTCCTCTGCCGAACCTCCAGGAGGCCATTTAGAAGGAATTTTCTAGCAATGTCGAACAACTGAGCCATAATCATAAGCAATCTTATAATGACTAACAGTGACCCAACTGACAGCGGTAAAAATATCACAAAGGGGTTGCAAGTGAGGATAAGTAGAAAGGATAGAAGGATGGCCATCCCACAAGTCGAGCCAAAAAAGAGCTTGTGATCTCGAAGAGCATATCTAGAAAAGACCCTTCTTAACCAACTGAGCCCCAAGTTTTAGAGTATTCCAGATCATAGAACCCCTTCCAACCAAAGGAAAGCGAGGAACATCAAACTCAACAACATCCTTAAGATACTTATGGGTAAGGATACGGGCCCAAAGTTGATCTTGGCTAGAGCACCACCGCCAATATAACTTAATCGCAAGAGCCTTCCCATTCAAGATAGCAGAATGCAAACCAAGGTTGCCCTCTTCCTTAGGTCGACACACAATTTCCCACTTAACTAAGCTCCATTTAGTAGCTGATAAATTGCCATTCCAGAGAAATTGGCATGAAAGAGCATCAAATTCCCTAAGAAAGTACATGGGAGCCGCTTGAACCAAGCACTTGTAGATAGGAAGGGCTTGAATAACAAACTTAAGAAGAGTCAAGCGAGCAACGAAAGATAACCAATGATGAGTCCAATGATTTACCTTCTACCACAACTTTTCAAGCAAAATCTACCAAGAGGACCTTGGATGCCTGGCAACAGTAAGAGGAATGCACAAATACATAAAGGGAAGAGTCCCAATCTGAAACCGCAAAATGTCAGCAATGCGTCGCTAGATAGCTAGAGGAGTGTTAAAGAAGAAAATAGAAGATTTAACGTTATTAACTTTCTCTCTTGAAGCTACTAGATAAATATCCAAGGATTGTCTGAAGGCATCCACTTCTCGAAGATGAGCCAAACCCATAAGAGTAGTGTCATTCATAAACTGGAGATGTGAGAGATGAGGTAAACCATTCCCCCATTGCCACCCATGAATCAAACCTTGTGAGTCGCAAAACTTAAGAAAACGGCCTAAACCCTCAGCCATAATGATAAACAAATAAGGGGAGAGAGGATCCCCTTGGCGAAGGCGCCTGGATGCACCAAAAGGCTTTGAAGGTTCCCCATTCATAAGAACAGAGAAGGAAGAGGAAGCAACATAACTCATGGTCCAACTCACCCAATCCGAACTAAAACCAAAAGATAAGAGAATTTTTTGAAGAAAACTCCATTTGAATTTGTCATAAGCCTTAGCCATATCTAACTTAATGAACATAGATCTGTCTTTAGAAGTTGCCATAGAATGAATAACCTCATAAGCCACCACCACCCCATCAAGAATTTGTTTTCCAGCCACAAAACCTCCTTGTTCATCAAAGATCACAAAAAGACAAGATTTGAGCCTCTCTATAATCAACTTAGTGATAATCTTATACACCACATTACAAAGCGCAATAGGGCGAAAAAATTTGAGCTTATTCGCACCTTCCTTCTTGGGAATTGTAGACATGAAAAATGTACAAGATCGTTTTGGCACACCTGATCCCAATTACTAACAACGTTTCCTCTTAAATCACATTCTCAGCATTTCATCACATTCTATCTCTTAATTTAATAAATCATTATTTATTGGATTAAGTCTTCCTCTTTCAGTGACTAAATTAATCAATTTAATTTAATTAACCTTATATTTCTATTTAATTAAATAAATCATTTTATTTAATTAAAATCTCTAAAGTCCTCCTATTAAATTAAATAAATTAAACCTTATTTGATTTAATCTAACATATTCCTTCTTGATTAAATAAATCAAATTATTTATTTGATAAATCACTTTCTCTCAATTCTTGACTTAAATCAATTCATAAATCTAAGTCTAAATTATCACATCACCTAATTCTTCATTAATTTAATCAAAACCATGTTTAAGTTAATCCATTTCATTAAATTTCTCTAGAGAATGCAAGTTGCACAATAAATCAAATACTTTGATTTATTAATTCATCCATTTTCCCTCACAAAGCATCAAAAGGGAATATTCCTTCATTTGAATTCAAAAAGGCCAAGTGGACTTGGTCCTTCCAACAAGGCATTCAATGCCTCTTACATGTCCTTGACCTTGAGCCAAGTGACATTAACTTCATTTCTCTTCCCTCTTCAACAAGTCAACTCACCATTTCAAATTCAAATTTATGCATTTATTGGCACATTGGCCAAAACTTGCACATTCCTCATCCAATCACATGTGGACAAATGGCACAATGCCATTGGATTATCTTTTGTCCCACATTGCTTAATCTTGCTCACTTCTTCCAAATAGAAATCTATAAATTGGAGACTCTTCTCCTCAATCTTCATCCACAATTCATATGCAAAGTTACTCTCTACAATTGAGAACTAATTTTGCTCATTTCATCCATACATTCCTCATATTTTCACATTTGCACCAAGGTTATGCTCAAATCTCTTTGGAGATTTGACCATTTCAAAATTCACATATCATTGCTAATTAGGAATTGGGAAAGGGCCAATTGCAACACATAATTGACACCAATTCCCCCATAAGATCATCATTCTATTGACTAGATTAGGATTTATTTTCATACTATTTAAGTTTTGTTCTTCATTTCCTAATACTAGTTTAAATAGGTGGATTTCATGGGGAATCCTTCATATTTGCATGCATTTTGATCTAACACTAACAATGTTTGTCGTCTTTGTGCATTTGTAGATTTAGGGGTTCACATTTTGGTGTTAGAGGGAGGGGATGAATCGAAAAATTCACTCACATTTTTAAAATTTCATGGTTTCTAACGTTTTCTTGCAGATACAGGCAAACTAGCCCGTGCAGTGCTATATCGCACCGCCTTCAGCTCTGCGGCGCAATACTTCGCCGCTTCCAGAACCACGGCTCCATATTCATCTGCGGTTGAATCCTCCAAACACCACCGCATATTCTCGCCAGTCATTTTTTTGAAAATTCCTAAGTCAACCGCGCAGGTCCTCACTCCGTTACATTCACCACCGCAGCTCTATTTTGCGCCGCCCCTTCTCCAAACTCCACCGCGTCACCTTTCCCGCCTAAAATTTTAAATTTTTAAAGAAGGTTGCTTCCAAACTACACCGCGGGCCTCTGTCGTGCCGCTTTTGTGCTCTCTACCTCTGCAGAGCACCGCCCAAAGTCACCCGCGCGATGCTATATAGCGCTACCTATCTTTCAAACTTCATCGCTTCTCCAAACCCCGTCGCGGGAAGACGGTAAAATTTTAAATTGACATGTGTTTTTTAAATTTGGGATTTTTTAACCTTTAATCTAATTTCTTGTCTTTATTGCTCTTTGTTTTTCTGTTATTTTTTGCAGGTTGGAGCAAAGGAAGAAGTCATCATGATATCATGCGTACCAAACCAAGTGTTTTTAAACACTAAAAGTGTTCTTTAACATTTTTTTAAGAAATTTGTTAGGAATCTTTGACCTTAGGATCACTAACTTTACTTTGGGTTTTAAAAAGAACAATCAAATTTTTCATGACACCATGCTTATGTTGTACAAAGTGTTTTTAAACACTAAAGTGTTCTTCAACACTCTTTAAGGAATTTGTTAAAAATCTTTGATCTTAGGACACTAAATCTCCATTGGGCTCTAAAAAGAACAAAAATTTCTTTTCAAAAGTTGCCAAGGGGCTAAAAAGAACTTTAGGAAAACACACTAAATTTTGTTGAAAAGGTAACAATTGAACAAGGCAAACTCACATTTCCATTTGGTGCTTAAAAATAAGTCATCATTCCTTTGAGGTTTAAAATGAACAAATGTTTTCCATGTTTTGCAATCTTTTTTACAAATTAATATTATCCAAAATGTGTATGCGCTTCTCTCGCGCTTCATTGCGATCTTGAGAATCAAAAACATTTTGGTAATATTAGGTTGTTAAAAAGATTGCCTCCACATTTCAATTTGGGCACTTAAAATTGAACAAAACATGCGAGCGTGAGCACGACATATTGCGGAGTTTTTCCCCTTTGTTTTTCAACAAAGGTTGTGTAAACGACGGGATATGTTAGCTCGCTTTTGTTTATCTTAGAGGGCCTGCCTTGTAGGAAAAAGTAATTACCCAAGAGAACGACCCAACCGGGAACACGCTAAAGCCAAGCCACTTCCAACCGATATATAAGTGTGGATTCTTGAGGAAAGTTCAAGAATCATGAGGATTATTTCGACGAGATGGACAGCAATGGACTCTCACCGATATTGGATAATCCCCTACGAATGGAATGCCCGAATTAGAACTTTTTGTTTAGAAAAAGTCCAAAACCTTGTCTATCTTATTGGTGGAAAAGTTCATGTCCTTTAAAGCCGCCCCACATTATACATGCGGTCTTGTTGTGGAAATGGAAAGTATGCCATGGGAGATTCATGGGTACTAATGCTTGGCTGACCCGAATAAGTGAGTGTCATGGAGGGGAGCTAGTGTGGTCAAGCATTTAGCCATTCGCACAAGATATGCGCAGCTGGATTTATCCAAGTGGGAACCCAACAAGATATTGCCTCATCATCCTAGAAGTGTAAAAGTGCTTGGAAGAAATACATTGTTTGATCTTGAAAACATTTGAAAACAAACATTCACAAAAACCTTCAAATCTCAAACCCTTTGTGAGAAACAAATACTCTTGACGATTTGGACACTCTTGCTTTCCCTAGGGATCATATTCCTAGAGGTTTCTAAGTGCACAAATTCTACCGTCATTTGTTTTCAACAAGCTTAAACATAAGGAACTTTTGCCCTATTTTCCTCGATTTCCGCACAATGGACCTTGTGGGATGAGGAAGACAATGGGACACTAGACATATAGTTTGAAACCTAAGCAAGCAAGTGTCTTGGATAAAAAGAATTTCATTAAACCAAGATAAAGAAACAAATTGAACTTCATGTGTGTTGTTTCCAATGATTTCCCGCAAGATCAAAATCCCAAAGCCAAAGTTCAAGAAAGTTAGTCTAAAAATCCATGAGCAACGCCTTGAGATGCTCCTTGAAGTAAGGGAAAGACTTGTATACAATTTTTACAAAAAAGCCTCAAGGAATAATCCCGCATTGTATGCATTTTATTGTCAACAAAATCCTGAACTTTTTGAAAGGTTTGCTTTTCTCCCATAGGAAGTCTAGCATGTTTTTCAATACCGAGGTTTTTTAGAGAGAGTCATGTCTGGGATAAGGTTCAAGATCAAAGTTTTCATTCTCATTCATTCCTTCATCAAATCTCATTTCATCATCAAACCTTTTTCTTGAACTCTAGAAGCAATCATCACGCTAAACTTAGAAGGCTAAATCAACACCCCCTATCTTGGCTTAACACACCTAGCCAAAATAGTCTCAACCATTGGACAAATTTTTCTTTAGGATAGCACAAGTTCCTAAAGTCTATTAGTTCACAATTACATTGGCTTAACACACTTAGCCAATTCATCCATTTGTGCAAGTTCCCCTAGGATAACGCAACTTCCTAGGGAATACAACTTCACAAACAATCCTATTTGACTTAACGCATCTAGTCAAATTATCATGATCAATCAATTCAAAAGCCCTTACAACTTTAGCATATACCTTCAAGAGTTCTTCAAAAAGGTTTTCACTCACTCATCCCATTCATTTAGCCCATCACCGTTACCACCATCTTTGATCTTTTGGCTTTCCTAGTTTCTTCTCTTTTGAACCCAAAGGGTTAGGATCAAACGATCCCTATTTTTATGGTTCAAACTAGATCTCAATACAAGAAGAACATGGAGAATATCAATGACATATCAACTTCTGTGGACATGAGTTGGTTAACCTCTTAAATAAACCTTGCGGGAATGAGCAATCCCCCAACTAACTCTCCTTTATCATCACAAAATCCTCAAGAGGAGAGCCATGAGGAGGACATCACGAACGAAGACATGGGGATGACACAATCTAAAATGATAAAAATGGTTCAAAACCCCAAGAACCATAAATTTGTTAGTGCCATGTTCAAGTACTTAAACGCATTAACGGAAGGAGGGGCCCCGTTCCCTTTCGACCTTGATGCAAGCACTAGTACGGACATGCCTCTTACAAGTGCATCCCCAACGTCAACCATCAATCAATAAATACCCCACATCATGACAACCATCACTCCGACCTCACCAATTGGGAACAAAGGAAGTGCTATGTTTCGAGAGTTACAGCAGCATCGCCTAGTAACCAATAAAGAGATAGCTATCACCACCACGCCGGATAATACTGTGCCAAAAAATCCATTGCACCCATACATCCCACTCGCATTTCATAATCCTGTTGGTTTATCTTCATTTCATGCCTCGCCAGCCTATCAGTTAAACATACCCACTTCTTTACCACAAGAAGAAGGTGATTTATTTAGAACAACTGAAGTCGCTAATCCTTTTTCTTTCCGGGATAGCCTACCACCGCTACCCCCCTTTCCATTTGTGACCACATCACCACTCAGAGTGGGGTTTCCTCCCCTAAACACCGATAGCTTCTCAGAATAAGGCAATGTGCACATCACCTCAAAATCCATCTCTTTGCCCACAACGTCACAGCCACAAGTGGCAACTATCCAAGCCACTGTAATAAACACATCCGTTGGCCCTCAAGTATCCCAAAGCATGCCTTCTCAAGGACCAAACATCTCCACCACCCCTCCAACAACCCAAATCCCAATCACTACCACAATCCCCCCACCTGTCACAATGGTTGGCATGATTCCCGTTCCACCACCAATCCCACCAAAAGCCAATATAACAAACTCATTTACCACGCTAATCAAAACCCTTTAAAAGGCCCACCAACAAAGAGTACTCTAGCAAAAGCAGCAAGCTCAATCCCAAGCCCAAGCACAAGCTCAAGCACAAGCTCAAAGCAAGCTCAAGCCCAAGCTCAAGCCCAAGCTCAAGCCCAAGTGCAAGCTCAGGCCCAACAACAGGCACAAGCCCAATACCAAGCGCAACTACAAGCAATCCTTCTACAAGCCTACCAACAAGCCCTACAAGACTTTCAAGCACAACACCAAGCTAAACAACAAGCTTTATTGGCACAACAGCAGCTCGACCAACAACAAGCTTTGTTGGCACAACAACAGCTAGACCAACAACAAGCTTTAATAGCGCAACAGCAACTTGACCAACAACAGGCTTCATGGGAACAGCAGCAGATGGACCAACAACAAGCGTTGTTGGAACAACAACAACAAGATCAACAACAAGCGTTGTTGGCACAAATGAATGCCTACCAGCAAGCCCTGAACGCACAGCTGAGCTTGCAACAAATGCCCACTAGTACTCTCCCCACCCACCAAACACCTTGAACACCTCACAATTCATTCATTCCACCTCCCGATCTAAGCAAAGATGTCACAACACAAATCAAATTGCTCTCGCAACAAGTGTTGGACTTACAAGTAGGAAAAACCACGAGAACACCGGGCAACTTGTGCCCTTACCCTTTCGACAGAAGTCTCACCATGATACCGTTCCCAAAGGGATTCGAGATCCCCAAATTTGACAAGTACAATGGAATGGGTAACCCTGAAAACCATGTCAAGGAATTTCAGGTGCACTGCATGGAGGTCGCATATGATGACACATACTTGATGCGACTCTTCCCTCGTAGCTTGACTGGTCTAGCCATGGAATGGTTTTCTCGCCTACCCACGGGCATTAAAACATTCGAGGAAATCGTGGAAGCCTTCCTTAAGAATTACGCTTTCAATATGGGTGCGGATGTTAGTTTGGAAGAACTATCGGCACTCAAACAAAGGAAAGGAGAGCTATTCACGTCCTTCTTGCAAAGATGGCGATCCAAGGCCAATCAAAGCAAGTGGACCATGCCAGAGGAACAACAAGTTTGCACCATCATAGCCAATCTAGATGAAAACTTGGCATTCTACCTAAAGATGCAGTGCATCACATCGTACGATCAATTGATTCCAAAGGCACTCAACATCGAAAGAGCCCTTACCACGTGAGGAGGCGCACCAAGATTCACTCCACTACAGGATAACCGCCTATCTAACAACTACAATGATAAACCTCGAACATGGTCGAGGAACAAAAATATCACGAACAACGACGTGGTCGACGCTAAGGTGGTCATCCGTGCCCCTAAGCAAAATACTCAAAACTAACATCAACCGCAAAATCATAATCACAACAATGTGCAGACTAATGCGGTAGTAGCATAGCCACAACCATCTTCCACCAATCAAATCAACAATTTGGGTAATCAAGGAGGACCACCTCCCCGCAACAAGTTTTCCCCCAAGAGGAAGTTCACAGCTCTTGGTGAATCAATTGAGTCCATAATGAAGAAGCTGGTCAAAGAGAATCTAATCAAAATCTCTAACTCTGAGCAGTACACGGAATCCATGACCAAGCCGTCGTGGTATAATCAGAACCTCCTTTGTGACTTTCAAAAAGTCAAAGTACATACCACCGCCAATTCCATGAGACTCAAAAACATCATCCAAGACCTCATTAAGGACAAGGTCATCAACATCGAGCAGCCGACCGGAAACCAAGACCTAAAAAATATACATGAATCTGATGCCGAATCATAACCAAGGGAACAACCAAGAAATAATCAAGGAAATAATAAGGGCAAGCAAAAGTATGCTAGTGCTAATCTAGTATACGAGGAGATAGTTGGATGCGTTGACGAAATGGTCACCATCATAAATATCAAGGGAGCCAATAATGACTGTGGAGTCACCACACGAGGCGAAAAGGTTACCATCGTTGGGGCACCTGCTAAGACCCCCATTTCCAATACAAAGGCCATCCCCTATGATTACAATGTCATTGACCAGCTGAAAAGAACACCCACCCAAATCTCCATTATGGAATTATTGAAAATCTCCACCGCCCATAGGAAAATCCTTGATGAAGCACTAGTTGCGTCTACTGTTGCTGCCACCCTTGACACAGAGCAATTTCAGGCCATGGTGGGTAACATCGTTACCCCAAATCTCGTTACATTTTCAGACCAAGATTTCCCCCCGCAACCATCTCATAACCGCGCACTCCACCTCCAAGTACTAATCCATAAAAAGAAAGTCAAATGAGTCCTGGTAGATGGAGGTGCAAGCCTTAATATTTGTTCACTAAAGCTTATAAAGAAATTGGGATTCGCTGAGGATTCCATCAATAAAAACAAAAGCATCACAATAAGGGCATATGATGACCAGGAAAGAGTGTCTCGGGGCACTATCAAGATCCCCATCCAAGTGGGGTCGGCAACCATGGAAACCACCTGTCAGGTTCTCGACCTAGATCTACCATACAACATCCTCCTAGGATGCCCATGGATACATGGAATGAAGGCAGTGGCCTCAACTTATCACCAGTGCATTAAGTTCTCACATCAAAATGAGGAGGTCACTATACATGGGGATCCTGAACCTTTTGCCTATTGCAAAAACTTGGAAGCCAAGTTTTACAAGATCCCTCAAGTACCCAAAAATGATGAAGGACCATCTACTCCATACATAGACCCAGCTAATCTCGCCTCCACTTCTACAACAGAAACACTTGCCATCCCCGACATATCTGAGATCAAGAACATGATCCAGGACAATGGATGTGGTGATTATAGAATGAGGAGAAATGCATTTGTTGTAGGAGAGTTACCACAATCTCCTAGGTCGCATGGGTAACCCCAGCTAATTCAAACACCTGTTTGAACTAATAGAGTAGGACCCTCTGGATTCCACCATTGGGGGGATCTCAGTTGGGAGAATGTGGATGAAGAGGACATCACAAACACACTATACCAAGATGAAAGACTCGCTCCTACCTTACCCATGGAGGAAAATAGCAGAGGGTTACAAATGATGTTTGGTATGGGCTATAACAGGAATGAGACCCTGGGAAGAAACAGTGATGGACGGTTGGAGCCCATCATTGTAGAAAGAAGAATGCGAAACCTGGGCCTTGGGTATACTCCTCCGAGTATAACTGTGTGTGGCAGAGGCACTCCTAGAAGAGCAGTCAGGTCCTCTCCCCAGGTAACAACAACCACCCCAAGACCACCTGTTTGCTTAGGTATCCCACTCGATAATTACACCTTTGACGTCACTGATGTTTGTACTAGCAGTGACGATGATGATACCATAGCAGGTCTCCCTAGGCTTTTCGAAGATTTCACCTTATTAATGATAAGTGCCTTCACAACTGAGTCAAACCAACCAACCCACCAAATCACCTTTATACACCCCCAACTCATCGATCACGACCAACAGGGACCACCGATTCTAGACTCGTTCGAAAATGATGAGGCACTCTCGAAATTCATGGGACTAAGGGATACAATTCCATGTGGAGACCACAAGGCTAGATTCAACATCACATTGGACACACAAGCATACTATGGGGAGATGATTGAATCTTTCAGTCACAAAAGAAAAATATCAAGAATAAGCTCGGAGTTATTGAGTGAAAACTACACTGTGGCACTCTCTAACCATAAAACAGTAAAAATAAAGGACGCATCCAATGGTGAAAATCTCTCTGAGGTGCTGGAGGATGAAGGATTCAATCTCCCCCCTACTGCTCTACATCAGGAGAAATCAATAGTATTGGCAGAACAGTGCAACCCAGTCAACTTAGGAACAGAATCAGAACCACAAATCACCTTCTATGTCGAGTCACTCTTAACAAAGGAACATGAACTATTGGCAGCATTCCTAAAAGAAAGACAGAAAGGTAAATTTTTCATGGACCTATGCTGACATGTCAGGTTTGGATCCTAAAGTAGTAGTTCATCATTTGCCTATTTACCCCGGAGCAAAACCAATCAGACAAAAGCTAAGGAAGATGCACCCACAAATAGCCTTGCTCATCAAAATTGAGCTACAGAAACTTCTGGATGTTGGCTTCATACGCTCGATCGACTATCCAGAATGGGTATCAAATCTTGTACCTATCTCAAAATCGAAAGGGGGCATCCGCATCTGCACAGATTTCAGAGACCTAAACAAAGCATGTCCTAAGGATGATTTTCTACTACCCAACATTGACATGATAGTGGACATGACGATCGGACATGAGATGCTGTCCCTAATGGACGGTTTCTCGGGGTACAATCAGATAACAATAGCAAAGGAGGACCAACATAAAACAACCTTTACATGTCCTTGGGGCACTTACTGCTGGAATGTGATGCCGTTTGGGTTGAAAAATGCAGGAGCTACATATCAAAGAGCCATGACACTAATCTTCCACGACATGATCCATAAAACAGTTGAAGATTATGTGGATGACATATTGGCCAAATCAAAGAAGAGACAAGATCACATAGCAACTCTAAGTGCAATCTTTGATAGACTAGAACAATACAAGGTCAGACTCAACCCGAAGAAGTGTGTTTTTGGGGTACAATTGAGAAAGTTGTTGGGATACATAGTTTCAATGAGAGGGATAGAGGTGGACCCTACAAAAGTAAAAGCAATCCTTGAAATGGAAGTGCCAAGAACATTAAAGCAACTCAGAGGATTACAAGGCAGACTCCAGTCCATCCGGAGATTCATAGCACAGCTAGCAGATAAATAGATTGCCTATTCACACCTGCTCCATAAGGGAGTAGCATTCAAATGGGATGACAAGTGCGAGCAAGCATTTAACAAAATTAAAGAATATCTACTTACACCACCTGTGTTGATGCCACCAATTACTGGGAAGCCATTAATCCTATACATCTCAGCAACAACAGCCGCCCTCAGCGCTCTTTTAGCCCAACATGATGAAAAGGGAACTAAGTGGGCAATTTACTATATCAGCAGAACAATGGTAAGGCATGAGCTCAATTACACATCAATAGAAAAGGCTTTCCTTGCCCTTGTATTTGTAGCTCAGAAATTCAGACACTACATGCTAGCTCATCAAATCAAGTTGATTGCCAAGATAGACCCCCTGAAATATCTATTGTCAAAATCAATGCTTACATGTAGAATGGCTAAGTGGGTAATGATATTGTCTGAACATGATATCGAGTATGTAGAACGAAAAGCCATAAAGGGACAAGTCATTGCAGATCAGCTCATAGAAGCTCCAATCTACATAGACAACCCACTCATATCAAAATTCCCAGATGAGTCCCTTTTCAACCTTGGTGCAGCCGACCACTAGAAATTGTACTTCAATGGCTCCCACACACAACATGGATCAGGAGCTGGTATGTTCTTCATCACCCCGCAAGGAGACTGCATACCTAGATCATATAAACTAGCATTCCCCTATACCAACAATATCGCAGAATATGAGGCCTTAACCATAGGCCTCAAGATTGTAGCATAGTGGCGAATCATGGCATTAAAGGTGTATGGGGACTCGCAACTTATCATCAACCAAGTCAACGGTGAATACCAGACGAAGGATGATAAGCTCGCACCATACAAAAAGGTGGTAGAAAGCCTCAAAGAATCATTCATTGACATCACTTTTGAGAAAATACTGAGGACAAACAATAGAGCAGCAGATGCAATGGCAACCATTAGATCCTTACTAGACATCCCTCACAACGTCTCGAAGCACGATTTTCTGGTAGAGCAGCTTCTCGTACCCACTTTCAAGGTACCAGAGTCAGAATACGCGTGTGAACTCGTTGGTCCCGGTGATCTTTGGTACCATGACATATACACCTACCTAAGGTTAGGGATCCTCCCCACTGACATCACCCCAAACCTAAAGCGAACCTTTGTCAAAAGGGCCTTACGATTCATCATCCTAGGAGAGACCCTCTTCTATAGAAGTATCAATGGAACCTTGCTATGTTGTTTAAAACCTGAGGAGGCCACGATTGCTCTAACTGAGGTACACAATGGCACGTGTGGTTCGCACTCGAGTGGTATGACCTTGGCTAAAAAGTTGCTGAGAACCGGGTACTACTGGCCGACAATGGAGAGAGACACACAACTTTGTTAGAAGATGCCTGCAATGCCAATAGCATGGAGACCTTATTCATGCACTAGCTCAAGAACTACATCCCATTATTACACCTTGACCCTTTTCACAGTGGGGGCTCAATCTCATTGGAAAAATCTCGCCCACCTCATCCAATGGCCATAAGTTCATTATCACCGCCATTGAATATTTCACAAAGTGGGTCGAAGCAATTCCCATGACCTACATCACTAGAAAGTAGATATCCAAGTTCATCCTAAACTACCTAATTTGTCGATACGGTGTTCCCTAATCAATTATCTCTGATAACAGGACACCCTTCAAAAATCAGGATGTCCATGATTTATGTGAAAAATTCAAAATCCAACACAGCTTTTCCACTCCATACTATCCACAAGGCAATGGCCAAGCAGAAGCCACCAATAAAACTATTCTCAAAATCCTCAAGAAAACAGTCAATGACTTTGGTCGTGACTGGCATCTACAGTTAAATCCTGCCTTATGGGCCAACCGCACCAGCATTCGCATTCCAACAGGCGCTACCCCATTCTCCCTGGTCTACGGATCAGAAGCCATCCTTCCCATAGAGATCGAGCTCCCGTCACTGAGGATATCACTGCAAAACCTCATCACGGATGAGGAATACAGGGTTACAAGACTGAATGAGTTGGAGTTACTAGATGAACAACGCATGGATGCCCTAAATCATCTACAAGTGTACCAAAATCACCTAAAACAGAGCTACAACAAGAAGATCAGACAATGCACTTTCCAATTTGGTGACCTTGTGCTGAAAGAAAACCAAAAGAATGTGCCAAACCCGAATACAAAGGGAAAGTTTGAGCCCAACTAGTTGGGACCCTTTGTCATCACTGCAAGTTACAAATCCGGGGCATATCAGTTGTTGACACCAGAAGGCGAACCCCTGCAGGAGCCCATGAATAGCTCTCACCTCAAAAAGTTTTATGCCTAAATCTTGCAAGATATAGAACCAGAAAATACAAAAACAATCAGAAAAAGTCCTGAAAAAATGGTTACATTGATGAAAACCTGGAAAACAGGCATTTTGGTGACAACAAAAAACTCAAAAAATACAAAAATCCAAAAAAAAAAAAAAATCAAAAAAAGGATTAACAATAGTAAAGAGAAAAAATTTGTCCTCTAGTGAAAACCACTTCGATGGCGCTTTGGACAAGTACCTTGGTGAAAACTTGGCAAATAGGCACCAAGTGTAAATAAAGCACCCCCCCATCTACCAAGATTTGCACGACTCACTCATTCCATCGCATCTCCAATCATCCATCCACCCATTCGTTCACATCCATACCATAGCCTGAGCTGGTGTCCCTACCATATTCCACCATGGAACTACTTGGCATTCTTAAGGTCAGTTTGTCCTGCCTTTATTGAAGTAGTCTATCACACCATGCTGGGGGCATGTTCCTGTATCGGCATCGAATCTAATTCGTGTATATTCTCGTGATCTTCTTCAAATGATTAAAAAATCCAAAAACATCCAAATCATCTAAAATCCAAAAACATGTCAAAAAATCAGAAAATCTTCAAAACAAATTCATCAACAGTCAAGTCAGTTTGTTGTCAGTCGAACTATGTCTTCTTTGAGCTTGAACGTAGGCAAGGTTGATCTTTGATCATCCCTCAAGACATTTAGATCAGTCCTTTAGGCGTCTGTCGCATTAGCAATCCGTTTGCCCATCTAGTCTACATCCTACGTCAGTCCTTCGAGCAATAAAAGGGGCAATCCATTTGTCCATCTTGTCATCAAGTCAGTTTGTCGTCAGTCGAACTACGTGGTCTCTGCGTGTATAACGTAGGCAAAGCTAATCTATGGATCAGCTCCCGAGACCCCTAGGATAGGTCTTTAAGTTAGTCTGTTCGTCATAAATCTTGAAAATACCAAAAACATTGAAAAATGTGAAAATACAAAAAACAGCCTCAAAATATCTGAAAACCCAAAATGGTGCATCCATTTCGTCTTGCTTTCACCTGTGATTGTCATCACTCATAATAAAGTCAATCATCGCTTTCACCCTTTGGTGAGTCAGTCAGAAGCAAGTCTAGCAAGTTTAAAAGTGAACGCTCTAATCGTCAATGTCTTGAAAGTCTAAGTCAGTAAGCAAGCAAGTTGGTCAACTCAGAGTGTCAATAGCTTATCACCCAATTAGTCTCACCAAAACCCTAATCACAACATGTCCTAGGATGAAGCTTTCCTGCGATGGACATAAGCATCAGGTACCCCACAGTAGTTAGTCTTGGCTAGCGGTACGAAGAACATTAGCTTGTCTGTTTACTTTATCTTGGTCTTTTTTGACTTATCTTATGTTGCACTCATTTCAAGGACCTCTCGATGATGCCTAAACAAAATAGGTTTAGAGAGAAAGAAATGGGGGCAACGATCATTATCCTTTTTTATCATTATAACTTAGTTGTGCATGTTTCGTTTGGTTTATAGGGAGGATATTTTAGGTATCTTGTTGACCACATAGGAAAGCTTTCTTTTCTGTGTTTTGGTCTGAGATGTTTAGAATGTTTGAACTACATCCCGAATGAAGTATGTATGTTAAGTATGAACAAGAATACTCCTATCTGATTGACGAGTCAAAGTCCATCACACTAGGTACAAACTCCTGTTCCTTTATACCTTGATGCATCGCACCTATGTGTGTTATTAAACATAACGCAATTGACCCTTTGAAAATCTCAATTCCTAGCAATGTAAATCACCATCTCCATCCTAACTAATTCAGTAACTCTGTGTTTCTTCTACCTTCTTTCCACACTAACATGGTATCATAACAGTAATTAAAACATCGCCCATGCATACACTCTGCACCACACAATCATCAGCATCAAAAGCAAATGGCATCATATCATTATCTTAAGTTATGAAGAATAATATAAATTTGTTATTCTAAACATCTTAAGAAAACATTACATCATACATAATCATTTACGTCCATTATCATTTACAACCATTACCATTTGCATTCATTACCATCATTAATATGCATTACATTATTAAAACACGGAAAATACACAAAAGAAAATGCGTTCATTACATACATTGCATAACATAAATCACAAGAATAGAAACATCTCATAACATCTCATAAGCATCATACATATGCATATCATACATGTGCACCATACATATCATAAAGGGGCGAATCATCTCATATATACCATCAAAAAATACTATTATGATACAAATCGGATCAGGTGTACATCGCGTACATAATACAATAAGGCCAAAATATTGCAGCTCATATATCAAAAATGAAGCAAATTGTCATGTGATAAAAAGGGGGGCAGGCCCTGCTGGTTGCTACCCTCCCCATCCTGCCTCTCACCATGGGCCTCTGCCGGTTGCCTCCCTGTCTGCCGGGAAAAGTCTAGCACCCTGCGGTCTGATGGTACTACCTGTCGGTAATGGTGCCGATAGTACTCGGTCTCTCTAATAGCATTCCTATAATCTCAAATATCAACTGTTCAGCCCCAGGATGTGAAAGCAACACTCTCTAACTGCCTTCGTCGGTCCACCTCCTGATCCCTCTCGGATTGTGCTAGGTCTCTCTCTGCTATAACTGTAGAAACCCATTGTCGGGCCTCATCCCACTCAACTATCAGAACTTGAACCTACCCTTGTAACTGTTGAATCAACATGTCACGGGCATCTGGCTGGCCCGCTGGCTATCCCGTTGGCTGTCCTGCCGGCTATACTACAGGCTGCTACTGTGTTGGCGCATGGGGCTGCCCATCCTGTCCTGCTGCATGGGGCTACCCATCCTGTCCTGCCACATGCTGTGCAAGATCCCTAAGAGGTGACTGCTGAGGAGGTGGTACACCTCCCCGACCCCTGCCTGCTGACCTACCTCTCAGCCTGCGACATGGAAGCACTATCCCCGGAATTGTCGATCTCACTAGCGGCCTGAACCATGCCCTATATGCTGGAGTCACTCCTGCATCTGCTGGCCCCTAATCATATGCCCATGGTCGAGCCACCAACTACCTAAATGAGGTCACCGCCTCGTCTGCTGGAATGGGTTGTCCCCATGTTGTCTCCCTTGTCGTACGGGCAAAGATGGATGTATACTGAGCATCGGGTATATCCTGCACCTCCCCGAATTGTCTGGCCACCCAATCAGGAAGGTATCTCTCTATCAGAGTATGCTCTTGACCCTGCATAAATTTGTCCTGGCGAGCAAAGAAGAGTTGCTCTGCATCATCCATCCATGGGCCCATACCCATATACGACCTCCAAATGAATATTGTCATCTCATCCAGAACCCGCCACCAGTGAGCTATATAGTTTGTACCCATGTGGGTGAAGCGAATCGTTGCCTCACCATACCGCCACACCAAATGATCATCAATATCTAAAGCAACCGGTATCACAAATGGGCGAAGCACTGGAATCTGCTCAAATGCCCAAACATGAAGAAGAGTCAATCCAGCCCCAAGAGCTTGACCCTCCAAATAAGCAAACTCATGCAAATCTCTGTATAAGGAGGCCAACAGTACTGGTCCCCAAGAAAAGCACACTCGACGAGCATACATCTGCTGCCATGCTAATCCCCAAATTGGACTGAAATATCGGTCGCGCCGATCAGGAGCTACAACGCCAGAAATAATGGCGACCACAATAAGGTTGAAAGTAGGGGCTATACCCTGGTACCTCTCCAAATCTATCTGATCGTCGCAGAGCATGAGCTCGTCCACACCCATGACACTAAAGCAGACATCCCTCCCCTCCTCCAAATCATAAATCACTCACTCTCCATGAATGGGTAGTCGTAGGATGCGCCAAACATCCCCAAGAGTGATAGTGGCCTCGCTAGTGGGAAGATGAGAAGACGAAGTCTCGCTATGCCACCGCTCGGCCAAAGCATGCATCATACACAAATGTGCTCGCACAGGAGGGACGTAGGCAACGAACCACAAACCAAGCATCCCAAGCTGCTCCTAGAGAAATATGTGCATATCAGCTAATCGCTCGAGTACTGGCCATTGGTGCTCCCTCGAATGAATAACCTCAGGTGTCTCCTGCGCAAGGAAAGGTACCACGTTAGCTTCCCTGAAAAAAATCTAGTGTCCGTATCGCCTTTCACTTTTGAAACAGCAAAAGCGGCGCTGTTTACAAAAGCAGGGCAGTTTGTAAGTCTCCAAATTGCGTCGCGCGATGGATTTAGATAGCAAAATTTTGCAAATTGTGCCACGTAGCGGACTTAGATAGCTAATTGGCATGCGCGGCGTTGTTTGAGTGAGCGGCCGACTTAAAAAACTGAAAATCCCTAAGCGCAAACTTCGTCGCACGGTGCTCTATGCACACGCGGCCCTATATGGGACCACGCGGGCCAATTTAGAGAGTCTCTGCGGTGCAATATCGCACCAAGTCGACTCGACCGTACTTACACACTAATAAATGCACGTAAAATGAGAAAATTAAAAGTGGGATAGGGGTACATACCACGGGTCCTGCGGCGACTAGTCGTTGATATACTCGTACTCGCTCCAACACGTGCAGGGGAAGCTCTCATTGCGCCATCTTGTCTAGGATTCAGAGCTCAAATGTCAATTTCTTCAAAGTTAAGAGTGCAAATGTTTTGAAAATGACCCCTTGAGGTCTATTTAAGCTCAAAAATTAGGGTTTTTTTGGCCTAATTTGACATTCCGGAGGGGGTTTTTTTGCCCTGATCCCGTTTTCACCTAACTGAAGGTCATTCTTCATCCCTTCTGGCATTTTAATGCATTTTTCAGGCATTCTGGGGCATTTCTGGCCTGTCCGGCATCTTGTCATCTTTTTCGCGAGATCATCCAAAAAATCAAAAATTTCATCCGATCTCTCAAGGGGGAAATATCTAGCAACATCCTTCTACTAGGGCAGCAGTGGGGCATCTAAAAATTTTCAAAAAATCACGGACCTTTGATCACGACAGTTTATTCTTTGAATCAATGCAACAAGTACATTGTTTCAAAGAGGGGCAAAATGTAGACATGGAAAATGTACAAGATCGTTTTGGCACACCTGATCCCGATTACTAACAACGTTTCCTCTTAAATCACATTCTATCTCTTAATTTAATAAATCATTATTTATTGGATTAAGTCTTCCTCTTTCAGTGACTAAATTAATCAATTTAATTTAATTAACCTTTCATTTCTATTTAATTAAATAAATCATTTTATTTAATTAAAATCTCTAAAGTCCTGCTATTAAATTAAATAAATTAAACCTTATTTGATTTAATCTAACATATTCCTTCTTGATTAAATAAATCAGATTATTTATTTGATAAATCACTTTCTCTTAATTCTTGACTTAAATCAATTCATAAATCTAAGTCTAAATTGTCACATCACCTAATTCTTCATTGATTTAATCAAAACCATGATTAAGATAATTCATTTCATTAAATTTCTCTAGAGAATGCAAGTTGCACAATAAATCAAATACTTTGATTTATTAATTCATCCATTTTCCCTCACAAAACATCAAAAGGGAATATTCCTTCATTTGAATTCAAAAAGGCCAAGTGGACTTGGTCCTTCCAACAAGGCATTCAATGCCTCTTATATGTCCTTGACCTTGAGCCAAGAGACATTAACTTCATTTCTCTTCCCTCTTCAATAAGTCAACTCACCATTTCAAATTCAAATTTATGCATTTATTGGCACATTGGCCAAAACTTGCACATTCCTCATCCAATCACATGTGGACAAATGGCACAATGCCATTGGATTATCTTTTGTCCCACATTGCTTAATCTTGCTCACTTCTTCCAAATAGAAGTCTATAAATTGGAGACTCTTCTCCTCAATCTTCATCCACAATTCATATGCAAAGTTACTCTCTACAATTGAGAACTAATTTTGCTCATTTCATCCATACATTCCTCATATTTTCACATTTGCACCAAGGTTATGCTCAACAAAGAGATTTGACCATTTCAAAATTCACATATCATTGCTACTTAGGAATTGGGAAAGGGCAAATTGCAGCACATCATTGGCACCAATTCCCCCATAAGATCATCATTCTATTGACTAGATTAGGATTTATTTTCATACTATTTAAGTTTTGTTCTTCATTTCTTAATACTAATTTAAATAGGTGGATTTCATGGGGAATCCTTCATATTTGCATGCATTTTGATCTAACACTAACAATGTTTGTTGTCTTTGTGCATTTGTAGGTTTAGGGGTTCACAGGAATGAGAACCAAGAAAGTAGAATTCATGGCCCGAAGCATCTGCTTACTACAAAGAGACTCCCAAACCACTTCCAACAAATCAAGTTTCATGATATCCCAAAACTCCTAAAAAATTTTAACAAGGAAGCCATCCAGACCAGGTGCTTTACCTTTATTCATACCAAACACGACCGCTTCTAAGTCGGGCATCAAAATCAGATGAGTAAGAGAATCATTCATCGCATTAGTGATTAGAGAAGGAATTCAGGAGAGGACCAAAGATTCCTCCTCAGTAGCAGGAGGGGAATCTTCGGCAAAGAGGGCAGAGTAAAACTGACAGGCCTCTCAAGACATAGCCACCAAAGAGGAAATCTACAGACCATTAGAAGTCACCAGAGAAGAAATGTGCCCCTTGTTACGACGAGCCTCTACAGAATGATGAAAAAAGGTATTATTCCTATCCCCTTCCTAGAGCCAATCAATCCGAGCCTTCTATTTCCAATAAATCTCTTCACAAAGCTCCCACTCTTTCACATTTCACATAGCATGGGACTCCACTCTACCGAGATCATCTGTGAAACCACTATCTCAAATTTGGTGGGTAGCAAGACGGTCCAAAGCATCCCTCTTCTTGGACTGAAGGTGACCAAAACAAAGCTTGCTTCATCTCTTAAGTTGATATTTAATACATTGGAGTTTCTTAACAAAGAAATACATAGTTGTGCCAAAAGTTGGGCCTCCCTCTCCCCACCACTTGGCCACTAAATCACACAGTGAAGAATCCCAAAGCCACATGAGCTAAAATTTAAAGGGGGGATTCTTTGGAACAACCATAGAAGACGCCGAAATTTTAATGGGCCAATGATCAAAACCTCTCCAGTCAAGGATTTATGAAGAAGAAGTCAAACCCCTACCCACTCAAAAATAGGAGACAAGAAAATGATCCAGCCATTCAAAGATTGCTTCTTGTCCACTTCGTCTATTGTTCCAAGTGAAAATCTCATTAGATGGCTTAACATCCACAAGAGAAAGAGAATCCACATGAGCATGAAAGAGATCGGAAGCAAGACCTAACCTAGGCACACCCCCTCTTTTCTCCTCCAAACTCAACACATAATTAAAATCACCACCTAAAATCCAAGGAAAATAAGGATTGCAAGAACGGATGTACCTAATATGAGCCCACAATTGGGACTTACCACATATATCAATGGAAGCATAAACATTAGTAATGAGAATAGTCTCACCAGAATGCAAATCAGATGCGACCATGGAGATAGAAGATTAACTAGAAATCCACCAAAGAGGAGAGATCATTTGCGGATTCCAAAATAATGCTAAACCTTCAGAATTTCCTTGAGATCCAATGCACTGACACTGACCATACTTCTAAATACAAGAAGCAAACTGAAGCATAACATCAACAAAAACCTTAGTCTCCTGAACACAATAGATGTCAGGTGAATGAACTGCAACCAAATCATGAATATCTTGTTGATGAGAGGTGTTATTCAACCCCCGCACATTCTAAGAGAGAACAATCATAGATGGGATTGAGAGTAGTGAGATTCAATGGGTTTAACCGACCGTGATTCCACCAATAAATCCCCAACCTTAATCTTCTCAAAATTTGTCTTACGCACTCTTGAAGAGTTGTCAGAAGGATCTTTCTTAAGGGTACGCTGGTGCAGCCCTAAGCCCTGAGAAGACCCCTTACCTAGATGAGAAGCTAAAACCTCCTTAGCCAAATCCACCAGCACAATATCATCTTGCATATGATTATTCAAAGCATTCTGTGGAGCTGGCTCTCCAAAAACCACCTGACCTGACTCAGGAACCAACTCAACTGCCATACCCACATCAGTAGCCATAGGAGTGATAGATGGAGGAACTCCTTCCTCCAAAGCAACAGTCTTTAACACTTCAAATCGGTTAAAGCTCTCATCGACCTGGCGATCTTTCAAAGTTCGCTTCAGGCCCCGCCCCTTAGCCTTCAATTGAATTGGTATGAAACCATCCTTATCCTTGCCTGCAACACCCTCCTTAATGGGAGCTTTCCCCTTGTTTGCATTACCCATTGGCAGATCCAAAGAAGAGGGGGGATTAGTGGAGCAAGAATCTTTATGAACCTTAGGGAAATTCCACAGAAGATGGCCATACTCATTGCAAAGCCGACAATGGAAAGGGAGAGATTTATAGTCTAACTGCTAAATCCAAGACAAAGAGCCAAGACAAATCTCCAACAAATCTGGTAATGGATTATTCAAATCCACCTCCACACAAATGCGAGCAAAAGTAATCATCTTTTTGTCAAGGGTTTGTTGGGTAACCGTTGGAGGCTTACCTAATAAAGAAGCAATTCGTTGCAAAATATCTTCTCTCCAAAATTCCAGAGGAAGTCACGGAAGCTGAACCCAAACAGGAACCCGAGAGGACAAGTCCTCAGCCAAATTAAAACCCGTGTTCCAAGGTTTGATAAACAATCCAACATGATTATAAAAATATGGCCCTCCTTCAAAAACCCAATTGCGATTAGCCATATTGGAGAAAACAAAAACAAAAAACTATTACCAACAAGCATAATCTCCATATCCCCCTCAATCTACCAAGAATGCCTGATCCAAGCTTCCAAAGCAAACAAGGGAATCTGAATACCAAGAAACTTGCAAATGATAGTATGTCGGCTCCAGTACAAAACATCCTCAACAACTGATTCAGGGGAAAAGACCAGAACCGGCCGATCCTGAGTCTAAGGCCAACAACAATTTATTTTCTTCAACTTTGAACCCTCATTGGCATAAAATGTCTCTGTCGGTTGTGCTTGCAAACTCGAGGAGGATCCAATCAAAGCCTTGGCACCATCAGCCACTAAAGACAATGCTTTATCTTCCATGCAAAAAACTTGCCACCAAACTAAAACAACAACCAGCAAAACCTCTTCACCTGACAAGCAGAAAAACCCCACCCCTGAAAGCAAAAAACTCCCACACCTGGAAGCAAAAAACCCCACCCCGAAAACCAAAAAGAACCCCCCCTGAGTGTGGCCCACACCACGCACATAGCATAGCCCCACCTCCGACCACATGCAAGTTGCGTCCCTATTGGACGTGAGCCAGCACAGCCGCGATGCAAATGCCTACCATCGCCATCCGCAACTTCCGCTACTACTAAATCTACACATTTCTCTTGTATGCCATTGTTCCTCACTTCATGGTGAATATTTTCTTATATTGATCTTCCTCTTTCACTAGCACTTGGTTATACCCAAAATAACCATCAAGTAGAGAAAACCTCTATGAACCTGCAAAAACTTGTAGAATTTGTTCCATAGATGACAGTCGGTAATGGTCTTTGAGTGAGGCCATATTCAAGTCTCTAAAGTCAACACAAAGTCTTATCTCCCCATTTTTCTTCCTAACAATAACAAGGTTGGAAACCCATGAGGTGTGTTTGATTGGGAAAAATGATATTACCCTCAATCATCTTATTAAATTCATTTTTCATGAGTGGCTCAAGCTTGATGTTCAAAGGCCTTCTTTTTTTTGTTACTGGTTATACATGTGGCTCAAGCTCAATGGTATGTTGGGAAATATTGGGTTCAAAACCTTTCAAATCAAAATATTTCCAAGAAAAAATATCATGGAACTCCTAAAAAAGGGAAACAAAAGCTTCTATATCCTCTTGAGAACAAAGCTTACCAATCTTAAGAAGATTACCTTTGAAAAATTATACCTCTTCATAGTGCTCTTGCTTGATATGCATGATGGTTTTTCCTTTTTTAAGATAATCATTTGAACTAAAAAAGGACTCCAAGGTGACCAAACCCTTTGGTAACCTATTTGTTTTAGCTATATAATCTTGTCACCATACTACTATTGTAATTTGTTTTTATTCCTAGCTGAAAATCTAGCTTCATCAAGCAAAAAACTGAGCACTTGTTCATCACTTTCAAAGACTTGGCAATGGACATTATTATCAAGAATAGATGGCCTTAATACTACCTTAACATATTGTTGCACCTTATCCTTTTGTAATATAATTTAGAATATCAAAATGGGCACCTATGGTAGCCAACCTATCAACATGCTTGTTATGATTTTTTGGTACAAATAACAAATTAAAAACATCAAATTCCTCTATCATATCCCATATCCTATGCCTATAGGACTTAATCAAACCATTTTTAGTCACATGAAAGCCTCTAACTTGATTCACAATCAACTTACTATTGACCAAACACTTGTAGGTAGCTTATTTTTCTTTTCCTTGCCCATTCCAAACCCTATATAAGACCTTCATACTCAGTTGTATTATTAGTATGACTAAAATCAAAATGAAAATATGAATAATACTTTTAATCTTGTGGAGATACAAACATAGCACCCCCACCAACTCCATGTTTACTTCTTAAACCATCAAAAAACATCTTCCAAACTTCATTTTTTTGTTGCTCATGTTGTTCTTCATCCTTCTTTTCAAGGTTAGGAATGATAGGCTCTTGATCATGAATCATGTAAACAACTAGGTATACCTCTTCAAGATTTTTTTTTGGATAAAGTTCAATGTTTTCATCTACCCATTCATCCAATTAAATATCCGAAATGCTCTCAATTTGGGTTCTTGGCTCTTAGATAGTAGTATGCTCATCATGGTAAAAAATAACAGTTAACATTGTCAACACAAGGTACATATGGCTCTATGTGATTTTTTTTCTTCTATTGACTCATATTTAATAGTCACTTTGGTTCCATATATTGTCCTAAACAACATATGTGACCAATATAAAGATAGATAGCCACCTATTTTAGCAGCGAAATCCCTTGATAGACAAAGAGCAAAGTAAGGTGGCAAGTCAATCACATAAACATCCTATGGAATTGAAAAGTTGGGACATGCATGTAAAGTAAGATTCAAATTCTTAATAACTCCTATAGTATTGATGGTTGTCCCATCAATTTGAACTACCCATTTTGCAAGAGATTGATATCCCAAACCTAACCCATCTGCAATTTGCTTAGGCATGACATAACTACTAGCCCCTGAATTGATCATGCAATTATGAACAAGGATATTTCCTATGATCAATGACACATAGAAAGGTGGTGACTTGACTTCTTTTCTTGGTTGTCCACTATTGTTTTGGGGTGTATTGGTAAGTATAACCTTGTCTCGATTAGTAGGATGTTCATTTGACACACTCAAATTTGATAAGGCAACTTACAACAAATCCCTTTGTCCTGGGATAGACAAAGAGTTCCACATAAACATACTAACATTTTTTTCTTCATATTCTCAAGAATATTAAAAGGAGTAGTGTTTACCTTTTGATGAGACTTCATGATAGTAGTATCTCCTTGCAAGTGTGTTGGTTGGGACTGATTCCCAAGTTGTTCTTTGGTGGTGCCTTGTTGATTTCTTTGCAATACATGTGGTACATGAGATGTAGATGGGCCAACAACCTCTTGGTTCATTATAGGACCTTGGTAAGTCTCTCTTATTTGTTGGTTGTACCATCTCAATATCCCTTTGTTTACCTTTTGTGTTGGTTTCTATAGAGGAATAGTCCTAGTTAACTCCAGAAAACTCCTATCCTTGCCAATTTAGAAGTGTAGTGTCACTTAGAGAAGGTTCTTGTTGTTGTGAGGGAATTTCATTAAGTGTATTTGACTACAAGCTAGATACATTTTGTACCATTAAGGCTTGGTTAATCACCTCATTTGAACAAGTGTGCTAGTTATGGGGCCGATTACAAGGGAGACACCACTCATAATCTTGAGCAAGGTTATTTTGGGTAGGAACAAGCTCTCTCTAGGTGAGCTTGGCACATTTGGGTTGTATGATTGAAAAGGCATTGGGTTAAGGGCTTGTTTTGGGCCTTGGTTACTTACATGATAGGGCAACCTATTTGCTTGGCTTCACTAGCCTCGTGCTTGGTTTTGGGGCTTGAAAGTTGTAGCTTTGAAATTGCTACTTTTTTATATTAACCAACTCATTCCCAAATGTTTGAAGGAGGCATTTTATCACTTGTAGCTCAAAATATTGGGTTGGGATAGTTTTGTCACGAGTAGGAGCAGGTAGTATGGGGGTTATTTGTGCTATTTGAATAGGAATTGGTGGTTGTATATCAGGTAAAAATGGCATTGGAGGTCTTGGGGCTATTTTTCAGCCTATATAAGGTTGTTTTTAGCTCTAATGGCCATGCTCATAAGCATTTGGAAGTGTTTTTCTACCCATAAACTGTATCATAACTAATATATCGCTATTTAAAGACCTCAAATAATACAAAAAAATATATTTGGGCAAAGGCCTTACCAAAAGTGGGACCCTATCCCAAGATTTTTGAAAATAAAAATTGAGATTCATCATATGTTCGTGAGGAGTCCTCTTGATGGTAGTGAGTTGCTCCACCAATGGCAACTGATCAGACTTGTCCTCAAAGTGCCTACAAAGATTCTCTCTAAGTTGGTCCCATGTAGCAATTGTGTTAACACCCAAGCTCCTAAACCATTGAAGAGCTTTGCCCTTGAAAGATGTTGCCAACAATCTAAGGGCTACATTTTCAATAGTTATAAGATGGACTACACATAAGTTTGCCACATCCTTGATGTGCTTAATGGGTGTAGTTTGGTCCTCTCCCATGAAGAAAGGAATGCTCTTGAGAGATTCCATTGTAATATCATTGAGTTGAGCCAGGTTCAAAGGGTTTCCCCCATGAAATGGTACAAAGTCCTTATGCTTAAGGGTTGTCATTTATCCCACAAAAGTCTGATTTCTCATGAAATAGGTAGCAACTCTCAAAGAAGGTGGAGTTGATTGTGTTTTTCTTGATGACGAAGGATTTATTCTTTTATATATTACTTTTCTCCTTGGTGGAGACAACTACAAGTCAAATGAACTTGTAGTCCTAGTTTTTATCCTTCTCATAAGTTGTTACAACACTAGTTTGCTAGAATTTCCACACTTAGAGTCATCAGATATGCAAATTTCAACCTCTCAAATGTCTAAAATTACTGGTTGCATATCAAAACCAACAATAAGATGTGTTCTTTGGGTTGTTTTGATTCAAACAATCCCACTATGCATGCCAAAAATTGTTATCACTAAATAGTGTACCCTTACTGAGTTGCAAAACTTGGCCTACTAGTTAAACATATGATCTTTCCAGGTTTTTGGGTCACCTGTGATGGAAAGAACCTCCAGAGAGGGTTGATTGAGGGTTGATTTCCAAGACCAACTACCCTTTGCATGATGATAGGGCATGTGGAAGTGGGTTTTGAAATGGGTAAAGCTTTAGGAGGGCATAGGAGATTTTTTGGGACTAATACACGACCCTTGACTCATGTTTTTAAGCTCCTTACTTCATTGTTATAACCTTTCCATAGGCCATATCTTCCTAATTATCATTATACAGTCCTATTGTCTTGAACTTCACCAATTTTAACTTCACTTCCATTAGTACCTTTGTCATGTTGGCAATGTATTTCTTAGTTACCTACAAGACTGTTACAATTATTTTCATCCTTATCATCAATCTATGGTGTATGTGGCTGCCTTATTGACTATCACACATTTTCCCTTGCTCTCCATAGGTCTACTCATTCTTACTGCCCAAGGTAATTCTCATGTTAGCTTCTACCAACTATCTTGTCATTTACTTATTTGATCACCTATCAATACCATTGTCTGTATCATGCAACCATACCATTCACTACTCTTTGGTTATCTCTGCATACTTTCGTCTCTACCCATAATTCTCATTCTTTGAGTTGCATAGTGGTATGCTCTTTAACTCTTGATGATCCCAAATTTCTTTCCCATGATTGCTTCCTTATTCACAGTTTACTGCCCTAAGACAACATTGTACTCTTCTCACAAAACCCCTAAAGCTTTGTCACTTTATTTATTAATTCAACGTGAAGTGTAATTGTTGTTCTTTATGTTGGACTATCCACTATATAGTACATGAGGTCTTATTAATCTTATCATTGTACTCTGCCTATAATAACTACCACACTATTACAATGACATCTTCGAGGTTTATTTCATGGTCCTCTTACTAGAAAAGGTAGATTATCATTCCATTGACCCCTGATTATATAACCTCATACTTCTCTCCATGACTTCCATCTACTCATTGTCTATGATAGTATTGTGGCTATTCCTGCTTTCTTTGATAATTCATGGTGTTAATAACCTGTTTTGATACTCATCCTCGGGAAGGTTCACATGCCTTTCCCACTTACTTATCAAGGGTTCATTAACTAGGGTTTTGACAAGGCTCGTAAGATGAGAAAACTCCTTTAGCAAGTTTCAATATAAATCACAATCTTCACTAACTCTTGTTTGCCTAGTGATCTCTTATAATCATAGTCCAACAAACCTTGTCATGCTCCTTTCTATGAAACCTTAAAGGAGAACAAAATTCTATAGCTTCTAAACTGTCATATTTATTGTTCTTCCACATGCTCTCATCTAATTCCAACATTGTCTTCCTTGTAAACTTGTTATCACTATGAAAACCTATCTAATAATGAAGACCAAGGGTAGTGTCCTTATGGATGATTAATGTCTTTTAGGAGACAATTATCCTCTCTTACTTATTTACTAACATTTCTTAAGCCCTTGGAGATGATATGATCAATCTCATTGTCATATTTATGAATACAAGCATGCCCTCTTGATACTTGACCTTTTGGCACTATAATTTGATATTTTTTTCTCAATGTCCATGCATTGTAGACTATCATTATGCTTGTCGTATACTCAATTTCCATTGACATTGTGACATATTGTTATGATATTCTGACCTTTATTCATCTTGCCTATAATCACACTCTTTCTTTAATAATCAAGATATCCTCTCGTTTGTTCAAACTTGGGTGGTTTGAAAATGGCAATGAACTACTCAAAACTTTGTCATTTTGATGCTTGTGATTGTTATAGGAATATTTTCTTTGCATGACTACCCTTCATAAATTGATCATGGTATTATGCAAGGATAACTATGATAATCTGAAAACCACCCTCATGACTATGATATGTCCTTGTGATATGTCTTGGTCTCTCCTCAATGGTCTAGGTCCAAGTGAGTAAAAGGCACTATATGCTTTCCACTTCATGAGTAGGTACCACTATGGCAGTGTTTATGACTATCTTTTTAAACTGTGACTAGCCACCCACCTACCTTCAAAAAACTTTGCCTTGTAGGAAATCCTTCAACAATTATTATCAATGCCTTTGAGTCACTTTCTTCATGGCATCTACAGGTACCTTATCACTAGTCTATCCTTTTAAAAATACCACTACTATTGATTGCCTCTTCTAGTGATGATGAAATTTTTTGCAGCCATTGGCAGAAAATATTTTCATCCACTATCATTATGACTGTCACATATGCTTTTGAATCCCAATATAAGGTATTCAATATTTGACATGCCACTAGAATATGAAAATGTTGACCCATCTCCATTAGCATTGTTTTATTTTAGACCCTGCCAAAGACTCCAACCTGTCCCTTCCAAAGGTTTGCTCATGAATACCTTCATACTCAAATCTACCGCTTATGATGGAAACTTACTGCTACAGGACTATCCTTGGCAACTTTACCCCCTTGAATCATTATCATATCTCCTCTACCATGTATAATATGACTTTACTAACTATCCAATGCTTACAAAAGGGATGAGTAATAACCTTAGAATACCTTGTAGATATATCATTTGCACTTGATGATATGTCATTTTATCTCAAGCACAAAATGACTACACTTAATTTTTATCACATGGCACATGTGTCTCAGTTTCATTTTTCCAAATATTAGCTAGCCCTTCAAATGAAAAGACTAAACTCCATTCATACGATAACCCTCTTATCAACTCTTGTGGTTGTGCATCAATGTCTTGACTATGAAAAAACTCTTCATGACTATGCTCATTTCCACTTCTCTCACTGTCATGTTGGTGTACATTACACTAGATGTAGCTTCCATTACTCGCATTATATTATTTTACTCTGATCATGCAAACTGCTCTAATGCCTAGGAAAACCCTCTACCTTCTTTCTTGTGCCCTCCCCTTTTAATATACTTTTCTCTCTTGGAATACTTATTCATAGAGGTCATCTTTTTCTCATGTAACTACCACTTTTTGATCTATTGTCATCATCCCACTCCTAATTAATGCAAGCTTCATTCTTTGACCTTAAAAATCTGCGAGTGTCTAGCTCAAGACTAATGTGTCATTTCCTTCACTAACCATCACAATTGCCTCTAAGTGTAGGCATTCGTACTGTGCTACAACTTATTTTGACTCAAATATTTGAGAATTTTCCTTTTGTTGTCCCCTTTTACCATTTATCAATTCCCCTTTAACTTGATGATGAAGAATAAAGATGAAACCCTTACAAATGTTTGGGTGAAACAAGAATAGAACTTGTAACTAATACTCATGCACTTATAAACTATCTTATGACTAACCTTTAGAGTTTGATAGGTTTTACACTACTTAGACAATGTTACCTTGTATACTCTTCTAAACTCAAACATTAATCTATGACTAACACAAGGAGCTACAAAATTCCTATCTCTACTTCAATATTGATGTTATTGCTACAATCATTAACTATTATGAACTTGCATTCATAAGTTTCATAGACTTCATACCTTACCATCATGATGGTCATCAACGTGTCTCGCACCATTTCATTAGTCATGCAATGTGGTGAACCTTCCTCATGGATTGCTTCAACGTGGAATATATCTCAGGAGTCGGGTGTGTGAATTATAATTCTTCAATGCTAACAAAAATGAAAACCATAAAACTTTCCTTACTATGCGGGTTAAACCAAACTAAAAATATCCTTCTTTCCCTTGGTGCGTAAACTTTAATCAAAAACTCCTTTTCCATTTTTCTAGACTTTTTAAACACCAAAAATATCCTTTTAATAAATTCAACAATGTCTTTAATAAATTACTCCTTCTAAAAGACAAAACCATTAATAAGTGCATCACTAGATTAGAGTTTAGGTTTCATTTTATGTTTTCCTTCTCTCTTTTCTCAAAAATTAGTAGTAGTATATGTTAGACTAGGTGAAGTTACAAGGGAACCGACCCTCTCTAAAAGTTGATCTCCACCATTTGAGCCCACACTCAAGGATATCATCACATGTTTCATGATGCGGCTGAGTGATTTCATCAACTCAACAAGGGTGCAAACTTTTGTGACAACACTAAGATTGTTAATACCTACCTTCCCTTGGAGTGTTGAGTGTTTAGTTGTTCGACAAGCTTGGTTCATGTGTTGCATCTTGGTGGAAGGTTGACTCGTTGCACAAGATGATAGTATTCTCAGTTTCATGTGTTTGCACCAATGTTTTTTGAATATTTTGTTGTTGTTGTAATATTTCAGGATTTTGTGTGATGATACTTTATGGTTCATGGGATGTTTTCAGACCTAGTGAAGTGTGAACTTGATTGCTCTATAATGTTAGTACTGGTTTGGCTGACCTAGCATGCTAGTAGTATTTGTGGATGTGGTTTTTGGTTTATGGAAGCTTGGTGTAGTGTTTCGGTGTGGATTTGGGTCTTGGTTAACCCTTGGTGTGGTTCCTCTTCACTTATTTCCATCGCATAAGTTTTTGGTGCCAACCTATTTTATGGTTGCACGTTTTAGGTGCATACGTTTCATTGAGGCTGACTTGGAGATGATGTTTTGAGGTTGCAGATGATATATATGCAAGGTCAAATTAGTGATGTGAATCATGGTGCAAATGTGATCACATGTGGAGATCTAAGTGTGAGCATGAATGCCTAAGACTACATGAAATAGTGAGTAGAAGGTGTTTACATTTCATAGTGTCTGAAGTTGTCAGAGATAGTGAGCCAACGATTGCAGATGGTGAAGAGCCATAGTGGTGGATTCCCCTATTGCTTTGAGGTAGTGGACCTTCTTGGAACAACTCCTTTGTAATCTCTTTAATCCAAACAATGAGCCTTTATTTTTTGAACAATGAGCCTATTGGAATTAGTTTTGGTTTTCATATATATGTGAGTTAATTCTCACCGTGGTTTTTCCCTAATTAGGGCTTTCCACATAAAATTTGGTGTTCTATTATGTCTGGCTATGGATTTATTGACATTTCATGTGTATACTTTCATGCTATTGATTAATAAGGGTTTAAAGGTTATGAGGGTTTGAAGGTTTTAATGCACAACTTATTCACCCCCCTCTCAGTTGTCCTATGTGTCTAACAATCGATATCGGAGCAGACGTTCCTTGGAAGAAGATTAACCATTTTGAGGTAGATTCAAATAGCACATAAGAATGTTTTCAAAGTTTCTATGTTTGATGAAACAAATTATACTTTATGTAAAGAAAGGATGGAAGCCTTTCTTTTTTCATTAGGGTTTGTTGTATGGAAATAAGTTGAAAATGGATATACTATGCCTACTACTCCTCCGACAAGTGAAGATGAGATCAAGGATTATGAGAATAATGGAAAAGCAAGGAATGCACTATCTTGAGGGGGATTTTTTATTTAGAACTTGCAAAGGTGATAAGCTACAAAATTTCTAAAGAGGATCCACATACTATAGCTTGTAGATCTTATCCTACAAGCAAATAGTCCATCTTAATATTCCACAACTCAAAGTTTGTACCTAATGATTTCTTCATCTCTATCCTTGATGTGCTTGCCATATCTTCTTGCAATAAGATCAAAAACATGTTTATGCAAGCTCCAACTCAAATGAAGATTAGTACAAAAAAACACTCTACCCAACAACTAAAATATAAGGTGATCAAGCTTTGATACCAAATAAAATGAAGAAAGGTACATGAAAACACTTCCTACACTAATATTTTGAGGATAGTATTTTGTAAATTTCAATCTTTTAATAGTTATAGAAGGTACAAACATATTTAAAAATAAAATAAATAATAAATACCATAACATAGGTGTACATGGGGAAAATCCTTTTGGAAGAAAAACCCTACACTCCAAAGTAGTTGAATGTATTATTTAGTAAGACACAATTTTTTATTTAATTTATTTAGATTGGATGAATCGAGTAGCCCCCCTATAAATTGAAGTGCACCTGATAAAAAAATTCATGTGACCAGTGACGCTAGTGCAACACACCCTCCAGTACCTCAAGGACAAGGGAGAGACTAGACCTCATGGCCTCTTACTTGCAACAGGATGATTTAGCCAATCAAGTTAGGTCACCTGCCTAGTAAAACACACTTATAATACACTTGCAAAGTAAAAAATCATAGGAGCATCTCCAACTAGATATTTAAAGGAATTCATATAGATTGATAGTATCTACAAAACTCTACACACAAAATCCATATCAAGCACTAATATATAGGAGATACAAAACCCAAAACCATAAAATGATGATTAGGAATCCATGAGCTAAAACCATGTTGGAAATCTAAGGTGAAACTTGTAGCAATAATAACTTAAATGTGTGGTTGCAAATATAAAATATGTATTCAAGATTACCAATTATGTGTTTATGTGATTAGCAATTGCAACAATGAAAAAAAAATCAACAATACCACAAGTGACATGTCAAGATATACATGGAGAAACCCTTGCAAGAAAAAGGAGATCCAATGTTTGTATTAATTTTCAAATGAGATAGAACAATACAACACTCTTCTTTGAATTTCGGTAGTACCTAGTTACTCTGACAACCTACAAATAAACTCTACTAACCACCATCTCAATGCTCCAATATATAGAAGTTTATAGGAGAGAATACCACAAATGGTATCCCAAAATAAGTAAAACCCCTTGGAAAAACCCATGCCCCCTTAATGGACAACCCATAAGCATGGTGGAAAATATTAAATGATCACATGGAATTCACATGGGCGCCTAACCCATAGCCAATGAAAATTGGTCAATACCAAGTGCCCCATAACTCTCCAATGACTCAAACCTAGAACATGCACTTGCTTGGGCGCCCAACCCAGAATAACATGCAAATAACTTGTAAGAGCATGCAGTTCTAGGTGGTCCCCGCCTAGAAGTTGGATGTCCAAAAGGAATATGCTTGTAATCGTCATCGTAGTGGGTCCACCTCTTTGAATGCAATTACAAATTTCCACAGTAAATAAATAATAAAATTTTGCCCCTCATGTCCTCTAGAGCACTTTCCAAAGAATGTGGAGGCACACAATTATCAACTTAGGGTAGAAGTTATAATGTCACTTATCCTAAAATTCTCTCACTTGACATTATACATTACAATTACATCCATGAGATACAAATAATATATAATCAAGTACAATGATCAAGGCTCATGACCTTCATACACCAAGAGAACTTATTTTTGGTTATTGGCTTTGTGAGAGAATCTGTAACAATATCTAAAGTGTCAACCTTCTCAATCAAACCCTACCATTATCAATCATTTCTTGTACAAACTGATATTGAACATCAACATGCTTAGTACGAGCATGATACATAGGATTTTCGGCTAAACATATGGCACTCTGTCTGTCACATCCAATCCTCACTATCTTGCAATAAAAAACAATACCATTACCAAGTCTATGTAACCAAACCGCCTCCTTAGAGGCATGTGTAGTAGCCATATAATATGCTTTGGTGGTGAGCAATGCAATTGTATGTTACCTCTTACTCATCCAACCAAAGGAAAAACATAGCCACTAGTGGACGACCTTCCACTATCCAAGTCACCTGCCCAATTTGCATCAATAAAACCCTATATGTCAAATGACTTAACCACATCATCAATACCATGATAAACCAAAAAAAATTTGAAGTACCACACAAATATCTAAACACCCTCTTAACAAAATCCCAATGCTCTCTACCAGGGTTAGACATGAACCTACTCAAAACCCCCACTACATGAGTTATATCTGGTTTAGTGCAAACCATTGCATACATCAAATTACCAACAAAAGCAACATAAGGAACATTAGATATCTCCTCAAAATCATCATAAAAATTAGGACACATGTCTAAACTCAATTTAGTACCGACTAGAAATGGAATATTTATTGGTTTACAATCATGCATACTAAACCACTACAAATTGGTATCAACGCACTTACTTTGACTTAACCAAAGCTTTTTTTGAACCTGATCCCTAATGATCTCCATCCCAAGGATACATTTTGTAGACCCCAAATCCTTCTTATCAAATTTTCTAGAAATTTGAGTCTTAAGCTCCCTAATCATCACCTTGTTGTTACCCATAAATAACATGTCATTAACATACACGACAATAATTAGTATCTGATCATAAATAACCTTAATATAAACACAATGTTCCTCCTCGCTCCTAACAAAATCTAACTTCAATGCAAAGACATCAAAATTTTGGTACCACATCTTGGGTGATTGTTTCAAAACATATAAAGATTCCTTTAACTTGCAAACCAGGTGTTCTTTTCCTTTCACAACAAAACCATCAGGTTGTCACATATAAATTTCTTCCTCAAGATCCCCATGCAAGAAAGTGGTTTTAACATCCATTTTCTCTATTTAAAAATCATAAGCAACAACAATAAATAATGGGAATATAATAGAAATTAACTTAGCAACAAGAGAAAAATTTCACTGAAATTAACTCTCTCTGGGAGTAGCCCTTGGCCACCAATATGACCTTGTACTACTCTAACCGATCATCTACTCCAAATTTATTTTTGAATATCCACTTGCAATGAATGGGATTCCTTCCTTTGGGAAAACTCACAAGATCCCAGGTATCACAACTATCCAAAGCCACCATCTCCTCTTGCATGGTCAACATCTAAGACTCACTTTCTTTTGAAGAAAGAGCCTCTCTGTAAGATCTAGGTTCATTGTTAGCACTCAACAAAATTTCCAACTGGATTATATTATCTTATAGACCTCCTCAAGGTAGGAATAATGAGCTCTAGCTATTCTTCCTCTACTGTGTGCTCAACCTGCACATCCTTTGAACTATCTAAACCCTCCTCTTCTTCTCCATCCTCTAATCCATCTAATTGTTCTTCCACATTTGCATCTTCCCGCTTCTCAATATTTGTCTCAAAGTGCACCTTTTTGTCTTTTCTTTCTCCTTTGGTTGTTCTTCACCTGAGTAAAGCTCTAAACTCCCTAAAAATCACATCTCTAGAGAAAACCATTTTATGGGTTAGTGGATTCCAAAGCTTATAACCTCTTACATTCACACCAAAACCAAAAAAGATAAATTTTTGTTCTTTTAGATCCAATTTATAATGCTTATCTTGAGGCACATGAACAAAATCCTCACAATCAAAGACCATTAAATGTGAAAGATAATGCTTTCTACCTATCCACACTTCATAAGGATTTTTATCAACAAGAGCTAAACAAGGAGATTTATTAGCAAAATAGCATGTTGTACTTACAACTTTTTCCCAAAAGCATCTATCAAGCTTAGCACCACTCAATATTTTCCTATCTCTTTCCATCGAGGTTCGGTTCATTCTTTCTACTAACCTATTTTGTTGGGGTGTATATATGGTGTAGAATTTTGCCTAACAATACCTACATGCATACAAAAATCATCAAGTTCCATAAAAAAAATTCACCTCCATTGTCAAATCTCAAATCCCTTATCTTATAATCCATTTGCTTCTCAACTAAGGCTTTAAATTCCTTAAAATTAGTGAGAACCTCAAATTTTGCATGCATAAAATAAATCTAGGTGTATCTTGATATATCATCAATGAAAATAACATAATAACAAGATTTTCCAAAAGAGTCAACATCCACTGGTCTAAACACATCCAAATGAATGATCTCTAACAATCTCTTAGATTTATTAGTACCATTAAGAAATGATGATCTATTTTGTTTACCAAACACACAATGCTCACATAAGTCATTTTTGTCAACAAAATAATCAGAAATACCATCAACTGACTTTTTATTCCAAGTGGTCTTAGGACCCTTTTCACTTATGTGATCCAATCTATGGTGCCACAACATACATAGATTTTCAATTCCAGTTGCATTGGAAAAGTTACAAAAAGTGGAGGCATTAAGCCTAAACAAAGTCATAATCTAAGATCCTTTAGCAATCACCAAACTCCCTCTTACCAACCTCCAACCAGACTTGTCAAATGTCACATGCATTCTAGAATCATTCAACTTGGATAATGAAAGTAAATTTCTCAAAAGTCATGGAATATGTAAAACATTATTAAGGATTTTAACCCTTCCATCATTGAACACAACTTTACCTTTCCCTTACCAACAATATTCTTTGTGGCATTATCACCGAGGAAAAATTATCCCCCATCATAAGTTGAATATGAAGTAAACCACTCCTTGTGAGGAGTCATATGGTAAGAGAAACCTGAATCAATAAGCCAAGCATCATTACTAACAGTGTTAGCAGAAATAAACAAAGCATCACAATCACCATCTTCTGAGGACTTTTCCATGGAAGTATTTAAACCCTTTCTCTTGTTTTTGCACTCCTTCACATGTCCTCTCTTACCACAATTCCAACACTTTACTATGCTCTTCTTAGGGTTTTTTAAATGTCCTTTAGACTTGTCTCTCTTTTTGTCCCCTTTAGGCCCTCCTTTTTCTTTGGACCTTCCTCGCACATGCAAGGCTTATTGGGAGTCCACATTCATGGGATTTCTCCTTATCTCTTTTAAAATAATTATAGCAAACAGACTATCCATCTTTAGTTCTATACCACCACCACTTATGACAATAATGAAAATTTCCCAAGATTCAGATAAAGAGCAAAGCAAAAAAATACATTAATCTTCTTCTTCTATCTTAACATATATGGCTGCAAGTTGAATTATAATCATATTGAAAACATTTAAATGTTTCATGATAGAATCACCATCCTTCATTTGCAAAGAACACAAACATCTTTTGAGATATAGTTTATTTGTTAGACTTTTAGTTTGGTAAGTTTCACCTATCTTCCTCCACAACTTGTATGTAGTAGATTCTTCTGAAACATTTAGGAGGATGAAATCTATAAGACACAATTAAATGGTTCGCCATGCCTTCTTGTCCATTTTCTTTCAATCTTCATTAGATGTTGATTCCAGATAATTTTCACTTAAAATTGCCAACCATTGATCTCTCTCTTTGATAAGATCCTCCATATTCAACTTCCACATCTTGTAACTAGTGCCATTACACTTCTCAATATGTATACAAGAGATAAAATCCATGGTTTTCAATCTTCTTCACAAATCTGCAAAACCCACAATGCACAAGCTCCCACTACAACTATAAAGCCTTCGAAACTTAAGAGAAAGGCATCCCTCTCTTGACAAAACTATTAGCTCTGATACCAAATTTTGGAAATTCAAGGTGAAACTTGTAGCAATAAAAACTTAAATATGGGGTTTCAAATTTGAAATATGTATTCGAGATTACCAAATATATGATTATGTGATTAGAAATTGCAACAATGAAAGAAAAACAACAATACCACAAGTTGAGAATCACAAGTGACCTAAAATATAAATGGAGAAACCCTTGTGGGAAAAACCTCCATACCCAAAGAGATCCAATATTTATATTAATCTTCAAATGAGATACACAAATACAACACTCCTCTCTGAATTTTGACAACACTTTGTTACCGTGACAACCTTCAAACAAGCTCTAAAAACCACCATCCAATGCTCCAATATATAGAAATTTGTGGGAAAGAATACCACAAATGGTATCCCAAAACAACTAGCAAAACCACCTATAAAAATCCACACCCCCTTAGTGGACAACCCATAAGCATGGCAAAAAATATTAAATGATCACATGGCCTTCACATGGGTGCCTAACCCATAGCCATGAAAATTGGTCAATATTGAGTGCTCCATAACTCTATAATGGCTCAAATATAGAACATGCAAGCTTGGGCGCCAAACCCAAGATAACACGCAAATAACATGCAAGAGCATGCACTTCTAGGTGGTCCCCACCCAGAAGTTGGACGCCCAAAAGGAATATGCTCTTGGGATGCTCTACAAGCATCACCGTAGTGGGTCCACCTCTTTGAATGTAATTATAATTTGTCATAAGAAAATAAATAATAAACATTTTTCTCATGTCCTCTAGAACACTTTCCAAGAAACGTGGAGACACACAATTATCAACTTAGGATAGCAATTATAATGTTACCTATCCTAACTAACCACCCAAAACAACACTCAAATTATCCCCCAATCAAAGATGACTTGTGATGTTTCATAATACGAATCATTAATTGGTCAACAAGTGTACTCCCCTTTAAAACTCTTTTATGCTCCAACAATTTTTTTATTTCCTATGCAAACTTTTGGAGGCCATAAATTTTGATCTAGTGAGCTGATTGGACCCTTTTTTTAGATTAAATTACCCAAAGAGATCTATGCAATGGATACACTCATAGGTGGTGTTGATAAATCAAATTTTTGGGTCAAAATCTAACCTTGTAGCCCAAAAGTTGAGGTCTTCTATTTTATATCCAAAAATTACACCTTTTGCAATCTTAACATTAGGAGCAAGGTCGAGAAATCTTTCCCAACATGCCTTCTATTAGATTTTTTTATGGGTTGATTAATTGGAATGAAAATTCGAGGGGAATTTTGGATGACACTATCATGCTCATGTTTACAAGGGATGCAACACAACTCCTTAAATTCATGTATTTTCTTATGATTCTTTGCTAACAACCCTTGATCAACATCGTTCATAATTATGTTAGGTTGATTAGATTGATTAGTTTGATTTATTATATTTTTCCTTAGGTTGTGAAGGTTTGGGTAATGCAAGGGAGACGGTTTCCACTTGCTAATGTTTGAGGTGTGAGTTTGGTTATATATGTATTGAATTTGGCTTTAGATTTTGCATGAATGACCCCCTGTGATAGAATGGTATCTTCTTGATGTGATTCAACATATAGGGTGTTTGGATAGGTGACTAATTGGTCAACAAGTTGGGATTCACAAAATAGGATTGTGATTAATATGGATAGATGGAGGCTCTACTGTTATAGGATTTATAGAGGTAGATGAATGGTTTAATGGATGATGGATGATAAGGATTGATGGATGGGTATATGGACTATGATTATTATGAATAAATGGACTAGGATTAGTTAGTGTCGACAAAGGTATTGATTTGTGTGTTAGCTTGCTTAATTTTGTCAACAACAATGGAATCATAGTTGTGACGGGTCTTGTAATAATGCATATTATGTGTATAGGTGTTGTGTTTTTGGCTTAAATTTGATTAGTGTGATTGGTTGTGCTTTGGGAAGAGTTTTGGTAGGTACTCGTTTGGGTTTTTTTGAAGATGATGATTTGTATTCTACTTTAATATATTCTTTATTGATTAGATGGATATAATTATTAACCTTCACACATTTGTTGGTGGCATAGATTGTGACTATGTGACACTTGTAGTACTCACTTTCCTACACCAAGTTGGTTTAGGTTTTCTTTCGTCAAACAACTTGATGAGGGGGGAGATAATCATGTTTTATTTTAGTGATATGTGAAATACTACACCCATGGGCTCTTCTAGGGGGTATGTTGACATTTCTTAATTTATCTTTTGGGTTGTCTCTTGAGTATAGTAACACTCATAATTTTGCATGACCTAGACATTCTTTGCATTTATGATTGTCTCTCTCACCAGGTTCTTATTTTTGTTAAAAAAGCTCAAGCTTTTCACTTGTATTTTGATCTTTGGAGAGGATTTTAACAAGTCCCTTGTTGATAACAAAATTTTCAATTTGCACTCCCTGTTTAATTATTTTGTCAAAGGAGGTGACAATATGAACTTGCAAATGAAAAGTCATTTCAATGTTAAGATTGATGACAAAGATGTGGACTAATTATTTTTTATATAGGGCATGAGAGACACTGCTTTCACATACAACATGTCAAAAATAATGTAGACTCTTATCTTCCATGTATCTCATATAATTCAAACCCATGGTACTAGAGTAGTCCAATATTACGGTCTTACCATTCATTTTTCCCATTGAATAAGGTTGGATTATCTAAAATTAAATATTACACCCTTAATTAATTTATTAGGTCATTCCCAAAATATTTAGATGGTGAAATAACTCTAATCACAAGATGTTATCCAAATAGTAACTAATAATCTAATTAGTTTGATGCTTCAACCAAAGACATTCTTGTACTAATTTGTTGAAATTCTCTAGTAGGTTGTTCCATTGGTTTAATCCCTATGAATTTTTTGAAGGTCAAGTACCTTGAATTTTAATTGAATTTAGATGTTCTTATGTTTGAGGGTGAAATTAATGCTAATGTATTATTCAAAGGGTAAATGCTTTTGACTGGAGCTATGAACCAGAATACAACCATTCAACAATATCACCCCAATGGGGTTTGAACCTTGGTGACAAGAACAACAATGCCACCTACACCATGCCAATACCCAAAAATTAATGCTAATGTAATATACACTTGTATAAATTGATTTGAATTGCATTTTTCTAACAATACATTTTTCAATGACGAAAAGATCAAGATTGCACTTTTGAAATTTCTCATTAGTTAAGAAGTGGTGGAAAATCCATGCTCAATGATAGAAATATGAAATATACGAAGAATCTATACTAACCTAGGGGAAATTCATAAAATTATTGAAAGACAAATTCCAATTGATATTTTTGATGTTATCCTGTCAATTGACTCAAGTATAATTGTCAAGTGAATATATAGCCAATTTATAAATATCATGATATACATAGACAAGTAAGAGATACAATATTTCTATAGTGATTATGTAATCTAATCAAGTTGTGCCAACTCATAAGAAGATTGTGTTGTATAAATATGCATATTTTGCATTCTCTTATAGATGGACCTCAAGTGGCAAAACCATGTGTACACTTTTTTATTATTATTATTAGAAAATGTCAAGTCACTCATGGATGAAGATGGTTTAGCAAAGCTTAACTACAAGCTATATTTTCACACTCGCTTCCTAGAATTAATATAATTGAAGTTATTGATTTTTAAGGTGGGAGAAATGATCCTAGTGGATTCTTTACATACAACTTGAAAGTGATACTATTAAACCCATGTTCTAAGGGATCACACCAAAGGGGATTAATATTTTTTGGTTTATGGCACTACCAAAGAATATCTAATAGTTTGGTGTATCCCTTAGGCATTGTACACACATTTCTAGTAGCGCAAGAAAATTTAGGAAGGTTAGACATGATGCCGTCCAAACACACACCATAACTTATGTTGCTTTAATCATTTACTTTATTAGGGTTTGAAACATTTGTAAATCAAATCTCTAAGGTTCAACCACACCATGCAATACTAGCAAGTGGTGGCATTATTGTTGTCCAAAGCTAAAGTTTGATGTCATTTATCATAATCAAAATGAGGTGAAGATTCACATGTGGAAGAATAACTACAAATTTCATCATGGTTATTTATCCTTTACAACCTAGTATCATTACATATACATATCTAGAATGTTAATTATCATAACCATCACAACACAAGGAAAATAAGTAACAATACATCTCTCTAAAGAGTATACCACATGCACACTACATAGATTGATATAGTTGTCTATTTAAGTTATGCTATCTTTCTTACATATTGTTGTTTATATGTTATCTTTAAATCCTCGTTCACTATTTTATTTTTCATATAACACATCGACATTCAAACAGTTTATAGCGTCTACCAAATATCTCTTGAAATCCGCATCACAAGACATTAAATGAATGTTTCATTAATTCAAAATAATTCAAAACTAAATCATTTGAGACTAAAGTGGGTCAAAACTCTTATTTGAGAGACATACATTACCCCACATTTTTAATAGCCCAAGACCATCTAAGACTAAGAAAAATCAAACTCTAAACTTACATCACACTACCAAAGACTATTGTTGAACCTTTTTTTTTATTAAGAAGGGTAAACGCTTTTGACTTGAAGCTATGAACCAATAAGATTACAAACGAGGGACCTCATCCCCAATATAAATTCTCAACAATTACATCTCAATAGTTTTGAACCTTGATGACAACAAACTTAACCATCACACCATACCACTATTAATAAAAACTATTGTTAAACTTTGATACCAACCATTCAAAAATTAAAAAACACCCTATTAACCAAAAAAAAAGAAAAAGAAAAAAACAACAAAGGACAGCCAAACTTCTACTTAAATAAAACTTTGGGTTGTCCAAATGCAAGGGGAACTATCTCAACCGAACAATAAAACTGTCTCAACTATAAACTTCTCTTAAAATCATGCCTTAAATAAAAAGAACCTCATTCTTTCCCTCATAAGTGAAGTCGGTCTGTGGGGTTTCTTCCCACTCAGCGGACGCCAACAACTTATATTAAAAAATTAAACGCTTTTCAGAAGTCCAGATACAATCAACCAAATATTTAAAAAATCTTTTTTCTTGCGAGGAATTATTTGTGCGTTCATCGTTCTGATATTTCTCAAGAAAAAGGACAAAATTCGTTCATTCGATCGATCTATCGATAAGCTAGTCGCTTGCTTTGCATCGCGTAAATTTCTTTTTCCGCTGCACTGCACAGCGTTGCTTATCGATTTTCTAGGGTTTTTAGGGTTTCGTATTTTCTTTCCTAGGTCAAAATGTACGCTGTATCGCAGCCCCAGCTTCAGCAGCAAGGAGTTGCAGGGGGGGCAGTTGGGACGGCAGATCAACTGCAAGCGAGATTGAAGCAACAACAGCTCATGCAGCAGGCCATGCTTCAGCAACAGCAGGGGCTTTATCATCCTGGTCTTCTGCAACCCATCTCTCAGGTATTTCTAGGATACGCTTTTGCTTTTGACTGGCACTTAGTTCATTTTTGTAGATACCCATTTGGTTTTTATGAATACCCATATTTGTATTCTTTTTCTTACAGTTTTTCAATCTTGGCTAGGGCTTGTGGGCTTTTTGCTAAATTTAAGTCGCATGGCTTCGGGTTTTAGTTGCGTGTTTGTGGATACCTATAATTTTTAAGTTCCAGAGGTTGGTAGGGTTTTACCTTTTAAAAACATTTTTTTAAGTAGGTTTGGCTTATATCTTAGGGTTTATTATAATCTTTGTGGATGTCCATTATTTTGTTGTTTCAATAATACGGCGAGTATTTCAGTTCTGAGTTTTTTGGTCTAGGTGTTTGTAAGGATTGTTGGTTTTCATCTTAGGATTTCGAGTTTTAGTTGTTTTATACATTGCTCCTTTTTCAAGTTTTCAGAAATTTAGTTAGGGTTTGGTTAAATGTTACTTGAAGGCTGGCAATATTTATTCAGGCGTTCTATGTCTGGGTAGGTTTTCTCCTCTGTCGTTTTGTTTTGGTTTGTGTATTTCTCCCGATTATGTTTGCATTTGTTTTGTGGTTTTGATTCGACTGTGGCTGGTTAAAGGTTTCTCTCTACTTTTTGATTCATTAATTGGTATTGAAGAATTGTTCACGAGCTATATCCTAATTTGAAAGACAATAAGCCATCGTGGCATGACCGTTTGTGGAGTTTTATTATCTTAAGGTCTTACGAAGTTGAAGGTTGTAAGGCCTTAATTTTATTGGGAGTCAGGCAAGGAACTATTACAGTTACCACAACTTTTCAAAAAAAGTGATTCATCAGCAATGTGAACACTTGTGGCCACTTTGGTAGTTTTTACTTTTCTGTATTATTGGGACTGTCTTTGCTCTTGTCCATCGATATACCTACAATTCCTAGTGGCAAACTGAAGTTGTACCTTTTATCTATCAAAAATCAACATAGAAATATTAAATACACTTTTAAGCACTTTTTGCTTTGTCTGAGTCTCTTTATGGGTTTTTTGATTGAATGTTACATCCTAATCCCACTTGCTTGTTCCGATTTATCTGTATAGGGAGATTTGATTTGTGTCACACTTTGACAAGTGCCCCCTATTATCATAAGACCACAATTTATTGGATATGGAACTGGATAAGGTTGGATTTCTATGTTAATACTTGTTTCATGTACCTATAGTACCTGTACATGTCTGTAGGTGGAAATGGCATAATAGCATGTTGAAGGGCTGACATTTTTCTTACCACATTAGCATCCAATTTTTTTGAAAAGCTCCTTCACGTAAGTAGTATGTTGTGATCCTAGCTAGCGTTCCATTATATTTGTAGTGAGGCTAATGATGTCTGTGCTAAAGTTTGTTTTACTTGTGTTGGCAATAGGCTGCCTGCATATTCAGTTATAGGTTTTCGTTTGTTGACATGATGCCTCTAGCACATGTCTAGTGAAGTATTTTTTTGATATTAGATAAAAAGTATTAAATTATCAACCTGATTCGTGGTCTTAATATAGCCAATTCAGGTACAAAAAACCATGCAATTCAGTCACATTGGATAACTGAGTTTTTAGGCGGAAACTGATGAATAGTAGTATTCTGTGGAAAAACTTTCTCTTATCAATGCATCTTGGTTTCATCCAGAAGCTTGACAGTGGTCATAAATACCAATTTGAGTCTAGTGGCTAGTGGATGGCTAGGCTATCATCTATAAGATAATAAAGGCTATAATAACAACTATGTACTTAAACTGCCATATATTATCATATTTGTTTCATCCTAATTGGATAGAGCCTTAGTTGAGTCTTAATACTCTCAGAATGCATGTTATTCTTCTGAGGTCATTTACCATCAACTGTCTTCATTTACAGTGAATAATTAATCCGCGTAGATTGGAATATTTCTGCTTATTGTGTTAGTTTGGCAATGTATCAGTTTACCTTTTTATTCTTGGCATTTGTCTTTTTAAACAATAGTATTTGTAGTTTTTGTTTCTATTCAGATGGATGCTGCTTAATTGTTGCTAAAGAGCTAGATTTTTGAGTAGTTTATTTTGATTTTTACAGCAGTTTAACAGTAAGCACTGGAATCAGTGTTTCTTTGGGTTTTGTTATGGAATATTTTTATTTTAGGAGATAAATTATATGTTAGCTTAGTTTGCTTAACTTTTTGATAGGTTATTTTCTTTTTCCCCCTTTTTTGCATTTTTTTACATTCACGTTTTGCAGATTGAGCCAATTCCAAGTGGAAATCTGCCACCCGGGTTTGATTCAAGTTCATGCCGCAGTGTGTGAGTCCACTGTCCGTGGTTTTTTTCTTCATTTACAACTTTTCTTTTTTCGTTCACTTTTATTATTCTACTTATGCGCTCTCATCAGGTATTATGACCACCTTTTTTCTTCTCATGCACAACAAAAACATTATGATATCAGTGGAGATTGAAATAATTTCTTTTATATCTTCTCTATATTTGCCTTCATTTCAATTTTTATAACATTTTTATTTTTGAAACAAGCAAACACTCTGTAAGGCATTTGTATTTTCATTGCCATTTTATTTACCCAATAATGTTGCTGAAGCATAGATATTTTTGCAGTTATGTGGGTAACATACATGTGAATGTCACAGAAAGTCTTCTGGCAGAGGTTTTTGCCAGTATTGGTCCACTTGAAGGATGCAAGCTCATCAGAAAAGATAAGGTAGACTGATTTGTACTATTTTTTTAGCATTAAATATATGTATTATTTGTATATTGCAAGCTGCTGATCTGACATAATGGATATTCTACTATTTTTTTTAGTGTTAAATATATGTATTATTTGTATATTGCAAACTGCTGATCTGACATAAATTCATAATGGATATTTTGCTGATTGATAATGAAGCTTCTATTTTCTGGTACCAGATAAGTTGATTGTTGTCATGTTATTGAAAATCAATCTTCTATTGTAGAGATATGCAATAAAAGCCATGGTGCTGATCCTGCATCATGGGTCAAGAAAAACAATTTTAAAGCCACAGTGCCTATAATACTTGATAATCTTGCATTATTTGAGTCCTCATTGGCAATGAGGACTTACTCTCCTGCTATGCATTAATCGTACCAAGGCCTTGGGTTATTGAATCGTTGTGTTTTTGGGGAGTTGGGTAGAAGGTTGTTTCTATATAGTGATTCTATAATGATTGTTTAATGCATTTTGCATTTTTGGAAATGTATTACAAGATCTTTATTCTCTATTTTTTGTTTGCCAACTCTAAAGTACTGGATTTTAAATATTTATTTCATTGTTATCTAGTTTGGTCATAAAGGTTCTTCAATTTGTCAAAGATGGAGCTGTATAAGAAATCAATGAGGTAGAGTCATGCGGTCTGAACACTTTTGCTTCCATGCTAGAATACCTTGAAGATGGAAAATTGATGAAAAGTTTGAAGTGTGATCTTTCTTATTACAAAATTGATTTACTATTGAATACCTAAAATGAAATAGGTAGATACAGGGCTACCTCCAAGTTTTCATATCATAGAAATTATCTGTGCATATAATAATGTGTAATTAGATAGATTAAGGGGTGAACATAGTGAACCGTTTAATGTTTGTGAAGCTTAGCATAGTGTAGTAAAATTGAGGAACTTTAGGTACCCTACCTTCTCTTAGGAGGAAACGGAGTGAACAATAATTTAGCAAACCACCAAGAGCTTTACGGCACTCTTCTGATCTCAAGATGAAAAAGAGGTGAGCAATAATTTAGCAAACAACCAAGAGCCTTTAGGTACTCTATCAATAGGAGAGGGTATCTATTTGGGTGTCTGATATTTGTGGGGAGGGGGATTTATATGCTCCCGATGAATGAAGGGGGGGGACAAGGGGTGTGTTATAATGTGGTTTAATAAACCACTGAATTTTTCACAAATAAATATTACCAGTAAACTTCAAGGCATCAAATGTGGCTTTTGTATTATGTAACATGTAATTTTCTGAACTTGTAATTTGAAACTTCATATCCATTGTCTTTATCTAAGAAACACTAGAAATTATACGGAATCAAGAATTGCACATAATTCTTAATAGTTATTTGCCAGAGGTTTCAAGTCTTCTGTAATGTTCTTTTTAAGAACCCAAATAATCATTACACTTAAGAAAATGTATATATTTCTTTCTTTTAGTCTATACACATTTAAAATTGATTTCTATGGTTTATCATGTTCTTTAATTCCTTATCTTGGCATAACTTGCAGTCATCTTATGGGTTTGTGGACTACTTTGATCATAGATCAGCTGCAAATTCCATATTAAGCCTTAACGGAAGACACATGTAAGCTTCAAAGTTCATACCTAAGAATTTTTTGTCATTTAGTGTTTTGGCTTTGGAGCATCTAAGACCAGTCAATTTTTTTTGGGGCAACTCACAGATTTGGACAGCCTATTAAGGTCAATTGGGCCTATGCAAGTGGTCAAAGAGAAGACACGTCAGGTTGTAAGTTTTGTTTCACTTTTTGTTTATCTGTGCGCTGCTTTGTGTGCTGTTAGTATAATCTATAAGTTCATGTCCAGAGTCATTACGTTATTGAATTGTCATTGACAATTGCGCTGTGAGCACGTTTGTCTTACAGTGGCTTAAGTGCATATGTTTTCAGGTCATTACAGCATTTTTGTTGGGGATCTCAGTTCAGAGGTTACAGATGCTACACTCTTTGCTTGCTTCTCTATATACCCAAGTTGTTCGTAAGTTATTACTGAGCCATGTTTATATATTTTAATGTTTTTCATTCACGTCTTGGAAGGTAAATTTAGGATTTTTCATGATATTTTAACACAGAGATGCTAGGGTTATGTGGGATCAAAAGTCTGGAAGATCCCGGGGATTTGGTTTTGTCTCCTTCAGAAATCAGCAAGTAAGAGGTTATTTATTTTGTAAGATTTCTGATGTTCCAAATTTTTAATTTTTTTTCCTAATAACCTAGTGATTTATGAAAGGCAATTTTCTGCATCTTTTGTATTCGTATAGCCTGGAAATGAAATGCTTAACATAGCCAAAGTACAATAAAGCTAGTATAAAGTATTTATTTTAGTTGTTGAAGGTTAGCTGATTTTTCTATTCATGCAGGATGCTGATAATGCAATTAATCAGATGACTGGTAAGTCTGCAGAATTTTTATTTCAATTTGTGCTTGTTCTTTCCTTGCTTTATCTTTGCTGTTTAATATTTGCTATTAAAGTTTATACTGGAATACCGTTATCATTTTTTCAACTGTTATTTACTTTGTGTTGTTATCCTTTCAGGAAAAACCCTTGGCAGTCGGCAGATTCGTTGTAATTGGGCCACCAAATCAACCTCTGGAAACCTGGGTGATGACAAACAGAATACCGAAGCACCATTTGCTTCTAATTCTGCAATCGTTGCTTCTGCTAATTCTGGTGATGCACAAGCCCCAACAGGTAAAGTTGAGAATACTTCTCTTCCTCTCTATGCCCTTGAGTATTGTGCTTTTGAAAGTTTTTTTGTTTAACACTGAACAATTTTCTTCAGCAGCCCAATCAAAAACTGTAGCTCAAGTTGCTGCTCCTGAAAACAATCCTCAGTTCACCACAGTTTACATTGGCAACCTCTCCAGTGAGGTTACCCAATCTGAACTACATAGGCAGTTTCTTACATTGGGTGTGGGTGTTATAGAGGATGTTCGTGTTCAAAGAGAAAAAGGTTTTGGTTTCGTGCGCTATCGTACACATGAAGAAGCTGCTCTGGCTATCCAGCTGGGTAATGGAAAAATTATCTGTGGAAAATCAATCAAGGTTAGCTCTTTCTTTGTCCAATTGCAGTATAATCACATTATGTTGAGGGAGAATAATGTCTGTTCCTAGATGAGTATGTGATACATCTGATGATATTGGCTTTTGGTCTGCAGTGTTCTTGGGGTAGCAAACCCACTCCTCCAGGAGCCACATCGAGTCTTCCTACTGCATCAATACCTTTTCAAGGTGTGGTTGCTCCAGGCCTTAATCAAGGCTATACAGCTGCTGATATTCTTGCTTACAGACAATTGAGCATGAGTCAGGCAGGTGCTGGGCAGCCTTTATTGCCACTGTCTGCTCAGCAAGGAATGGGACTGGGTCTGGGACATGGGCCTATGGGAATGGTTGGTGCTGCAAGCAATCAAAGCATTTATGATAACTTTCAAGCTGGTGCTGGAGTCCCAGCAGCAGCAGCAGCCGCTGCGGCTGCCATGAGGCAACAACTGATGTATTATCAGTAATGTCGTCTAAGTGTGTATTTTTGAAATACCTGGCCCTTCATCAGGTTTTGCAGTCTTTACTAGTTTGATTTCTTAATGTTGGTTTTTATAGGGAGTATTAGCAAACTAGAGTATATCTTTTGTAGCCCATGTACATTTCAAATTCTGAAGTATTTTTAATATTGTTGATCTTAATTTGAAACTCTTTATGCAATCAAAAATTTAGAGGACGATTAGTTTGTTTACATTCTTTGCCTAGGGGCAACTTGACATGCTGTGTGGCATATCCTTTGACACTGGTTTTGAAATTAGCATGTGTTTTTTGCAGACTAGTGATTTTACTTGCTACGAGCAAGATTTCCTTAATAGGGTATAGGCCAACAATCTTAGCAAGGTATTACATCTGAGTTAAGACTAGCAAGTTTTGTAATACTCAAATTCTTATTATTGGTGGATTGTCTGAAACCGATGCTGGCAATGCACGCCTGTTGATGCGATGTAGAAACTTAACTTGCTTTTATAGTCTATCTCATGTGAAAAGCTCTAGTTAAATGTATCTTATGAAAGATTAAAATAATATCATACAACCTGCATGATATACAAGTAAATGACATTTTGGGTTTTCATTATGAAAATGGTTCAAATCATGAGTTAATTATTTGTGTGAAATCCTCTTGAAGATCATGGATGTTGTGTCAATGTGAAATTAATGTCATCATTGTGTCAGGTACCCTTTAAAACAAAATTTAACTTTAGACTAGAAAAAGAAATACAAGGCGATATTGTATGTATTCTGATGATTGACCTAAATACCATTAATTCTTTGCTGGATGTTAAAACAATCCACAAATTCTGATATTCATAGGATTGGTTTGTTTTGATATTCTGATGCGATGTATCAAAACTTTAAATTTGAGAGGAAATATTCTTAGCCTGTAAAATGGTTGGTAAAGATTGTTAATGGTGGTGGATGGCAGTAGATGATATGCGAATATTGTCCATAGATAAATTCTCAATGGATATCTTCTTCACGGGGAGGTGTGGAGGAGCAGGCACATAAAAATTCTAAGCTCAGTTAGTTACCGGGCACCGTTGATGCACTACAATACGAAGGTGGTCAGCATGATTATTAATTGTCATGAAAGGCAATGGAGAGGCGATTAATGGTGGTGGAAGGCAGTGGAGAAAACGTAATTTTGCCCATAGTCTCTATATCATTCTGTTAGGGGAGGTGTGCAGGGTCATCCAAAGAAATTTTTATCTCCTATACTGGACGCTTTTGGTGCACAATTAAAGCGGAGGCAGCAAGAATTATCATGGTTCTGTTGTAATGAGCCTAATGCCATCTTTCTCAAATATGGAATGGATTTTGGGAGAAAGGTGCCCGATTAATTTTAGTATATATTTTTATATTAAATGAAATATACCTGCCATAGGGGCTTGCGAGGTTTAATGCTCCTCCTTTTATGTTAAGTACAGGTAATGCTTTATTTGTATGACTTGTAGAATAATGTACGTTATGGTCGCGTATGACTTGTAGTAGGAACTCAACAATATACGTGTTCAAATATGATCCTGTGTCATTCTGCAAAAGCTTAAGTCATCAAATTTTGTTTCATTTTGAAAAAGAAAAAGAATAAAAACAAAGGTGGTTGTTATTGAGATTAGAATTCGTTTTTCATCTGACAATGCAGTAGCAACCGAAATAAATGAACACCAGTAGGGAAGTGATCACCGTCTATATGCGATAATTACATCTTAATATGAAATACTAAAGCTGCTGTTTCTAGATACGCAACCAATCTTTATCGGTATTGGTTTGATATAAATTACAATGCTATTTGACAGTTGATCGGGTTAATAATATGACGGCTTATAAAACATTGCGTATCTCCATATTTAGCTTCATAATTGTTCTAGCCTTTTATCATCATCAATGCGTCAATTTCCTACGCATTTTAACACTCTTGTACAATGGGTTTATATTATCAACAATAAATCTTGGAGTATCAATTGATGGAAAGATGAAGGCAACACTCATAGGTATATCACTAGATCTAATCATCTTCCACATTTGTTATTGTAGTTGTGTCATGTTCAACGCAATCTTCCTATTTAGTCTTGGTATAAGGAGAGGTGACGATAGGTTGAGAGGCGACAAATGGCCAAAATAAAATTTATGATATTGATAATTTGTGTGAACGATTTGACAATCGAAGTATCGATTGAACCAACATTCCAAGTAAATTCAAATTCATAGAGTTCACAAGATTAATACCAAATTACAAGTATAATGGGTCGATGGCCAAATTTATTTTATCAACATACTCATTGCTTGATTCATGTAGCTTTGTAATTGGACAAAAAGCATATATTCATACCATCCTCACCAATTTGTTTGAACTCCTATGGGTCTACATCCTATTCTGATGTTGGACTCTACTTGTTCTCAGTTGTACCACAATTCGTGCCACAAGCTTCTTTCACTCTCTTAGAGCAAGCATGTTCCTCTTGGCACAATGAATGAATTAGCTCTACATAGACCTGTTCTTCTTAACAACAAAGAAACTACAAATTAAAGAAGGAAAATTGCTAATGTGCATGATGATAGATGTCTGTTCAATTGTCACAATGCTACAGGGTTTTCCTATGCCAAATTTGCATAACCTTTGTCAAAGCTGCATAACCTTTGTCAAGGGATGATAATGTCTGTTCAATTGTCACAATGCCATAGGGTTTTCCTATCTAACTTTGTCAAACTTGCATAATCTTGCACTCATTCTGAACATTAAGGGCTCTAATACATTATACGTCATTGCAATGACCTTCATGAAGCCTCTCTTCATGTCATTGTCATCAATAAGGAGAACTTTACCAATCCTATGTAAATACCATTTTGAGGTTAATACATAAGTGACCATTTACTAAGATTGTTGAGTGTAACCCACATTTGCTAAATGATAAGGCCAAATGCGCTCATTGCATAATTGTATATTGTTGTCTTTTTGTCAAATTTTCTATATTCTAATCACTGTTAAAATTGAGGATATGATGAAGGTGTTGTATTTTGCATTTGAACAAAAGTGATGCTCTTCACCACTTCTTTAATTCTTGTTCCCAAATTCTCATCTTGGATTTGGCCTATTGATTCTCTTCCATGTCATGATGAAGGTGTTGTATTTTTCATTTGAACAAAAAGTGATGCTCTTCACCACTTCTTTTACTCTTGTTCCCAAATTCTCATCTTGGATTTGGCCTATTGATTCTCTTCCATGTCATGAGTATTAGTTGGAAGGTTTTGCAACTCGTTCATCATCTTGATGAGAATAAGATATGATGCATACATGGCATCAATTAGTAAGATTAATTCTTTCTTCAATAAGGGTTGAAATAATGCATATGATGTGTGGTGCTCATAGATCAACATCTTCGTATCTCTTGCATTGGGCACAACTTGTTTTATGTTGTTAATTTTGTCAATATTTTTGAGTGCATTGTTAATGACAAGCACACAATGAGTCCCAATATATGCATATATATGACTACTTGTCCGTTGCTTGCTATTAACAATGTTAACAACTTCAATCAACTTCCCCACTCTTTATATACATGTAAATCTATCATTAATTGCAACCACATTGTCAAGGCCAACCTCCTCAATAGTGTCTCTAAGTATTATAAATTAATACTATATCATTGCAAAGCCCCAAACAATCAATAGCCTTGAGGAAGGGCCCTCTACACGTGACCCATAATATTAATGAGTGGATAGTGTCTAATGTCCATTTGCTAATTCACATAGTTGCATCCTTGATAGACCCATATGATCTTCATATCCTCCATAGGTTTATTTATTTTTGGAATAATTCTTATCTAAGATAATGGTCCTCAATTTTTGATTGGTTAGATTCCATCATTTTTGGCCTTGCCTCCCTAAGCTTCATCAATGGATCATTGATTGCTAGCAACCAACCATGGAATATAAACTTGAAATTTACCTTTATGTTTGTGGTTTCTTTATTGTGGTATTTAATAGTGTGGAAGATCGAAATACTATTATCCACAAGCTCTAGGCGTGTGATCAACATCTCTTATGTTAAAACCCTAGAACCCTAGATTAAATCCATCCATTGAGTATTTTATTGTTATGCCTATTTGAGTTCACCTCCCCAACCACCCACTTCACTTTTGGGTTGAATCATGCTTCAAAGCTATTGGCAATTCGATGGGTTGCTTCTTGGCTACTAATAATGACTTCATGTTTTATACACACGACTTTTACGTTTATATTAGTGGATCTAGACACTACAAAAGACCTTCCAACATAAATAATTTTAATGGTTGATGACCATTGTTGGTTTTAACCCTTGGACTTTGAAGGCTGACCCTTACATTGTTGAAAATGCTTTGATGTTGCCCACCTTGTTGCAGTTTTCCCCAATTCCAAATCTAGCCCCATCACCTTACAAAATTGTGCAAAGATGCCACTTCTCATCATTACAATTTTAACAAATTTTTAGTGCTTTGAAGCCTTCAATCGAGCCTCCACAAGAGGTGAATATAGGAAATATTCTTGAACTAGATTTTGTTTAGGTGAAAGAAGCATTCAAAAAGGAGATTCCATCTTCATCAAGAAATGGCCTTCAAGTATTCGAATGGAGGATCCAACAAAACATGGGAAGTGGTACAAAAGAAAGCAATCACAAAGCATGGACATTACATCACAAAATGCACTTGTGATCTCATTCCAAAAATGGTTTCAATACCCCAAGTCAGAAGTAGATAGTAAATAATGCGACCTTAATTTTTCAGAATCCTTTTTATGTATCCTATTAGAGGGTTTGATGCATTTCTATGGCTCTCCAATTAGGAGTAACCTAAATTATATAATTTTCTTTTCGACTCCCTTATGCCCAATTCACTAATAAAAATAAAAATAAAAAATAAAAATAAAATAAAATAACTCATATTAAGGAAGCCCATAAGAAATACTGAACTAATTTTTAATAAATTGAAGATTGAATCCTTGAAAATTATTTTATAAATTGAAGGTATTAAAATTTATGTCCATGTATGTGTGTAGAAAATAAAAAAAACTTTAAAATAAAATTAAATAACTCCTTAGTAAATAAAATAGTTTAAATAGATTTTTTTGATATGCAAGTTGCTATAATGAGGGTATCTCCCATCATATTAAAATAAAAACTAAAATTTATATGCTCCCAAAGGAGAGAACTATATAATTGTATGCTTAGTTATTGCTTGTAGATTGAAGATGAGACCTACTTTAAGTTCCCCCAAATGCTCTTGTTTATCTAACGATAACATCATGGGATAGTTGCCCATAAGCTTCCCGAAGCTCTCAAAGTTGTAGATAACCAAATTCTCTTTGAAAGTAGTAGACACTTCTTCAACATGTTATTCTCCTTGAGCTTCTTGATTGAAAATACCATTGATGTTTGTAGAGGAGATTCACTACTCTCGAGTCTCTAGGACAGGGAAGAGTCTACAAGGAGCGAAATGTCCTCAACTACCTCAAAAAAATAAGCTCAAGTGACTAAGATGGGTAAAAGGAAGTAGTAGACACTTCTTCAACATGTTATTCTCCTTGAGCTTCTTGATTGAAAATACCATTGATGTTTGTAGAGGAGATTCACTACTCTCGAGTCTCTAGGACAGGGAAGAGTCTACAAGGAGCGAAATGTCCTCAACTACCTCAAAAAAATAAGCTCAAGTGACTAAGATGGGTAAAAGGGAGTTTTTGCAATGTTTTATGTTTTATGACTGTTTATGGAAAAAGAACTTTAGAAGCCAAATGAGCGGGCCTCAAAGCTCTTAGAGACAAACAAACTAGTTTGCGACTATAAGATGACAACAGGATGCGTGAATGTCCTCACGACGTGTTGCAATCTCATACAGATCGAAAACAAAGTCAGTCTACAAAACACACAAGATCTACTAACAACTCAGGAACTAAAGTTTGACAGTTTGACTAAACTAACATAATTATACAAATAAAGAAAAGTACAACAAGAAGAATACTAAAGCTAATGAAATGAAATGATGAAAGACAAAGGAGAGAAAGATGAACTCATGGGTGGTCCAACAATATGAAGCCTCCCACAAAGCTCCACACGAACATCCTGCACGCACGAAAACAATAAAGTTTTGGGAATGTTTCGAGGCTTGCCTTGGTCAAACCTCCATTTTAGTGTTTCCACCTCCACGGATAGCCAAAGAGACAACAAGATAGAAAATAGACAATAGACGGTATGGAATGATAAGATAAAGAAAGAGAACATGCAAGATATCAATATGCTACTTAATAAGAATGATACTGCCAATAAGGAAGTGTTACCTTCCCTCCAATAAGCTTGAGAAGTCTAAAGAGAGTGCAACACCAAGATAGAGATGCGGGAGCCATGAATGTGCAAGAAGCTTGAACAACAATGGTGTAGAAGTAATTTAGAAGAGCAAGAATGCAAGATGAGAATGGAAGATTGAGAGAGTGAAGTTGAATGAATGAAGCTAGATTGAATGGATGAGAGAATTTGAAGATGATGCAAACTAGTGATTTGTGCAGTTTTTTATGTAGATTCTAAATATGTATTTAAAAAAATAAATTGGAATCAAATTGCATTTCTTTTTCCATTTTCTTCGATAACTAGTTTTTAATAGAAAACACCATTTTTAGAGAGTGATGTGTATTTACTAACACAAATTTTTTTATGAAGGATAAAATTCTAATTTTTTCGAATTTAGATTTGTAACTACAATATCTAGGGCATGCATTTGGTTTCATAGTGTTTTATTGATTTTTTTTTCTTAATTAAGTTTTGAATTCAAACCAATTACAATTTAGACATAGGTTTACTTTCTAACACATTTTTTTTGTATAATTCGAAATTCATTTTTTTTTGATGGATCAAGGACATCAATATCAAGGGCAAAGATAATTTTTATTTTTTTTGGTAATCTACTAATTTTCCACATGTGCTAAACAGAGAGCTTGATTTTTGGTGAAAAACCTGTAGATTCATAAGAAATAAAAAATAAATATAATAATAAAATTAAATATATTTAAAATAATACTTTTTGAGAAGCTTATAATAAGGACTACATACTTACAAAAACTCAATTTTAAATGAGTTCATTTGATCCCCCAAAAGGTAAATCAAAAGTGGTTATTTATCGACATTTTGATAGGTGTAAAGGAGACTTAGATATAGGTATGGTCTAAAACTAGTGGGGTTCTATCCAAGGGGGTTTGATCTAAGGGGGTTTGATCTAACCCTCTTCAATTGGAATCATTTAAACGGAACCTTTCAAAGTTTAAATCATTATATTTTCTAAAAATATGTGATTTTAGCAAAAAATAGGATGTCCCAAAAAGTGTAAACCACTATTGTGGGATCACCCCCAAGCACCTATAAGGGTAGCAAGGGTCCTCCAAGTGGGAGCACAAACACAAATATACAAGCATGGGGGAACACAAACAAACATGCAAAGCTAATCTAAAGATGAAGAAGAAGGTGTCGCTCTAGTTCGACACTTCCAGCAAGTCATCCTACTCCCAATCAAGATCATCATAAAGGGAGGGAAGATGAGCCTGTAGGGGTGATAGCTAGGGTGGTACCAATTGAATTTCCTACAAAAAGAGTTAAGGAAGAAGACCCTTCAAGGTCTTCCTTTCCAAGCTTATGCGAGATTAGGGTCATCGATCTAGCAAAGATCAATGCTAAAATCAGGATGCCCTCCAACGAATAACATGCACTTCTCAAGAGTGACGTGTTGCGACTGGATGAGAGAAGGACGAGAAAATCAAGCACTGTCAACCTTGGGAAGAGGGGAATTGAAAAAATCTGGGGAGGCAAGTGTTGTCTCTGTCACGAGGACAACACAAGCCAAATTGGAACAAGACTCAAAACATGAATACTTGTGCTTTAGTAGAGGATGTGGAATCCTCACAGCTGAATTGGAAGAAGGAGAAGGAGACAAAGCCATGAAGGACACCACCTTTGTAAAAGGTATGTTCATGGGATGCAAAAAAAAGAAGATAAGAGAGGTAAATTAGAGGTGGGAAGGAGCAATGAACACCTGCACCCTTTTGGGGTGAGGTTCATCGGCATCCGCTAACGAAGTTGAAAGAAGTAGAGAGGTGATGGGAACCGAAGAAAAAAGAGAAGAAAAAATAGGAGCAACAAAAATAGAAGTGACATAAGCAAAAAGAGAAGGCCCCTCTTCAATATTCTCAGAAGCTTCACGCTCATTAACCAAGGCCTTTCAATAGTTCTCATGCTGTCGTGCAAGCCGGTTATGATGACTATGGGAATTAGAAGGTGCAACTTGAGAAGAGGTTGGGGGCTCTTTTTCTACTGGAGGAGAAACCTCCACAACCGTTGTCGATGGATGTGTGGGCACTTGAGGAGGAATAGGAGGAGACATAGAGACAAAAAGAGACATGCATCTCAATAGAAGACCCCTTTCCTTTGTCTACCTTAGGGGTAGGTGGAGGAATAGGGGTAGGCCTCAGATGTTGAGACACAAGAACAACCCCACGAGAATGCTTCCCCTTACCATGTAGGGTGGGTCGGGGGACAATGCAAAAAATCGGGAGTTAGAAGACTTGAGGCTTCGAATTCCACAACATAGGTTCCTTTCCTTTTCCTATGCCAGGAATAGTAGAAGGAACAAAGGACACCACCAGAGGTTGGGAAGTATAAGAAGAAGATGAAAAAGGAGTGAAAGGAGAAGGCCTAAGGGCAAGAGCTTTCATGTCCTTACCCTGCGTAGGGGCAGAAGATGAAGCATGATCCTGTGCACGCAAAGAGGCCTTCAAAGAAATAGCTTGAGTAGATGGAGGAAAATTACTTTTAGGCATTAAACCCTAGTCTTATACTTGAAATAAGTTGTATAATAGGTCTCCTTTGGGTGGCAGAGGTTCAACTGAGGCGGGCCAAAAGTGATCTAGGGAAAATCCCCCACTTGACACCAGTGGTCTATATCCAATATCTTGAATAGTGTGCATGATACCCTCATGGGGAAATTCAAGAATTTGTGGATAACCAAGGCAACCACGTTCATAGAGACTAGCCACATGATGCCTAATCTAACTCTAAAGAGGTCAGACTTAGGTATCACGATAAATGGGACTTCTAAGGTTTTAGGTCCAACCAGGATCGACAGAGAAATGGAACTAATGGAATAAATTCTATCGTGCATGCGAAGGATGGTTTGTGATTCCTTGTATTTCTCTTTATGTAAATTATTTATAAAAGAGTCTCTTCCATGATAATATTGACCTAGCTCATGGGGTCAACCATAATGCCCGTTACATCATTATCATTGACACGAGCGATGATATACAACGAAGAGGGCTCTTTGTTCAAAGGAAGGTCACGTGACGTAAATGTAATATTAGGTGTTGCATTAACATGATCTAAAGGAGGAACACGATTAAATGAAACCACATTCACATACTCAGATGGATTTAGATTGGAAGAAGAATCAAGGGTGATAAAATTGGTAGAATGGGATGAAAAGGGATATGTCTAAATCTGCAATTGGCTATTAGGCTTCGCTATAGATTTATTGGAGTTTTGATTTTTACCATCAACCCAGATGGTACCATTATCAATGTGGTCTTGTATCACATGGAGAAGATGCACACACCACTAGGTACCATGACTTGATACTCGATGATATTGACATAACTTTTATGCATCATACCACTGGGGATAAGGCTCAAAAAGCGGTTTGATCTCTAGGAGGGATATTACACAATATTCTAATAATTTTTGTAGGATATTAGTATAAGATTTAGATAATTTTGTAAATATTCTATTCTTATCTATAGATTTTTTATCAATGGGAACAAACACCATGTTCGCCACCACTTTTTTTTCTTGACTCACCAAAGATAGACACAATTGACCGACCATCCTGACAGGAGGATAAGGAATAATCCCCGTATTGAGCAACCGTTTGCTAGTACTCATGCAAAGCATCACACAAATGGGAAAAAGATGGATATTTCATTAGAAAAAATTATCTTGCAATGTTGATTGCAAGTTTCTAATGAACACTCATTGCATGTTGGAATTAGGTAGGGCATAAAAATCTTGAGAGAAAAGGGCTTGATAACGGGCTATGAATCAGTCATCTTCTCATGCACACCCTGCTTACATCGAAAGAGATCGATAAAAGCGACCTTCGATCCGATATTAGCCTAGAATTGATGGAGGAATTGATTCACAAGCTGGTCAAAGGAAAATATAGAATTATCAGGCAGAGAATAATACCACTCCAAAGTAGCTTCCTTGAGAGAATGAGAGAATAGTTTTACTAGTAGAGCATCATGATGGAAGAAATTGGTACACATGGCATTAAAGGATGAGACATGCGTCTGTCATTGTACTTTTTGAACTTAGGAATTTACATTCCTTGAGGGATGGGGGTGTTTAGGATATTAAAAGACAAGGGACTATATCAACAATAGGGTTGGAACATCAGATGAGAAGAAGAACTAGCCAAATTCGCCAACTGAGATTGTATCCGCCCCATGTTCTATAATAAAGCATTAAGGATAGGATATGTGGATGAAGTATGACTAGTTGAAGCACCAAGACTGGCACCAAAGGTAGAGACATTCTGAGTCTTAGATGCAGAAACCTAAAAACCCAAAAGAACTTGGTTCTCTCTGATTATAGGAATCTCCTCAGGTGGAATGGTGGTGTTAGTAATATTGATGGAAGGACACGTTTCGACCATGAATATAGACACTCTAGGCATTAGGATATTCAACTATTGACCAACAATATCCAATTGAACATCTTGGGTATTAGCCAAGATAAAAGTGTAAGATGGGACATGGGTCTCCACAATATTTTCTATTCTACGAAGCAGATCTAGACCTCTTCAGTCAGCCATTTCTAAATTCTTTAGACCACTAATGAGAGGATTTCTTTGAGGATAAGAATCTTCATTTCCTAGGAACCTTGCGAGCTATTCAAGCCTTGATTCCAAAGAGAAGATATGCTCTACAGGAGCCCTAAGAGCACCTTCATTAGCTAAGGAAGAGGAAGAGTTCAAGGGAGAGGTTGTATGGGTGTGAGTTTTAGTTCCAAGATGAGGAGGGGAGAATGTGGTTGGAAGTCCTGTAGAGTACTCCTCAAAATCTGGACCTTAATAGGGAGGACTAAACCTTCTAGACACCATATCTATGATTTGATAGCTCCTTATTACATGCCTAGAGTTAGTATATTGGGTCATGAAACTCATAAAAGCGTCACAACACACTATCTACTACACGTCCTGACAAGAGAAGAAATTTTTTGACACAAAGACAAAAGGAAAGAAAGGTTCATGTCAGGTTCACCAAAATGTAGAGGAGATTCACTACTCCTGAGTCTGTAGGACATGAAAGAGTCTATAGGGAGCGAATTGTCCTCAACTACCTCAAGAAAATAAGCTCAAGTGACCAAGATGGGTAAAAGGGAGTTTCTACAATGTTTTTATGTTTTATGACTGTTTATGGAAAATAAATTTAGAATTTGAATGAGTAGGCCTCAGAGGTCTCAAAGACAAAAAAACTAGCTCATGGCTAGAGGATGAAAACATGACACATAGGCGTCCCTGCAGTGTGCTATGGTCTCGTATGGACCAACAATAGAGAGTCTATGAGACAAACATGATCTACCAACAACTTAGGAACTGAAGTTTGACAGTTTGACTAAACTAACAAAATGTGGGAAATAAAGAAAAGTGCAACAAGAAGAATACTAAATCTAAAGAAATGAAATGATGAAAGACAAAGGAGAGCAAGACAAAATCATGGGTGGTTCAGTGATATGAAGCCTCCCACAGAAATCCACACCAACAACCTGCACACACATAAACAATAAAACGTGTTGGGGCTGTTTCAAGGCTTCCCTTGGTCAAACCCCCGTTTTGGTGTTTTCCCCTCCATGAACAACCAAAGAGACAACAAGATAGAAAATAGATAATAAACAGTATGAAATGATAAGATAAAGAAAGAGAACATGCAAGATATCGATATGCTACTTAATAAGAATGGTAATGCCAATAAGGAAGTGTTACACACCCTCCACTGAGCTTGAGAAGTCGAAAAGGAGTGCAAGACCAAGACAAAAATGTGAGAGCCATGAATGTGTAAGAAGCTTGGACGAAAATGGTGTAGATGTGATGTAGAAGAGAAAAAATAATTAAAGAGAATGGAAGATTGAGAGAGTGAATTTTCAAGAATGAAGCTATCTTTGAATGGAATGAGAGAATGATTGAATAAGAGGGAAGAAAGTAAGTTTGAATGAAGAATTCCATGTAAGAGGGCCAGTTTTGGGCACACTTATGGCTGCAGAGGTGTTACACTTCACGGGTAGACGAAAGTGTAATGTCCCAATGACTACAAGAATAGGAATCTTGTTAGGAAGTTTACATGGCATGTAGATGTTTGTACATCGTGGAAGATTCCACCAAAAAAAATCCCTCAACGATCGAAAGTGACAAGGTTAAGGATTAAAATGAAGGCAGGAAAGCAGGGGACTAGCCTTATCATTTTTATTAGGCTAAAGTGAAGGTCATGTAATGTGAAATTGCCTTGGGGGTACAATTTTACGTCATGACAATTCCCATAGATGATATTCTCCTATCATAGTCGAAGATAGCCTCCATTACTTTGTTGCACCATTGTTCTTGAAAGAAATTGGTCACAACCAATTTTCCCTACATTTTTCTATCTATAATAAAAATAACATTGGTGAGTAGGTCTTCCATTATGGTTATAGTGAATCCTTTTTGCTGTCAAAATTGAAAGGAAATCTACAACTATACATGACACTTTCTAGATAACCCAAATAGAGAAAATCATGCAAAGCAGTACTCAAAATCCATATGCAACAGAATAAACAACATAGCATTAAAGATGACACAATATATAACCTGATAAAATTCAATATCCAAAAGAATCCATCACTCATGTATTCTTCAACAATGAAGCATTACAATACATTTTTAGAGTCTCCATGAATACTTCTAAAACACAAGCACTCTACAAGAACTCCATGTGAACAAGCATGTAACCACACATCCCATGCCATGCTTCTGTTGGAAATGAAGGTAATATTGTAGCTTAAAACTTGTAAAACTATGAGACTGTAGATCTAATTAAGTGTTATTTGTCACAATTCTTTGTGTATGATTAATCTGTTTAGATCAATTTTACCAATTCTAGAAAGAGACAGAAGATTGTAGAAGAATGAGACAAGAAGATAGAAGTGACACAACATATACGTGGAGAAACCATTTCAAGAAATTACTCCACCAAAATCAATAGTACTTGTATTATTTAAACTTAGAACAAGATTACAATAATACTGTATCAATCCTTGATTGATATGCTTCCTTGCCTTCAACAATTCTTCTTCACAACCTACAATAAATTCTCATAGAACTCTCATACACTTGCTGCAATTAATAGACAATTACAAACATGTAAAACTCATAAGATTTATACAATACAAGAGCATAAATCTCCTCACAAAAATATGCACCTAGATTGGGCAAGTAGAGTTCCACAATGTAATATAAAGTCAAATCAAAGTCTTCCTTAATTTAGGCGCCCCAAACTGAACACTTAACTGAACTTTGGTCAAGAAGATATCTTGTAAACTTCACCTCAAAGTTGGCACCCAAGAATGGGCCCACTTGACTAAGCCTTGTAAATATCTTCTCATGCAAAAGGTGTTAACTGAAAGATGCCAACTTGGGCGCCCAAGGTGGACCCAAGTCAATCTTAGTTAATTGAAACATATCTCTTCACCAATTCATGCAAACATTATGCATGATTGATCATCCCCACTTAACTGAAAGTATCCACTTGTTATCTGTCATGCAACTGAAGTCATTAGTCATGCAATTCAAACTAACTAGATGCAACTGAAGATAACTAAACCATAACTGAACTGAACTAAATTGATAGTGAACTAATAATGCCACTCCACTCATGTAAATATCAATCCCTAATTTGTAAGAACAAAACATGCATTACTAAAGTGTTATCAATCCTCCAAATAGTTAACTAAAGCAAGGTGGGTTCCACCTTCCATGTGGGTGCCCCATGTGCTCCTATATTGTAGGCGCTCTTCTTGGACATCCCCACATGTTCCTATTATTTAGGAATAATCATAAATGTCAATTTACATGTTCATTTCATTTGAATTTAATCTCTTTCTAATCCTAGTGTTGGGGAACACTTTCCAAGGACTTAGGAGATACATGAAATATGTTTAGGATTGCAATTAAATGGCATCCTATTCCCAACATTCTCCCACTTGATATTATACATTACAATTATTCTAAACAAGGAATCATTATTATAAATCAAGTACAGGACTCAAGGCCAATGGCCTTCTTGCACCAAGAGAACTTATATGTAGGAACTGGTTTCGTAAGATAATCTACAACATTGATCACAGTGTCAACTTTCTCAATCAATACCTTTCCACTCTCAACCATTTCTCGCAAAAAGTGATATTGAACATCAACATGCTTAGTACGAGCATGATACATAGGATTTTTGGCTAAACAAATAGCATTGTGACTATCACATTCAAGTCTAATTTGCTTGCAATTAAAACCAATACCTTTCCCAAGTCTCTGTAACCAGACTACCTCTTTAGAGGCATGTTTAGTATCCATGTACTCTACTTCTGTGGTGGACAAAGCAATTGTGGGTTGCCTCTTACTCATCCAACTAACCACAACTCCAAACAAAGTAAACACATAGCCACTTGCTGATCTCCAACTGTCCAGGTCTCCTGCCCAATTTGAATCAACAAAACCCTATATGTCCAATGATCTGTGCACAATATCAATACCATTAACACCATGATAAACCAAACAATAATAAGAAGTACCTTGTAAATATCTAAACACCCTCTTAACACAAGTCCAATGTTCTTTACCAAGGTCAGACATAAACCTACTTAGAACTCCCATTGCTTGGGCTATATCTGGTCTTGGACAGACAACTACATACATCAAACTACCAACTACGCTAGCATATGGAATTTTAGACATTTCCTCATGATCAAAATCAAATTTAGGACTCATGTCTAAACTTAAATTCGTGCCAACTGGTAGATGAATATTAATTGGTTTACTGTCCTGCATGTTAAACCGTTTCAAAATAGTATCAACATAGTTTCTTTGCATTGAGCAAAACTTTATGTTACCTCTATATTTGTTGATTTCCATACCAAGGATATATTTTGTAACCCCTATATTTTTAATCTCAAATGTGCTAGAGATTTGTGCTTTCAATTCTTTGATCATTACCTTGTTGTTACCAATAAACAACATGTCATCAACATACATGATAATAATTAAAATCTGATCATCAATAAATTTTATATAAACACAATGATCTTCCTCACTCCTAACATAACCAATTTTCAATGTAAAAGCATCAAACTTCTAGTACCACATTTTAGGTGACTGTTTCAATCCATATAAAGATCTCTTTAACCTGTAAACCAATAATTATTTTCCTTTTACAACAAAACCATTAGGTTGCCTCATATAAATATCCTCAATAAGATCCCCATGTAAGAAATCAATTTTCACATCCATTTGCTCTATCTCAAAATCATAAGCAACAACAATAGATAAAAAGAATCTAAAAGAAGTTAATTTAGCAATAGGAGAGAATATTTCATTAAATTCAACTCCCTCTCTTTTGGAGTATCCCTTGGCTACTAATCTAGCCTTGTACCTTTCGAGATTACCATCTACTCCAATTTTATTTTTAAAGATCCATTTATAAGCAATGGCCTTTCTTCCTTTGGGAAAACTCTCAAGATCCCATGTATCACAAGTATCCAAGGAAACCATTTCCTCATGCATAGCTTTTTACCAAAGCTTGTTCTCATCTGAAAAAAAAGCTTCCCTGTAAGATCTAGGTTCATCATTAGTACTCATCAAAGCAAATTTACAACAAAAATAAGGTGGGCTATACCTATCAACAGGATTTTGTTGTCTTGTCGATCTTCTCAAATAAGGTTCTTGTTCCTCAATATTCCCATCATGAGCATCTATCTCAGAACTCTGTGAACTCTCCTCATACAATCCATCCAATTGTTCTTCAACATGTGCATCTTCATGCTTCTTAGTATTTGTCTCAAAATGCACTATTCGAGAAGTATCCTTCTCCTTTGGTTGTTCTTCTCCAGTATAAGATCTAAATTCCTTGAAAAATCACATCTCTAGATAAAGTAATTTTTTGTAACCTTTTAAATTTTCACCATAACCTATGAATATGCATTTCTATGCTTTTGGATCCAACTTAGACCAATTTTCTTTAGGAATATGAACAAAAGCCTCACAACCAAAGATCCTTAAATGAGCAAGACTAGGTTTCCTACCTAACCATATTTCATAAGGGGTTTTATCTTCAATAGATGAACTAGGAGATCTATTGCTTAAATAACAAGAAGTACTTACAACCTCGGCCCAAAGGCACCGATCTATCTTAGCACTACTTAACATACCCTAGCTCTTTTCATTAAGGTTTGGTTCATATTTTTCGCTACTCCATTTTGTTGAGGTGTATATGGAATATTTTTCTGTCTCACAATTACTACATGCTTAGAATATTCACCACCATTATCTGATCTCAACACTTTTATCTTATGATCTGATTGTTTCTCAACTAAAGTCTTAAATTCTTTAAACTTATTGAACACATCATATTTTTTATGCATAAAATAGATCCAAGTGTATCTTGAGACATTGTCAATAAATGTGACATAATATCTAGGTTTTCCAATAGATTCAGTATCCACAAGACCCATAACATCTGAGTGATAATCTCTAATAATATTTTAGCTTTATTTGTTCCATTAAGAAATGAAGATCTAGATTGCTTTCCAAACACACAATGCTCACAAAAATCATTTTTTCCAATCTTATAATCAAGAATACCGTCAACCAATTTATTATTAAGAATGGTCATAAGACCTTTTCACCAATGTGGCCCAATCTATGGTGCCACAACATACATGTATTTTCAGCTTCAATTACATTGGCTGATTTATTCAAATTGGAGGTATTAAGCTTAAACAAAGTCCCAATCTGAGATCCTTTAGCAACCACCATATTCCCTTTCACCAATCTGCAACCACCTTTGTCAAATGTCACATGCATTCCAGAACCATTGAACTTAGATACATAAAGTAGATTTCTAACAAGTTTTGGAATATGTAAAACATCATTAAGGGTCTTAACCCTACCATCATTGAAACACAACTTTACCTCTCCTTTACCCACAATCTTTGTTGGGCTATTATCTCCAAAGAAGACATTCCCTCCATAATATGAAGTATAATTAGTGAACCACTCCTTGCTAGGAGTCATATGATAGGAGCAACTTGAATCAATAAGCCAAGAGTCATCACTAACAATTTTACATGAAATGATCAATGCATCATTACCGTCATTTGAGGATTTCTCTATAGAAGCATCATAACTCTGTTTCTTGTTCTTACAATCCTTCTTTATATGTCTTGATTTCCCACAGTTCCAACACTTTACCTTACTCTTACTAGGGGTTTTAGACCGTCCTTTGGACTTACCCTTTCCTTTCTTGTCTCCCTTGGGTTCCTTTTTCTTAGGCCTACCTCTTACAAACAAGGCATCTTGGGATTCCATTTTAGACTTCCTCCTCATCTCCTCTAATAGGAGAGTAGGAATTATATTGTCCATCTTAGGATTTGCACTACTACCCTTGATATCAACAATTATATTTTCTCAAGACTTTGGTAAAGAACAAAGTAACAAAATGCATTTATCTTATTATTATAGCTTTACATCTACATATGTTAACTAACTTAGAATCAAATTGAAAGCATATAAATGATGTGCAACATAATCATCATCTTTCATCTTTAAATAATACATTTGTCTTTTTCATATACAACTTATTAGTAAGACTTTTGGTTTGATAGATATCACCTATCCTCTTCCAAAATTTATATGTGGTAGCTTCATTTGAAACATTCAAGAGATAAAAATCAACACAACATAACCGTATGGTCCCTCTTGCCTTCTTATCAAGCTTATCCCAATCCTCATCTGACATCGTTGTAGATGGGTTTGTCTCATTACAAACGACTAACCACTAATCTCTCTCTTCAAGGAGATCCTCCATTTTTAATTTCCACATCTCATAACTAGATCCATTGAATCTTTCAATATCTAAACAAGAAGTAGAACTCATTCTAACACACTTCTTTTACAAATATGCAATAACACAACAGTAAAAGCTCCTACTACAGCCAAAAAACCTTCAAAATTTTAAGAGAAAGGCATCCCAAACCCCAACCAACCATTAGATTTGATACCAAATGTTGGAAATGAAGGTAATATTGTAGCTTAAAACTTGTAAAACTATGAGACTGTAGATCTAATTAAGTGTTCTTTGTCACAATTCTTTATGTATGATTAATTTGTTTAGATCAATTTTACTAATTGTAGAAAGAGACAAACTATTGTAGAAGAATGAGACAAGAAGATAGAAGTGACACAACATATACGTGGAGAAACCATTTCAAGAAATTACTCCACTAGAATCAATAGTACTTGTATTATTTAACCTTAGAACAAGATTACAATAATACTGTATCAATCCTTGATTGATATGCTTCCTTGCCTTCAACAATTCTTCTTCACAACCTACAATAAATTCTCATAGAACTCTCATACACTTGATGCAATTAATACAATTATGAGCATGTAAAACTCATAAGAGTTGTACAATACAAGAGCATAAAGCTCCTCACAAAAATCTACGCCTAGATTGGGAAAGTAGAGTTCCACAATGTAATATTAAGTCAAACCAAATTCTTTCTCAATTTAGGTGCCCCAAACTGAACACTTAACTGAACTTTGGTCAAGAAGATATCTTGTAAACTTCACCTCAAAGTTGGCACCCAAGAATGGGCCCACTTGATTGAGCCTTGTAAATATCTTCTCATGCAAAAGGTGTTAACTGAAAGATGCCAACTTGGGTGCCCAAGGTGGACCCAAGTCAATCTTAGTTAACTAAAACATATCTCTCCACCAATTCATGTAAAAATTATGCATGATTGATCATCCCCACTTAACTGAAAGTATCCACTTGCTATCTGTCATGAAACTGAAGTCATTAGTCATGCAACTCAAACTAACTACATGCAATTGAAGATAACTAAACCATAATTGAACTGAACTAAACTGAATTAATACTGAACTGATAATGCCACTCCACTCATGTAAATATCAATCCCTAATTTGTAGGAACAAAACATTCATTAATGAAGTGTTACCAATCCTCCAAATAGTTATCTCAAGCAAGGTGGGTTCCACCTTCCATGTGGGCGCCCCATGTGCTCCTATCTTGTAGGAGCTCTTCTTGGACATCCCCACATGTTCCTATTAGTTAGGAATAATCGCAAATGTCAATTTACATGTTCATTTCATTTGAATTCAATCTCTTTCTAATCCTAGTGTTGATGAACACTTTCCAAGGACTTAGGAGATACATGAAATATGTTTACGATTGCAATTAAATGACATCCTATTCCCAATAGACTCAACCCTCATAAATTCAAACAAGAGATGCTCTCAACCCCTTATCGTAAATAGCCAACCTTAGACAACTATGCATGTGCTTGTTTTTATAGACACGAGTTTGCACAAAACCACCAAGTGGTATTACATAAAACCATGTGACTAATACCATGAGCTTACAAAATCATTTCCGCCCACATTTAATTTTTGTTTCTAAGTTTTTCCGATATTTTAAATATTTACCCAATGTGCAACCGAACAATAAATATTTATTGCAATGTTACATATAACACATAAAATGGCCCCAAGAATGCTAATCTCATGTGATTCACACGACCCAAGATCCCTTAGGTGCACCATAAATTATATTAAATTATATTAGAACATTATGCAAGGTGGACAATACACCTTTTCCTAACATTCTCCCACTTGTTGTATACATTTCATAAGGGGTAAACAAGTAAACTCAAACATCAACAAGGGAACAATCCCAATAGCCACATATACCATCAAGGAATCAAAGTGCTCTATGTGATCCATCAAGATACCTACAAAAAGAAACAAGGTGACCACTATCTCAAGCATGAATAATCTCATCCTCCATCATACCAATGCATAAAGATAAGAAGCCATCCAAAGAGATGCCACCACATAGAAGCACACGTCCTGCATCCAACATGTTGGAAAATTAAGGTGAAACTTGCAGCAATATGAACTTAAGAATGTGTTTGAAATTATGTATTCATGATTACCAATGATGTGTTATGTGATTAGCAATTCCAATAATGAAAGAAAAACATCACAAGTTCAGACAAGATACATGTGGAGAAACCCTTGCGAGAAAAAACTTCACACCCAAAGAGATGCAATTCTTGCATTAATCTTCAAATGAAGTACATCAATACAAATCCTCTCTAAATTTTTGTAGCACTTCGTCATCGTATCAACTTGTAAACAAAATTATGTAACCACCATCTCAAAACTATAATATATAGAAGTTTGTGGGACATAATACCCCTTGTGGTATCTCAAAACAATTAAAACCACCTGGAAAAACCCCAGCATCCTTAGTGGAAAACACATAAATATGGTGAAAAATATTAAATGATCACATGGCCTTCACACGAGTGCCTTGTTATAAATGTGAAAAATACGAGCCATAGGATCAAACAATGAACAAAGACACTTTCCATGCAAGAGAGTTGCAAACAATAATATGCAATATCCTCAGCAAGAAAAATCTACAAAATGAACCTCAAGAGTCTTCAAGGAAAACAAGATTCCTCAAAGGCTCAGAGTTCAAGAATTCAAAATTCAAGAGTGCTAATACAAATAGGGTTGAGTGCTATATAGGAGAAACCCTAAATTTTAAAGGGATTAAATAATGGAAAAGTGTCAACATCTCATGCAATGAGAAAATGATCTAATAATTTAGCTCTCTAGTTAATGTGAATATTTATTCATGTACCGCTCTGTTCCTTCACGGTCTTTCTTGCTTTCACGGCTTCACCTTTGGTTTTGATGTCGTTCGTAGCTTTCCAATGTCGCTTGCAGTTTGATGGGAGCTTTCCACGTGGCGTCCTCTCAGAGCTTCCCTTTGAGATGCCTCTTATTTTTTCCAGGCTCTGTTTGCATGCCGCGTGGTGTCCTCTTGGGGCTTCCCTTTGGATCATTCCTCTTCCCTTTTGGCAAGCTTTGGTTACGTGCCGCGTGGTGACCTCTCGGGGCTTCCCTTTAGATGCTTTCTTTTCTCTTCGATTGGGGTCTGTTTGCTTTCTATGTGGTGTCCTCTTGCGGCTTCCCTTCAGACGCTTCCTTTTCTCCTTGGTTGGGCTCCATCTGCTTGCCACGTTGCACATCTTGGTGGCTTGCTTTTTTGTTCGGGTGGGGGCCACCCCGTAGTTACTTTTACCGGGAGCTTTCCGCATGGAATTTGTTTGGGTGTCGGTTATTTTTTGCTCGAGGTCTGTTGCAACTATTTCTATCTTGCTGCCATGTGGCGGTTGTTCATGTGTTCTTTTGTTTTTGCTCGAAGGTTGTTGCAACTGCTTCCATTCTGTCGTCGCGTGCCTTTTTTGTTTTGTTGACGCATGGCCCATCTCTCCTCGGAGTGCCCCTACTGGCGTGAGACTGTTCCTTCTTTCGTGTGGGTGGCTTCGCTGGAGCTTTCTGCGTGGCATTCGTTGGTAACTTCACTGGAGCATATTTTAAGTTGGGACTTTCAAGCGGTGGGCTAGCTTATTTAAGCAACCCGTTCTTCATTTTGAGGTTGTTGTTAGATAGACAAGTTTTTATAGCGCCGAGAATTAGCATATGTAGTGTTTGTATTAAATATGAACTCACAGACTGTGCCATTCTGTTCGGCCTCTTTGTTTTCAAGCATTTGATAGGACATTAAACTATGCTCGCATTTTCTGAAGCATTCAAGTATTTGTTTCAATATTTTGTAATCTTTATATAGCTTAGCGCAATACAAATCATGTTGCTACTCTTTTGTGTTAGCTTCTGCTATATGGGTTATATTATACAAAATAGTTTGATATTCTTATGTTTGTAGTGCTGAGAATTGTCTATTTGATATATTCTAGTTACTACCCGAGCCTTTGTCCGACTTTGTGCTTACTTATCTCACTACAGGTCCGGCACATTGCCTTAGTTTAGGTCTATTTATTTTATGTTTATCTTCTTCCCCTTTTCTTCCCCCCATTAAAAAATAAAGAGTCGACTTCGATAAAATCCTGGAGGTCACTTAGCTATGGGCACAAGTCCCCCAATAGCTAAGTTTCCCATAAGGCTTCTACCTACAATTTTTTTGCATCAACAGTTATTTTTTTGGCACGCCTAGTAGGACGAACTAAAACATTCACAAATGAAAAGGAGTGTATGAGCCATAGGCCCGTCACTAGGTCTCAAACCACAAGAATTTATGGCTTGCTTGTACCACCACTAGTTTCAATCAAGGTGAGAGGTCAGAAAGCTAACCATCACCTCCAACTTCTCCTCCGCCCCTCATGCAGATGGCTAGAAATTTTTTAGTCTGGGATGCTGGTAGCCCTTTGATAGCCCATGTAGCACCTACAATGTGGGCTCCAATCCCAACTTCCACTTTAAAGGCTGTCACAAATTTCACTAGGGACGATTCAAAATCTCCAGCGGAGCACTTGCAAGATGTGGCTAATGTATGTTTGGTCCATGGCATTACTAACCAGAACGTGGCTTTGCAACCTCTTTCAAAGGGAAGGCATTAGACTAGTATCATACTCTTCTGGCTAATACAATTGGCACTTGGGATCAGCTCGGAGATCCTTTCTATGAGCGCTTCTCAAATAATGGCGACAGATTTGTTAGGAAAATTTTGATTGCAGAACAAATTTTCCTAATGCCAAGACTCAAAGGAGAATGAGATATTCCTTTCTAAAGTTTACAATTATAGTTCATTAAGATGCATAAGAAATAAAATTATAGAATGGAGAAATAAACACATAACACAATTGACACCAAATTTACGTGGGAAAACCCTTACGGGAGAAAAACCCACCACACCAAAGAAAGATCACTTGTATTACAACAATCAAATCACATACAAGTTACAAAATCTCTTTTCAGATGATAATTATTATAGCAACATTTCCCTGATCAAGCTTGTACATAAAATAACGTTGTTACAATGCTCTCTTACCAACATACAATGATACTCTCAAAACTGATCACACATTGATCATCCTACTGTCAAACTATCCAGCCCATTACGCTTCCTATTTGTTGCAATGTATAGAAATTTCCACGACTGATTCGTTCTTTGTACAGTCGGTTCGGTTCAACTTCCTCAAAAAACCAACCATTGAACTTCCCAGTCATCCAAACGACCTCCTGCCAAGTCAACAACAACCTCCAATGATCAGCATACATCTCAGCATTCAAAAAGTCAATGCTTTTCTTTTATACCACACTACTGCTTCACATTCCACAGGCTCTCGCGGTGAGGTGGTTTACCTCGCTACCGCTTGACAGGCCGAAGACACCCGTGGTGTAGCGGTAACCACACTACTGCTTGACAATTTTCCAGCCTCCACGGTATGGCGGTGACCACCCCGCACTATCGCTCTTTGATCAAAGCCACTAGCGATATGGAGGTGTTCACCGCTCTACCACTCCATCATTCCAAATCACCAGTGGTATAGCAGTGTCCACTGCTCTATCACTCGATAGCCAAGATGAGCCTGCAGTATGGTGATAAATAGTCCAACTGTCAGACTACGAAGGTTCACCACATCATCGCTGCACACACAATGATCACTTGTGGTATGGCGGTAACCGTGCCATCGCAGCCTAGAGGAAGAGCTCCCGCGGTATGGTAGTTCCACCGCTTTAGTGTTGCGACTGATGAGAGGCTTCGTAGTATAGAGGTAACCGTGCTACCACACCTTCTCTGATAAGAACCTACGGTATGACGATAAGGACTTAAAATGAAAGTTCAGTAAATTTTTTGCTTGAAAACTATAACAGGGCTTCAACCAATGAGTTTGAGGCATGTATTCTCAAAAATCTCCCACTTGATGAAGAACTCACTGAACCCCATTCAATAACTAAAGTCATCGAATCTTCTGAGTCCCAAGTCCCATCAAACTTGCACACCATCTAAAATTGTCTGTGCTCACTGGCTTTGTCAATGCATCAACATTCTTCAAAGTATCAACCTTATCTAAACTGAACTTTCCATCCTCCACCATATCTCGAACAAAGTGATATTGTACATCGATATGTTTTGTTCTGGCATGGAAAGTTGGATTTTTTGCCAGTCAAATAGCACTCTGACTGTCACAATAAATAATAATTTTCCTTGCATCAAAACCAATATCAGAACATAGTCTTCTAAGCCAAATGGCTTCCTTACATGCGTGATTTTCTACCATGTACTCAACCTCTGTAGTAGATAAAGCAACTACAGACTGTCGCTTTCTCATCCAACTAACTGCACCACCATTTATCATGAAACAATATCCACTGGTGGATCTCTTGCTGTCAATGTCCCCTGCCCAATCAGAATCCACATATCCATGAATGCTGAGAATCCTTTGTGATCCAACCAAATTTCCATGGTAACATAGAGCATATCCTGAAGTGCCCCTCAGATATCTAAACACTCTTTTCACAACATCCCAATGTGTCCTTCCTGGATTCACCATAAATCGACTAAGAACTCCCACTGCTTGGGCAATGTCTGGCCTTGTAAAAACCATTGCATACATTAAACTACCAGCTGCACTAGCATAAGGCACTCTGGTCATGTCCTCCATCGCAGTAGGAGATTTTGGAAAATCTTCAATAGATAGCTTCATTCCCTGGAAAACTGGAACAACTAGCTGCTTGCAATTATTCATACCAAATCTCTCCAGAACAATGTTAATATACTTACTCTAGCTAAGACAAAGTTTTATGCTCTTTCTATCCCTGGTTATTTCCATCCCCATAATATACCTAGCTGCACCAAGATCTTTTATTTCAAACTTTGCAGACAACTGAGATTTTAGATCAGAAATTATTAACTTACTATTTCCTATGAACAACATATCATCAACATAAAGGGTAATAATAAGTATCCGATCATTTTTAGTCTTATAGTACACACAATGATTTGATTTTGATCTTACAAATCCCAATGACAAAATAAATGTGTCAAATTTCTGGTACCACATTCCAGGTGATTGTTTCAAAACATACAAAGAGTTTTTCAGCTTGCAAACCAGATTTGTTTTAGCTTTTTTCACAAAGTGCTCAGGCTGGGACATACAAATTTCTTCTTCAAGGTCACCATGAAGAAAATTTGTCTTCACATCCATCTACTCAATCTCCAAATCATATGCTACTGCAAGTGACAAAAGAAATCTGATAGATGTCAGCTTTGCTATAGGAGAAAAAATTTCCCCATAATCAATTCCCTCTACCTAGGAATAACCTTTCGCAACCAATCTCGCTTTATACTTTTCAACACAACCATCTAGACCAATTTTATTTTTAAACACCCATTTGCAGTCCACAGGCTTTCTACCTTCAGACAATGGAACCAAATCCCACGTATCATTTTTCCTTAATGATGCCATTTATTCATTCATAGCTTCCAACCAGGAATTTGAATCAGACATTTCAGTTGCCTCTTTTAAAATCCTAGGCTCATCCGTGTTAGTAATCAAAGCATAGGCACAACTAGAATCTAACATAGATAATCCATACCTATCTGGTTGTTTCTTCTCACGTGTAGACCTCCTCATAGGCTGAGGCCGAGGTTGTGGTTTTTTTTGGAGTTAGAGGTATCTCAACAACATCATTATTTTATTCTTTTTCTTTCATCCTTGACTGCAGATCCACTAAAGAAGGTTTCAGTTGCCTGAAGATTACACTTCTGCTGTACAATACCTTCTTAGTTATAGGATTCCAAAGCTTGTATCCTTTCACACCAAGGCCATACCCAATGAAGATACATTTTTCATCTTTGTTGTCCAATTTAGATCTTTTTACATCTAACACATAAACATATGGTTCACAACCAAAGACACAAATATGTCTGAGAGAGGGCTTCTTACCAGACCAAGCTTCCATAGGCATATTATCAACAAGTGCTAAAGAAGGTGATCGATTCAACAAGTAACATGTTGTAGCCAGAGCCTCAACCCAAAAATTCTGCTCCAGACCAACATTTCTCAACATACTTCTAGCCTTCTCCATCAATGTCCTATTTAACCTTTCAACAACTCCATTTTTCTGTGGAGTGTAAGGTGTTGTTTTATGCCTCTTAATCCCATGGTATTTGCAATACCTTTCAAAATCATTAGAACAAAACTCACCGCCATTGTCAGTCCTTAGACACTTTATTTTTCTTCTAGTCTAATTTTCCACAAGGTTTTTAAATTCCTTAAACCGACTAGACACTTTTGATTTACTTTTTAAAAAGTACACAAATTTCCTTCTCGAATAATCATCAATAAAAGAAACATAATACTTAGACTTCGATAATGAAGGAACATCCATTGGACCACACACATAAAAATGAATATAATCCAGAACACCAGAAGATTTATGAGGAATAGAGTAGAATGAAACACAATGTTGTTTTCCATATATCAAATGTTCATATAATTCAAATTCAATGTTACAATCATCAAACCCCTCAACCAGGATTTTTTTTTCAAGGATTTTAAACCTTTCTCACCAATGTGACCGAGCCTTTGATGCCAGAGCATAGTATTTTTTGTTGGAAGTTTAACCTCCAATGAATTTTCCCCAATGGGAACATTTTCATTCTTCTCTTTACGAACAACCTTCTTTGAATTCACAAAGACACTATTGCATTGAACAACCAGTGCGTCCAACTTGAACATAGTACCAATACGGGCACCCCTAGCCAACACCATCGAGCCTCTATTCATTTTAAAACCATTTCTAGAGAACGAGACTTTCATTCCAACATCGTTCAACTTGCTTATAGAAAGTAAATTTCAAGCCAGACTTGGTATATGCATTACGCCATCAATTCCATTAATTCTTCCATCAAGAAACTAAATTATGACTCTTCCACGACCAAATATCTCCAAAGATGAATCTCTTACGAGATACACCTTTCCACCATCACATTATTCATACTATGTAAACCAGTCTCTATGAGATGTCATATGAAAAGATGCTCTAGAATCAATCAACCAGATATCATCTGATGCCTGAGTTTCCAAGGCTGCAATAAAGGCATCTGCATCTCTCTGAGAAGAATCATTGTTAGAATAATTCCTCTTCCACTTATTTTTCTCCTCTTTACAATCCCTTCGGACATGACCAGGCTACCAAAAATTTTAACACTTCACCTTGGAATTCTTGCCAGGAGACTTTGATCTCCCTTCTGATTTCAATTTGGACTTCTTGTAATTTTTCTTTCGATCTGCCTCAAAAAACAAGAGCCTCCTTCACCATCTCAAAATATTTCCTTCTCATCTCTTCCAATAACAAAGAAGTAACCACATCCTCCATCTTGAAAGTGGTTGTCATGCTCCCAATCGCCATCACCAAGTGATCCCAAGAATCTGGAAAAGAACATAAAAATAACATACAACGATCTTCATCATCAATCTTCACACCCACAGATGTTAACTGAGCAATCAATGTGTTAAACATATTCAGATGATCAGCCACATACACCCCCTCCTACATTTTCAAAGAGTACAACTTCTTCCTTAAGAACAATTTATTTACCAAGGATTTACCCTGATAAATATCTCCAATCTTCTTCCATAAGGAAGATGTAGTCTTCTCTTCATGAATGTTCAAGAGAACAGAGTCTGCCAAATAGAGTCTTATCAACCCTTTTTCTTTTCGATCTGCCAGTTTCCAATATTCTTGCTTCATGCTTGTAGGTTTCGTTCCAAACACAACAATCCAAAGATCATGATCCACCAATAGGTCTTCCATTTTTAAGTTTCCACAACTCAAAATTGCTGCCATTTAATTTCTCTATTTCAATCCTTCCAGATGTACTTGTCATTTCCATCTTAATCTGTAATTAGAAAAATTTCAAGACTTCTACAAAACTCCCACTGAACATAAATTGACACAAAAAACCAACCTACCCACAAGGATAACACAACTGGCCAGGCTCTGATACTACTTGTTAGGAAAAATTCGATTGTAGAACAAATTTTCCTAATGCCAAGACTCATAGGAGAATGAGATATGCCTTTCTAAAGTTTAGAATTACAGTTCATTAAGATGCACAAGAAAGAAAATTACAAAATGGAGAAATAAACACAAAACATAATTGACACCAAATTTATGTGGGAGAACCCTTATAGGAGAAAAACCCACCACACCAAAGTGTTAGTGTTTTAATGATCAGATTATACAACTGAAAGCACTCATAAGATTGCAACACATAAGACAAAAAACACAACAAGATACCTGGGAAAACCCTCCTCCCAAGGGAGAAAAACCCAACAAATAATTCTCTTATATAATGTAGGAATAAGAGTAGAAATCTGCTTACAACACAGGCCTAGCAATGGCCAAATATGTTACAATGAATAATAGCACCTCTCCTAGATGCAAAGACACAACAAATATGTTTCTCCTTGAATTCGGTCTGCTACTGCAGTATGTAGGTCTGTTGCTACTAGAAAATGATCTGCTACAAAAAGTGCGAACTCCTTCTCTAGATGCGAATATGCTTAATGAACTTGATCATCAAATGACAAGGAATGACCTTGTATTTATACAAGATAAGATGTCTTCTTAAGTAGGTCGGCCCTCAAGAAGAATAATTATTTTATAATAAAATGCCAAGATAGGTTGGCCCGAAAAGTAAACAATAATATTAATGAAGGTCGGCCCAAATAGGTAAATGATAATATCAATGAACATAAATTAAATAGCCAATGAGGCTATCATTTAATTTATGTCTATTCTCGAATTTGGTTAAGCTGGAAGAAGCAGCCCGAAGCTGCTAATAACATCAACACTCCCTCTCAGCTAGGGATGATGCTTCCAGCTACACAAAGCATATCACCTCATTGTGATAAGGAGCTTAACACCTCATTGTGATAAGGAGCTTAACACCTCATCGTGATAAGGAGCTTATCACCTCATTGTGAAAGCAAATAAGATATCACCTCATCGTGATATCGGATATCACCTCATCATGATATCAACCATCATGGCTACCTCCATAGATGGTATGTACAAGTGCTCATCACACAATGTGATGTTGTCACCTCAACGTGACTTTCACCATGGCTCCCCCAGAGGGTGAAACACAAGTACAAGTAAATTATCACAGACTCCCTCATGTGATGCTGTCATGGATTTACACACATGACATCCACCATGGCTCTCTTAGAGGGTGGAAACAAGGGCTTTCACCTCAAATCTCAAAGAGAAATGCATTAACAAGGGCTTGCACCTCAAATCTCTCTCAATAGAGAAATGCATTATCAAGGGCTTGCACCTCAAATCTCTCTCAATAGAGAAATGCATTATCAAATCTGAATATCACTGATACTGAGAATCCCTCTCAACTAGAACTTCATTCTCCACCATATCAAGCTTGTCTCGAAGGTACACAAACATTATCCTAAAGAGATGCTTGATGAGAATGACTGCCATCTGCTCATCAGTGCTGATATACCTCAATTGTATAGCTTTCCTCAGTACCATATCTCTAATATAATGGTACTTGATCTCAACATGCTTTGTTCTGTCATGAAACACGGGATTGACAGAAATATTTACACAGCTCTGGTTATCACAATGTATAATGGTAGGCTCCATTGATTGTCCAAACAATCCTGCAAGGAGCTTGCGAAGTCACACTGCCTCACGAGCTACCACACAAGCTGCAATGTACTCTCCCTTGGTTGTACTCAAAGCCACTGAAGATTGTTTCCTGCTACACCAATATATTATAGCAGAACCTAAATTAAAACATCATCCAAAGCAACACAACCATCATCTTTAGGTTTAATAGGCTTCCTTTGAATCTTCAATCACTTGCATCAACCACTTGACCTCATTGTCCAAGATTGCCTGCAACGCTTGCTTTAGAGAAATGGTTTCCAGCGCACACCTCTATAGAGATTCAGGGTTGTCCTCTTTGACAACATCCCAGATCACTCTAATAGGTTTGCAGAGCTACCAATCCAGGTTGACCTGAATTGAGCAATTCAGAACCCAACTGTTGAAGAGGTACTTCAACATTTAGCATCCGGCCTTGCAACACTGCAACCCTTACTTATTCTTAGTGAGTCATAGAACTCCCTCTTAAGGTTAATTCTTCCTCTTCGAAAAAAGATGACTTCAGCTAATTACTTAGTCTCATAGATACAAGTAAAGTCTCCATTCTTCAACCTATAGGATGCATCAAGCTCTTCTTGAAAGAAATCTCTTACGCTACTTGCTTTATCTTGAAAGCATTAATAGTTCATGGAACTTTAGTATCTCAAATAGATGTACCATAACTAGGAGCATACATGATTGACTATCTCAATGTTATAGCATGAATTAATAACTACAAAACAATTCATGAGCATTATTCAACCATGCAATACTTATCTCATAGAATTCAAAATCTCCTGAGTAATAGATAATTAATTCATCAATCATGACATGTCTTTCTTTCAATTTCTTAGAGAGTTAATCTCAGCAAAACAAAAGACAATCTTCACAAACTAGCATGATCCTACTTGCAATGAATAAATCTAAAGAATCTTATCATAGAGATCACTATTTACTAGAGAACCACGATTTTTGACTAAACACAAATCAAATTCAGATTTGCACAACTCAGCAAATTGAATTTTAACCTAGAAGGGTAATTGCAATAAAAAACAAAGAATACTTATCTCTTAAATATTTTGAAGGGTGGACACAGTACGATACGCTTCTCTTGCACTCAAATCAGTACACAACCTTCACAGCTTGAACATAGGCCCATGACTAGAGTAGAAATTCACTAGAATCATTTTGGGGAGAGATCTCAATCACATCTGCAAATGAAGCCTGCCGATTAGGCCTAGTAGGACAATCCTTCGCATAGTGACCAAATTTGTCACATCTAAAGCATTGAACACGAGAGAGGTGCCACTTCTTCTTGAATGCAGGAGCACCATTTGACCCATTATCTCGATTCCTCTTGAAGAATCCTTTCTTCCAAAATTTTCCTTTCTTCGACGAATGAGAGGCGAGAACATGTATATCTTCATTCTTTGAACTTTGATCCATGCCTCTAGCTACCAACCTCGACTCTTCTTGAATGCAGTCGGCCCTCAATTGATCAAACTTGGGAAGTTTCGATCTTGCACTGATTCCTTGAATGTAAGACTCCCAAGATGAAGGAAGACCACTAAGAGCCAGCATGGTCAAATCCTTGTCATCAACAATATGACCAATGGTAGAGAGCTGATCTCTCAATTCGGAAATCTTCATGAAGTAGGTTATGACATACTCTCCTTCTGCCATCTTAACATGAAGAAGTTGTTGCTTAAGTGCAAGTGCCCGACTGGTGTTGTTGATTTCGTACATCTCTTCCAAGGTAGTGAACATCTCCCTTGCGGTATCCAACTTGAAGACAATCAAAACAACATGATCTTTGACGGAATCAACCAACACTTTCTTTGCCTTAGTATCTTTCTTCCTCCACTGCAACTTCTCTTCTTCCTCCTTAGGTTCGGGAACTTTTGTTTTCACAAACTCAGCCAAATCATTCTCTTCCAATGTGAGCATGATCCTGAACCTCCATGATGTGTAATTAGAAGATCCTTCGAGTCTATCCTCGATTTTCAGACCATTCACCATCTTGAAAATTTAAAAAAAAAAGATAGACTGAAAAAGATTAAAGTGAGTGCTGCAAAATAAATTTGATCACGATCTTTTTCAAACCCGCTCTGATACCATGTTAGTGTTTTAATGATCAAATTATACAACTGAAAGAACTCATAAGATTGCAACACATAAGACAAAAAACACAGCAAGATACCTGGGAAAACCCTCCTCCTAAGGGAGAAAAACCCAACAAATAATTCTCTTATATAATGTAGGAATAAGAGCAGAAATCTGCTTACAACACAGGCCCAACAATGGCCGAATATGTTACAATGAATAATAGAACCTCTCCTAGATGCAAAGACACAACAAATATGTTTCTCCTTGAATTCGGTCTGCTACTGCAGTATGTATGTCTACTGCTACAAGAAAATGATTTGTTGCAAATAGTGCGAACTCCTTCTCTAGATGCGAATATGCTTAATGAACTTGATCATCAAATGACAAGGAATGACCTTGTATTTATACAAGATAAGATGTATTCTTAAGTAGGTCGGCCCTCAAGAAGAATAATTATTTTATAATAAAATGCCAAGATAGGTTGGCCCGAAAAGTAAACAATAACATTAATGAAGGTCGGCCCAAATAGGTAAATGATAATATCAATGAACATAAATTAAATAGCCGATGAGGCTATCATTTAATTTATGTCTATTCTCGAATTTGGTTAAGCTGGAAGAAGCATCCCGAAGCTGCTAATAACATCAACACTAAGAAAGATCACTTGTATTACAGTAATACAATCACATAAAAGTTACAAACTCTCTTTTCAAATGACAATTATTATAGCAACATTTCCCTAATCAACCTTGTACATAAAATAACACTGTTATAATGTTCTCATACTAGCATACAATGATACTCTCAAAATTGATCACACATTGATCATCCTACTGTCAAACTGTCCAACCTGTTACACTTCCTATTTGTTGCAATGTACAACAATTTCCATGACTGATTCATTCTCTGTAAAGTCGATTCGGTTCAACTTCCTGAACAGACCAATCGTCGAACTTCCTAGTCATCCAAATGACCTCTTGCCAATTCAACAACAATCTCCAATGATCGACGTACATCTCAACAGTCAACAAGTCAACTCTTTTCTTTTATACCACACTATCGCTTCGCATTCCACAAGCTCACACAGTGAGGTGGTTTACCTCGCTATTGCTTGACAGGCCGAAGACACCCATGGTGTAGTGGTGACCACACTACCGCTTGAAAATTTTCTAGCCTCCACGGTATGGCGATGACCACCCCGCACTACCATTTTGTCGATCAAATTCACCAGCGGTATGGCAGTGTTCACCACTCTACCGCTCCGTCATTCCAAGTCACCAGCAGTATAGCGGTGTCCACCGCTCTATCGCTCGACAACCAAGACAAGCCTGCGGTATGGCGGTAAATAGTCCAACTGTTAGACCGTGAAGGTTCACTGCATCACCGCCACACACACAATGACCACCTATGGTATGGCGGTAACCGTGCCACTACAGCCCAGAGGAAGAGCTCTCGTGGTATGGCGGTTCCACTGCTTTATCGCTGCGACCGATGAGAGGCTCCACGGTATAGCGGTAATTGCGCTACCATGCCTTCTCTGATAAGCACCTGCGGTATGACAGTAAGGACTTAAAAAAAAAGGTTAAGTAAATTTTTTGCTCGAAAACTATAATAGGGCTTCAAATAGTGAGTTTGAGGCACGTATTCTCAACAAGATCTTCGCTATATCACTAGCTAGCTCATATAAAGTGGGCTCCTCATGAAGCTTTGGCCGATTTCAATGCTCAGTTTCATTCAACTTGGCAGAGGGTTCCTGTCGGTAGTCGACCACCTCTGGATTTGGCGTTCATGTTCTATTTGAAGTTTATAAATGCTGATATTTCTATGATGCTACAAGCTCTCGGTCGGAATACCTTACCCGATGCATATAGCCTTTCCATCACCGCAAAGAACAATCTTATTGCGACCGAAAAGTTGGCATCATGGCCTATCATGCCATTGTTCCCAGAATTGGTCGTAGTAGAACCAGAGGTAGCTTCAACTAGTTCTCCCGCACCCCCAGTCTATGTATGTGTACCTGAGAATGACATTAAGCTTGGATCCAGTGCCTAACTCCCCGGTGGCCGAAGTGAACGACATGAGGGATCAGTTGCGAACCATGACAAATGTGTTAACCAGTATGAAGCGACAACAATATACCTACCAAAACTACCTAAGTGGAAAACCTCATTTTCAACAGAACCAATGGAAAGATAGATCATGCAGTAATACCTAAGCTCAACAGAGCCAACAAATCATTCCCATGACTATGCCGATGCAGACTATCCATCCTAGTTTGAGTAAAGAGCTGGTAGCAGGACAAAATAATCTTACTGAGGAGATTAATCCATGGTGCTTCCCTTTCAATGATGCACAAATGCCCCAAAATTTCCTGCGAGGGAATTTACAACAAAAGATAGCAGAGCAACCTAGTCAAGGCATTATGCTTGATTTCGGAGGTCATGCTTTTGCCTCTCAACAAATGGAGAATGCGGTTCTCACCACTCAAATGCAAGGAATGTCTATAGAGCAAGAGCTAGAGATAGCTGTAGATCAGACACTCTTTTCTTGGATGGAAGGAGAGGAGTCAACATACTCGAATGACATGCTGATGACCCAAGTACCACAAGTATAGTCAAATTATAATACTCATTCCAAGCGGAGGCTCACTGGAGAATTCATGTCCTTGCAAGCTGAAGTGTTAGCTAATCCAACACCCAGTCCGTCAACAATTGTATCATTAGTTCCACAACTTTCTAGGGCCTCTTTTCCAAGTCCCAAGAATCCACCTCTCTAAAAGAAAAAGCTCCCATGACCACCTCGACAGTTTCCAAACAGCCGAATGCACCAGCTACGAGGCAGAAGGAGCCAACTACCATAGCTAATCAGTCACGAATGCCATTCAACGTGGTGGAACAACTAAATAAATATTCTGCTAATGTCTCTTTGTGGGATATCCTAACCATCTCGGAGAAAAAAATGCTATTACAGAAGGCTTTATCAGGAGAAGAGGACATGAAGATGCTCGAGCAACCCTCAAAAGATAAGACAACCAATTCAAGCCTAGACAAAATTCTAGCAAATCAATCAGCGGAAAAGGTGGTCGAAAAAGAGGGTAAGCCTTTCTTTCTAACACTCATCATTGGTAAAAAACTACTGCATAATTGTATGGTTGACTCTGGTACTAGCACCACCGTCATGCCTAAGCAAGTAGCTGAAGCTTTGGGAATCGAATACAAGCCTCTTTAGAAGGGAGTCATGCAACTTGATGGGAACAAGGTTGAAACCGTCAGAGTAATCAAAGGATTGCCTATGACATTGTTTTCTTGCCCCAACATTACTGTGAACCAAGACACTGTGCTCATTAAAGTCCCTCCTTTGTTTGGGATATGTCTGTCCCGAGAATTCACTGCAAATATTGGAGGTTACCTCTCTCTGGACTAGTCGCGCTTGATCTTAAGAACCAAACATGGAGCTAAGATGAATATATTGTCATAAAATTTACATTCTAAGCATGTGGTTGGTGAAGCCATGATCAATTTTGAGGTGACACATACCTCAATTACCCCTGAAAAGATGCTCAATGCCAAGCTTCTTGAGGATGAAGAAGCAAGTAGTTCCCAGACTGAAAATGAAGAATCTCTCTTAAATGAATTTATAAGCACATAACCTTTTGACAACTATCATGCAATTGGGTTGGGAACATACGCCATACATGAGGAGGATCAGATTATTCCCAGAGTGACTAAAGAGTCTAGGATTGAAGGAACCTCGAAGATATGGACCTTGCACTTTAACGAAGCAAGATGCAGAGTAGGAGTCGGTGCCAAAATATGTTTGGTATCTCCATCCAAAGAAAAGACCCTGAGGTCATACCGTTTCCAATTCATGTGCACAAACAATGAAGCAAAGTATGAGGGCCTTGTCCACAACTTGAGTTTAGCAAAATGAATGGGTGCAAAGAAAATACAGGTGTTCAGAGATTCAGAATTGGTGGTTAACCAAATCCAAGGGCTATCAACCACCAAGAATTTTTGGATGCGATCATACCAACACAAGGTTTGGGACCTGATTGAAGGCTTCAAGGCATTCAACATCCAAGCTGTACCTAGAGGGCAGAACTCTGAAGCAAACCAAATGGCAACTGTTGAATCTCAGTTTGAGCCAGCTTCCGAGTTAACTGATAACAAACATATAGTGTGAGTGATTGTGTGGCCTACAGTTCCAAATAATAATCAAAATTTACAAGTATATCACATCATTTCTCCAGTTGTCTAGAGAATTTTTTGACCAGTTACAACCAAAGATCGTTGAGGCCTATGAAGATCAAGTGATCTAGCTTAAATAAAACAAGATTCCTAGAGCTTTGGTTACCCTCGAGAGTTTGTTTGATTCCGATGATGCGAGAAATGACAAGAGAAATTTTGTAGCTGATAAAGGCGATTACACCGATTTGCACATCGGAGGGGATAAAAAGCTTAAGGTCAGAAAAGGGGTCTTGCATAAGAATAAAGAAAGGTTAAAATATTTTTGTGAGAAGTATCCGAGTGTGGTAGCATGTTCATATGATGATCTTAAGGGATATTATCCCGAGATTATCCAACACACCATCGAGCTACTAGAAGGAGAAAAACCCGTGCGTCAAAAGCAGAGGCCAGTAAATCCAAAGATCGAGTCATTAATGGCTCAGGAATTAAAGAAGTTGATTGAATCCCGAATAGTGTTCCTGATCAAGCATAGTACTTGGGTGTCTAACCTAGTGCTGGTCCAGAAGAAGAATGGTGATATACAAGTGTGTGTTGACTTCTGAGACCTAAATAGGGCGTTTTTAAAGGACCACTACCCTTTGCCTTCCATGGAGGCAATTCTGTAAATAGTTGCTGGTTTTGAGATGTTTTCAATGTTAGATGGTTTCTTCGGCTACAATCAAATTTGGGTGAAGGAGGAGGACTAGCACAAAACAATGTTTACCACAAAGTGGGGAACATATGCTTTTGCTAAAATTCCATTCAAACTTTCAAATGTCAGAGCCACTTTCCAACGAGCCATGGATATTGCTTTCGGGGATTTGATAAATAAGATCATCCTTATTTATCTAGATGACCTGACGATTTTTTCAAAATATGTTGAGGATCATTTTGATCATCTTGATCTTGTCTTCCAAAAGTGCCAGGAGTTCAGGATTTCTCTGAACTCGAAGAAATGTGTGTTTGGGGTCCCACAAGGGAAGTTGTTGGGCTATTTCATCTCGAGGGAAGGTATTTCCATTGACCCGGAAAGGGTTAAAACGATCAAAGAACTCCCTTTTCTCATCAACAAAAAAAGAGTTCAATATTTTTTTGGCAAGGTCAACTTCATCAGCCGATTCATATCGGACTTTGCAGGGATTATTCGACCTATCACATTGATGTTGAAGAAGGACCAAACTTTCAAACGGACAACAAAAGCCATAAAAGATTTCAAACAGATCAAACAAGTCATCTCTTCTGCTTCCATGTTGGTTAATCCAGATTTGTCGAAAGACTTCCTCATGTACATTTTTGGTGGTAGCATGAGTATTACTACTATGCTGATGCATAAAGATGATGAAGATAAAAGAGAATTTCCTATCACCTTCTATTCGCGCACTCTAAAAGATTATGAGGTAAAGTACAACTTTGTGGAGAAGCAAGATTTTGCTATTGTAAAGGGGATAAAGAAGTTTTGACACCTCATATCGTACAACAAGGTGATTTTTTGTGTGCCGCACCCTAGCATGCATGAATATATTATGGAAGGTGAGATCACTAAGAAGTGGGCTAACTAGATAACCAAGATTCTGGAGTACGACATCAAGATCAAGCCAGTCAAGACTGTGAAAGGAAAGGGATTATGCAAATATTTGACTGGAAACAACGAAGCAATGACTGAGGTTGAAGTTTTGGAACCCGTGTTTCTGAATGGAGAGAGTTTCGAAGACGATTAGCTAGATGAAAGAATCAATTTCATGCAAACAGGAAGGTACCCGATCAACCTCCCCTCATTTAAAAGACATTTTTATCAACTGAAGAATAATGGCTATGTAATCTTGGAGGGAGTTATTTTCAAGAGGAACTTAAATGGTGTCTTGTTAAGGTGTGTGACATAGGAGCAATCAAAAAGGATATTGGATCAGTACCACAATGGCCCAGCCAGAGGACATTTTTAGCAAAAAATATTGCAATCAAGATTATGCGTGCTGGTTAATTTTGGATAACGCTATTTAAGGACTCATATTCATTGGTGAGGTCTTCCAATAAGTGTCAGTTTTTTGTTGGAAAAAAGGAAAAATGTTGCCATGCCACTGAAACAAATTATAGTGGAAGAGCCATTTTATTAATGGGGCCTCGATATCATTGGAACGATCAACCCGATTTCATCAACCAGACATAGATGGATCATGATGGCCACTGACTATTTCACCAAGTGGAATAAAGCTGTACCTTTGAAAAATGCAATTGAGGCAAAAATCATGAACTTCCTAGAGGAACTGGTAGCCAGGTTTGGCCCACCGAAGACAATTATCTCAGATAATTCCAGAGCTTTTCTCGGCTCCAAAATCAACCAATTTGCACTAAAATATGATTCTTCCTAAAGACATCCTCCAACTACTACCCATAGGGAAATGGCCTTACCGAATCTACAAATAAGAATCTTCTCTGACTGATCAAGAGGATAGGTTCTAAACATCAAAGGGAGTGGCATAAACACCTTTGAACAACACTATGGGTAGACCGTATCATGCCCAAGCAAATATTGAAAAAATCTCCTTACGAGATAGTATACGGGAAGGAGGCATTGTTGCCAATTTCTATGGAAATTCCTGCAATCTAGTTACTCAAGTCTCTTGAGATCGAGAAAAATGGAGTGATGGAGGTGCGGTTGGCATAATTACTTGAGGTTCAGGAAAAATGAGAGCACGCTCTCGAGGCAATGACTAACCGCTAGCAGGTGGTATAGAAATAGTTCGACAAGAAAATGTTTGATCAGGGTCTGCAATGTGGAGACTTGGTGCTCAAATTCAATGAGTGCGAAGCAAAGCCCGGTCAACATGGCAAGTTTGATAGTCTCTAGGAGGGACCATTCAAAATCACACAGTGTAAGCAACACAACTCGTTCGAGTTGGAAATAGCGAAGGGAAAGATCTTGGGCATTCCAATTAATGGAATACATCTCAAGAGGTTTAATTAATTTGGATTTTGTAGTGGGTGTGTAAATATGTATATATTTTCCCTACTTTGTTTGTTTTGGGCCATTCTCAGTGCTTTCTTAAATCAACAACCACATTAATGCAAGGAAATGAGATAAAATGGAGAAAACCAAAGAATATGGGATTCTCATTCCGTAGGAAAAATGCCCTTGTGATTCTCCAAGCTATGAATATTTATTCATGTACCGCTCTGTTCCTTCGTGGTTTTTCTTTCTTTCATGACTTCATCTTTGGTTCCGATGTCGCTCGCAGCTTTTCGATGTCGCTCATAGTTTTTCGGGAGCTTTCCACGTGGCGTCCTCTCGGAGCTTCCCTTCGAGATGCCTCTTCTTCTTTTTGTCGGGCTCCATTTGCATGACGCGTGGCATCCTCTCGGGGCTTCCCTTCGGGACGTTCCTGTTCCCTTTTGGCGAGCTTCGGTTGCGTGTCGCGTGGCATCCTCTCAGGGCTTCCCTTTGAACGCTTTCTTTTCTCTTCAGCTGGGCTTCGTTTACTTGTTGTGTGGCATCCTCTCGAGGCTTCCCTTCGGACGCTTCCTTTCCTCCTTGGCTGGGCTCCATCTGCTTGCCACGTTGCACATCTCGATGAATTGCTTTTTTTTTCAAGTGGGGACCACCCCACAGTTGCTTTTGTTGGGAGCTTTCCGTGTGACGTTTGTTCGGGCGTTGGTTATTTTTTGCTCGAGGTCTGCTGCAGTTGTTTCCGTCTTTCTGTCATGTGGCGGTTGTTTGAGCATTTTTTTGTTTTTGCTCAAAGGTTGTTGCAACCGCATCCATTCTGCAGCTGCGTTCCTTTTTTGTTCTAGTGCCGCATGGCCCATCTCTCCTCAAAGTGCCCTTGCTAGCGTGTGGTCATTCCTTCTTTCGCATGGGTGGCTTCACTAGAGATTTTCGTGTGGCGTTCATTGGTAGCTTCACTGGAGCATCTTTTTTGTTGGGGCTTTCAGGCGGTGGGCTAGCTTATTTAAGCAGCCTGTTCTTCATTTTGAGGTTGTTAGATGGAAAAAAATTTCTAGCACTGAGAATTAGCCTCTGTGGTGTTTGTATTAAGTCTGAACTCGCAGACTATGCCATTCTGTCCGACCTCTCTATTTTCAAGCATTTGATAGGACATTAAACTGTGCTCACATTTTTTGAAGCATTCAAGTATCTGTTTCAAGCTTTTGTAGTCTTTATATAGCTTAGCACAATACAAATCATGTTGCTACTCTTTTGTGTTAGCTTCTGCTATATGGGTTACATTATGCAAAATGGTTTGATATTCTTATTTTTGCAATGTTGGGAATTGTCTATTTGATATACGCTAATTACTACCTGAGCCTTTGTCCAACATTGTGCTTACTTATCTCATTACAGGTCTGGCGCATCGCCTTAGTTTAGGTCTATTTATTTTATGTTTATCTTCTTCCCCTTTTCTTTCTTTCCCCCATTAAAAAATGAATATCCAGCTTCGATAAAATCCTAGAGGTCACTTAGCTACAGGCACAAGTCCCCCAATAGATAAGTCTCCCATAAGGTTGTTGCCTACAAACTTTTTGCGTCAACAGTTAACATAAAATAAACACTCCTAAGTTTAGCTTAAGGGAATGGGAATAAATTAGACTAATAATTAATTAAATATTAATGAATAATTAGCTAATGCATGATTACTCTAACACCTCCCCTCAAGATGAACTTAGGGAGTAGATAAAAACCTTAAAAAGAGAATGTGTGATGGGTCCCAACAAACAAGGCATGATGAGGTACCCATGTACAAACAATTTAATATCTCACAATTAGAAAAAAGGAGAAAACCACATGGAAAAGACTCCTCTCCAAAAGAGGGAAATGAGAATGAAGGACTGAAAAATCCTCCAAACCAAGATGAAGGACTGAGAAGCCTCCAAATAAAATAATGTCCCAAAAAAGAGGAACACAAAAAATATCATTGAAGAACAAAATTTTTGTAGACAACTATCGAAAGATGACTAATATAGTTCTAGAATGAAGAACCTACAGAAACAAGAATGCAAGAGTTTCCATATGGTAAATGATCTATCTCACCAAAATGCATGGGTAACTAGTCATTGATGTGCATTGCATCCACCTAGTACATAGGAACAAGAACTAGATACATAGATCACTCAAAAAATTGAAACCAAGGAAGCATTAACACCAATAGTAGAAACCCCCCCCTCCCCACCCACCCCATAATGCAAAAAAGGAGAGCCAAGATAGGTACACTGAAACTGTGTGAAACCAAGAAGTGCATGTAGGATAATATCTAAATGTGAAACTAAAGAGTACCTACAAATAAAAGTGTGTACAAAATATGACACACACACATGAGGAAAGAATCACTTGGATTCATTGTTGTAGTGGAAGAGACACTTACTTGACAAAGGTATGATGACAAAACAAAAGACCTACACAACCCCCCATGGCACTTTATATCATAGTGTGAGTAAAAAAGGCACAAAAAGATGTGTGGAATCTCCAAAAAGGCATACACCAAAATGACACTTTATCTTAGTGCATCGACAAAAGAGAATGTGCTTATAAGATATGACTAAAATGTCAAAATATGACATAAATCTAGAAATACATATAGAACAACCTATAACAAGTCATCCCACACCAACAAGTTTTCAAGAGCTAAAACATCCAAGTAATTCAACAAAGTGTGAAAACACAAAAAACTAAATAAAATCTACCTGGAGATAAATATAGAAAAAAAGGAATGGATGGATATAAAGAGCTCTAAGAGACCATCCGAATATCACTAGAATCATGAAAAATAGAGAAACTAATCAAAATTTATGAGTTCAAGAGTAAAAATAGTATCTTTGACTTCAACAGGTTGTAGAATGCAACACCAACAAAAAAAATGGTGATAAGACCTACACCGCTAGAAATTTGACATAACAAGCTTTCTGATGATGTCTTGTTCACCCAATTTTGATATCATATGCCCAGGTTATCAAAAAAAGAAAAAAATAGCTCCTTTAGGGCCAAAGGGGGCTTGAAGGGGCCCCTTCCCTATGACCATATCACATGACATCATGCTGATGTTAGCACAAAATCAATGAAATATTATCACTCTAATACCATGTTAGAATTGTGAAAAACAAGAGCCACATGATCAAACAAAGACACCTTCCACACAAAAGAGCTGCAAACAATAATATGCAATATCATCAACAAGAAAAAGCTATAGAATGAACCTCAAGAGTATTCAAGGAAAACAAGAGTCCTCAAAAGTTGAGAGTTCAGGAATTTAGAATTCAAGAGTGATAATACAAATGAGGGTTGAGTTATATATAGGAGAAACCCTAAATGATAAAGGGATTAGATCATGAAAAGTGCCCCAACATCTCATGCAATGAGACATACTGACCTAAAAATAGCTCAACTAATAAAAAATAAAAACACTCCTAATTTTAGCTTAAGTGCATGAGAATAAATTAGACTACTAATCAATCAATAAATAAATTATTAGCTAATGTATGATTACTCTAACATGCCTAACCTATAGCCAATAATAATTGGTCAAAGTTGAGTGCTCCATTACTCTCCGATGGCTCCAACAAATCATACCCAAAACATGAAAACTTGGGCACCAAACCTAGGATAACATGCACAACATACAAATAAACATGCAAGATCATGCACTTTTGGGTGGTCCTCATCCAAAAAGTGGATGCTTAAACCAAGTGTTATTTTCCTTTCACAAAAAAATCATCAAGCTGTAGTATATAGATTTCCTCCTCAAGATCCCCATGCAAGAAAGTAGTTTAACATCCATTTTATCTATTTCAAAATCATAAGTAGCAACAATATATGATAGGAATCTGATAGAAGTTAACTTAGCAACAAGAGATAAAATTTCATTGAAATCAACTCCCTCTCTTTGGGAGTATCCCTTGGCCACTTGTCTAGCCTTGTACAACTCTAACAAACCATCTACACCAAATTTATTTTTAAATACCCACTTGCAACCAATGGGATTCCTTCATTTGGAAAAACTAACAAGATCCCACGTATCAAAACTATCGAAAGCCATCATCTCCTCCTACATAGCTTGCATACAAGATTCAATTTCCTATGAAGAGAGAGCCTCCTTGTAGGATCTAGGTTCATCATCAATACCCAAAAAATAAAATACACAATGGTAATCAAATGGGCTATACCTATTGATTAGATTCTATTGTCTTGTGGACCTCCTCAAGGTAGGAGTAAGAGGATATCGTTATTCTTCTTTTGTATGCTTATCCTGCACATCATCTAATCTCTCTGAACCCTCTTCTTCTCCTCCATCCTCTAATTCATCTGGTTGTTCTTCCACATGTGCATCTTCCTACTTTTCTATCTTTGACTTGAAGTGCATTGTTTTTGTCTTATCTTTCTCTTTTTGTTGTTCTTCACCCGAGTAAGCTCTCGACTCCCTAAAAATCATCTCTCTAGAGAAAAGCATTTTATGGGTTAGTGGATTCCAATTCTTATAACATTTTAAATTTTATTTGTAACCAACAAAGATGTATTTCTATGCTTTTGGATCCAATTTAGATCACTTCTCTTGAGGAACATGAACAAAATCCTTTCTTGCTATTCATACTTCACAAGGAGTTTTTTCAACAAGACTTGAACAAGGAGATTTGTTAATCAAATAACATGTTGTACTTACAACTTCTTCCCAAAATCATCTATCAAGATTAGCACCACTCAACATGATCCTAGCTCTTTCCATCAAGGTTCATTCATTCTTTCTTCTACCTCATTTTGTGAGGGTGTACAAGGAATAGTCTTTTGCGAAAAATACCTGCATGATTACAAAGCTCATCAAATTTCATAGAACAATATTCACCCCCATTGTCAAATCTCAACACCTTTATTTTATAATTTGTGTTCTTATCAACTAAGGCTTTAAATTCCTTAAACTTAGTGAAAACCTTATATTTTCATGCATAAAATAAATCCAGGTGTATCTTGAGACATCATGAATGAAAGTACATAATAATGAGATTTTCCAAAAGAGTCAACATCCACTGGTCCAAACACAATAATATCTTAGTTTTGTTAGTTCCATTAGGAAATGATGATCTATTCTATTTACCAAACACACAATGCTCACAAAATTAATTTTTACCAATAAAATAATTAGAAATACTATCAACCAAATTTTTATTCAAAATAGTAAGACCTTTTTCACTTAGAAATACCGTCACAACATACATGCATTTTTAGTGCCAATTACATTGGAATAGTTACAAAAATTGGAGACATTAATCCTAAGCAAAGTACCTAACTGATATCCTTTGGAAATCACCAAACTCCCTCTTAGCAACCCGCAATTAGACTTGTCTAATACCACATGCATTCCATAATCACTAAAATTGGATACTGAAAGTAAATTTATCGCAAGTCCTAGAATATGCAAAACATCATTAAGGATTTTAACCCTTTCACCACTAAAACACAACTTTACCTTTCCCTTACTGACAATCTTGTTAGAGTAATAAGTTATTCCACTTAATTAATTTAATCATATTGGTTAATTAATTAAGTCACTTATTCCTTTAGGTTGCTTAAGCTAAACTTAGGCACATTAATAATTATTTATTAATTATTAAGTATGCACACTAGGGTTTCCTAATTTTAGGTTTTCTTGATCTCCTCATAAGGATCGATCACATTGTAATCATCATATTATTCAATAATCATTTTCTGGTTTTGATCTTGTACATTCTTGCTTGAGAGTTTATAAAACATCTTATTGTTTGTTCTGGATATCTATTGCATGTGACAAGAGATTGCATGTAGGTGATTCTTGGGGACTATGAAGTTGGATTCATCAACTTCTACATGGTATCAGAGCTCCAGACCTGTGGCTGTGTGTTCGTGATTTGAAGATATTCTCTCACAGTGTTTCTTTTTGTGTAAGGGTTTCAAGCCAGGCTGATTTATTGAGCTTCTAAGGATTGGCAATTTTTTTGTGCATTTCTGGGCCAAACAAACATTTCCATCGCATTCAGAGCACCCAAAAACCTTAGAAACGTCTTTCATTTCGTTGATTTTGGACATGTTGAAAAAAAGGCAAAAAATTTTTGCCAGGGAAGCTGTGACCACCCAGCACGCAGTTCGAGGCAATTTTTTTGCGAAAATCAAGAAAAAAATTAAAAAATCCTTTTGATTTTTGTGTGGCCTATTCATAACAGACCGCACCACCGTCGCGCCGCTCCACCTAGTTGTGCCGCCCTCTCAACCATCGACCTGTCGCTCCCTGTTTTCGACCCCCACAAGCTCTCTGCAATGCCGCCCCGGTCACATCAGTGACCAGGCGCTTCACGCCTAGCCCTCCCGGCCAACCCAGGTCTTGTCACGGTCACATAGGTGACCAGGAGCCCATGCCCTCAGCACCGGTAATTTTTTTTGCAGCGGACAGTCATATGCGCGACCGAGAGCGAGCCCTCGGGTGCTAAAATTTTGCTCTTGTTTAGTTGTGAAAGTGCCTTTTATAGGCCTTTTTTTCATTTTATCCTAACTTTTGCAAACAAAGGCCTTTTTTTTGAAAATGAGATATCGTCGAAAATCTGGTTCGACGAACTTCGTAGTGGTGGAGGTTTGATTTTTTGATTTTTCTGTTTTGGTGCCTTTTTCACCTGTTAAAGCCAAAAGTTGTTGTTTTCAGTCCGGGAGGCGTAACTTTTGCGTCTGGACTCCATTTTGCGAAAAAAAATACGCGTCGGAAAGCTGATTTAGTGCTCTACACAGATCTCAGTTCTATTTTTTCAATTTTTTTTTTACCAGGTATCTGATATTATTCTTTGATCTCAACCTTTACCTTTTCAGCTATTTTCTTGGGAAGCATGCAATCATGCTATTTTTTTTTAGATCAACGAGCATTATTTTTTTGTTTGAGAGTATATATTATTGTAAACTATGATGGATACACATAATATTTCACCCCTTACTCCATTCAACTATTTTGGTTGGAGAAAACAAATGGAGATTCACTTGAAACACAAAGGGTTGTACAAGGTAACCATGGGTACAAAAATTGAACCTACAGGTGCTGCTAAAAAGAGAAAGTGGTTTAATAGATGTGATGAAGCTTATGGTACTTTATGTCTATCTCTTTCTTCTGACCTTATTTTTCACATTGAGTCTTGCACTACACCCCATGAGGTTTGGACTACTTTGCAGTCTTTGTTTGGGAAGCAAGATACTATGAGAGGGTTTCAGTTAGAGAATGAGATTATTGGCTTAAATCCTAGGGATTTTGACAACATCCAAGAGTTTTTCACCAAACTCAAGTCTCTTAGATTGCAGTTGTCATAGTGTGGTGTGCAGGGGGAAGACTCTCAGTTGATATTGTCCATTCTGTCTAAGCTTGGACCAAATTATTCAGTTTTTGTTTCTACCTTTTATGCTACTAGGGATGCACTTGGTACTATATTTACTATGCCTTCTTTTGATGATTTTGCATCTTCTCTCACTCGAGAGTAGGCCAAGTTGGCTAATATGGGTAGGTTGAATCCCTCTTCATCACAGACACTCATTGCATCACAGGAGCCCAGAGATCAGAAGGCTTCTACAAGAAAAGGCAAGAAATAGAAACAAAAGGATTCCAAATCTCATGAGCAGCAGAAGGAGTCCTCATATTCATCATCCTCTTCTAAGGGGAAATCATCTAGGAAGGAGAGGGGCCCATGTGCATATTTAAAGAGAGAAGGACATGCAAAACATAATTGCTACAAGGACATTGATGAGCTGAAGAATATTCTTCAGAAACATCAGATTGATTTGCCTTCTAGGATGTATGCAGCATCTCCTTCCCCTCCCTCTTCTCTAGTGCAACATGATAGGGGAACAACTAGTTTACATACTTCATTAGATATGAAGGAGCATGCTCTTTGTGCTTCTTTGAGTCTTGGAACAGGGAGATGGCTTCTAGATTCAGGAGCATCTCATCATATGGCTTCTACACAGTCTATTTTCACTTCCTTTGAGTCTCACACTATGTCTCCTATTTTGATGGGAAACAATACATACATGAGTGTTACAAGGAAGGGGTCTATTAGTTTTGGGGACAACACCTTTCAGGATGTCTTGTGTGTTCCTCATTTGATGAACAACCTTCTTTCTATATATCAGATCACACATGGAGGCAATGGGAGGTCTGTGGAGTTCACACCTAATTCAGTTATCATCAGAGACTTGGAGAGTAGAGCGGTTATTTCTACTGGAGTGGTGAATCACTCATCTCGGTTGTATTCCTTTGTAGATTTTGCTACTGATGGTGCTTCTATTCCTACAGTTGTTCATCACACTTCTAGTGTGAATAATCATTCAGAGGAGAAATTTGGCTTCTTGAACATTGGAGTTCTCACTTAAGATCCTGCTCTTGAGCCATCCATTCCATCTTCTCCACCTTCTGTTGCAGTTGCTGATACTTCTATGACTACAGATGTGGTTTCTTCCATTTCAATGCAATATGATCCAGTTGATCATCCATCTTTGGAGGTTTCTATTCAGTCTTCACCCACTGTGACTTCTTCATTTGTTGAGGTCACACCTAATTTTGTGGAGACATCTTGGGGTACATATACTTCACCTTCAGGGATTGCTTTCATTCGACCTCTTCCCTCTCACTTCTTTCAGGAGATGCAATTTATTCATTTCTTTTGGAGCTACTTCATTTTGGGGGGGATTTGTGGTCTCTTTCTTCCTCTCTTCTGGGGGGGTTCTTTCATGTATCTTTGTGATGTATGGTGTTCTTGGGGGGTCTTATGGAGTTCTCCATCTTTCATCACTTAGTTAGTTTGCATTCTATTTTGGGGAGTAGTTTTGTTCTCATGTGGTTTTCTCTTTTACCCTATTTGATTTAGTTTGCATTGCATTTGTACTTGGGTACCTGATCAGGCCTTTGTTGTTGGGACCCATCTTTGCTTTCATGCATTTTTTTTTCTAGTGTTTTAGCTACTCCCTAAGTTCATCTTAAGGGGGGTGTTAGAGTAATAAGTTATTCCACTTAATTAATTTAATCATATTGGTTAATTAATTAAGTCACTTATTCCTTTAGGTTGCTTAAGTTAAACTTAGGCACATTAATAATTATTTATTAATTATTTAGTGTGCACACTAGGGTTTCCTAATTTTAGGTTTTCTTAATCTCCTCATAAGGATTGATCACATTGTAATTATCATATTATTCAATAATCATTTTATGGTTTTGAGCTTGCACATTCTTGCTTGAGAGTTTACAAAACATCTTATTGTTTGTTCTGGATATCTGTTGCATGTGACACGTGATTGCATGCAGGTGATTCTTGGGGACTGTGAAGTTGGATTCATCAACTTCTACAAATATTCTTTGTGTTGCTATCACCAAAGGAAAACTTCTCCATCATAATATGTGTAGACATCTAAATTTGATCACTTCCACATGATCAAAATCATCTACTCTATTCATCTATTTCATTAATAGTGATTAAATAATTTATTTAATCATTATTTCATTTTTTGCCTAAGGTTCATAAAGTATGTGATTGAATAATTAAATACTTTACCTTACACCTTTTCTTCTCTAAATTAAATAAATAAGACAATTTATTTAATTTTGTCATTTGACCTATTTGGATTAAAACCAATTTTTAATCCCTCTTTTTATCTCTCCTTGTCACATTCTCCATAATCCTCTTTTAATCTGGATTAAATTAATTAATCCACGATTATGATGTGCACCACTTAATCAAGATTAGTTTCACATCCTCCATAATCTCCCACTTGCCTCTAATATCTCATTAATTATCCTAATCCTATGTTTGCACAACCTTAATCAAGGTCATTATCCTAATCAGTACCTTGGTCAGCTCTCCCCATCCCCCAAGGTAATTTTTAATTCCTTTTTATTCACCCAAGGCTCCTCTCTTCCTCATGTGAATTTTTAATTCACTTTTATTCCTCCAAGGAATCTTCTCTTCCTCATGCAAGTTCTAGAAGGCTTGACTTGTCACTTTACATGTGCCAAGGACTTCTAGAACCTTGGACTTGTCACATCATTCACATGTGGTAAATCCCCACCTTTTTGGAAACCCTCTCTTATCCACTAGATTCTTCCAATCATTGTGAATTTTTAATTCACTTTTATTCCTCCAAAGAATCTTCTCATCCCCCAAGGTACCTACAAGGTACTTTTCATTCCTCCACCTCATGTACCTCTCTTCCACCTCACTCCCACATCATCCCACCCGAGGCCATCTCACATTCCACATGTCAAGATGTGAGGGCTTGTGAGTCCTCAACTCACCATAGCCCTTCATCTTGACTTTTTTGAATCAATCTCAACTGTTGAATTCTCTAGAGAATTCAAATTATCCTATAAATACCCCCTCATTTCTCTCAAAAAAAGAATGAAGTCTTTTGCTACCAAACTCTTGCCAAATTGTCATTTGCAGCATTTTAGCATCTCCATATCATTTTTTATTAATACATCTCGCATCTTGCATCCACTTCAATCCATAGCCATCCAAGGAGCACACAGGACATACAAAGATCAAGGACCAACCAAGGAAGAAGCAACATAAAGGTATAATCAATCTCAATCTATTTCATCTTACTTTCATTTTATCCATTCCTTAGGCTAATCATCGAGGTGTCCTCTTTTGTGTTATTTCTTGTTATTGCATCATTAGTTGTTTAGCATCTCACATTAGGAACATAACATTTTAGGAGATCACAATATGAATATGAAATAAACCACTCCTTGTGAGGAGTCATATGGTAGGAGCAACCTGAATCAATAAGCCAAGAATCATTACTAATAGTGTTAGTAGAAATAAACAAAGCATCAAAATCAACATCTTCTAAGGTATTTTTCGTGGAAGTATCTGAACTCCTTTTCTTGTTTCTACACTCCTTCACATGAATTCTCTTACCACAATTCCAAAACTTTACTTTTCTCTTCCTCAAGTTTTAGAACTCCCTTTAGACTTGTTTCTCTTTTTATCCCCTTTAGGTCCTCCTTTTTCTTTGGATCTTCCTCACACATGCAAGGAATCTTGGTAGCCAACATTCATGGAATTTATTCTTAAAGAATTTTAGCAATGATATTATCCATCTTTAGCTCCGCACCACCACCATTTATGACAACAATTATATTTTCCCAAGATTCAGATAAAGAAAAAAGGGATAATATGCATTTATCTTCTTCTTTTATCGTAACATCTATAGATACAAGTTGAATCATAACCATATTAAAACCATTTAAATGTTCTGCAACAAAATCACCATCCTTCATTTTCAAAGAATATAAGTCTTTTGAGATACAGTTTGATGTAGGAGCATCTGGCATGGGAAAATAAAATTGACTTCAATTGTGGAAGATGATGAAACACCAAAGAGTATGGTGTGTGGATTATGAAGTTAGCTCAATGAAAGAAACCTAGGGGCCACACCAAGAATAACCACAACTAGAGAAAATGTGTAGATATAAAATAAGAGGAAATGGTTAAACTTCAGTGAAGAGGAATGGAGAGGGTCAAAATTTATCAATGGTAAAAACAATTAAAGGAAGGATGGCAGGCATAAGGGGAATAGAGAATAAGTAATAATAGAAAATGAATAAAAACAATAAAATACATGGGTCCTTCCATATACTTGAGGAAGGACCAATTTAAATGGGGATTTTATTTAGCAATTAAGAGATATAAGAGATAAAAGGAAAGAATAAGCTCCAGGAGACGCTAAAATAAGGAGAGGAAAAGACCCACTATAAACAATGAAGAGTCACACCATTTTCCATATGGCATATGAAGATAAAAATTACACATTCAAAAAAAGAAGATACACCGATAAGAATAGGAGGGGAAGCTAAATGGGTTGTGCAATATCTTCTGGCAAGGATTTTAAGGAAATAAAATAAAAAATTATGGAGAGGCAATAGTGTGGGGCAACAAAAAAAGAGAGGTGCGGTTGTGACTAGATTAAGAGAGGTGCGATTGCAAATAGATTAAGAGAGGCACATAGATAGAAGGCAAGGGCAACATACAATTTAATTTGAAACTAGAATATGCACAAATAAAAGATGAAATAAGGGTGTGAGTAGAGAGTATGTTACCAACAGATTGACCTCATGAAGGAGGGTGCATAGCGCAAGATGGGCAAAAGCTCCAACTGAAACCATATAAATGCATATTATAGAAGGATAAGTCATGTCTTACTAGAACATAAATTGCAAATGAAAATGATTATAGAGAAATAAAGAGATTTGAAATATGCAAACAAATGTATAATGTAGCTTGAGAAATCAGTGAGTGAGAATTGATTTGTAGGGTTATTTTAATTGTAAGTTGAATGCTTGGGAATAAAATTGAAAATGTTTTCCTCATTCTTGTGTAATTTTTAATTTAGTTTAATTTGACAAATGAAATTGTCAAAATAAGTAGTGTTAACTATGATGATTGTGAAATCATAAATTTTGGATTACGTTGTTTTGGGGATAACATGAGTTTGTGTTTGTCTGCATAAAATTTTGGTTTTGTGTTTGTGAGTAGTCATTTGAGAGAGGAGAGTACCCTCTTTCTTTAATTGGTATTAGAGCAAGTAATCTTAAGCGTGGAGAGTATTCACTAGGACCTACAGGTGGAATTGTGAACAAATCATCGACTGTGGGGTAGTTCACACCAAGAAGTAAGTGTGAAGTGGTAGAGAAGAAACTTGTGAGGGTTTTTGCAAGTAAGAGGAGTCTTGAGAAACAAGAGAGATTACAACCGTGAAATAATTTATTTTGCAGATTCAGTCTAATGGCAGATTAAATGAGGTGAAAATTATTGAGATTGCAACAAACAAGATGGGTATAGTCATAAGGAAGAGGTATGTGATTTGGGAAGCATGAAGATGGTATGAATAAAACAAGACATGGAGGATGATAAAAAAATATAAACAAGTGATTGGATAAGCTAGAAAAATTGGAGGCACAACTGAGTGAATAAAAAAACATGAGAAAAGAATATGAGGATTGGAGTGAGTGTGATGAAGTAAATCTCTCTCATGAAGTAGAGAGAATTGAAAATAAGAGTGTTATCTTGAAAGAGGATAGCGAAGAGAGAAGTCAAGAAAAAGACTGTAAGGAAGAAAATGTGGGGGTGGCCCAGACAAGTGGAGAAGATGCTAAGTCACAGGTTGCAACATTGGCATGTGAGTGGAGTGATTTGTGTGAAGTGGATGACAGGTGTTTGCAAGATAAAATAGTGAACACCAATCATCCCAAGTTTGATGATGAGGTTGAGGAGAATAAGGATGAAACATTTTTGAGAGAAGAGATGAGAAGAATCCAAAGTTATTTGGATGGTGAAGATGAAAAGTTAATAGAGAAGAAGAAATTGGTGACACAAGGACCGTTGGGGATATGTGATTTTTATAATTCTTTTTATGATTTGTTTGTAGGTAAGAAAGAATTTGTAGTTGTGATTGAAGAATTAGAAAGGACAAAATAAATTGTGAGGACACATGGAGGGAAGATGAAAATATGGAAAAATAGAGAGATTTGTAGTAGTGATGGAGAAGTGGAACAAGGTTACAAACCTTGACAAAGGAAAGGTAGTTACAATTATGATAAGTCCTTTGGAGGACATGAAAAAGATAGAGGCGAAGAAGGGAGAAAGTGAATATGTTGCAACACCTAATGAAAAAGTTGTAGTGAAGGCAAATGAACGAAAAATTGCGGTTGTTGATCAAATGAGAGATGTCACCACGAATAGTGAAGAAGATTTGTTGGTGCAAGTGTTAGCAATTGACATAGAGTGGATATCCAAGCTTGTTGTTGCAGAGAATGAAGGAGAGAAATATGTTGCAATAGTTGAAGACAACATTGCAATGAAGGATGATGTTGAGGCTATAGAAAATAAAGAGGTAAATGTCGATTTTATTTGTTTGCAAAAGTAGAAGTGGATGATGTTGTTTCAAAATTGTGGGTAGGTGCTGCATGGTTGTGTGCACAGATGGTATAGGATGTTACAAAGTATTTGGCAAAGGAGTTCAGGCTTTGGTGGACATGAGTCCATGAGGGGGAAAAGAAGGAAGATGCAATGTTGTTGGAGGGAGGTGGTACATGTTCCAAAGAGGTATTGGAAGAAGAGGAATAAATAGTTGTGGTGAAGATTCTTCAATGATGGATTTTGTTGCAGGTTCTTGCAACCTGGAAGTGTAGTTCAACTACTCAACTCCACCATTGTGAGCCTATGCTCATAAGATTTATACACGTGTCTGATGTAGGAGCACCTAGCATGGGAAAATAAAATTGACTTCAACTATGGAAGATGATGAAACACCAAAGAGTATGGTGTGTGGATCATGAAGTTAGCAGTGAAAGAAACCTAAGGGCCACACCACTTGAATAACCATAGCTAGAGAAAATGTGTGGATAGAAAATAAGATGAAATTTTAAAAATTTAGCAAAGAGGAATGGAGAGGGTCACAATTTATCAAAGGTCAAAAACAATCAAAGGAAGAATGGAAGGCGTAAGGGGAATAGAGAATAAGCAATAACAAAAAATGAATAAAAAATGATAAAATACAAGGGTTGTGCCATATACTCGAGGACGAAGCAATTTAATTGGGGATTTTATTTAGCAATTAAGAGATAAAAGAGATAAAAGGCAGGAACAAGCTCCATGCGATGCCAAACTAAGAATAGGAAAATACCTACTATAAATAGTGAAGAGTCACACCATTTTCCATATGGAATTCGAAGATAAAAAATGCACATTTAAAAAAAGAAGAAGAGATAACTAATCAAAAGAGGAGGGGAAGCTAAATGGGTGTGCCATATCTTCTGGAAAGGATTTTAAGGAAACAAAATAAAAAATTATGGAGAGGTGGTAGTGTGGGGTAGCAAAAGAGAGAGAGGTGGGTCTGCAAATAGATTAAGAGAGGCACAAAGCTAGAAGGCAAGGATGACATACAATTTAATTTGAAACTAGAATATGCATAGATAAAAGATGAAAGAAGGGTGCGAGTAGAGAGTGTGTTTCCAACAGATTAACCTCATGAAGGAGGGTGCATAGCACGCGATGGATAAAATCTCCAATTGAAACCATATAAATGAAAATTAGAGAAGGATAAGTCATGTCTTACTGGAACATAAATTGCAAATGGAAATGATTATAGAGAAATAAAGAGATTTGAAAATATACAAACAAATGTATAACGTAGCTTGAGAAATTGGTGAGTGAGAAATGATTTGAAGGGTTATTTTAGTTGTAAAATGAATGCTTGGGAATGAAATCGTAAATGTTTTCCTCATTCTTGTGTAATTTTGAATTTTGTTTAATTTGACAAATGAAATTGTTAAAATAAAGTGTTAGCTATAATGATTGTGAAATCATAAATTTGGGATTAAGTTGTTTTGGGGACAACAACATGAGTTTGTGTTTGTCTGCATTGAATTTTAGTTTTGTGTTTTTGAGTAATCATTTAAAGAGGGGAGTTCCCTCTTGCTTCAAAATTTATTATTTATACTTTTAGTTTGTTTAATATCACATATCCTCTTCAAAAACATTCAAGAGGATGAAATCTGCAAGACACAATCGAATAGTTCCTCATGCCTTCTTGTCCATTTTGTTCCAATATTAATTAGAGACATTGGATGGTTTATTTTCATTTAAATCTACTAACTATTGATCTCTTTCTTCAAGGATATCCCCCATCTTTAACTTTCACATCTCGTAACTAGTGCCATTGAATTTCTCAATATCTAGACAAGAGGTAGAAGCCATGGTTTTCAATCTTCTTCACAAATCTACAAAGACTACAAAGCAAAGGCTCCCACTGTAGCCAAACAACCTTAAATACGTAAGAGAAAGATTTCCCTCTCTCAACAAAACACAAAACCATTAGCTTTGATATCAAATGTTAGAAAATTAAGGCGAAACTTTCAATAATATGAACTTAAGAATGTGTTTACAAATCTGAAATTATGTATTCAAGATTACCAATGATTTGTTATGTGATTATCAATTCGAATAATGAAAGAAAAACAACAATACCGTGCAAGTTGATAATCATATAACACATCATTAGTAATCTTGAATACATAATTTCAGATTTCTAAACATATTCTTAAGTTCATATTGTTGCAAGTTTCACCTTGATTTTTCAACACAACCAATATCCCAAAACACAAACACTCAATCCAAAGGTAACAAATATGCATCAATAGTTGTCAAGAAACAATCACCATAGCTGAAATAACACCCACAAAAAATGATAAAACATCCAAATATCCATACGTCAACAGTATACACATCATAATAAGTGAACCTCATGCCATCAACACATACAACCCATAACATGCAATCACAAGTTCCAAGTGCCAAACATGCCAATGAAGAACACACACATCCAATAACTCCCACTGCATAGGTAATGTCAAATTTGAAACCGATCAAGGCATCCAAAGATTGACTAATAAAATCACATAGAAAGTGTAACAAACATCATGTCATACTAAGAAAAATCAACAATAATATACAAATTTGGAAAACCAATATGTTGCAATACATCTCTCACCACTAGTCTCCATAGCTCTCCCATGTTCTTTACACTCAAAAAAGGAAAGAGATAAAGGAACCTCAATGTTATCACCAAAGAATAATGAGCAACACATGACCACACACATAGTGATCACCATATCTCCATACATGACCTTAAATCCAATGTCATGTGAATAAAAACATCCAAGAAGAAGAAAAAGACCAAAGAGAACCTACAAATCATAACCTGTATCATGTCCTTCTACACACACCTCTAAATGCTAAGTTGTGATAATTTTGACCTTCATAAAACCCCAAAGAGAACAATATTATCCACATCTAACCATGAACAATACATATGCTTTTCAAACCAAAGGAAGATCAAACAAAATCTGTTACCAACCAAGGGAATAAGCCTAATAACATCTCCTAAACTCAACATCAATGAATTTCATCATAAATAAAATCACAATGCATAACAAGATAAACTTGCAAATACTTGTCAAATGAACTGTTTAGGATTAGATGAATAAGCTCAAGATCAATATCCTTGAGAAGTAAAAGCAACACATAACTCATGCTAAATAATCCTCAAATAAGTCTCTGAATACCAAACATCATGGCTCAAGAATCATTCCCATAAGAAAACAAAATCATGAAACAAAATGTATACGAAAACAAGGCAAGAAATACATTTTCAAATGATTTACCCCCAAGTGTACCAAGAGTAAGGAATTCAAATGATCCTCCAAGATATCTACATAATCATGACTCATCCGAGAACAATCTCCTCATAATTCCATGTTGAACTCACATACAACCAAAGTATAGGATTCTTGGAATTCCAAATAAAACCTCCAAAAAGTAACTATCTCAATATGTCTCTAATCCAAGAGATCTCCTAGCCTCACCCAAGTCCTGAAGTATCCATGAGCACCTGTATCCGGTCAATCCATGCTAAGCTCAAAATGTAACACCACACTCTCATCAAGCTCCCAAGAAAATGACCAATATACTCAATACCAAGAGAACCAAACAAGATCAATGTCGAAGCTCCAACCTTAAGGATCAAGAAATTTCCATGACATCATGATCTCACATCTCCTGAAAATAAGATCATATGCTCCAATAAATATATAAAGAACTTGTATCATGCCAAAACTCTAAACTAGTAATCAAGATTACATCATGATATAATAACAAAACCATCCTATCAAAAAAATGATCACATGTCAAATTAAAAATCATGAACAACACCTCAATGAAAGACTCTAAGAGTGCTCCATGGTACCAAGGTTTCAACACCTCCAAACCACATAAAGATAACTATATCTCGTCAATGAAACATAAGATGTCAATGTAATCTCACTACATAAGAAACATGATCCAAGAGCTCCTCCATGGTAATGAATACCACTACAAAATATCATCCACCATCAAATAGTTAATCCACATCACTAGCACAAGCTCCCACTGAACCATGATATTGAGATCTCCATGAAATTATCACAACTATCCTCTAACTAAAGATAATTTGTGGCCCCAACACAATCAAAGAAATCAACACCAGGAGCTCTCAAAGGGAAGAGTACAACCACAATCTTCAAAATAAGAAGATACAAAAGGTCAACACACATCATTGTCACAAAATCCCACTGAAATGTGTAAACATGCTATCCATGACATCATGATAACCATCTCCTAAATGAAGATTAACCAAAGGCCCTCACACAATCAAAGAACTCAACTACAACACCAGGAACTCCTGAAATAAAAATTAAAACAATGATCCTCAAGTAGATAAGATACATCGAGGTAACACTACCTCTCCACCTTAAAGTGACAAAAAACCCAACAAAACAAGTGACTTAACCAAGCCAATTTTTTTTTTTTTACAATATTGAAACATCTATGGGTATAGACGACCCACATCTAATTCATATGTGTGGCATCTAAGTATAGACAACCTACAACACCCCAAAATTTGTAGATCTCACAATACAACATAATGTAAAGGAGGGGATGCACTACCCTTAAGACTCAAGACAAGGAGAGTCTTCAAATGTGTGGCATCTAAGTATAGACAACCTACAACACCCCAAAATTTGTAGATCTCACAATACAACATAATGTAAAGGAGGGGATGCACTACCCTTAAGACTCAAGACAAGGAGAGTCTTCAAAGAGAAAATAGCCCTTGGTTACCTCAAGGAATAAAGCTCAAGTGACAAGATAAAGAATAAATAATATATACAACTTGATTAAAATGAAATGTTAAACTATCAAGGGAAAGGATGATAAGATTACCTAATAACATGAACTAATCATAAGATTACAATCTATAGTTTATAGAATAAAAACTTCAAAACGTACAAATTCTACTCCAGGAGGGTTAAGCCTTATCCATGGACAACATCGTGCTGCGGGGATGTTTGCACCCCATGATGTCGTCCCTGTCAAAACAAAGAATAAAACCCTTAGATCTACAATGCCTAGTTTTATAAATTTGTACATTTGCACATAGAGTAGAGAGGGAAAAATGTTGGGTCTATTTCGAGGCTTACCTCAGTCAAACCCCCGTTTTGGTTTTTCCACCTCCAAACAAAAATATAGATAGAGATAGACAAAATAATATGAAATGTAAATACATGTGATAGAAACATACCCTGCAAAGGAGGAGAACCCCTATCATGATAATAAAGATGTGTAATAGAAATAATCCCCACAGAGGAGGAAACCCCTTATTACGAATATAAATACATTATCAAATAGACAAGACAAATAGACAAGAGAGAATTACCAATAGCTTGTGGCTCCCCTCTTGGCTTGATATATGCGATAATCTTGTGTACAAGAGAGCCTTGACTATTTCTTTGATAGTAATCAAGCAAAGCTTCACTATGGAGAGCAAGAGAGAATGAGAAAGAATGATAAGAATGGAGTAGAATGAGAGATCAAACAAGAGAGAATGAGAATGAATGAGAATAGGAGTGAAAAAATGGAGTTTTGTGAGGTTGCATGGGTGAGAGGAGTTGTTACTCATGTATCACTACCACAATGATGCATTCCATAGGTAAAGGACATGGAATATTTGCGTTTGGATCTCAAAATTTTTGTGGACGTTAGCATGGTGTAGAGACGTCATGCACATCGCACAAGCATCCTACTCAAAACTTTGCAAGAATGTGGTATATAGTTTGTTAGTGCTTTATCGTTGTTGCCTATGAAGTTGGAATCATGAAATTTTGACCGATAGGTTTTTGTCATAAATGCCACGAGCTAGAGGTGCAAGTGTGAAATTTCCACAAGGTGCAATTTTATGACACTACATTTTGCCCCTACTTTAGTGCGCTATTTTTTTGGAGAAAAATCAGTTGCACTAAAGTAGTTAAGAAGACATAAATGTTAGAATTGAAATTTTGACAATTTAATATATTTTTTCCCAAAAAGATATTGTAGAGGCCGTAGAGGTCAAGTAGATGGATACTAACGATGCCCCCAACATTCAATCTTATTGAGAAATTACGACACTTGACGTGGAGTTTCATTCTATAAAACTTAAAATCAAGTTACTTTTGAAATTAGAAGAAGCTATCACATTGAGAAGAATTCTTAAGAAAATTTGGTGAATCAGAAGAAAAATATGATGAAGAGGTGTGTATATGCCCCCTCCTATTTTTTCCCCCAGCTAGGTGGGGTGAAAATAGGAAGGATGGAAGGAACATTTTCACCATCGAAAATGGGCAAAAATGAGCCTATATATGTCCGGGTGGGCCCATGGAAGGGTCATTTTCACTATTATGAGGGGTTTATTGATTTTTGAGAGTGTTTTCAGAAAAATGCCTCGCACATGAGATTTCATACTACCATAGATTGAACAGTTGTGCACCGATGTGGTGAGGGGCGACCCACTTGATGAGGTACAAAAATACATTTCCACCCAACTTATCATTTTTGCTCATTTTTTTAGTATTTTGACTTTCTCAAACAACACAGGCATCCCACAGGCATGCCGACATTTGATGGATGTGCTAGCATAATTTAAGCATGCTAGTGTCTGTCAACATTTGTTGACCATGCTAGGTTATGTTGGGAAATGTGTCAACCTTGCAATTACATAAGGTTTACTATTGATAGCTAAGCACAGGGGGATGCAGGGGACACCCTCCCTGTGAGATTCCAGGGGGATCACCCCCCTGATAGGGGTTCTGGGGGCCATGTACCCCAAAGAAGGTTCAGGGGGAACACCCCTGAAAGCCAAATTTTATGTATATTATATTATTGTAAATTTGGACCGTTCATCATTAGGTCTCAAATCTGACAATCGATATTTTATTGGATTGAATTTCCCTAGAAGGAAACCCTATTTTATGAGGGAATTTTATTGTGATTGTATATTATGATGTATCTTGAAAGTCTGATAATGATCATGTTGCCTCTAGATCTCTAGTTGGTGATACTCTTGTGAGAATCTTTCTCTGCAAGTATATTGTAATATTTGTGATTTCTGAATAATATATTGGGTGGATTTTGGAGTGTTGTTTTTATCTTGAAAGGGTTTTCCCCACGTAAATTACTGTGTTGTGGTATGCATGATATTTGTATTTATTTTTGTTTAATTTTTTGTAACTGTTGAAAAGATCTGTAAAGTTTTTCATTATCCTCCTCTCAAGATTAGTGTAGGAAGTTTTTCCACTACCTTAGCTTCCTTATAGGGTCCAACCTGTGCATTTTTATCATCTATATTGGCCTCAGGCACCAACATGCTGCACAAATGTCTACGTGATGCACTGTAGTCATTGAGACAACCTTATAAATTTTTTGAGGATGTAGAGTTAGAAGATTTTTTTGGTGTAGTGTTCAGACATGAGACTTTATGTTTATGTAGGAGTGGCTTGAGATTAGAGAGCATAGAAACAAATACATTATGATATTGTTGCACAGTCACAACAATGAGATTGGTACAAATGACTATGGTCTACTGTAGCACATCAAGATTTGGTGGGTCTATATGATTCCAGAGATCCGCTTCTACACTCCCATGGTCTATTGTAACACATCAGGATGGGAGATGATTGTGAATTTATAGGATGTCTATCAAATCTTGCACCTACCCATCATTGGAGAGCAGGTGGCGTATGAGGAGGGCAAGATAGCCCAGGATGCCTAGGCTATGCAATAGTACTGCCTTGGCTGTGTAGTCTTAGAGGACACATTCAGGCATATCTAGATGTGTTGGATCGAGCATGGCCGAGTGGTGATGCCACTGGTTCTATGGGTGTTGACCATGTTGTCGCATTGTAGGTTGTGATGGATGGGTGAGGCTCACACCTTCATGAGGGCCTCGTCCATTATATTTGATCCATGGGGATTGCAAGACAATATTCACCTGGGGTTAGCTCGCATGCTCGCACACCTCTATCACAACCTTGAGTGATATATCCATTATGAGTATCATAGTATTATTGCTTGCATGCTTCTTCAAATGTGGGAATTCAAGCACATCTAGTGCATGAGGCTGATTAGGTACCCTTTGACCTAGTGCATGAATTTACTCGAGCGCACGTGTATCCCCTGATATGTGACTAGCGATACGAAGATCTATAATTTTGGAAACAACAATTAGATGTTTTTAGGACCCAAGATATTAGATGGTGGCCTTATAGGTGGATGAGGATCTAGCCATCTCACAAGAGGCAATTGTAGAGGATGCAACATGATTGAATCCTAGTCAGGTGGTCAGGTCACATTATAGTACCATACTACTAACATCGGGTATCTCGCTAGTTCAGGTAGGTGCAGGCAATCCCTCAGTGGATCCTATGTATATACAGTCCCATAAGAGATAGAGATCATCCTCATTTGACCATCATGGATGTCACACAATAATGAATATGGTTAGGAGGACCATCCCAAGGCCCTTGTGATTGATGATCTCGACATATCTGTTAGCTTTGCCAACTAATGTTAGATAGCAGGTCTCACCTTGATTTCCTAGTAGGCGCCCCTGTGGGCAATGTTGGTGCTTAGGGGTTGAGAGGTGAGGGTCTTGGAAATGAAAATGAGGGGGACAAGGTAGAGGTAGGTAGAGCACAACAAAGATAGAGGTGGTGATAACATGTGACATCACCATTATGCACTTTTCCAATCTCAATGGCACCACCTACCATTCAGACGGTCGTGCCTCCCTCGGTAGCGATGACAAGGATGAATATCACATCCAGTAGAAGTGCTCCACTCTCAGACCAACACTAGTAGGTTGGGGACCCATGTACAAGTATGGCATACATTACTCCATTTCAATTCCTTTAGTTCATATTTTTGTATATATATGTATATTCTAATGATATTGTACTGACATCATCCACTTTCTCCTTGGTTGTAGTGTTGACACATGAGTGGATCAATTTCTTTGAGCAATGCATATCAAAGGTGGTCCCAACCATCCAGATCTGGGGGACGGTCCTAGATTCCTATAGGCCACCTACAATAGGGTGTCATGCCCCATTATTTGAGCTTTATCACATCTCAAGATGACTTACAAGGAGGACTAGGTGGATATGGTCCAGTGGAACGTTGAGTTGACTATGATGATGTAATTGTTGGAAAGAGACACTGCATGTATCACTTGGTGTTGTCATTGATGGCAACCCTAATCGATGATCAGCTACACACATTATCAATTGATCATACCGACAAAAAGATTGAAGTTTGTTAAGGAAGAACAAGGTATCCGGTAACATAGTGTTCATCAATATGCATGATGATTTCAGGTTATTATTTTGTATTGCGCATCCTAGGGAATATTTGTTGGCATATTATCTTTGTTTCTATAGAAGCACAACGGCTCATATCGGTTCGTATGAAAGTTACAAGATTCGATTGACTTGTTCTCAGTATTTTCTTGTACTGTGTCCGACCTCTTGAATGTATAAAGTCATGGATGTATGATAACCAATTAGTTAAATATTTCTAGGTTTATACATCTTTGTTTGGATCTTAACCAAGTTGTGACCGACCATTAAGGATACACATTGCATATATTTCATAATTTGAGGCCGACAGTTGTAATTTTCTTGTGTTCTATTGTAGCTAACAAAGTGTAATTAAATCCTATGTTGCAAATAAATATATGATCATTTGTATCATTTTGATGAGTCAGTGATGTATGTATTGGTGTGAACAATGATTAAGAGCAGAGTAGAAGAGAGATGATGCATAGTTTCACTTTCACATATAAGATTTGTGCTATGTGTATTAGCAGAACAAAACAAAAGGGTAGAATCAATCTATTGGACAACAGATCTATTATTGAGCCTAATTGGAACTATAATCAAGCATTTGTAGATGCTAATTTTCTCAGTTCAAACATTCAAATGGTTTTAATCTGATTTTCTTTGTAAGGTAGTGAGCCTAACCTTTGAGTAGTGAACTATAGGAAGTGCGCCTGAATGCAAGTGCATTCCCCTTTTGTAATATTCATTTTTGAGTATACTCAGATCATACTTGTGGATTGGCCATCCACCGTTGTTTTTCCCCTAACAGGGTTTCCACGTAAATATCTTGGTGTTATGGTGTTGTGTTTATTTCCTTGTTTATGCACCATGGTTGAATGTTACTAATTATTTGATGATAAAGGTTAATGAAGTTAATTTTTGCACAACATTGATTCACTCCCCCCTCTCAGTGTAGCTTGTTTCCAACAATTGGTATCAGAGCTAGTTCCTCTGGAAGAAGTCTAACCACTTGGGGAGATCTTAAAAAGTGTTTTAATGGATTCAAGCAGTCTTCAACAACAAATTTTGGTGGCCCTGGATGATCTTGATCAATCAAAGGTTGAAGTTAAAAAATTATAAGCAAACCTATCAGATGTTGAGAAATTCATTGAATCTCTGAAAGACACAATCAACAAGTCTAGAGAGAAGAGAAAGGAACTATGTGATCAGATCAAGTAGAGTGATAGTAAGAGCATTGAATGAGAACAATTTAATCATGCCTTGAAAGAAAAGACAGAAGAATGTGAAAAGCTTACCAAAGAGAATACAATTCTAAAACATGAGATGGAATCTATCATGATGAAGATGACCAAGAAGATTGAAGACAAAAATAAAAATGAAGAGAACCTGGCGCAATCCCTGAAAGAAAAATCTGAATTATGTAGCCGATTGGACAATGAACTGGAATAGTCTAAAAACAATGAAGAAGCACTTGAAAAGCAAATGGATAGTCTCAGGAATGAACTCACTGCTGCTAATAAGTATAAAGAGAAGTTTAAAGCTAGTTCCGCCATACTTGATGAACGAATTGGAAGTCAGAGGACTCATGGTGACAAGCAAGGTCTTGGATATGAAGAAGGAGAAAGTTCTAGATCTAAGAAAATAATATTTAGACAAGGAACCAATAGAAAAAATCTGAAAGGTATCCGGTAAGGCAACCTAATGCTCAAAGATTTAATGGATATTGTTTCAAATGTAATAAATTTGGACACATGGCCACTCAATGATGAAGTAGAATGAATCAAAGTGGTCCATCATTCCCAGGTCAGTGTTTTAAATGTCATACGATTGGTCATGAGTCAAATGAATGCAAAATTATGATGAATCAATTTCATAGAAACATCAAATGCTATACATGCAATAGACTTGGCCATATTGCTAACCAATGTAGATCAAGAGGAAATCAGTGGAAAAATCGGCCTGGTAAGAGAAATATTGTATGCTACAACTGCAACAAAATTGGTGACATTGCAACTCATTACTGGAACATAAAAGGTCTGATAAAACAAAAGAGGAATATGCAGAAAGACATCAAAGGAAAATGGAAAATCACTGCAGATGCGATCGAGAAAAAAATGCAGAAGAAATGGGTAAAGAAAGAACCCTCTACTGAAGAAAGTGTACCAACACTAGAACCTGCTTCTAGTAATTCCTTTGGGAATTAGTCTTAGGCGTTCAAGCCTAGGGGGAGGTGTCAAATAAAATCATAAAAACCCCTGATAGGCAAGTGATACCTGATGTGGATGTGTTCAGTAGATGCATAAATGATCAAAAAATGTTGTTGAACTCATTAGAGGAAATGGTATATCAAATTGGAGGTCTGCAGATGTTTTATCTGTTTTGGTGTACTGATACAGAGTAACCACATGAATTAGGGTTAAAGCATTTATTGTGCTAGAAGAGTTAGGTGTGTAAACAATAAAAGGTCATTTCCACACTTCACTTTTTACCTTGCATTTGAAAGAGAAGAATTTTGGGGAGATCATAGGCGAATATTGGCAATTTGAGGCGATATTCAACCGTCGGAAGTGTTTTCAATATTCAAATTGCGATCCGGCGAAAAAGGTATTTTTTGAAAACTTTGCAAAACTTGTGATTTGGGAAAATGAATACTCCTCTGGTAGTCAAAGTTAAGGATCGACCTCGACCTAAGTTTAAATGGCATCCTTAAAAATGCCTTGAGACCGATCCTCTAGGAGCATTTTCGTCTGTTTTGTATGGATTGTTACATACAAAGGATATTAGGGTTTACATTCATGTAAATATTGAAGAGCTAGGGAATTCTCAAATTATGAATTTGTACAATCATCATATCATTGGTGAATATTTTTGTGTAAAGCCAAAGCATAAAATCCTGGAAATGAAGAATTTCACTCAAATGGTTAAATTTCTCATGTTTCTAGAGTCAAAACGGGTTCAATATGTTTTGAGCCGAGTACATGATGAATTTATGTGGCTAACTATTTCATTCAAAACTACAAAGGAAGCTATCAATGCAATAACCAGTATGAATTCTTCAGGTGGATTACCTATTCTCAAGTTTGTGAAAAACCAAACAGTCACATATGCCATAGGATCAACATATGATAGAAGATTTATGACCATCGACAACATTATTGATGTAGATGTGAATTTTGCATCCATGGTCATTGGATACAAAATTTACCATTCTAGCCGAGAGAACTTTGTATCTGGCACATCAATTTATGCCACTTATCAAATGGTAAAGGAAAATACAAAGTATGATCTTTGTGAATTGCTGAGAATTTAGTTAATGTAAAATATGGCAAAGATAAAGAAGGACAAGAAAAATTCTTTCAAATATGGTACCCTACTTTTGTGTTTGTTTTGTTACTTCATGGGAGAAGTTCCAAGAATTGGAAAAGTTTAGTGGAAAAAGGACAAACCGGTAGCTGAATAGATCAGTGATCTGATATATGGTATTTCAGATATCAAAGCAAGAAATGCAGCTATCTGGGGATACTTCAAGAGCTTTTAGTCTATGATGCAAGCAAGGGAAATAATTCCCACCTTTATTGTGAAGAAATACAAGGAATCTATTTACTTCATGGTGAGTATTGATCAATGTATGATGGAGGCAGTTGATCCTAGGAAAATATGGATCATGCCCATGGGATATGAAGTCAATGGAAAAGTTTTGGATGTGTACGCTCAACACATACTGAGAAAACCAGTAGATCCGATAGAGGAAAGATTCAGAACTTATGCAAAGAAAGAAAAATAGGTGCACAGTGAACTAAGAAATCCTGTGACTACTAAAAGAGTCAGAAAAGACGTTGAAATTCTCATAGAGGGTATGGGAGTTCCTATAGAATTGCTAAAAGAAGGAAGAAAGAGAAGGCAAGAGGCTGAAGCTGCAAGGCAGGTAGCCAAGGAAGAAGCAAAATTTCAAACAACTGGTTTGACAACACCATCTACTCAAGCCAGAACAACTAGAAGCTCCACACCTCATTCAGTCCCTGTAGCTCAACCAATCCTTGTGAAAACTAAGGGATCTGGTAAAGATGGGAAGAGAAAGAAAGGAAAAAGAAAAATAGTGTATATGATTTTCTCTGAGGATGAAGAAATAGAGTCTGATGAAGAAGTAAAAGAAATCAGACATCAAGGCACCAAGGCAACATCAATCACAAAAGACAAGCCTTCCCGTGGAGACAACCGGACAAAGATCAACAAATCCGGTATGTCAGCTAAAGCAGTTGAAAAATCTATAATCAAATATGGAAATCTAAAATCTCTTTGTGAATGGTATGAGTCTTTTGGTGAGTTTGATAGAAGAATTCTTGAAGAGGCAACTATTGAGCATATGAAAATTTTCAATAAAGTGTTGATAGAAATAATGCCAAATCAACCAAAAAGCTTATATGACATATTGGAGATGAGAAGAGTTAATGCCAGGAATGAAGAAGAGATAATGAGAGAAAGAATATTAGCAGAGCTTTGTTCATTAATGTCAGTAGATGAAATGAAGGCGCTCTTGAAAAGAACAAATAAAGAATTTAACAGCAAAAGAAGAGTGAACAAGCTCTTAATTGGGAAAACAGATGAAGTGTCAAAAGAAATCGAGCAGATTCTCAAAAAAATCCTGCTAAGTGAAAGAATTGATGTAGTTGTTGAGGAGGCGCATGTTGAAGAAGTACCCACTGGTCCGGAAAGGGAATCAAAAGAAACAAATGTTGAAAATAGTGTAGTAGATCTGGAAAATGAAAAAGGTAATTGATGACAAGATTGAGGATACTCAAATTCCTCCTCCAGTAGACAACACAACAAATCCTATTGAAGTTGAAAATTCTGAAAATGTATCAGTTGGGGAATTGGAGATCAATGAAGGCAAATCGGAACCTGCAATTGAAGAAGTAGTAGATGAAGAAAAGAAAATTGAGATTCTTAGTTCGGTTGAAGAAAATAAAAGTGAAGGAAGAGACACTGCTGAGGCATTAAAGAAATTCTTGGCTAAACAAAAGGAAGAACTGGATCCGAAACTAATTGAAGGTCCTATCAATCTATCTATCTTAAGTCCAATCCAAAAAATGAAAGTAGCCAAGATTTCTCATGCTCAAGCTAGCGAAGAGATATTGAAATATCACATCGAGGACAGTGAACTACTAAGTTTGGCATCTGGAGTACTAGAGAAGATAATGCCATCATATGTGAAAGATTCAACTAGTTTTTCTTCCAGTGAACTAAAAAGACTTATCAACTCAGTTGACACTCACTTTGAGTCATTAGAAAATTCAGCCATGGTGAAAGCAAAAAATGAATTTGATGTTAAAAGGTTTGATGGATTGAAGAAAATGATTTTCCACGACAAACTCCTTTTAAACTCATGTGTAAAAAATGTGCAGAATGCTTTATCAAAAGGCAGTAAAATCTACAAATCATGTCTATCTTTTTCACAGTTTACTAAAGAAAATGAGAAAAAGGTGAAAGATATGGAAAAATAGTTAAGCACCATATCCGAAAAATTTGATCCTCTAACTGGTGGAATTGGAAAGACAAAGATCGAAGTGATGTCCCTACTTGATAAGATCAGAATTCTAAAGCATGAAAATGACAAAATTGTGGCAAGGACTCGTGAACTTAGGAGCATAATCTGTCCAAAACTTGACATATTGACCAGTGCTCTAAAAGAAGGAAAAGAATCTATAGGAGTTGCTGATCCGACCAACCTGGAGTTCACAAAGACACAATCTTATTTGATTTGTGGTCATATCACAATCCTAGAAAGTCTCAAAATAATTTGGGAAACAAATTTGGTTCAACTAAAGAAAGACTTTGCAGACATCTTTAAGCTCCTGCAAGTTAAGGTATTGGTTCGACACTTAACCATTTTTTACTAAGTGTTGCCATCAATGCCAAAGGGGGAGATTGTTGGCAAGAGACACTACGTGTATCACTTGGTGTTGTCATTGATGGCAACCTTAATTGATGATCAGATACGCACACTATCAATTGATCATATCGAAAGGAAGATTGAAGTTTGTTAAGGAAGAACAGAGTATCTGGTAACACAGTGTTCATAGATCTGCATGATAATTTTAGGTTATTATTTTGTATTGCGCATCCTAGGGAATAATTTTTGGCATATTATCTTTGTTTCTATAGAAGTGCAACGGCTTGAATTGGTTTGTGTGAAAGTTAGAAGATTTGGTTGACTTGTTCTCAATATTTTCTTGTCTGTGGCCAACCTCTTGAATGCATCAAGTCGCGGATGTATGAGAACCAATTAGTTAAATATTTCTATATTTGTACATATTTTTTTGGGTCTTAGCCAAGTTGTGGCCGACCATTAAGGGTATGCATTGCATATTTTTCATAATTTGAGGCCAACAGTTGTAATTTTCTTGTGTTCTATTGAAGCCGACAAAGTGTAATTAAATCCTATATTGCAGATATATATATGATTGTTTGTATCATTTTGATGAGTCAGTGATGTATGTATTGGTGCGAACACCGAATAAGAGCAGAGAAAAATAGCGATGATGCACAGTTTCACTTGTGCATAGAAGATATGTGCTATGTGTATTAGCAGAACAAAGCAGAAGGGAAAAATCACTTTATTGGATAACAAATATATTATTGAGCCTAATCGAAACTCTAATCAGGCATTTGCAGATGCTAATTTTCTCAGTTCAAACATTCAGATGGTTTTAATCTGATTTTCTTTATAAGGCAAAGAGCCTAACCTTTGAGCAGTGAGCTCTAGACAATACGCCTGAATGCAAGTGCATTTCCCTTTTTTAATCTTCATTTTTGAGTATACTCAAATCATACTTGTGGATTGGCCATCCACCGTGGTTTTTCCCCTAATAGGGATTCACCCCCCTCTCAGTGTAGCTTGTTTCCAACAATAGTATGCTGCCCTATTTTTCCTTTATCTTTTTTTGTTTTGGTGAATATTTTGTGATACATTTTCAATGTTTGACACAACAATATAATGCAACAAAATAGAATATATTGCAATGTTAATTTTCAACTCAAAAATTGAACATTACATAGGGAATACAAATCTGAAAACTATATATATTTATATCAGCTTAGATACTCAATTTTTCATAAAATATTGACATACCAGTTCATAAAATATCCCCTATTATCTAAAACAACAACACCCAAAAAATAGGGGAGTTACAATTTATGAACTCATATGTAAGATATGCCTTGAAACCCTATGAAAATGGATGCCATAATGAAGTATAAAGTTTGCAGAATTCATACAACAAAATAGACACCTCTTTGAAATACAAATGATGTTATGCAAAAATCCCCAAACATTCAGTTTATATACTCCTCAAAACCCACACACAGTCCAAATTGGGTCTAGTAATGATGAACAATATATGTGCAATATTCTGATAAATCCTTCAAACCCTTGAATATGAAATTGTCCTGTAGATTCATTGAAGCACAAGCACAACCTTTGAGTGAAGTTGTTTGCAATCTGGCTTGGGAGATCTCTCACTCTTGTACCAAGCTATTCTTCGTGAGGATTTCGTCCTCAAAATGCTTCTTCAAATAATGAATGAATGAAATGAACTCCAAAAATCCCTTTTATACTTCACCTCAAATTCATTTTTAAATTTTATTTCATTCAATTTAGTTTTAATTTTGGTCCACAACTTAATAATATAAATTATACTTTAAAAGTCACTTATATCTCCCTTTTAAATAAATAGCACTTTAACTTATATTGTAAAGTATACTTTAAAAATCACTTATATCCCCTTTCAATATTAAATCTTTTTTAATTTATTAATAACGCATAAAGTTAAATTATTTAATTTAACTTTTTTATTTGACGTTATTAATATGTAATGAATAAGTCCAATATTAACCAATATAACTCCATGATATAATTGCACCATCATGCCAAATATAGAAACTCTACTAGCTGACCATACTAGTGACTTACTATAAATTGTAAGTATGACCAACACATCTGAGTGACTTACTAAAACTAATAAGTGTGGGTCAAAGTGTCCAGAATGGCCTCCAAAAGGCACACCACAAATAAACTGGTAGATTGAGGTTGAGAGTACTAAAATAAGCACCAAAGGGTCTGCTAAAGAGCCAAAGATCACCCTCGAAGGGTCCTTTGAACACCATGTTAGCCTATGGGGACCAGTTGGTAGACTAATTACTGCCTAGGAAAAGGGGAGATCACATATGACAAGGCAGAGCAACCAATGGGTTGCATAGCTCCTCACTTCACTTTTTCAAATATCAAACTGTGGTGCTACTGAGAGTGCCAAGTGGGCATGTGATGCCCTGCAGAGCTAGGTCGATGACCTCGAAAGACATGGAGAGGCGACGAGGATGACACCCCCTGATCCTCGGTGTAGTAGCTCAAAGATGAGCTACAACAAGCTTGGGAGTAGGAGGCATCACTTACGAAGTGTCTCACATCATTGCAAGAGTAGGCCATGGATTTGTGAGGGGAGATCCAGGGACTATAATCATGAAGCATGTCCATGTCATGTTCACATTGTTTGCACTCCTAAGAATTCATCCAACATCCCCCTTTTCCAACGCCAGTGCTAGAGGACTCAAAGAGCCACGCACTTGGGGGATGAGAGCTAGTTTTGTTGTACCATATCATTTTTCATGTATATATTTTTATTGTATATATCCACATATAGATTCTGACACTTGAAGAATATTCTGGCAGTAGGGGACAACGACCGATGACATTTATTTAGGCATCAATTTTAACCCTTTGCAGTGTGTGAGGGCTGCTAGCTTGTCAAATTTATGCTCATGACCTGCTAACATAAACATTGCATCAACATGCCTAAGGATTTTTCTAACCCCCCTCTCATTTGCATTTTCAGTTTTGTAGTCAACTTTCAAACGCTCATAACTTGTGCTCAGGACCTCCAATTTGTGAGCAATTTTTTTATTTGGGGCAAAATTTCACGCTCTTCACAATGGTGAAACCATATTTTGGTTTTGGTGTTTGGATTTTGTAGAAATTGTATATTCTCACAGGTGTTGTTGCTTCATCCTAATTGGAAATTTAGGATCTCATATCTTGCTCCTACGATAACATTTTTTGGGTGCAATTTTTTTGAAAGTGCATAAATTTTTTTATACTTTTTAATGGTATAATCAGATTGATCTTATTTTGTACCAAAAATTGTACTTGATTATGTGGCCTATTTTTGGCATTTTCATGTACCAAAATCAAGACCACTTTTCTATTTTTGGCAAGTGGCACCTGTAATCGCACTAAATATAAAGTTCCACAAATTAGATATTGCTTGGGGGGTTTCATGATGGAGTAATTTGGGGTGTGTGGTAATCTTGCAGTGGTTGGTTGCATTATTTTTCTTGGTTTTTGTTCTTGCAATGGGGAAATCTCAAATTGAACTCCTAACTCCACATAATTTTGCTACATGGATAAAATTAGTATGGAACTATCTCATGGGAAAGGGTCTAATAGGCTACCTAAAGGAAACCATTTCTCAACCTACTGATCCTAAAGAATTGGAAATATGGGAGATTAATTGTGAGAAAACACTTGGATGCATATGCTCACTAGTCTCATTTGATTTATAATTTCATGTTGAATCATTCAAAACACCTAAAGAGGCTTGGGAGGCTTTAAAAAAATTATATGGTAAAACAAATAAGATTAGGGGATATCAAATTGATAATGATTTGATGAATATTGATCCTAAATGTTTTGACCACATCCAAGGCTACATCTCCAAAGTTAAGCAACTAAGAACACAATTGAAATAATATAGCATTGAAAAAGAGGATTTATAATTGATTCTGAATGTGTTATCCAAGCTTGATCTTGAGTATTTAGTGTTTGTTTTTGGCTTTCACACCCATCAAATTTCTATGGGAGCATCATTTGTTGATCCTAATTTTGATGACTTTGCAAATCTCCTAATCCAAGAGGAAGCTAAGTTAATGAACAAAAAGAATCAATGAATATTGATAAGAAGAAAAAGAACAAGCCAAATAAAGAATCAAAATTCTCTCCCTCTAAAGAGAATCATCTAATAAGGAGAGGCCTACTTGTGCATATTTCAAGAATGATGAACATGAAGAACACTATTGTTATAAGAAGTATATTGATGAGTTGAAACATCTTCTCAAAAATAATCACATTGATTTGCCTAAAAAGGACAAAGGTCAAGCTTCTACATTAGGATATAAAGGACATGCTCTTTGTGCTCTTTCAAGTCATGGATAAGGGAGATGACTTCTAGATTCAAGAGAATCTCATCATATGGCATCTTCACATTCTATATTCTTTTATTTTCAACCTTGTACTATGTCTCCTATTTTTTTGGGAAATAATATATACATGAGTGTAATTGGGAAGGTATCTATTAGTTTTGGGGACAACACTTTCCAAGATGTTTTGTGTGTTCCTCATTTGACGAACAATCTTATTTCCATATATTAGATTATACATGGTGGCAATGTGGGGACTGTGGAGTTCACACCTAGTTTAGTCATCATTCAAGACTTGGAGAGTAGAGAGAACATTGCTACTAGGATGGTTGATCATTCATTTTGGTTGTATACCTTTGTAGATTTTTCCTCTGATGGCGAAATTGTTCCTTCAACCATTGATCACACTTCTAGTATGAACCATGACTCAAAGGAGACATTTGGCTTCTTGAACTTGGTAGTTCTCACATCGGATCTAGTTCTTGAGTCATGCATTTCATCTCCTCCATCTATTGTTTCAGTTGATGATGCTTGTGTTGCTATAGATATGGCTTCTTATGATTCACTGTAACAGGATACATATAGTATTTCAGATTTGGCTACTTGTGATGACTTCTTGATAGGTATTTTAGAATTGTTTGTGGAGTCTCATATTGAAGATTTGGGAGACATCATTGATAACATTCATCTTCTCTTTGATGGGGAAGATCCTTCTACAGTTGTTATGAGGGAACACCTTGACCCTCTTGTTCAATCTCTACATGGTCATTCTTTGCAGTTTGACGTGATTGTGGATTCTTTTGGACATCATTTGGAGGAGTTTTCTTTGTCTTTAGAGGGGATATATTTCTCTTTGGATTATGTTCTACATTCCTCTCTACTAGATTTTGGATTGTCCTCTTCAGCAGTGTGGCCTAGAACGCCTGTTTGGAGTGTTTCAGCTTTCAAAATCAACATGGAGCCACTTGAGAATGCTTCAAATACATCATCACATATCATCAATCTTCCTGACATCCTACATACATTCATGGTTTTGTTTCTTCCTAAGGGGAGCAACGTTGTTCAGTGAAGTTGGATCATCTTCAACATTCAATTTCGAGCTTCTACAATCATTATAGGAGACTCAACATTGAGGGGGGGCTGTATAATCTCTCTTATTCTTCTCTCTTATGAGGAGGGTATTTTTTCTTGCATGGGGTTTTTGCCTTCTCATGCATCATTGAGAAAATTTCATTTTTTTATTTTATCTCTCTTTTGGGGAGGAGTTTTGTCCCATTGGGTTTTCCCCTTTTCTCCATTTGTGAGAGATTTCATTTGCATTTGTACGTGGGTACCTAACATGGCCTTGTAGTTGGGATCCATCTTTGTGTCTTTTGCATAATAATCTTCTACTCCCTAAGTTGCACTTAAGGGGGTGTTGTTGTAAATAAAGTCTTGTACCTAGTTAATTCATTACTAGGGGACTTATTTACATGTTAAGTTTACTTAGGTCCTAGGAAGGAATCTTTCTAGAAGGTGTTAGTTGTCATTAGTTGTTATCTTATCTTTTGACTTGTAACACATGTGACCTAGGTAGTTGTGATAAGTTGTCTCATATCATAAGATTAAGACACTTGTCATAATCTTATGTTATCTTATGTATCACCTTGGATATATAACCAAGGGGTATCTCATACATTAAACATCAATTGAATCATATTCATATTCTCTCTCTTTTGCTTTCCATTTGGCCTCAAGATCTTGACAGGCTATCTCCATAGCCAATTCTAACATGTTACATGCACATGACATTTTTGATATATATATATGATATTTTTTTTTATCAAAGATCACCTACCTTGAATGTACAAGAAAGAACACCTTGATTATAATTCTTAGAAATGGATCTTTGATAGGCTTGGAGAATTTTGAGGGCTTGCAATCAAAACTCGTTGAGCAGCTCAAGGTGGTTTAGATGTTCAACATGGTAAGTGTCATCATCAATTAACCCTTTAAGGAAAACTCTTACAGACAAAATTTTCAACTCTAAAGGCATGATAAATTTGACACAATACACGAGGTTGTATGGGGTTGTACAAGTAGTTGTATGAACAATCATGTGATAGGCCCATAAGGCGTACATCAATTGAGTATGCCAATATTTATCATGTTTATTCATTTCTATTTCAAGGATCAACTCAAGAATTTTATTACATAATTCTTCTTGGCCATTAAATTGAGGATAATAAGGTGTAGAAAATCAATGTTGAATTTAAAATTTCTCTAGGAATTTCTTCACCTCTTTGTTATTAAATGAAGTGGCATTGTCAAAAACAAGGGTATAAGGAATCCCAAAATGAGCAATGATATTGTTTAGAATAAAGCTACAAATTGCTTCAATGTTAGCGCATCAAAGTGGAATAGCTATGAAGGTATGTCCCTCAGAAGGAGGTGATTTTTTTTTTATAATATCCAACCCCCATTTTGCAAATGGCCAAGGAGAGGTATGATTTTGAAGTTCTTGTGCAAGAGATCATATAAGATTATTGTGTTGCTGATATTGAGGGCATTTATTAACAAAGGAAAAGGAGTCTAGCTCCATTGTTTGCCAATAATATCTCATATGCATAAGTTTACACACTAAGGATCTATCATTGAAATGTCCATCGCTAGAGCCGAAATGAGTTTCTTAAAGGGAAATGGGTATTTCAGTCTTAGTGAGACATCAAAAAAGAAGAATATTATAGGATTTTTGATAAAGAACATCAAATAAGATAATATATGGAGGTGAATTCTTTCATATCTCAGTGCGAGAATTTTTAGTCACATCATCAAGAAAGTTTCCAGTCTTCAGATAATTATAGATGTGATAATATAATTCCCCTAAGTCTACGTAAGCACACACGAGATTGTCAAGTTTAAGTTGATCTAAGACAACAGGGGAGCAAATAATTTGTGCTACAAAGTAGAACTCTTCTACATTATCATTTGAGGGCACAAGGGCACAAGGGAGGTTGCACTCACCATTGAATATGCGTGGTCATTCTCTCTCCTAGGAACACTAACTATTGTAAAAGAAGAGAATCGATCAAGCAAGGATAAATCCAAGTCTTGATTCTGAGATAACTTACTATGTTTAGCCTAATACATTCTCGTAATTTGATTCATAATAAGTTCAAAATCACAATGAATGTGAATATGTTTAATGCTCAATGCCATCACGGTACATAAACCAACAATAAGGGCTTGATACTTGACGATGCTATTGGTACAATGAAATTCCAATAAAAAAGATAGAGGAACCAACTTCCCTTTAGGTGAAATTAGAACTACACCTACGCTAGAGCTGGTTTGACATCTCAATCCATCGAAGCACATTTCCCATATAGATTCATGGTCCAATGCAAATAAATTTTCATCCAAAATAAATCTAGATTAGGTAAGGAGTGAGATAAGGGAGCTTTTTCCAATTGTTTGGAAACAACTTGTACTTTAATTACTTTTTGAGTTACAAAATTAATGTTGAACTCATAGAACAACATTACCCATTTTTCTAACCTTCCCAAAATAGCAATTCTAGTAAATAAGAGTTTCAGAAGATCATATTTTATAATAACATGGGTTTCGACACGAAGAAGATAATGTCATAACTTTCATATTTTGAAAACAAGAGAGACATTATTTCTCCATGGCAGAATATCATGTCTCATAATCAACTAGAATATGGCTAATGTAATAGACTGCTCTTTCTTTACCATCATCATGATGTTGAGTTAATAAAGTTGCTAAGGCATGAAGGTGATGGAGAGATATAAAGTAAAAAGGGTCTATCCTAAATAGCCAACATCAAGATAGGAGGATTATAAAAATATTTTGATAAACTCAAAATTTGTCTCACTCATCATCCCGTCAGAAGTGGACATCTTTCTTCAACAAGTGTGTGAATGGAAGGGTATAATCAGCCAATTGAGATACAAATCTACGAATCACCTAAATCTTCCCCTAAAAACTATGTAGTTGAGATATGTTTTTAGGTGGAGACATGTTAAAAATTGCACCAATTTTGTTTTTGTTGAATTTTATTCCACAATGAGAGACAATAAATCCAAAAATATTGCCAACATCTACGCCAAAGAAACACTTAAGAGGATTTAGTCTCATCTTATAGATTTGAAGCCTCTTAAAGATAAGACAAATATATTTGAGATGATCTTGATCAAGGAAAACTTTAAGAAACCCCCCCCCCCCTTGGCTAAGGTGTAAAATCTTGAAGAATCTCGTATTATTCCCGATAAAAATATTAATTTTATTACCAAAATTTTTTGTTTTTCAGGAAAAAAAATAATAATCCCAATTGGCGAATCTTTTACAATCGTTAGAAGTCTGTGGAAAATCGTTGGCGAAACGCAATTTTTTTTACACGAATAAAATATTTTTCATTGGCGATTAAAACCTTTTTTCAAACCAATTTTTTTTTTTTTTCTATTGGTGAATTAACCTGTTTTCAAAATAGAAAAAAAAAAGTTGGCAAATAAAACCTTTTTTCAAAGCAAAAAAAATATTTTCATTGGCGAATTAAACATAATCTCAAACTAATAAACAATTCCAGTGGCAAAATAAACAGATATGCCAATAAAAATAAGTGTGGTTGGCGAAAATATCAAATTTCAAGACATATTTTCCATACATTCAAATTCCTTCATAAAGAGTCTAAAATGCGAACACCTGTCAACATATTTATTATTTTTTAAGACAGATGTCAGTGAAAATTAGTATAATCTATGACTGTTTGATGAATTTGTATGGACGACTGTAGTTGCATTCCGGAAGTAAATCTCTGAAGTACTAGGCTTGTGAATTGAAACCTCTGGAATAACACTAGAACCGTTAGATGCGGCCATGTGGCGAGATCAAGGCTCATCACTCATCACTCATTCTATCTTTTCAATGCCTCAATGTTGGACATTTCATTTAATTGAAATTCTCAATCTTTTTGAAGAGAGTTTGGTTGTCATACTACTAGTGCTGGTAGTGACAGTGATTAATGTCATATGTGATATGAACATCCGAAGCAATTTCTTGGACAACTCATAGCTTTAATGAAACAAGATTTGTAATGATTTCATATCGTTTGAGTGGCACTGGTGATTTTGACAGCTTGTCAACTTGAGTTACAATTTGCATGTAGCCAAATGTCAATCAAATTAAAGATTTTAATTGTACATGAATCGTGATTATCATTATACCCAGGCTGGTAGCAACACTGGTGTCTGGTGGCCCATAAATAGGGATAGTGAATAGTGGATAGTGTCACAAGGGTTTTCATTTTATAGGGCTAATAAGGATTTAGGAAGAAGATGATGTGGTATTATTGGGGATACTGTAAATTCTCCTGCCTATAGTTATGTAGTTATAGAGTAATCAATAAAAGACGGATTTCCTTCAAGTTCACAATGGGTGGAATTGGAAAGAAGTTAATTTGGTTAACTTGACTTATCAGACAGGTTTTGAACTAGGATGGGGAGCTCTGATGGAGATAAATGTTATACCAGTGCATGGAAGTTGCGTGCAAAAGATGGGAGCAGATTTGCTACTCCTCCTGTATCCTCACAACTCCCTTTTCCCCAGCATGGTTGGTCTAGCAAGTTCCATGCATTTATTTTCAGAGACACATTTGTATTAAATCTTCTGCATGAATCTGGTTCTCAAAGGGGATAAGTACATTTTATATCTTCACAACTCCCATTTCCCCAAAATGATTAGAACCCCCTTTCCCCCAGCATGGTTGGAATTGGGAAATCCCTTGTGTTTAAACTTAAGTTTCAATGCCACATTTGTATTACGTTGTCACGAGCATAAGCTTGGAATCATACGTTTATTTTTACAGTTACATTTGTATTAAGTTGTCACCAGCAGAAGCTTGGAAATTGGAATAAATTTGTAATCCATTGTAACGAGCAACAACTTGGAATAAATTATTAAATTGTGTCTATGTAAAGTGACACACCAACATATATTATTTATACAAAACGGGAGTTTGCCTGCTCTACAGCTACTCGTCTTTAAAAACATATGTAATAATGTGACATTGAAATTCAGTTGCAATAAAATAAATGGTTGTGTTGTGTTATTCTTCGTTATTCATTTACACTTACAGTAAAGAGTTATTTTCTAAGTTCAGAACTTCAGTGTCTATTTATATTAATATATTCAAATCATTTTTTTTCCTTTAAGAAATTAAGTAATATACTTTATGCAATATGCACTTGATAATTCATGGTTAGTTGGTATGAGTTTTCCACAGTCCATGTAGTTAGATGCTTAGCTTTTGGATTCAACTGTGTGTATTTTTGTGTCAAAAATACACATAGTTGAATCCAAAAGCTAAGCATCTAAATTCATGGTTATCTCGGGCCATCGGGGGAATGCAATCATTTGTTCCACTGATGTTTATGTGTTACAGCGATGTGCTTACTTTTGTTGACTCTATCGGTATATCGGGGAGAGCACCTTATGAGTCAATCCGATAGAATATTGTTACACTGATACTAGGTTGTGAGCTATTTTCCCCGGGCCATCGGCGAGACTATGATGGGGGTTCCGTCGATGAAGCATTGTTAGGCTAATGGTGAATTTTGTTAGGAATGGGGGAAGGACTATGAGTACGGGATTTAAAATGCACAAAGAGATAGGCTTGCGAACTTAAACCACCGAAATCACCCTATAACCGTTAGATTTAGAAAGATCAATGATTAAAACTTTGCAACTTTAATGTTCCAATTTTGAAAAAAAGAAGCATTTAAAGCACTTTATACTGCTAAGTGTCAACTATCAAGTGATTTTTTTTAACTTTTAAGTGAGAGGGTCAACACACGGGGAGATTTTTTTAAGTCCTCTGCAACGTTAAGTTATCGGTCCCTTGGCCTTGATCCTAATCCTAGTGCACAAAATATTAAAACAACTTTAAAACACATGTTTCAATGTGTCATGTTTATTTTTTTAAGTTAATATAATAAATTAGTCAAGTTTCAACTGTTGGATGATCATTTAATGTATGGTTGTATTTGCATTCCAGAATGAAATGCACAGAGCGATAGACTTGCAAACTTAAACCTCCAGAATCACCCTATAACCGTTAGATGTTAGTGCAAATTAATATAATCTATGATCGTTCGATCAATTTTTGATGGACGATTGTAGTTGCATTCCGAAAATAAATCTCTGAAGCACTAGACTTGCGAATTGAAACCTCTGGAATAACACTAAAACCGTTAGATGCAGCCATGTGGTGAGATCAAGGCTCATCACTCATCACTCATTCTATCTTTTCAATGCCTTGATGTTGTACACAAATCACGATTATCATTATACAACTTTGAAACACACGTGTCAATGTGTCATGTTTATTTTTTTAAGTTAATATAATAAATTAGTCAAGTTTCAACCGTTGGATGATCATTTGATGTATGGTTGTATTTGCATTCCATAATGAAATGCATAGAGCAATAAGCTTGCGAACTTAAACATCTGGAATCACCCTATAACCGTTAGATGTTAGTGCAAATTAATATAATCTATGATCGTTCGATGAATTTTTGATGGACGACTATAGTTGCATTCTAGAAGTAAATCTATGAAGCACTAGACTTGCGAATTGAAACTTTTGGAATAACACTAGAACCGTTAGATGCGGCCATGTGGCGAGATCAAGGCTCATCGCTCATCACTCATTATGTCTTTTCAATGCCTCGATGTTGTACACGAATCACGATTATCATTAATAATTATACAACTTTAAAACACATGTGTCAATGTGTCATGTTTATTTTCTTAAGTTAATATCATAAATTAGTCAAGTTTCAACCATTAGATGATCATTTGATGTATGGTTGTATTTGCATTCTGGAATGAAATGCACAGAGTGATAGGCTTGTGAACTTAAACCTCCAGAATTACCCTATAACTGTTAGATTTAGAAAGATAAACGGTTAAAAATTTGCAACTTTAATGTTCCAATTTTGAAATAAAAGTATTTAGATCACTTTTTTTGCTAAGTGTTAACTGTCAAGTAATTTTTTTTTTTAATGTTAAGTTACCAGCCCCTTGGCCTTGATACCAATCCTAGTGCACAAAAGTTTAAAACAACTTTAAAACGCATGTGTCATGTTTATTTTTTAAGTTAATATCATAAATTAGTCAAGTTTCAACTGTTGGATGAACATTTGATGTATGGTTGTAGTTGCATTCCAAAATGAAATGAATAGAGCGATAGGCTTGCGAACTTAAACCTCTAGAATCACCCTATAACCATTAGATTTAGAAAGATCAGCAGTTTAGAATTTGCAACATGTAGACCTAAGACGTTTGATTCACATTAATGTTCCAATTTTTAGAAAAAAAAGCACTTAATACTACTAAGTGTAAAGTGAGGGTCAGCACACGGGGAAATTTCAGTCTTCACTCTTCAGATTGCTCATTGCAGTGCACCTCCCTGTTTTGGATTCCATAGTTCCACTTCCAACAAAGACATTCCAGTTTCCACGACTGCCAGCATTAATCTCTTCAAGATTCAGGACTCAGAATCTGGGTAAGTGAAAAATTCATGTGGCTACGTTTCATCGTTTGGCATTTCTTAAAATCTTATTTTGTCAAACTTTGAAGTTTGGGTTTAGAGACTTAAGAATTAAGAAAAATTAAGGAGGACTAATAGGTATTAGGGAATTCAAATTTCACAACTTCACATTGTATAAGCATGTCTACCACCAATACCACTAGAGCAATGTTCGATAAAAAAATACATTATGCAGAATTTCTTAAAACCCTAGGTTTCACTTATGGGTACCATGATATTTATGATCATGAAATCTATGGTAGGCATACCTCAGAACTTAGATTTTCATCTCAGAATAAGGTTTCAAAGCAAACTCAAGTTAATAGTATCAGTGCGTCGTGGGTAACTAGATTAGGGTGCATGATGTTACATGAAGTTTTCCCTTGCCCAGAATTTATCATGGTCTGTGCCAAAAATTATGATGATAAGAAAAGAGAAGTTGTTAATCAAGATAGCCAAGTAGAATTGTTATCCATTAATGCAGAAGAACTTGGAAAAGTGTTGGGGTTTACAACCGAAGAATTTGAAAACGACTGTTAGAAACCAAGATCACCTGCATGCAAATGAATACCTGTCACATGCAAAAGACATTTAGAACAAACAAGAAGTTATGTAAACCTCAAAGTGTAAAATGCATTATTAGAATCTCAAAAAAAAAATTAGCATTCAAAATAGAGATTCTATTATGATCTATCAGATTGATAGATAGATGGATATTTTACAAAGAATACATATGTCTGATTATATAGGCAAGTGCTAAACCTAGAATGAAAAGGATGTTGCCAAGTGTTCAAATCACACTTCATGTGACAACAAGAAACCCTAACCAACTACCTAGGGAATGATAACAAGATGGAGATAAATTCTAGAAAAGATAACTCATCTTTTAGAAGGGAATCTTATCTCAACAACTTTATTAAATGATTAAATGCAACTTAGGACTAATATGATTAATTAAAACCTAAGTTAACTTATGCTAGTGTAATAATTAATTAATTACACTAACACCCCCCCATAAGTGCAACTTAGGGAGACTAGATAAGCATGCACCTAAAACTAAGATGAATGCAAGAAAGCATGAATGGGTCCCGACAACAAGGCCTGATCAGGTACCCATGTACAAATGCAATAATGAGGTAGAGAAAGAAAACCCATTGGGACAAACCCCCCTACAATGAGATGACTGCAGCAAAGAAGCAATGGAAGAACATTGTGGAGTAACACTAGAACCGCAATCCGGCAAGTAAGGAAAGATACTTCTGTCTACAAGAAACCATATTGGAATCATAATAATGCAACAACAGACCCGATGCCACAGAACACTCGAAAACACCAAACTGGAACAACCCTGGAATCAATAAAGCAACAGTGGATGAAAAGATGATGACATAATCTAGAAGTTGTGAATCTCGATGCCGATGTCAAACTGAGACTAAAATTTTTCCATGAGACCAAGTACCATAAAGACTCAGGAACATTAACCACAAATTTAGTGGCCCTCAAACTAAGATGGATCCGAAATGAATTTGATACATGTCAAGCTAAGACAAAATATGGCCAAAAGAAACTAAGAAACCAGATTACAACCCATGCGAGTTGTCATCAAAACACAATGAAGATCAAAGTGCATGCACACTCTAATCAGATTATTATGCAAGAAACCCCCCTGATGGAACTTTATATCAGTTCATTTATTACAATATCCAATGATTGCAAAAGGAGAGAATGCCTAAATATGCATAAACAGAAAATTAAAAAGAGTGCATGCACAAACCAATGTTCACATCTATCTCCATGATGAAAAATAATCTCAAATTTGTGTAGATGACCAAATCTGAAAGAATGGCCTACACCACTATGAATTGCTCGAAACAAGTTTTCCATTAATATCTCGTTTGCTAAAAATGGACATCGTGGCCAAAAGTTATGAATTTTTCAAAAAAATTGAATTTAGCCTGCAGGAAACGGGTTTTCTAGCAAAAATGTTTATTTCTAATTTGATTTCTAAAAAATCTACTCACTATTTGTAGACAAAAATAGAAACCCAGAAATATTTTGATGCTAGAAATAAAACCCAGAAATCGTTTCTTGATCCAATAAGCAGAAGATGAAAAAATGTTTTTTTTAAAACCTTTAGTCAGGAGAAAAATGATGCCCGACGCTTTTTAGATTGCGATTTTCTCCAGATTTGTGCAAGATATGCAAAAACTAAAATATACCCAATTTAGATTTCGACACTGGCTACAAAACCAAGAAATTTTTTTTCCTTCGAATGAGTGAAAACTGGATTTTTGAAGAAATATGATGATGGCTCCAATAAAAAATGGCTTGCAACAAACCCTTGCTTGCCAAAGAATCTTACTAGCCAAACTTTCTTGATCCTAGGATGAACCTTCACTGGAATAGCTCTAATACCATATCAGAATCATAATAATGCAACAGCAGACCCGATGCCACAGAACATTCGAAAACACCAAACTGGAACAACCTTGGAATCAATAAAGTAACAGTAGATGAAAAGATGATGACAAAATCTAGAAGCCGTGAATCTCGATGCCGATGTCAAAATGAGACTAAAACGTTTTCATGAGAAGAAGTACCATAAAGACTCAAGAACATTAACCACAAATTTAGTGGCCCTCAAACTAAGATGATATCATAATAGAATCTATATTTGCATGTCATTATCATACTTTCTTTGTGGTTGAATATTTCTTCCTAGCAAAGGTCCACCTGTGCATCCATCATTCCAACAACGACAACATTAAACTAGGAAAGCTTGCTAGTGATTATGAAGCAGTGGAAGAAAGGCAAAAAAATAATTTCTTGAATAAAATAGTTCAGGATAGAAACAAATTGAAAGGTGATCATAAGCCTCCTTATAATTTGGATATTTTTAAACCATGGTTTCATGATATTATTTCCATGCTAGCATTTTGCCTCGATCTGGATAGCAATTTTGAAGCGGGTGCAAGCCTCATTGAAATGGTATTTAATATCCATTATGGTGTTGAACATGCCAAATATAATTATATTCAACACATTGTATAATCCATGCATAAACATTTTTTAATGATTGAAAAAGGTTCCACCAAGACATTTAGGTTCACAACCTACTTGTGCTATATTTTTCTATTCAAATTTAGAGGAAAGTTTCAGACCAACAAGCTTCAGATCCAGCCCTATAGTAATGCAGAGAAAAAGAAAATGCCTCTAGTATATGAATGGACCACTGAGATAAGGATGCATTATTCTCGAAAGAACTACAGTCATTTTGTAGACTACTTTTTGGCTCCATTGCATCAAGCAATTACAAATACTCCAATGCCTAGATTGCATATGTCATGTAGAAACTGCATGCAACTAGGAAAATAAATACAATTGGTTGATTGGTACTTAATGAAAGAATATACTATGCTAAGATTTTATGGATTAGGAGTACAACCATACAAACTTTCAATACATGTGACAAAAATGGTTTTTGCATTGGAATATGTAAGGTAGGTGTAGAGTGTTGATGAACTACACTTTCTCAGTCAACAAAAGAAGACCTTATTTCCTTCTTTACCTTTTTCATGTGGAGGGTTCACATTCGAGAGAAAAGAATTTAGTGTGGCACATAATCTTTTGAGTTTTTTTGACTTTGATGCTATCTATCACTGGCAGTATGATCCATGTGACATCATTAAATCAATGATTATGTCCAATAGGAGTGTTGCAAGTAGAATTCGACATCAAAGTAAACCCTTGCTTGAAAACTTGAGAAACAAGGATTCTTGGGATGAGGTCAAAATAGAAATGGAGAAAAGTGTTGCTAAGAATGGTATTTCATTTGAACAATTGTCAGCAGAAATTATGGCATTGTACCGAAAGACAATCAAGACATACAACATTTTTTATGAAAAAAGTGATAAAACATCTAGTAGAGTAAAAATTCCAAGTTCTCTAGAAAAGGAAGTTATAGATAAAAATTGGTCACGATAAAAAATTACTGCCTTTTGGTCTATGAGGAAGGACCTAGGTGATCCAAGAGCTCTTGTAGAGTATGGAGCTAACGAAGAAGATAAAGAGTTTAGCAAATTGTGGAATATAGAGCATCCTGATGAACATGGAAACAAAGAAAGTGATGATGAATCTAATGATGATAGTGAAGAAGTAGAACAAAGCCATGCCAATTACAAACCTAGTTTAAGTGAGGCCACAAAAGAAGCATATGCTTCAACATATACTTCAAGAGCAGCCATACTTGAAAAAATTGGTTATGAAGGTGGTCCTTTGGGTTCCAAAGAACAAAGCCCTTGGACAGTAACAGATGTTGAGCATAGAAAACTAGTTGATAAATTTGGCCTTGGGCTTGGAGGTGAAAAAGTAGACCAAGGGCATACAAGTGAAACTCAATTTGTTAGAACTTATAATCCTCATCCTCATGATCAGATACAATCACAATTAGGAAATTCCCTTGGTGGACAACTTAGTGCAACTGGGAGTGCCATTGGTGGCAATGGTATGGGTAGTAGTACTAGTAGTGGTCAACATGTGCTAAAATAAAAAATTACACACAAGAGGAAAATAATACAAGATACCACAGAAACACCAGGTGATCAAGGAAATCAAAAGAGGCAAAGGATTTTGACAGGTCCAAGTCACACTATCAGTGGATCCACCACAAAGGATTTATTTCCAGGCATTCCCCCAATTCCAGTTAGTGTGGTTGCGACATCATTAGCAACTGCAAGTACTCCTATTCCTTCATCATTCAAGCATTCCATTGTTCCTTCCTCCCCAGGTTATGATTTCATTGAAGAGTTTAAAAATAAATAAGAATTGAATAAAAAAGAAAAGAAACAACTGATGAAGAGTGCGTCTATTGTAACTTCAGAGCCTGCAACAACCATGGTATTATCCACATTTGACACAAATAAATAAATTGTGGAGTACACAATTTTTGTTCCCACAATTCAAAACAAACCAACAAATCAAATGGATTGATCTGAATACCAAGTAACCATTTTTCAATTGGATTTTTCTGGCCTTAAAAATATTGACAAAATTAATGCATCAAAGAAGAACGATGAATTGGTGTACACATCATTGCTAAAGTAAGATAGAGAGAAGAAAAGGTTGTAGAACCAAATAGAAAATTTAAAGGCAGACCTAGCAAGTGAGAAAGCAAAGAGAAAAGTAGCAAATAACAAGAGCAATGAATTAGAAAAAAGAATAATAAAATCTACCTCTACATCAACAAGCAAAGAGGATAAACCAAATGAGAGAGAAGTGAATGACCTGAAGAGAAGGCTAGATGAGAGAAACAAGAAATATGATGAGGAAAAATCCACTTCAGAAAAATTAAGACTAAGCATTGTGAATGGAAATTCATAGTGGGAACAAAAATTGGAGAAACAGAGAAAAACAAATGAAAGATTGGAGACAGAGCTGACGGAAGCAAAAGAAGAAATTTAGTCTTCTCAAAATAAGTTATCTGCATTTTGTAGAGATACAATGAGGCATATGAAACAAAAGATCTGGGATGAAATAATGCAGAGGTTTTATCATTTGTGTGACATGTTTCAATTGATTGATGCTATCAGACAACATTATAAGAAGCTCAACAAATATTTAGTGGACAACAAAAATGTGTTGGAATTAGAGAAATCTGCAAATCAAGTTCTACAAATAGTCTACAAATCTAGTGACAATGATTCGAAATCAAAAGGGATTACTAATCAGATTGAAACCTCAATGAAGTTGTCATCTATCATTGAAAAGTGTTCGAGAATGCATGGAACAAAGGAATATTTGCATTTGGTTATAGACAAGATGAAGGTGGTGGATGAAGAGGTAAGGAACTTCACAGAGCTTGTTTTTCCAAAGGCTTTTGACACAAATGATTGATTCATTGGAAAGGATGGTTTCAGAAAGAAGATGAAAGGTGCAAGGAAGATTGATTTGGACCAATTTCCTCAGAACCCATATGTGGACTTTTTGGATTCCATCAGTATACTTATAACCTTGAATGCAAAATTGACTGAAGAATTCAAGATAGGTTCCACTTCCAATTACAATCATGAAATGTTAACAAAACTTCAATTCAAACAACATCAGTTAGAACAAATGGAAATTCCACCACCTGAAGAGTGGAAGTTGCTAGAAAAGGTGATACAATGACTTGATTTTTAATTTTCAATCTTTGATAATATGAGTTTCCAAGTTCCAACTCAGATCTGTGTAGACTTGTCTTTGGGAATTGGCAATATTTTGCATAGCCAATGCCAATATGAACTCCTTCATGTGAAAATCAATTAAAAATCTCAAATTCAGACTTCAGTAATGTGGTGATGTTCAATTATCTGTATTATTTATTTTATCATTTGAACTATAAGGTGATGAACTGTTAGCTCATTATATTTACTTCTTGGTATAGCTTATAAGTTATGGATGTTGAACTGTTAGCTTATGTTATGTTGGGACTAAAAATCTTGATCAATATCCACCAACTTACACCTCACCCACATCTCGAATACTACAAAAATACACTACATTTGATTTTATGATTAGCACAAATTGTAGAGATTTGTGTGACAAGATCCATTTTTTGGCCCACATTACTACTTGATCAATGATCATGTCCATAAATAAATCAAAAACCCCATGGTGACAGCCCCTATTCCCGAAGAATTCAAATTCAATGTACTAACAAATTAAATGTACTTCCACACACTCAATTTGAATAACATAAACAACCACTTTGGAGATAGCCAAATAATTTAATAACATATAAGCATATGAATCCAAAACAATTGAACACTCGAAAGAAAATCAATAATTATGTGTAACCTTCTGCATTCTATTGATCTTCAAAGTTCAAATGATATGCATTATAAAAATAGTTTATGATATGAGATGGATGGGAAAATTGGTGCAATCTATTATCTATCTTCTTACTATTTTCTACTCTAAAGTCTAATTAAAAATGATGTGATGATCTCTTATTTGATTCTTGATCTATCTTATATATGAGAGGCAATAAGCTACAAACCCCTTACAAAAAGGCATGACGTTTGACAACTAAACATAACTCAAATTATAAATAAAACAATGTCGCAAGTGAATGCACCGATCCGTTAATCTCCAAGTAGAATCCCGTGACCACCTAAGATCTGTTCAAAGCTTCCAATCCATGATAGGGTGCTCATCATGTTGTCAGTTCAAGTTCTTACTCTAAATCTGATGGTTGTCCCATTGAATCTGATTCTGACACATCTACAGTTTGGCTAATAAACAGATTGACTGCAGAGAGGTGATGGATGTACTCATGTTTAGCATAGGTTTCCACGTTAGAGATCGCCTGTTTCATATCATATTCCATAGACATTATTTTTTCGAGTTTCTTATGAGTGTTTTTTAAAACCATATCCTCATCATTTATTTCTTGCAATGCAACAGTTAGAAGCCCGAAAAGCTCTTCCTTCCAATCATCATATTATCGCAGATTTTCAGTGCCTTTATGAAGTGTCAGGAGTGGGTCAAAATATTCCCTAAGCCTATTACGATATCCATTATTTGATTCTACCAAATTGTTATATGTCAACAATATTTGTCCTTTCATGACATTCTTATCTACGAGCTCCTTTTTTTTCTCCATCATTCTAGGTTGCAATCGTTCATTCTCCACCAATGAAATGCATGTCTGTTTGAATACTTTCCAATATTCATTAGCACGCTTCATCATCTTGTTGAATCTTTCTTTTATCATTTCAGATACAATGTTATATTTGATGGTTTTCACTTCTTTCTCCAATTCTTTGCATTTCCCCTGGGATTTCAGATGGCTATTCTTCCAATAGGCTGCATCAGTCAATGCATCAAGCACTCTCTTATATTTTTCAAGCCATGGGGGGTAAAAATCTGATGTGGAGGAGGAAGATGTTCTTTCTCTTTTATTTTCTAGCTCCTTCTTCAGTTTTTCCTTTTCCTTAATCAGTTTTTTTCGATCTGTGCTTTGGTAAATTTTGCCACATTTATGTTCAATTTTGTTGTCTCCATAGGGTTGGTATCCACTACTTGTTGAACCAAGAGATGACCAAACACTTGGTTTGGATTACTAATTATAGCAAGTCTTTTATCATGGGGATACAGTGACCAAATAAGCAAGGTGGCTTCGTTTGGGTTGTACCCAGATCCTAAATACATTTTTTCACTTGCTTCTTTTGTTAAGTTCATTGTCTTATCCCCTCTTTTTCTAAAGCTATCAAATACAATTGAAGAGCTAATATCCCACCCTGGCAGGAGCAACACTCCAGCTTCTTGAATCAATTCCCTTCCTCTTTCAGGAGTGATGGACTCCATTTCCTTTTCTACCTCCCTTTTCAATTCCTCCAGAGCAGTTGCCTCATGTTCAAAAGTGATATCATGTATCTGTTGTCTCATTTTTTTGCCTTTATACTCATAAAAAAATGATTTAAATTTAGAAGATTTAACAAAATCACAATCAAAAATAAATTGTTGTCCATTCCTAACCCTCACATCATCATATAGTTCATTTGATGCCTCAAATATTACAATATTCTACTCTTGAGGGGGCTCGTACTGCACAATCATAGGAGCACTGATTTTTTTGACCTTCTCACCCTCTTCATCACCTTGCTCTTCTTCACTTATATCAGTATCTACAGAAAAACATACCTCAGGAGTAGGCTATGAAGTTATGCAATCCAAGGGCTCTATGTCTTCATCTTGTACTCTTGAATAGGTTGCATGAGGTGCATCAAAAAAAACTGAGGGAACATCCTTTACCAGTTCATTGACATGAGCAATGAGTTGCTCAACTCTTGTTAAAGGATCTTGTATCTCACCATATGCCTTTGAATAAGATGGGACATTTTTTCTCTTCCATTCCTCTATAAGCATAATCTTGTTATAGGCGGCCATTCTTTCCTTGGTGGAAGCCTCATCATGGTTTCTTATGACATCTTTGATTGAGAACAAATTTTCATACCCTGATAGCCACTACGATAATCTCACCTTGTGAATAAACCCTTCTGCATCAAATTGTTTCCTTACATCACCTAGAGGTAGGTTGTATTGTGCTAATTTACCATCAATTTCTCCATATCCTTCATTGGAAACCATTGTAAAGTCTCCAAAACATAGGGTGTTGGGCATAATTGATTGTTTGCTATGTCCTTTGAGGTGTTTGGAATCAGATTTTTCCAATTGCCTCACAATTTCTAAATAAGCAATTTGGTTAGGAACTACTCGTGGAATCAAGTGTGGAGCCCCTTCGAACCAATAAACCCTTATCACTGTACAATCAAGGAAATCATACCATTCTCCCCAATTATGATTCACTTTATTTCTCCGGCCATTTTCCTTTGGTCTTAGAAATCTTTGTACTTCTGGGGACAGTTTTTAATTGCACAGATATCCCAACAACTTCATCAATGGTTTTACAAAAAATTCTTCAAAATAAAGGTAATGAGACCTACCAAATCGGTTTTCCCACAATGAAGTCCACATTTGTACAGGTTTAAAATCTCCATTTTCATCTATATCTTTTATCCTTAATTCTTCACTCCATACCCCTTTGACTTGTCCCTCGTACAAAATAAAATGCATAAGAAAAGAATAGTGTTCAAAATTAATATTATCACTATTATTTTTAATCTTTTCAAGCCCTCTATGTAGGCCATTGGCCAAGTAGCTAGCATAATCAAATGGCCTGGAATCCTTGCTTTGTATGTCTGCAGCTAAGACCATTGGAGCAATCGACATGAGAGGCAGAACCTCTACTCCCAAAGCCTGACCAGCTGAATAATAGGTGTATCAGAAATACTCTTTGAACAAATCTTCATGGAAATGAGGGTTTTCAATACTAGAGAACCTCCCGAGTTAGCCTCCTTCATCCTTGGGCCTATGCAAAGGTAATTTCCATCTCTTATAGTTGGTATCCATGTGGCAATACTTTGTCAAGAGATCTTTGACCATGAATGATAAATTCAGTGAACACTCTAACTGGAATACATTAGAAATGGGATCCCTAGAATAACAAGCATCTCACCCCCGCCATGTGACTGAATAGTTCTTTTCTTGGGGTCATATTTGATAGCAAGAGCTTTAATTAGCTCTGCGTTCACAAACACATTGAGCACCACAAGTCTTCCTAGGTTCAACCTCCACGAATTGCAGACTGGTTGAAACCTAAATGTTTTTCTGTAATGGTACATGAAGAGGTTGTACCCTCGTTGCGGTGTCCAAATATCGCCTAAGCCCTTATGTTTGTCCCATAGTCGATCCATGGAAGGATTCATTTGAGCACTCCTCTTGGGTCTCAGCCTCGATCTAGGGCATTGACCTATTAGGTCTTCATTTAGGACTCTCTTAGTCTTTTTAATGTCCAGTTGATCCAAAGTCTTAGTCTTTTCGGTTTTCTATTTTTACCTTTGGTTTTGTTTGTACTCTCTTCCATTATTTAAATCTTAAGCTTTTGATGAAAATAGCTTCTCAGCTAGGTCTGAAGTACTTACATGAGTCTCGCGGAGTTGCCTCCACAGTCCACTGGTCTTTACTACGTCGGAACTCTAATTTTTTCCTTTATGCTTCTACCCTAAGCGAAATCTTCCAAGATTTTGTAACAACTATGCGATTAACTTGTGATATAATTCACTTCAATTTTGGTTCATAAATGCACCATCACTGGACCGTCTTTTAGTCTTGTCATCAAAGAAGAACATTTATTTCAAATATTTTGAAGTCAATGATGCCCCGGGATGTCACATCAATCTTTCACTAATAGCCACCCTCTCCACTGATGGACACCTATCCTTCATTCTATCGGTGGGACGCCAGATAATGTTTCCTTGATGCACCATAGTTCCCTCGATATACTTTATGCATTTGATAATTCATGCCCATGGTTATAATTCATGGTTACTTTTGTTGACAACTTGACTCTCTCGGTATATCGGGAGAGCACCTTAGGAGTCAGCCCAATAGACTATTGTTACACCGATACTAGGTTGTGAGATATTTTCATCAGGCCATCGACGGAACTGTGATGGGGGTTCCGTTGATGAAGCATTGTTAGGCCGATGGTATTAAATTTTGTTAGGAATGGGGAAGGACTACATCACTATGGAATTTCAAATTTGTTTATGGATGCAATGTAGGCTATAATATGGATCTTGTCATGCAAATTTCTACAATTTGCATTGTTTATAAAATCAAAGTGTGGTATATTTTTGTGATTATTGATAAAATTCGATAATTCATGCCCATGGTTATAATTCATGCTTACTTTTGTTGACAACTTGACTCTATCGGTATATCGGGAGAGAACCTTAGGAGTCATCCCGATAGAGTATTGTTACACCAATACTAGGTTGTGAGCTATTTTCATTGGGCCATCGGTGGGATTGTGATGGGGGTTCTGCCGATGAAGCATTGGTAGGTCGATGGTATTAAATTTTGTTAGGAATGGGAGAAGGACTACGTCACTACAGAATTTATATTTTTTTTATGGATGCAATGTGAATGTAGGCTATAATATATTAATATGGATCTTGTCACACAAATTTCTACAATTTGCATTGTTCATAAAATCAAAGTGGTATTATTTTGTGATTATTGATAAAATTAGATAATTCATGCCCGTGGTTATAATTCATGGTTAATTTATTTGACAACTTGAATCTATCAATATATTAGGAGAGCACCTTAGGATTCAGCTCAATAGAGTATTGTTACACCGATACTAGGTTGTGAGCTATTTTCATCGGGCCATCGACGAGACTGTGATGGGGGTTCCGCCGATGAAGCCTTGCTAGGCCAATGGTATTTAATTTTGTTAGGAATGGGGGAAGGACTACGTCACTATGGAATTTCAAATTTGTTTATGGATGCAATGTAGGCTATAATATGGATCTTGTCATGCAAATTTCTACAATTTGCATTGTTCATAATTTATGAATCATAAAATCAAAGTGTCGTTTATTTTTGTGATTATTGATATGTGGAAGATAAGTGGGGTGGACTCAGTGGAGGCCAGTTTCTTTGTAAAGAAAAATTAAATTTCCTTTTAAGAGATCAAATTTAAATTTTAATATCACAATTTCATGGATGATGGAATACTATATAATTTATAAAATATCATCAACTACAGTTTGACTTTGGCATATGATTCATGAAGTGCAATATAATATAAAATATCATGGAGTGCAATATAAAATAAAATATTCCGAAGTGCAATGATTCACAATTTATTTGAATACAATATAAAAAATCATCAACTACAGTTTGGAAAATGATTCATGTAGCGCTTGAGTGCAATATAAAATAAGATATCATGAAGTGAAATGATTCACAATTTCAATGCTCATTGAATACAATATAAAATATCATCAACTATAGTTTGGACTTTGGAACAATGGAAACTGATTCATGAAGTGCAATAAAAATACCTAAAACCTACTAATTCTCTTCCATTTCCCAAACCGATGCTCATATTGAGATAAAGTAAAAGAGTCATCTTGATTCTGAGTCATCTCTTCACTTTCTTCAACCTGTGTCTCAAATTCAACATTCATTGTGTGATTTGTGTCAATTTCAATATCATTGTGTGATTTGTGTCAATTTCAATATCATTGTCATCTGTCCTAGGCCCACTGCCACTGCCACTACCAACAGTACCGACGGCGTTTGGAATTGGAGAGCCTGTGTTGCATACCCAGTCCCTCTTCTTTCACATGTGGACCTCCAGATTGCGAGTGCCCTTTCAAAAGGAATTTTTTTAACATTATACGCAGTTCCTTTCATCCTCAAGCAATTTTCCAAATTCTTGTCTAGTTTGTTTCTTAACTTTGATTTTGAAAACCCCAATGTACTGAAAAACTCTCTCATCCTCCACCGACCCTAATATCATTTTTTGACATAAATCAGCAAGTTTGAAATATTCTGACATCGAACCACGCAATATTTCACTCTGACCTAAGCTTGTCCAAACCTTTTTTATTGATCTCAGTTCAAAGGCCTTCTCCTTGCCCATGGATTTATACTGGTCCCTCATAGCTATTGAAAAACTCCCACATTGCTTTTTAAGCTTATTTTCATTTAAAATTCCTTCTATTGTCTACTCATTGTATCTTACCTCTTTCAAAAACTGTTCGATCAAGATTTTTACTTGATCATGAAAATATTTTGGGTTATCTTGGTTTACCCAAAATTGACGATACACAATACCCATGGCTTCAAGTATTTCATGTCGAGGGAATCTTTCACGAATCTCTGAGGAAAGATATTTTTCAATTTCCTTCAAATTATCACTAACATATTTAACAATGTCGTTAAAATCTTCCACGTTAATAGGTACTTCTCTTTTAGAGCACCTGACTGTCTTACAATGGTATATTGGTATCTCATATCCACGTACACAGATACATAAGTGCCCGCTTGCATTAAACTATAAATAATTATCAAGATTATTTAAATCAGTAATTTTCTGTCACATCAAATAATTTGTTCCTTCTTGTGTTAGATCTAGATATAGATGATCGAGGGCCAAGCATGTAAGTTTACGTAGATTGGCATATTCATAAATATACATAGTTTTGTCTTGGGCTTTCTTCACAAGATTGTTCATCTCATCCAGCATGGCGAGAAGACTAGCTAAAGTCAAGAGTGTATCTATATCGCTTAACCTATGTAAGACGTCAGGAGCTCTGTCTATTGTGTTGTGATGCTCGTACATCACTCCAATCAAGGATTGATATTCTGAAAGAACTCGTTGCGCTAGTCCATGCAGGGAGATCCATCTGGTATCGACATCCTTGAGAAGCTTGTTTCCAAGTGTTATTCCCTCAGCAAAATTTTAAAATTCAAGGAAATGTTTGGGACTTCGGCATAAGTATGCGTGAATCTCGCGAACTAGAATTTCAACTTTTGATACTGTAGGAAACTTGCTTACAATTTTGAATGCTAAATTCATTATGTGGGCCATGCAGTGAATGCCAAGCATGTATGGTGCACAAGTAATTTGTAACTTTGTGCAAAGACCGCTCCTTTGACCTTGCATCACTGCAACTCCATCAGCTCCTACATACACCAACTTTTTGGCAATTGTCAACTCATCCATACCTGCAATTTCATTCAAAGATTTCTGGACTAGTTCAAATAGATTTTGCGATGTTGAACTGTCCTTCATTTTATGAACACAAAGAATATGAGCTTGGTGAACATGTTTTTCTATAGTATACAAATGCATACAAACCCAAGAACTATTGTCTACCGCAGTAACTTCATCTAAAGATAATGCAATGAAATTTGACTCTTTTACTTTCTCCTTTAAATCTTGCTTTTCCACTGCAACAAGACAGTTCGCCCATTCCCATCCAGCGTTTACTGACCAATGTAAGAAGGGAAAGTGGGGAACACTCAAATAAGATAATAAATCAAAATATTCTAGGTAGTTTGTCATAGGACGCCCCCTAGACAAAATATGAAAAACAACACTCATCTGAACATTTTTTGATAGATTTTTTGTTGCCATGGCTTTTCCAAAATGAGCCTCAAGTGTACCTTCACATTTTTTAATCTTCGACATTCTATGGTTATGCTCTCCATAATTTGCGGCATACTTAACATGAAGAAATTCTTCCTTTGATTTCCATCGTACGACTAATTGTTCTTTTTTGTCTATGATTTGTTTTTCGTAAACTTTACCGATATGATTTTCTATAGTGTCAAGCTTTAGCTTCATCATCTTGTCTCTTCCACATTTCCAACTACAAATCTTACATTTGACCTTTTTTGCCCTTTCAATATCGTTTTCGTTTGATACCCCCACAGGTTCAAGGAATGGGCACTTCGACAACCAACCAATTTGAAAATTCCTTGTCATTTCGCACTCGCGCCCCAATTTTGATTTGCCTTTTCTTTTCTTGCTACCAACATCATCCTCATCCAAGTCAATTATCTCATTTTGGCTAACCAAGGTATCCCTTGGAACATCTTCTGCGGTATTACCATCCTCATTTGATATATTTTGATTTAACTCAATGACAATCTCACCTTGACCTTCTTATGGCGGTGAGGTATTCTCAATGCCATCTTCAATAATATTTGGTGGAAGAGTTGATGATGTAGCTCCACCTTGATCTAATGGATTAGAAGTTTTGCCAATTCCAAAGTAAGATTGTATGTTACCTCCTCGTTTTGGGAATTTTCATGGCCTCCCAGTCTCTTCATTACCCTCAGGAGTCTTACCCTTGCAGTTGTTGCTCGACATATTGATATCTCACTTCGAATAAAATCTGGAAAAAAATGTCTTCTTGTTTAAGAAGGACAGACCTACAGAGAATATAGATCCCATTCCCTACTCAAAATCATGTTTAAGACTGAACCAAGAATGGAAAATAGATAAATAAATCTTATTATTATAACTAATAACTAATAACAATATGAAGAAATAATCACTCACCTTTGAGTCTACATTTTCAGGTTTCATTGACTTCTGAATCGAGAAGTAGAACCTCAGAACCAAAACAAATGTGTAAGAACAAATAACAATTTCAATTGTATTTATATCAATCCATATTTGGTGAATTCTACGGGATTTTTAAATGGTATGTTAAAAATTTGGCGAATCTCGCATGCTTATACAACGATACCTTGTAATTTTCAAGGAAAAATGTGTCCTCGAATGTAATTATTTTTAAGTATTATTGGCGAAATAGGTTCTCATAAGCAACTATTTATAAATTTTAATTGGCGAAATGGGTCTTCACAAGAAACTATTTATAAATTTTAATTGGCGAAATGGGTCCTCATATAATGTTGTCTTAATAGTATTGGCGAATATGTTGGTGTTTATGACATTCTCCCTAGGATTCCAGGCAAAGATATTAATCGGTCCATTGGAAACGCGTAGTCTGTTATGGCGAATTTATTGCCTAAACATGCCTCGTAAAAAAAAACCGTTGGCGAATGGACATGCATTGGACCGATAGTTCGTGAAATCTGGGTGATTTGAACACCTTGTTGGATACGATCAATTTGCCAATTTTGATTTGCCCAATTCCTAGAATTCACCAATTGGCGAAGATTCACCACTAAAGTTTTCCCTGATCTTGATGAGTTATAGACTTAGCCAAGATGTCATTGACGTATTCTTCTAAGATCTCGTGAATGAAGTTGTGAAAGATGAGAGTCATTACCCATTGGTATGTTGCTCCAACTTTCTTTAACCCAAATGACACGACTGCATAGCAAAAGGTACCCCAATTGGTAGTGAAGGCTATCTTATACTGATCTTCTGAGTTAATACAGATCCAATTATAGCCCAAGAAGCCATCCATGAAAGATAATAAGACATGGACTACAGTTGAGTCCAAAATTATATTGATTTTAGGCAACGAGAAATCATCCTTAAGAGAAGCCTTATTGAGATCACAAAAATATTTACAAATGTGAATACAACCATCAAGTTTAGTAATGACAACTTTATTTGATATCTAAGGTGAATAGTCAATAGGATGGATAAAACCAACTTTTAGAAGCTTTTCTATCTTTCTCTTGACTAATATAGCAACCTTGGGATTCATTTTATGGATCTTTTATTAAAAAAGCTTGGCATCGAGACATAACATGATATTATGAACTACCATAGGATCGTCAATACCAGGCATGTCCTCATATGTCCAAGCGAAAATATCGGGATAAGAATGTAAAAAATAAACATGTTTAGATTCTTCTAAAGAGAGACACTTTCCAATATTAATAACCTTTTGAAAAGATTTAGGATCCATGAGAACATCAGAAGTGTCCTCTTTAAAGAGAGTAGTATCGTTCTCAAGGTGAGGTATAGAAGTGTTATAATCCACATTAGATAAAGTGGCCTTCTTGTCAATGTTCATAACAGATTATCCAAAATATTCCTATTTACTCAAGAAATATGGGAATCATCATTTATGGTGATAAGAAGGTAAGTTAGATTAGGCACCCAAGAATTCTTCTAGTGCTTCATCCAAAGAGAAAACATCTAGAGGAAATTCGTTAAATTCTACTTTACTTTCTATATATTTAGGATGAATTAGTTTAAGAGAATGAGGTTCCATAGAAACCATGTTCACATTCAACCATGGTTTCACCTTAGACTTTTTGGGGTGGTATCCAAGTCCAACCTTATACTTACATGGATACAACTCTACGGGGAATTTAATACCTTATTTATTACACCCACAACCTTTACCTCCATAACTGGATTTAGAAAGGATGTTGAAATCTGGACCATAATGTGATTGTAATTATTGGAAAGAAGGAATATGAGTGTAAAGAGACTAATGCATGCTATAGGTATCATATTGATTCACAGGAACATAATCACCCTTCTTAGTAGAAACACAATGATCATTCTCCTTAGAAGAAGCATGATTATCTCTCAACAAGAAGACAATCATTTTTCCTATCAAAAGGGAATGCTATTTTTAGAAGGTCTAGGTGGATAGGATCTACTTTATACTCCTCAATGTAGGATTCAGTGAAGTTAAAGGATCCCAAATCATCACCAAGATATGCATTTTATTTAGAAGAAGAATTATAAGGGGTATACTTAGGACTCTTTGCTTTAAGAGGATCTTCCTCAAGGACATTCATCTCAAGAGTAACCTTTGCAATAGGTATTGTTGGAGAAGATAGATATCAACACATTAGAAGATAATGAAGGAATAATATTTTTAAGAGTAGGATCAATCGAAGTATGACCAACAATTTCCATTTCATAAAGGTGTATAGCATCAAGGCCAACCTTGATTGTGATTACCTCATTATTAGTAATAAATTTCACAAAATGATGCAAGGTAGACGTGATTGCTTCCAAAGCATGAATCCAGGGTCTTCCCAAGAGAATGTTGTAGGGTAATGGTCCTGGAATAACATATACCAAGGTGGGTACAGTAATGGGTCCCAACCTAAAAGCAAATATTGTCATGACTAAGGCTTGTCAACTGACATTATCGAATCCATAAATGTACAAAGAAGAAGTAGTAAGAGAAGATGAATCAATCTTAATTTTAGGAAACAAGTCCATGTCATTGAGTGTCGAACCAGTATCAATGAGAGCATGTCTAATGCCAATATTGTTAATGTAAAATATTATCATTAGAGGATATTCTTGCTTGTCCACTTTCAAAGGCGGGAGTTCATGTGGATGAAGCGTAATATTCGATGAATTTGCATGAATATGATCCATCAATGAATTAACATGAGTTGGACTAGCAGAAGAAGGCAGGAGGATATTTTGCAAGGCTTCCTGAAGAATAGCTTGGTAGACAAAAGTAGTCTGAAGCAATTCCCAAATTGAGATCTTGGCAGGAGTAACACAAATTTTCTCAATAAGATCATACTCACTAGGTGCCTTAGCTACAGTTTTAGGTGCTTGAGAAAGGCTTGGTTGATAAAGTGGTAGAGAAGTAGGTTTATTAATATTTTTTTGATTCCTTCTAGTATTTTAATTATGAGCTACAGCTCTATAAAAGGGACCCTTAGATTGTATAAATCTCGTGTAAAGGTCCAACATATCATTCATGATAGGAACCCCAAGAATAGAATGAATTCTTGTAGGATTCGGGCTAGTTGGAGTCACATAAATGACTGGTCTCTTAGGCCTTTGAGAGGCGGTAGAGAATACGGCCACATTCACAAACTCTTCGACTTGAAAAGAATAATTTTTTGATGAAGAAATTTGTTTATCATATTTTCAAATAGAACGAGATGCATTTAAGAAATCATCTAGGGCATCATCCAACATATCAAAATCTTGTTTATAAAATGCATTATCAAAAACATTAAAATTTTGAAGAAAAATATCTAATATGATTTCATTCACGTCAGGTTAACCAAAATGTAAAGGAGGGGATTCACTACCCTTCTTGATAGAGAAGTTGCAGAGAATAAGGTGAAGTTGAAATATGTTCCTACTAAGGATTAGATTGTTGATATTTTCACAAAGGCTCTTCCAAAGGATACTTTTGAGTATCTCTGAGAGAAGTTAGGGGTAATTTTCCCTCCTTTCAACTATATGCATAAGTACGTGCATTTGTCTGGGAAGCAATTTAAGATACATTCTTGGTATTGGACTGATATTGAAGGCTACCTCTCAGAGGGAGTAGGTATTAGTGGTTGTTGGTTGGTGTAGTCAAATGGATCATATTGTGTGCCCCTAAGGGGGTGTATACAGGGAGTACAAAACTATGGAAAGAGAGAGCAATTTTTTTCCTTTGAATGTTGTCAAAAGAGGAGAGTAAATGAGTTTCAATACAAGAAAGAGATTTGGATGAGTCTATGGCCTTTTTCCATTGATGTCAAAGGGGGGAGAGAGTTAAATTGGTTGAAAAACCATAAGGGGAGAATCTAAAAAACATGGAGAAATTTAGTGCAAAAGTGAATATGGTCTGAAGATCATAGGGGGAGAGAGTATGAAAAAAAATTTGTCTGAGGAGAAAAGGAGGAGAGTGATCTAGAATGTAGGTGTTTCAAAAGAAGAAGAGTAAAGAACTATCCCAGTCAAGGGGAGTACTGCTTATTGCAATATTACAAATGGTTTCTTTTGTTTTTGATGGTTTTTTAGAAAGCAGGTGTTGCCATCAATGATAAAGGGGGAGATTGTTGGAAGTTTGGAGATGTTGGAATCTTGAGTTGTTTGTGAGTTTCTTGGGTGTTTTCATTGATGTCAACCCCTTGTCTAGAAAAAGTTTCAGAATACTATTGGTATTGATGGAGTGCCTAGAGTTGTTGGTATCAATGTCAATACAATGTTGGTGTTGTCATTGATGTCTTACTTCAGTATAGTTGTAGAGGTTGTTGGCTTGACTTGTGTTTGGATAGATTGTTGTAGTTAGAAAGTGTTTCATGTTGTGTATATTGTATATGTGTTATAGATATGTTATTAATGTTGTTTATGAAGTTAGTTCACTTAGTTTCCAAGTATTTTTGAGAAAATTTTGAATTAAATAAATTTCAATGTGACAGAGTGGTGTTTAGTGGTCTCCTCCAAATTTCATCATGGTTGAAGATATTCTCATGTAGTTTGGACGTGATGACTAGAGGTGTTTAGAGGTGTCATATCCATAATTTTAGGTTTTGGATCATTCAACAGTAGATGTGTTTGATAGTATGTCTGCCTAGTGAAACATGGTGTCTAAAAGAAATGAGATTGATTTGCATTTCTCTGCAGTAAAGGTTTTGGTGTTACAAATCTAGGAACGTGCTTATATTGACTATATCTACCTTCCCTTGAAGTTTCAAGTGTTGAGTTGTTCCACAAAGTTGTCTGGTGTGTTGGATGTTTGTGCCAGTATGTTTGGATGCACAAAATGAAGGTGTTCTTGAGATTCAAGTGGTTGCAGTAGTTGTGTAGAATATTTTGATGATGCTAAAATCTTTGTGAAATGTTGTTGTGTGGTCCACAAGATGTTTTTGGACCTTGAGAGGTGTGTTTGGAGTCTCTTGTTACTGTTAGTGCAGGTTTATCTGACCTAGCATGCTAGTGCTAATTGTGGAGGATAACTGTTGTTGGAGGAAGTGTCGAGAAGCATGTTGGTGTAGATTTGGGTCCCATTTAAGTAGTGGCATGGTTTGGCTTCACTTATTTATATTGAGTAAGTGTTTGGTTTTGACCTATTTGGTGTTGCATGGTTGAGGTGCATATGTTTCCTTAAGTTCGGTCTAATTGAGATTGTTTTAGGTCATAGAGGATATAAATGCAAGGAGAATTATTGTGTGGATTAAGAGCAAAGAGTGTGTTGTGAAAGATATGAATGTGATCAAGTGTAGTTATCTGAATGTGAGCCTTAATACCTATGACTTCCTAATGCAATGAGTAGAAGGTGTCTACATTTTAGTTTGTTTGATGAATTTTTTGTGCTTCAATGGAACTGTACCTTCGACATATGAGAGATGCATTGTTAGGAGTTAAAATTGGCAGTGAGCCACCCTTTCTTTTATTCTTATTTCTTGTGGAAAGTGAGTCCTTTGGCAGTAAGCCACTGATTGTGAGCCTTTCTTTATCTTTCTAGGCAGTGATCCTGATTGTATTCAATGTTGCAATTCATATATTAGTGAGCTAGTCCTCACCATGGTTTTTCCATTCTTAGGTTTTCCACATAAATCTGGTGTTCTTATGTGTTTTCATTACTGCTTTACATGTTTACATTATGTTAATGTATGTTAAGGGTTTAATGATGGATAAAGGTTTATTGGCTAATGTAGATATAAATGTTAATGAGGGTTTTTAATGTTTTTACGTATACAACTAATTCACCCCCCCTCTTAGTTTTCTTGTGCATCTAATATAATTATATCATTATTTGAGAAATCAATGTCAAGAGACAATTTACTTTGGCCCTTATGAGGTTGGACATTAATGAATCCAATCATGGCATCTAGATCATCTCCATTATCACTCTTATCATCATTAGTTATATCTTGTCAACATTCATCACATCATTCTTTTTTATCACTAGATTTTACAAATGATATGGAATGGTTTGGCATTATATTGGTAAAGGTTTTCAAATTTTGGTTGGGTGAGGCAACGAACTTATTTCCTTGATCTTAAACATCGCCCAACTGAATATCATTAGAATCAATGAGGTCTTGCACTATATGTTTAGGACACATGCATCATTTTGTATCATGTCTAGCTTGTCAATGATAGTGACAAAAGTCATTTGAGTTATAGTTAGTGGTATCAAGTGGTCTAAATGGAGGTAAGGTAATTAAGTTCTTGCTCAAAATTTGCAACATAATGAAATGGAGGGTATTGGGTAACGGGGTGAATTGTCTATTCCTATCCCGAAATTGGTATGGAGTTGTTTTTATGGTAGCAACTTGAGGTTCAACATAGTGGTTTGTTTGAGGTTGGTTTATCTGTATAAAGCTCTTGATTTTTCTTTAATGTTTGGAAATTGTTATGAGGCACAATTTTGGATTTTTCAGGATGGCTTGAAGCATTTTTACCTACACATTGATTGAGTTCTGATAATCACAAAGAATCGTGCGTAAGTGTGTAAACAAGCGAAATTTCATCATACCAAGCTTGTCTTGAATATTTGTTTGTAAGTTATCAATGAACATTCTTTGAAGATCAACATCAAGAAGTTTAATCTTGATTTGTGAGTAAAGCAGTTGATAACGTGCTATTAAATCAATGACCATTTCATATGCATTGTGTTTACATTGCATCAAATCAAGAAGGGCCATCTTAGGACCAATGTGCATTTGGAAACTATTGAGAAAGGCATCAACAAGCTCTATAATGAGTGGATTGAGTTATTCAATAAGGAACAAAACCATTCCAAGGTTGTATCTTTTAAGGACCTAGGAAAAAGCTTAGCCAAGAGCTTGTCTTCAAAAATGAAGTCACTACATAAAGTTGTATATGTTGATACATGGTTGCTAGGATCTCATTTATCACTGTATTTCTCAAATCTAGGTATCTCTATTCCTTGTGGCATTTGTGTTCTCAAGATCGCCATTGACAATGGGTTTCTTTTGACATTTTGTGAAGGTTGTTTGTTTAATTTGGTTTTGGTTCAATGTTGTTATTTGTTGTTGAAGGGATGTGACATTTTGAAAAAGTTGGTTTATGTCGGAATCATTAGTTGTGTTTTGAGATGGAGGTGAATATTGTGGAGGTATATGTGTTAGGTAGATAACTAAATTGTAATTTTGTAAGAGGTGAGGGGTTTGGAGATATGATGTTTGAATTCACAAAACTAAAATGATTCCCAGTGGAAATACCCAAAGTTGGACTGATATTGTTGGTTGGTTGCTTTATTGTAGTAACAGTTGGATGGGTATATGTAGGAATAGAGGCTAAGGTTGTATGGGGGGAATTTGATTTCCTCCTTAACTTTGAGTGTATCCCAAAGCTCGAGCATAAATAACCATTATAGGAATATGGTTATCAATAATGTGAGCTAGGATACACACAATCTCTAATCCTTGGTCATTATCAAGCGTTCTCCTCATGTTACCTAGATGATAGGAACAACAATGCCAACAATATACTTTGTACTCACCAAGTCTCAAAGTTTTTCTAAGGCTTTATCCATTTATTTTAGCTTTTCTTGAGGGACATGAGAAACCAAGTTTTCAACATTAATGTAAGTGGTTGATAGTAAGGTGGTCATAGGACATGTGACATCAGGGATGTGGTCCAAAATGGGTTGACTAGTGTCAACACTATGAGTGAAAGAATTGGAAAACTCAAGATCCGTGATGGATGTGCTAGCATGGGATGTCATGAGTCTCAAACTACGTCTCACTAAAGTATTGGCAGTAGGACACCAAGTTGTGATACTCATACAAGTTTCATGCAAACCAAAAGTGTACCCAAAATGGACAAAAAACACTAAATAAAGATAGTAAACATCCAAAAATAGGAAGCACAATGCAATTATTGAAGAAGATATTGCAATATTTAGATCTGAAATATAATAATTGACTGATTTTAAGATGCAAAAACTTGAAAATGATTAATTTTAAATGCCAATTTTGATCTTACACAATGTGCTTTCTTTCACCAATTGAACTAAATGCATACATTTACAAAAATATATAATTTTTGAAATTGAAACAGAGATCTACAAGTATAGGAAATCAAAGAAGACATAAACAAATAAATGTGTAGAACTTTGCAAAATCACATGTACAAGGACAGGTTCGCCCAAGGGTGAATGCATCTTTGCACAAGGTTTTGAAAATTTTAAATTTGAGTGTTTGATCTGATATTTAAGCTCACTGTTCCTAATTGAAAATAGATTCTTCGGTGACAATTTTTCCAGAAATTTTAATTAAATGTAAATACAAATTGTATGACAATGTGTGAACAAAATGACATTTTTTTTAATGCAAATTTGAATGAAAAACTTATCTAAATGACTAGAACACACCTTAATGCAAGCTATTATGCAAAATGTATGCAATATTTTTAGATTTTTTTATGATTTTAAATGATGAAAATATGTAATATGTAACCCTAAATGAAATTCAAAACAAGATAATGCAAAAATCTAGATATAGGGTTTTAAGGATCTCCAAATCAAAAAAAGTATGATGTAGGAATGTCAAGTTCACCAAAATGAAATCTAAGAAAAAGGGATCCCCAAAGGTGTTATGGATTGTGATGTCCACAAAACTCGAGGGAACATTAATAGGTGCCTTTTTCCATAAATTTCATTAGGAAAGAGATCAAAAGGTGCAAAGATTGAATTTCAACCTCAATGGTGAGCCAACTTGACTTGGATCTCAGTCCTTAGGACAATAGGATGGATCTAAAACCAAATTAAAATGATTTGAACAATAAGACCTAATACTAAAAATGTAGATTCTTGAAAAATACAGAGACTATTACAAAACTTTGCAAACAAATCTAAGAAGGGTTTGAACACATGTACCTGTCACCGAAAACTTGTTTTGAGAGCTACAAAGGGACTCATTCGCCCCTAGGTGAATGGGTCTCAATCTAGGGTTTCACAACAAATTTTGGCAGTCCTCTGATGCCAAATCTTAGCTTTAGTTTGACACAGGTCCCACTTTTGGAAAGTGAGAAATAAAGTCTACAACTTAGTTTTTGTGACTTGACAACGATGATCACAACTTATGCAACAATGTAAAATTTCTCTTCAATATCTTCAATTCTTCTACCACCTATAATCTGCACATACACAAAGAGGAAAAATTGTTTTGTTTTGTTTGGGGGTTAGCCTTGGTCAAACCCTAAGTTTGGTAATTTAACCTTGATAGAAAGATAATGGGAAAAAGGAGAAGGAAATGATGAATGAACAATCCTTGCGACAACTCACCAACCCTTCAATGGCTTCCCTTAGAGGAGTGAAGACAAACACATCACTTCAAGGAACTAGATCTTGCTTTGCTTGATGGATTTGGATACTTAAAATGCGTGGATGCTTTAGGATCAACAATGCATGGGTTGGGGCCCTAGCTCGGTTGGCTAAATCTTTCCTGTTGCAGGAGGTTGGTGACGAGGTCTAGTCTCCCCCACCCCCGTGGTACCGGAGGGCGTGTCGTGCTAGCGTCGCCGATCACGTTAAAAAGTTTACCAGGCGCACTGCAGTTTATAGGGGTCGTGCTACCCGATTCCTGCAGTCTAATAAAATAAAATAAAAATAATGCATGTTAGCCTTCACAAGATGACATGAACACACATAGACTTGAACATGATGTTAGGATCTTGATTGTTGCAACAAATGATTGATAGATCTACTCTTGAATGCTCAATTATGCTCTTGACAATAATATTTTCTCATAAGATGTTCCCCTCTAGCTTGTTAGATTTCAAATGATAAAAGACTAGGTATTTATAGGTGTTTATCTAATTTCCCGAAAATTAGATTCTAAAAGCGACAATTGCAATTTGAATTTGAATCATTAAGATACCACCAAAAAAATAATTAAAAATGGGTCCTAGGACTTAAAGGGGACCCATTCACCTGTGGGCGAATGGGTCCTGACCTATAAGTCCAAAACATTCACATTTTATGGTGATTAAAATATTAAATGCACTAATTAAATGTTGGTTCTCCTTTTGGAAAACAGGAAAAGTAAGGCTTTGGAATGCATAATTTTGGCAAATTAGAAGCTTAATTAAGCCCAATAAATTAAGGGACCCAAACATAGTGTGAAATTGTAAAGGTATACAATTTTCTACACTACAATCCCACTGGGTTTTCTCCTTCTCTTCATTTGTGAGAGATTTTTTTTGCATTCGTACATGGGTACCTAACATGTCCATGACCCATCTTCGTGTCACTTGCATAAGTACTCCCTAAGTTATACATAAGGGAGGTGTTGGTGTAAATAGGTGTTTTACCTATCTAGATTCTATTTGTATTATTAAGTCCATTAGGTCCTAGTTTCTTTTTTTCGAAGTCTTAGTTGCTAGATTAGATCTTATCATATCCTATCTAGTTGGATTTTATTTAATGCATCTATCCTAGATCATTTAATATTGAGTTATGTTATTTAATGATGATGTGGCTATTTAATGTTGGTACATCATCACCCTTTCCTATATAAGCAAGGCTTCATAAGTACATTGTAACTAACATCAAATAATCAATCATCAATCATCAATCCTCTATGAACAACAATCAAGTTCATTTTGTCAATCTTGCATCCATAATCATAGCATGATATTTTTGCCATCTCTCTTGTGGAAGCTATTTTGTCTTGCAAGTGATCCTGGAGTGTTGAGGATTTCACCATAAACTCCTATAGAGATGTCAATGTCCACTAGAATTCGAACAAAAGTAGAGTTCCCCATGTAGGAAGTGGAATTGTCAACTTTCAAGAAGTGATCGATAGAGTTGCCTATGGCCTCATAACATGAGACTTCCCAAAACTATAGAGGGACGTTTGAAAGTCTAACCCACATTCAATGCACATTCAATGGCTTATTAAGAGGCTTAAATGAGGTTGAACAAGGCTTAAAATAGAGAGAGTGCTCTCCCCCAAGCCCAATACTTACCCTACACCAAATTTTTATCCTTAAAAGAGGTAAAAGAGGCAATGAAAAAACCTCTAGCATAAGGAAAGAACTTAATCTTACTAGCACAAGAGGCCTCCAAGAACCTAGCGCCCACTTATGATATCCAAAAGAGAAGAGCGAGGATTGAAGAATCTACACACCAAACTCCTACATTGGTAGAAGTCCTAATTTTCTACCACATCTTGGCTACAAACCACCACCGGGGATAATTTGGCACAAGGAAGAGGATGGGTTTTCTCCCTTCATGGATATAAAGCATTAGTACTAGCCACATGAGAAAAGCTCCAACCACTAGCAACAATAGCAAGCCTTAGGGGTGCAATCCACACCCATAACCCTAGAAGTAGAAGGTGAACCAATGCATACATCATCAACCCCAATAGTAAGAGACAAATCCTTATGAGAGGACACTAGCATAACAACCACAACGACATCCCAAGAAATAGTATATCCACCCAAAGGATCATGCATAGGAGGTAGGATGTCATCTAGTAGTATGTCAAGGTCTAACAAAACAATAGGTAGGAAATGGTGAGTGCCTAGGATAGACTATGGGATTTGCACAAAGGATGCAAGTTGCACAAAGGATGGGAGTGGCAAGAGCAACATTTTAAATTATTTATAATGTTGTTAAATTGAATAAGGTGTTACATTAAGAACAATGCAAGATGAAATTGTTGTGATATAAAGTGAAGCCATCTTGCACTTGAAAATCTTGTAGTACGTACACTAAAATGAATTTCTTTTCAAATATTCCTCATTTTTTATTTAATCAAAAGTTCATTGGGAGTGATTGATGATAAGTTATTTTTTAGTATTATACAGATTGTAATGCAATCATGGATGGAAGATCGAATCAAGTTTACCTAACTATGCACCCTAACACAAATCTCTCACAAAACCCATGCAATAAATTTAGGATATTCACATCTCACCTTTGTCATAATGAAACAAAAACTTTGTTGATTTACAATTAGAATTACATCAACATATTTTGTTGCTATGGTTTACAATAAAAATAGACCTAAATTTTGAATTACAAATACAAACTAACTCAAACAAGTGTGATTTCTCAAAACACTACACTTTTGAGCCAATCTTCAATTTGTTGATCTCTAATCTTCTATATTCTTTTCTTTGGACCAAAAACAATTAGAACTTTCACCTCCTTTCTCTCCATGTAAAGTGTTGGTCTTTTATAGAGGAAGATGATATCCTATCTTGGTACTAAAAAATAGTACAATGCCTACACGTCTAATAAGGATCATTGGTTCAATATTAAGTGATTTATCATTGAGTTACTCCTTGGAACTTGATGCTTGCTTGTGAAATATGCAAATGACCCCTCTTTGATGATTTCATCATGATGTATTCTTTAGGACTAATGTGACCTTAACCACAAACCTCCTTGGGACCAATAATCTCATTAATGTCATTACTAGTTGGCATGAGATTCAAATGTGTGGCACTCAACTTAATTAGACCTTCATGAATATATATTATAAGTCACATCACATTAATATACAATAAAACACTTAGCAAATATGTGGCATTATTTAGGATACCATTATGATGCTCTGATATCTATTTGAAGGCACTATGAAGAATAGGCTATATCAAATAGTTAAAACACTTTTTGCTACTTTGTATGCTCAAAATAATGACTAAAGTAAAAATTCACCTTTGGAACAAGAAAAGAATGAGTTTTACAAATCAAAAAACTTGTAAAAAATAAACAAACAATTTTTTTTTTGGTTGATGCAAGATTGCTCTTACACCTAGATGCTCCTACATCAAATTGTAATGAAAATAAGAGATGTTTGGTGTTAGTTTTTCACCATTGATATGGTGAATTAAATTAGATTTGGAGTTGAGATATGACATGTGAAATAAAAGAACAAAATATTTGAGTGTTAGTTGTGTGTGAATCCATTTGAGTGTTTGTTGTTGTAGAGTTAGACTCATTTTTATGACAATTTTAAGATTGTTTTGTCAACATTAAAATTTTAGTGATTCATAATTTTGAATAACTATTGGCGTAAATCACAAATCAAATGAGGTCTTAGATTTAAAAACTAGTCCATCATTGAGGAAATAGGTTGTGAAATATGAATTAAGTCCATTCACATCCATGATGACCTTCAATTTCATCACAAAGAGCGTGGCATTATTTTATTTACCATGGAGAAGTGTGTTGTTGATTTGAAGCACAAGGTTGAACACAACTTGATAGTTTGGCAATTATTGTCGAGCTTTGGATTTATCTCATACCTATACACATGGTTTTAGCATGAATAAAATTTTGCAATACGAGGTTTTACGTTTTATTGTATCCAATCTATGACCTTTACTACCACATGGGATATCTCTGCCTTAATTCAAGAGTCCTATAGATTATTAACAAGGCTAAGGATCGTATCAATCCTTGTACAAACATATTATCAAAACAATAATGGTAATTGATGTATTGATTAGTACTATTAAAAAAGTTGTTGCTAAAATCTTGATAAGTAACATCTTAACTCAATATTTATTTTGATGTACCATTTCAAGGGACTTGCCTATAAATTGACACAGTATTATATTTACCTTCGAAAAAGTAATATCATGTTTACTTAGTAGAAAAAGTATAAGAAATAAGCTAGGGCAACCAAGAATTGTGGCAAAGTCTTCCAACTTACAGCGTTATATGGAATATTCACCATTACCACAAGAAAAATTAATCCATTAAAAAGTCAAAGAAAAAGAAAAAAAGCAAAGGCAAAAGGAGACCAAAGAAATAGTGAAACAAACACACATATAATAGGAAATCGTTAAGACAACAAAAATACCAAAAGAATTCAGCAAATGAATAATATGAGTTTGTTAGCATGTGGTATGCTTTTACAATTTATTCCTTGCATCTAACCAACAATTCCCTCTTGTCTATGCTCTTGCTTTTGGGAAAAAGCTACCCAGCATACAATCTGGCCATTTGACCAGATTTATTAATTAATTAAAAATAAAGATACAGTGTTAACTTTATTTTTAATTAATTAATATATCTGGTCAAATAGCCAGATTGTATGCTGGGTAACCATTGCCCTTGCTTTTGTATGGCGAAATATATAGGAGTTAATCTTTAAATTTTTTCAATTAATTGATTGTTTTTGTTATTGGGTAGCTAAGGATAACCTTGAAGTCTTAGGGAGAATCAAGAGATGCCTTGACATTCCTTGGGCTGTCCTAGGGAGGGTAAGCTGTACTTGGACACAACTGCAAAAGTAGGCATCCCCAATCTACAAGCATATCTTTGAGGATGGCCCTTCGTTGGGGCTTGGGCAGGAAAAATGGTTGAGGGATGCCTCGACATTCTTTGGAGTCTGGGTGCCAAGGATAGTGGGGGGATGTTTCTTCATCATCCTGTCGTTCCCAAGATGTTTGAGATGGCCTAGGGATAAGGGCACATCCTTGTGGAGCCCTAGTTGTAACAAACATCCAAAAGTAACTTTTTGGTTTAATAAACCTAAGTTTTAGAGACATCTATGGAATGTATATGTATTGTATTTTGCATTGAGTTATTGACCCTAGCCAAATTATATTGACGAGCTGCTTAAAATGGTCATATTCTGACAAGGTGAAATTCATAAAATTTCAATCGACTTACATTCAAAATGTAACAGAAGGCCATAAGTGATGTGGTGGAAGTAGAGTGAGTTTTTATTGACATGAGAAATAGGATTCACTGTTGTTTTCATTGGCAAGAGAAATAGGATGCCATACAGTAAGATACCTCAATTATCCAATCATGTCAGCTTGAACGTGCAAGTATAATCAGAGAAAAATGTTAGATAACCTGTCCATGGAATATTCCCTTCCACTTTTACCATATTTCAGTTTGTTTTTAGTAGAATAAAGGTATGTTGCAGTGCAGTAGCTAATGCAGGTCAAATGAATAACCAGCTGATATACTCACAGACTACACAACAAAAGTTGTGGAGGAAAAAATATGGAGATTCAGAAACATATGAACTTTATTGAATTACAAAAGAAATATACAACGGTGGGCCATGCTGAAACATGAAACTTAACAATCTTAGCTACCCAACTGAATGAGAAACACCCAACCCAAGCAGAGATTATCTTTGTTACGATCTATCTAGGTGCCACGCTCAAATATACCCCCTAGGGTTCCCTAGATTGAAGCCTTCTCTGAATCCCAAAACATTGTCCTTGTAGAATGACTAACAGAGAAACACATTACTGGTTAGAAAAAAAGGGTGGCACCCAACGCTGCTGATATTTATTTTGGGACATGTGCCTTCAAAATTCATATTCAATCATCGTGTGGAATAAAAGGAAAAAGCTTGCACAATAGCAACATCACCCAACGGAGGACACTTGTGATGACAACATTAGAATCCATATTAAAGTGTGAGATAAATACGAAATTGTGGATGGGTCACCTCACCCAAATAATATTCATGGAAAATAAAGATAAAAATATGCCATTTGTTGTTTTAGTAAATGGGGAAAAATCATAACAAATATTGTATTTTAACAAAAGGGGAATTAAAATCGATATCAACAATCTTCAGAAAATAATGAAATGAAATTGTACTTACAAACACCATAGTTAGACTGCTATAGGGACTAACAAAAACCTAATCTTAATTTTAATCGAGACAAATAAACCAAAAAACAAAACTAAGTTTACAAACAAAAGAAGATAAGAACATGAAAGTTCATTTCCAATTTAGATTATCTACAACACTGAAGCTTGACTCGGTCCAATGTTACATGGTATATGAACCAAATCTGAACATTGATTTCAATCTAACACTTGACACCCAGAAGTTGGATCATTCCACATGAGGCAAACAGAAATGCCAAGCTCAATCAGTCCAAGTTTGTAGCTTGAGCTTTGCATTTATTAAAATCTAAAGATAAGTTAATGCAACCTTTGAAGACCTTGTCTAATATTTAATTTCAATATTTTCCGATAGCGTGGTAACTCAAGGATTCGCTAGGCTACATTTGCTTAAGATCATGGGCATGAGGAAACTTGTACTCAGCCATGGTACCTCCTTGTATCTTACATCTTCTAAGGAACATTCTTAAAATATACATTGTGTTGACTGAAGTTGCAGCCAATCTAAATGGCTCCATCACAGTCATCATTTTCGTCTATATCAACTTGAACTGTTGAATTCACCATCTCAAACACATGAATATTGATGGTAGGAGCATCCATGCCTGCTTGTCTTATGCACACATTTAGATTATTAGCTTGGGCATTTTTAACCATCTCTATTAGTTAATACTATAGGTACATTTTCGTTGTTACACATAATGGAGTGATGCCATATTGTCAAACCGCTTATATAAGTAATCATATAGAACAGATCGTGAAAAGATTAGAAAAAGAACAATGAAAATTTATGTATTGCATGTGAAGCCCAGACACTAGGGGCACGGCAAACACTATTTGATGGCTTACTTACCATCCTTTCAAGAGATTAGAGTTTACCTTCTCGAGAAGATACTGTTATTTACATTAGATACTCCTAAAATGAAGCAAAATCAACTGGTAAGAAAATGCATGTTAAGATGCACTGCAGATTTACCCCAAACTCATGGGAATTGATATGCACCTTTTGTTCAGTGCATTTTTTTACCCAGTTAGTCTATATAGGCCTTCGACTCTGGTCATCAGAAGATGACTTGATACAGATGTAGCACCACATTGGTATGGTTGTGATTTCACCTATAAACATTTTGTTCTCTTCTAAACTGTTAGGAAGTATAAACCTAGTCTCCCTGCAAATAAAGTCTCAGTAAAATAGATAACCCCTTGTTTACTTCAATGGGGCTTCGCATGGTAGCACTGGATTTGACTTCTTTCTAGCCAAGTTTTAAGAATATCAGCACATCGACACAATACAGATACTAGGATCATCTCCATTCATATGGGGCATTCAACTAAGAACAGACAAAATTATAGATCTGATTTGCCCATATTAGAACTCCATGATACAGTCCATGAAATAGATGTCAGTGGGCTTGTTATTGCATGCATCATATCACTTTGCTTAAAATTAGTCATCACTCAACTCTTCCATTTCCTGACTCTGACTGTTTTCTTCATCCCCATCAGTCTGAGCCTGTTCAGACTGATTATTCAAGGGTTCATCCTCCTCCTCTTCCTCTTCACTTACATGCAACTGAGAGCTAATCTCCCGACCCTGCAAGTCCTTGTGTTTTAGGTTCCCTGCAGACCACAAAAGCACTTATATTCATAAAAGGGCAACAGTTGACTGTTTTGCTCATACAAGTGAAGTTGCTTGGTTGTGGAAAATGCTTCTTCATGCTAAGTAAAACATATGTAGAGAAAAGTAAGGTATACCCATCCAGAAAGAATCACCATGCGAAGTGCTATGGAGAAGAGCTTTAACACAAAATACATAACGTTCCATAGACCGCTTCACCACAGGAACCTTGCTTGTAATTGCTGTCCTTTTAAAACCCTGCACAGAAGGACTAACAACCATCAGATTAACTATTAAAATTTCTGATACTAGGAAAGCAAATTAATTGAGTGAAGGATTGCAAGTTGAAAATAATAGTGCCATTGGTAGATGACCTTGGCATCAGAGCATAGTGTTTGAATGGTCCTTGTGGCTTTTTGGAGTTCCTTCACCTGAAACCCCAGGGCAAGATCAAGGGGAGCACCAATTAAAATAGGTACACCCAAACATACATTTGAACCATATGTAATATTTTAGGCATTCTCTTTCTGGCATTGATAGCTTACCAAGGTAATTATACTGTTCTTATGAGCATCATACCGAGCCTGCAGAAATTCAAAACCTGGCAATTTTTGCAATTGTTTCAGTAAAAGTAAGAAATTGCAGTGTAGATTAGAGACCTGCACTGTATAAGTACCTTTTAAAAAGATGTCCACAAATCTTCCGCCATACTTAACTGCCATAGCATGTATGTGTGCCTATAATATGAATAAAAAAGTAAGTCGCATGCATTATTGCCATAGGGAATCCTTGAAAACCTTCTAATCTGTGGACCATTCTCAAGCAAATGGTCAATACCTTATCATGAACTTTGGTCAAACTGACAAGAGCTACAACTATATTCACACACTGCAGAGCATTGCTTAAAAGATTTTCCACGTTTTCAACATTGACAACAGCCTTTGACTTGTGCAATGCAGTGATTTCTTTGATCTGCACAAGCATGATGTAGCTAAAATCAGATTTGGTCAAATGATAATCTGCTTCAAAACATAAACCTGCATCTCCCAATCTGCAATCTTTGCAGAACAAAGTCACAAGCCATAATATGAAACAAGAGTAGTGCTTCCACAGGGAGCATGCACATGTGTGCATCTCTATATAAGTCGGTCATTTTCTGAAGTCACAGCCAAGCTAGATGCCAAATTGGCATAGGAGACCATCATAGAGGAATTCCAAGAAGGAATTTATTTCTATTTACATTATATATTTTACAAATTGGTATGTTCCTAGTATGTGTAAACTCTGTAATCATTTTCTTATCATATATAAGAGACATGGTTTAAAAACAAAAAAAAATGGTTCCAAGATGAGAAAAAGAGGAGTCTCTCTCTCTCTAGGGGTTTCAAATTGAAAATAATTTTTCATCCTACTACAAACATGAAAAATGATAACTAGCTTTGACAAGTAACAAGAGAACAGTCAAAAAAAAAATTATACATAGTAAAATTGTTCTCTTACCACTTTGTTCAAAATGATAAGGATTTCTTCATGCTGCAGAGAAATTACACGTTTATTAAAACCAAGACTCATCAAACTCAGATCAACTGTGCAAAACATGAAAAGAGAGTTTGTAGGGACAGATATTTTAAAAAGAACAGAACATCTGACCTGTACACGGTACCAAATTGTAAATGTAGCAGAGCAAAGAGCAGGAAATCCCGGAACTGAATCCTGTCCACTTCGAGACTTTCCAGCTGGCATCTGAAAGCACAAAAGGGACTTCTAAACTTCTTGACTCTGGAGATCTATTATGTATCAAATATAGTCACCAAGCTGTGTAGGGTAACTCCCTGTTTGTTACATTATAAAGGCATAAAAACTTCACACTAAAATTCGAAATTAAAAGAACACTTAAGCCCAAAAATGCCAATGGGTTGTAGAGGAACAAGAAACCCTTTTCATTTTGCAAACTTCCCCTTATTGTTCCCCATCACTGGATGTCATGGTATGTTACAAATCATGCACGAGTTGCATTTATCTAACATAGAAAAGTTTGTAGGGTACATAAGAGAATCTCTAAGAACTGGCCATGTCTCTTGAACGCCCTATCTGCGGCCCCCATTTCTCTGAGCATTAGCTAGGCCTTTTGAAACCTCCCCCTTTATAAACTCAAGAAAACAAAAGCTACCTGTGGCATAACTCTGCAGGCAAGTTCTTCAAGAAAATCAACTGGAAACTCACTATATCCAATATAAATTCTCTAAGCATTAGCTAGGCCTTTATAAACCTCCCCCTTTTATAAAACTTGACAAAACATAAGCTACCTGTGGCATAACTCTGCAGGCAAGTTCTTCAAGACAATCAACTGGAGACTCACTATATCCAATATAAATTTGGAGTACCTTCTGCAGTACATCTCCCTGTACACAAGCCATTTTTTTCTACTTAAAATTTGATTACAAAAGCTGGTAAAGAAAATTCCATGCAACTATGATAGATGCATAGTAAAGCAGAAACACATGAAACATCAACCACTGAAATTAAATGCAGCTTTACAAATATACTTACTTTGCTTTTCCAAATTTTCCCCTGACAATCACTATCCCAGTTGTGTTCCAATAACTTGTGGGCTGATGCACTGACTTTTTTACACAATTTTGGAACAAACTTTAAAATTCCACAAACACTCGACCGTCGTCGCTTGCCTTCTGCATAGTTTTCAACACAGGCTTGGGCACAGTTTACCAATGTTTTTAGCGTCATTATAAGCTCTGAAGCCAGCATAAATGAAGTTGAGCTAGCTGTGTCACATAAAGATGTCAAACATGGAAATAAGGCACTCCACTCTTAATAAAATTGAAGTTTAAGTTTGCATTACAGGTACCATAATGCATCTATTGCCAATCAACAAGTGCATTTATTTTTTATGCATCTTCAATGCCTACTAGAAATAAAACATGTGATTGATGGTAAACAGTTTTAAATATCATAGACCAAGTTGGCTAATTACCACAATTAAAAAGACCATCAAGAAATTCATAAGCACTATAGAAACAGAAATCCAAACTGCCAACAGGAGGGCATGCATGCAATTCAGAAGAGATATCACTCATTGCAGCAGATGATTGAAAAGCCTGAAGTAACTCTCTCAGAATCGGTACATTACATGGAAGAGACAAGTCTTCAAAACTTAAAATCTGCAAGTGTTCAACATTGTTACCATGTGAAAATCAAGTTGAGATGGAAAGAAAAGCAACAAAGCTTTTGCTACATAGATAAGATCAGGTATATTCAAGTAAAGTTATTATAAATTTATAGGAGATCTAAACAGCACTCACCTTACGCACAATACAGAGGATCTCGTTGAAAACAAACTCTGCAGTTAAAGATCTTGAAGCAATGATACTTTTAATTTGTGGATTCCCAGATGAAACAGATTCATTTATCCAATGCGTTTGGCAGGTTTGGCAATCTGTAGAGTGAAAGTTTTGAACTGGTTTTTTTATAACCATACACGAAAAGATATTCTCATCAACAAGTACACCTAAGTATGTCAATTGATGGCAAGAGCTTACCTTCATTGAGCAAACTTACTGCAGAGTCAAGATGCTTTCTGAGGCTTGGAAACAGGACCTGCACCTTCTTTAGAAAATCAATAATTGACATGTTTGCAAGGCCAGAAGGAGCCTTGCAAACAGTGGATGCCAATACAGGAAATAGCTTGCGGGGACAATCAAAGCTGTCCAGTTTAAGGCAAAAATCGCGAAGTAGGTACAAGTACAGTGGCAGCTGAAACAGCAAATACAATAGCTTCTTAGCAGTATTAATTTTCAGAGGGAGCATGTACAGAATTTGAATGGCATACATTACCAAACATCAAATATTTTCATATCTGTTCTCCATAAAAGAAATGAAAATGAAACCCGCTAATACCTCAGCTGCAGGATCAGCACAACAGGACACCTTCAAATTCTGCATTTCAAAAGAAACATTTCTTTCAGATGGAAGGTCTATAGCAAGTTCACAATACAACATTCAACCAGAAGTAAATAGGCAAGAACAACAAGACAACAAAAGCAATCAATCATTCAACATAAACTCATTGCAGTTAACTGTCCTAGGTCATCCCCTTTAAGAAATGTGACTGTAGGAGTTCCCTAGATTGCTTGGTGGTGAGAAGCATAAATAGAGCTCAGTGTAGCTATTTTAACTAGTATCTGTGTACTCCACTAAAGAATATGGAAAGCAACTAAAAAAACTTTGTCCAACTTAACAATAACCCCATTTCTAAGGATTTTTGTTTTTAAAAACAGAAGAAGCCTCCAGAAAGAATTCTGAGAAAGCCAAAAATGGTCCCTTTTGCAATGAGAAACAGAATTTCAAATCTTCAGTATAGGAAAGAAGAAGCAAGCTTGTTAAATAGCTAAATCTGGAGATCTGATAAAGAAAATTAATTATAATTTGTACAGGCAATAATAGTACAGCAGGCATCTTGGCTGGTCTGCATTTAGCTCAAGGACTGATATATAAGTAAACAGGATATATGTATTTATTTTATTTCCTGCATATATCTTGAAAAGCATTTTCCCAGGCACAAGCTAGCAGAAAAACTGCCAACTGGACTTGTTTTGGCTAGCTTAAATTCACAATTTTGGTCTGCATACCGTACCAAAAGGTGGATCAAGGTTGAATGTAATACTGGTAGTGGTACATAGGAAAAAGAACCAGACCACTGTAACTATGGTCTAAAGCCTTGCATTGATAAACGCATGTAGAATCTAATGGTGAATGGAATCAATGCACAACACTCATGTTAACCTAACAGTTCCTTAGAGGATCCCTTGTGAGTAATATACAGGCAACAATGACAGGAAAACAAAATCTCAAAACTCAGTCTTTGACTCTTTCCCTAATTAAGAGGCTAAAGCTTTTTGTGTTGGATATATTATTAATTTATTTGAATAGAGCAAAAGGATTTTAATGTCCACGAGGAGAAAGGCAGCCTAAGGGAGAGATTAGAAGATTTAATAAGATTTCATTTTCGTTTGGTAGTGTAGGTTGTTGCATTAGTAGCCAACTTCGCCTCCCTCTGTAAGCTTATTTAAAAATTAATGTCCATGAGGAGAAAGACAAGGGAAAAGATTATAAGATTTGTTAAGATTTCATTTTCGTTCAGTAGTGTAGGTTGTTGCATCAATAGCCAGCTTCCCCTCTGTCTGTAAGCTTATTTAAAAGGCACGATTGCAATGCAATTGGAGCCCTTATTTTGTGGCTTCATTTTTGCTAAATATCTTTTACTTTATTACAGTATCAGAGCAAGTAGTGTGCTGAGTTTGTTATTGTTCACTGTAGACAGTATGAAGCATTGGTGTGAAGATGATGAGACCACAGCAGGGGCATGTTGATTTGGCTGTTGCTGCAGCAGTTTGTTGATGTGTAGATTTGGGGACAGTATGGGCCAAGCTGATTTTCAGATTGTGGAGGGCTGCTGCAATTTGTGGCACAGGCAGGGATTAGCAGAGAAATTGCCCCTCACTTGGCCCGCAAGGAAACCAAACTGATCATCAATTATGCTGGAAATTGATCATGATGCAGTAAGGGCTGTGACCTTCAATTCACAAGGTTCATGACATGCATTAAGAGCCATAATTTGCAATTGCTTTGATACATTGGAGCTAGCATTCAGCGCCATACACAATGTAGTTAACTGAGATGGTGAATGTGACCGAAGCTTTACCCATGGCCTACAAATCCTCCACCCACCTTGTCCTACAACCTCTTCTTTTCCAAGGGTAGACCATGCAGCACCCAACAATAGTTAATTTTTAAAAGTCTAAACTTTGAAAATTGATAAAAATATTTATTTATATTGGACTGAGGTAAACAAATTTATTAAACTTTATCAACTTATGTCCAGCATCAATGTAGCTTGATCTGTAAAGTTTGTTTTTCTAGAATACAGCTAGTTCATCCAATATATTTGTTTCCCTGAACCTGCAGTCTAGTGTTGTGTTCTGAAATGGCAAGAATTCAAACATTTATTTTGCCCAACTTTCAGAAGTTGAACAGAAAGAATTACAGCATTTGGAGTCATCAGATGCTCACCATTTGTGAGAATCATGATCTTGCTCTGATTGTGTTGAAGAAGGAAAGACCAAATCATGATCTAGAAGACCATGACAGCAGTGATAAGGAAGCCTCAATGCTTTTGAATTGTCTACAATAGATGTGTTGATTCTAGAAGTTTAGAATGCTACTGATCCAGCCACTCTTTGGGAGAATTGTAAAACCTAATACTCAACGTCAAAAGCTAGTCAGGCCTTGTAATTGAAAAATTTATTGTTTTCTTCTAAGTTGCAAGAGGGTGAACTGTCTCAAAATACTTGTGTCTGAAGGATCTAAGTGATCAATTGTCTCCTATCCAGAAGCTGGTGAAGACATTGTAGCTTTGGCTTTGTGGTGTTTGCCATCATCGTATGATTCATTTGTTAAATCTTTACACTTGATTGGAGAGACACAAACACTTGATTTTGATAAGGCATCACATTTCCCTTACAAAAGGAAAGGAGACCAGATCTAGCAGAAGCATTGACTTAAGCATATATAAAAAGTTTAAAAGTGCATTCAGCACAAGGATCTGAAGCAAAGCCAGGCAGAGCACTAGTGATGCACCAAATGACTTGTTTTAGCAATAGCACCTCTAGAAGATCAATGGTAAGTTTTTTTACAATAATGAGCCAAGAGACTTTAAAAGGATTTGCCCTTAAGAGAGAGTGACCAGAAGAGATCAAAGCATGCAAATGTTGCTAAAAGTAGGGAGCATGAAATGAACGAATCAGAGGTGAAAGATGGATTTGAATTTGTCACAGCATGAACAATCCATGGAGTCAACAACTTGGTACTACAATTCAAGTGCATCCACACACTAAACATGCCACAAAATTTAGTATGCATCTTTTAAAGGATAAAAGTATAAGTGAATCTATCGTCTTAGGAGATGGGTGGGCTCATTTTGCTGAAGGTTGTGATGATGTTTGTCATGTTGAAGAATATTGTTTAGAGTCTAGACTATATAGTATATACATTCAAAAATGTTCAATTCGTTCATGACACAAACAAGAATCTTCTTTCTATCAGTGAAATAACTAAGAACCCTGCTCTTTTTTGTCAACTTTCACTGAACAAAATGCATGGCCAAACCTCTCCACAGTGACAAGGTAATTGCAGCTGGTATTAGTGAGAAGGGATTGCACAAGCTTGTTGATCTCAAAATGTCAATCACATGCACTGGCACCAAGGTGGAAAATAACATTATGCTTTGGCATGAATGATATGGGCGCTTTTAATTATTAATATTTGTTTGTACTAAGCAAGTCTAATATGGTGAATGGACTTCCATCCATACAAGAATGTCAAGATGTCAAATGAGGAAACAGAGTTAACACCCATTTGATATGGATAAAGCATTGAGAACCAAAGGAGTCTTAGATCTGGTTCATGCAAATTTGTGTGGACCAATGAAGACATTCACTTTGTTTGGAGTTGATTGTTGATTGTTGCTACTCTCATTTTTTAGCATTCAAATCCCTGGTTGAAAAACAATCGGATAGACCTATCAAGTCAATGAGATGAAATAATGGAGGGGAGTTTGCCTCCGATCTGTCATGTCCCCCAAAATTGTAACACCAAATAAGAAATATTAAAACACAATATAAGAAAGTCAAATATTGAAATTAAAAATGAGTAATTGCAATTTAAATATTATAATTATAATTATCCTAGATAACATTATAATTATACTAAAAACATCATAACATGGAGCAGAATAATTAATAGTAAATATCATCATAGTAAAAACAATATTTACAAGAAAGACGATATATATTGATAACTTATTCATATTATATTAATATTAGAATACAAGATCAAAATAAATATAAATCTGAATTATCATTGTACTGATAATTAACAGTAATAATATTAAAATTATAAATATAGACATTATGGTATGAGCCTATTCTTAATAAATATTACAATGCTGAGTATGAAACACCGAAGTCTTGTGAAACTATTATTAATAAATATGTGATCAATACCTTAAACATCGATACCTTCAAATCAGCAACCACTAGTCAAACAACACTTGGAAAAGATGTGATTCCTCAAAAGGGGTGTCTATTGGTCTAAAAGTCATATCCCATGATGGAAGGCTATCGAATATTTAAGGAGGGATGGCTGCAGGGTAAAAGATATATGAGGAGGAGTGACCGTGAGAAATAAGGAAGGTTTTCAGAAGCAAAATAAAGGTAAGTATTTTCTGAACTCCAAATGATTAGTGGGTAAATATATTAAGTATTTATGGATTAAAATATTAATCAATCTAATACATTATGAATTTAGATGTTGCTGATTGACAAACAAATTGGGAATTTAAATAATAGTTGATTATTGATAAATGTATTTAAATATATATTATGATTAATACATATATTTAAATATATTATGATTGATAGATATATTACTGATAATTGATAAATATAATTTATAAAGAATGATAATAATACTTATCTAGTTGATGTCATTAATTTTAGAATAATAAGATTATGCTTGTACTATTGATTCTTATAGCATTGCTAGTATGTTATTGGACATCTAATTATATATATATATATGATTTACGATTGCCCAATAATGATGCTTGCAGCAATTTTTTTTGTCTTTTTGATAGCCCAGGGTATCCCCGCAACACAGGTTTCCCATTATGGGGCAAGCTGAGGTGAGACTAATTCCTGGAGATGTACCAAGCCACCCGTAAGCCAAGTGCATTGGTTGATTCCGAGCCTCGGAGTCGAATCCGAGACCAATGGGGAGCAAACCCATGGTCCAAGCCAACTCCGCTACCCATCTGGGCTATGCTTGTAGCAATTATTGAGCCTGAAAGCAATTATGATTCTTTAATATAAGAATGGATTTTTTGAGCATACTCACTTTCACTAATACTCATTTGAGGATAGGGAGTTTGTGGAGGGAGAGGCGGAGTAAATCGGTCACTTGATGGATGGTCCCAAGATAGGTAGGAAACCTTGAGGAGTCCACTTGGAAACTGTTTCATGCGCCCTTGGCACAATAATTCTACCATCCTTCGTTGGGGTTAGGAAGGAGGGAAGAACGAAAATCTACTCAATACATAGTAATAGGATTATATAAATGTGATGTTTTCATTTAAATACATTAGGATAGTAATGCATCTGCCTTATTCTTAATATGTACAACTTGAATTGTCTAATCTAACTATGATCAAGGATCTGTGTAGTATTTGTTTGTTATGCATGATGTGTGCAAGTCCTAAAGGCAAGTTTCACTTACAAGTTAATTGATTGGTAAATACAAAATCCCTTATCCTAACTTGGGCATTTTATGTTTCTTGGTCGAGCTAGCCTAATTTTAATAAGGGGACATTACACAATCAGTTCAAAAATTTAAGCAGACAGAATTGTATATACAAAAAATATACTACTCTGCACAGTCCACGACAAAATGGAGTTGAGGAACAAAGGAATGGGACGGTTATGAAGATCACAAGGTGCAAGGTGCATGATGCCCAGTGGCAACGTAATATACCAATACTAAGGAAATGCTCTAAATACAGCAGTTTACATCCTTAACTACTGTCCATGTAAGGCATTACAAAATATCACTCTGATGCAGAGGGAAAGGAATTTGCAGCAAAAGTATAATAATCGGTGACTTGTTTGGCAAATTGTCTCTCGCTAGTAGCCCTATTTTGGACAAATCTGATCGGACAGCAATTTTTGTGGAGATTCTTGGGAATCTAAACATGCTTTCAGATACCCTTCATGGAGATACAACTCCTCCTACACTGGCATTCTCCAAAATGAAACAAAAAAGCCTTCAAAACGGACTGTTATCAGTCCTAATTAGCCCTCCAAGTTGCCAAAACTGAGCTTTTTTGAAATAATGCCCCCACATGCCAAATTGGCACAAACTATTTGCAATGATTTGCTAGTTGCAAACAAGATGACTTTCATCCCACTAAGGAAAACAAACAAGTTGTCAAAATACTAATTATCGAGGCTCAAGTTTGACGATATACAAGTGAGGATAACAGGAGAGGCTTTATAGAGTGTGTCTAGTTTGTGAGCTAACTAATTTATCAATCTCTTTCATAAATAGTGTCAGCTCAATGTTTCAAACCACTAACTACAGAAGATCGGAACGATACCCATAGCCAACTAGCATATCTCCAAGGTACAAAGAAAGTAACTTTCAAGGCCAACCTTTTAGAGCCAAAGGGTACCTAAGGTAAGGTTGCAAAAAATCTTATGAGGTCTTCCAGTATACCCAAGTGTACATGAAAGCTCATAGCCATTTATAGCTATGCTCCACAAGGTTTCGGGAACGGCGATACCCGGTACGCCGGGATGAGTTTCTAGTGCGAGGGTACTTTTGGGTCATTTTTTAGGGGACGGCTGATAAAAAAAGGGAAATTTTTAAAAATATAGAGAAATTTCAAATGTTCATAGCATAACATTGATAAAGCATTCATTCTAGACATTGTATAAGCTTATTACATATCATTAGACTTGAATTGAGATTTCACATGAGAAGCGACAAACAAATTAACAGAATTCAAATGCTTTTCATTATCAATGTGCATACATATCATATAAGAGTTTAATAATTATAATCAAAATGCCCAAAGGCTCAAAGTCTCGACTTTGAAATGACATGATAAACATAAAACTAAGAAAATATATCGCTGTCCAGTGTCCCTAATCAGCAAAAGGTAGGTCGAAATCAGCATTGCTCTCGTCGTCGGAGCTTATATGACACTTCCATTAGGTCAAGTGTGATGGGGCATCCCTTGTGGGCCCGCCCATAGCTTTTATTCTATAAAAAAACTTTAACTTTTTTTAAAAAACATTTTTTTCTTTGCTGGGCCATAGGGTACTGCTAGTCGTACCTGGTACGACTGGGCAGTACCGAGTACTGCTAGCAATACCCAAGTTCCCTAAAATCTGGCTAAAAGTCCCCTGGAAGTTTCGAGTACTTGGAGGGCAAAAAGGGACGGCCAGGGTACGTTTCCTAGCCGTACCCGCATCCTTGTTTCGTACCCGGTACGGGAAACGGGCAAAAAGAATAGGGGACGCATCCCCGTGGAGCATAGATTTATAGAGGTTGTCTAGAGCATGGGTATTGGAGTCAAAATATTCTTTACTTCACTAGACCCTTTACAAGGAATCTAATTTAGCTAATAACAATAGCTCTTATGAGGATATTTGAAAAAATACTAGCAAAAGGTTTCTAATGTAAGAAAAAATACTTGCAAGTGAAAACAAATGACAAACCTCAAGGAGATTTAGTGCCACTATTGTTGTACCTACATTCTAATCACCAAGATCCTAAGAGGGCAAGGTGAATGCATACAATGGATGGTTGCAAAAAACCCTAAACTAGTAATGTTGTATGCAAAAGTAGCTCTAAAAAGAGCTGTAATACCACTTGTCGTGAACCTGCAAGGAAATTAAGACAATACACAAAGTATGAAGGAATAGAATGCTTTATATTATATTCAGAAGGCCACTTTAACAAGGCAACCTCCCAATAGAGATTACGCTCCAAATAGTATCCATACATCCACATATTTATTCAAGGTACCTTCCACTTAGGAAATTAGTACAATATAAATAGTCTAACTAAAGATAACGGCTAATATCCATACATGTGGGATAAATACTTTATCTCACTAACTAGTGGGATGGCTCACAAAGCATATGCATCCGCGTCTTATTTACTATCATCTATGGGCAAATTATGAAGCATATGCACTGAGCTAATATTAGCTAATATCAATTACATATAGCAGAATGGGTTCATAAATGTATTTACTTTTCGAGTAGAGATAATTTCATGGTAAAGCAAGTTATAGCATACAATTGTCTTATCTTCCACTAAAGTCAAATAGAAGGCATCTTATCAGTAAAGTGTGTGATAGGCGATGTCGTTGTAGAAGATCTTGATCAATCTTGGTCCCACAACATCAACTTTACTCTTTGGTGATAATAATGAAGTCCTTCAGATAATGAAGAACCTTGACTATCATCCCTACACCAAGTATAGAGGTCCATCACCATTACACCCACAAGATGGTTGATAATGAAGATCTTTGTTTTTAGTATTATCCTACAAAGGAGCAGATTACAGACATAATGACTAAAGTGCTTAGTGTAGATAAATTTGTTTAAATTTAGAGATGAGCTTGGAATCGTATTCGGCTTAGTCATTAAGGGGAGGTATTAGATATATTATGCAGTTAGCAATTTCAATTAGTACTCAAATTAGAAGGTTTGTTAAGATTTTGTTTTTGTTTGATAATGTAGGTTGTTACACAAATAGCCAACTTGGCCTCCCTCTATAAATTTATTTAATAGGCACGATTACAATACAATTGCACCACTTGTTTTGTGGCTTTGTTTCTGCTGTAGATCTATTGATTTATTATTATGCTATTGGCTAGACAGAAGTAATTTTACACCATCCTTGCTTTGGTCAAAGCATACTGCCATCATACCATGCATAATTAAACCCAGCTGACCTATTCAAATCATACACAGTATAATAATTCTAACATCTGATGAGAATATTTCATAATAGTTGCCATTCTCTCTACTTAACCTTTACTCTACCAGTACAGTATTTTATCCAATTCTTTAGATCTTAATCTGTCTTAGAAATTCATATATGAAATCAGTTTTACAATTGTCAAAAGGACTAAACCCAATGCTGTCTGATTAGATTCTTCAATAAAGAGTGGTCAAGAAGTGTAAATCTATAATTAATGATTTGAGATTTCTACAGGTTAACATTTGAAGACAAGTAGCCGGATACAACTGTGTTAAAAGTAATTCTTCCAATGTTTCAATTCTACGCTCTAGACTCCTCTTGAAGGTAGGATTGAAATGTTGGAAGAGAAAGTCCTAACACAGTTGCATCCAGGTAGATGTTTTTTAGTGTGTATGTATGGCTTACAGCACTCATGCTGTTCATCAGTCATTTTCTGAAGGTGCTGCTTCTTGTGTATCATTGTCAGTATTTGTCAGCCTGTCCTTGATGTCATTATTCATTGTAATTTCAAAAATATCTACCAGACAAGAAAATAGCATGGCTATTAATTTCTGGTATTTTAAATTTTATTTTTATCAAGGACAATCATGCTCAGAATTTCTCAATATTTTGTGTCAATTAGTTTTAATTGAGGGAATTTCTGCAGTTGCCAACCTGCGAACGAGAAAGGATCGATAAGCTGGATAGTGTTAATGGCCTGAGCTTGTATCTCTGCATCTCCAACACTTCAGGAAGAGAAGAAATTTCTTTCATGTCATGTTCATCATTATTCTTACCGTCTGTTTCGGCATTCAAGGGTTCTTTTTGTTTCTCTGAACTGGCATGAAAACCTTGACCCTTCTGAGAAGATTGCTGGTTTAGCCCTCCTACTTTTTTGAACGCATCTGAAATTGTTGATTGTTTTAAACTTGCACTAGAATGCACACCTTGAGAAGATTTGGAACTTGTATTTTGGCTTTTAGTTACATCTAATGCACCATCTACGCCTTCTGTCTTTGATTTTCTTCCTTTCTTTCTCATTGATGTGCTCTTTTGGTGAGATTCATGGTTATCCACAGACCCACTGCAACTGGTAAGAGAATGCAGCTGTGGCAGTGATAAAGGAGTTAATTTGAGACAAGTATTCAGCAAGCATTCCAAGAACCTGCATATTAAACAAAACATTTCAATATTTGTGTTGTCCTTGAAGCATTCATGGTAATGGAATTTAACCATAGCTTTAGAAACAAACCCCAATTCAAAATGTTTCCTATTGAGTGCTTTTATGACTGTTGAACTCGAGTAGTTAATTCAAAACAGAAAGGGTTTCATTCTATAAGATGGAGCTCTACAGAGAGCCAAGATAATTAAGAATTTCTCAAAATACCAGTTATGAGTTAAAGGATGTGAGTAGTAGGAAAGTTCCTCCTGCCTCAAATTAATATATATGATATTCAAAATTGTCAATATTTTAAGATTTGTTTATGCCCCAATCTTAAACCACATTTAGCTTAGTCTCATGGAATTTTCGTGAAAGTGAAGTTTTTACCCAGCTTGAGATTAATTTACAAGCGATTCATAATTGCAAGCCAAACAAGTCATGTGACTATAAAGCAAATTCAAGTGATTATAAAGAAATCTACTATGGTAATAGAAATCAATAAACAATAACAATAATCTAAGTTTCAATTATAGAACTAAGAGATCCAATGAACTCACAATAAGTTTCTAAGGCGCTTAAGCAATTTTGAAGCCGTTTCTTCCCGTGTAACTTGAGTTACATTCTCCACTTGGTCAACAATTTGTGTGGAGAAAGCATTTACCTATAGGCAAGTGGGTCTATTACATGACAGATATACAGCAGCATTTAAATACACAATCAATTCCAAATATTTACTATATTAGCTCACAAATGCATTCACAACAAAGATCTTACCAGCTCCCTTATCCAACATATTCCATAGTAAAGTGAAAGGCATACTACTTGCTTTTGCCTTTTAGCCAAGGACTTCCATGCATCTCCAAATAAAATCTGAAAGAATGAAGCATTAAATATATGAGAAGAACCAGAAGTATGGGCACAAGAATCTGGTTTGAAAACCATGATATGATGAGAAATGTGAGTGAACAATTCTTCTGAGTTCCAAAAAAATACATGGAAGATTATGCAGATGTACTTGTAGGTTTTTTCCTGGTTGGTGCAGCAAAACGAAATATAGAACAGAGTAACTGTATATTGCCATTATGCTACAATTTACAACATTTCATTTACATGAAGTAGCCAGAAGCCAAGAAATAAAAATATATTAAAACATGCTGATGTATAATTTTTAATTTCATTAACAATAACAAACGAAAACTGAAATAAACTGATCTTAAAAATTGATATTTCACTACTCAAAAAAAATTAAAAACCACCCTTAACTCACTTCAAAATACTAAATTAACACAAATCCATCTTAAAAGGGATTAGATATGCATGAGGTGTTCAAAAGACTAGAGAGGTTTATCCCAACATAGGTTGGCTGTAAGAACATGGGAATTGACACAATGAGTCTTTTGCATGCCTCTTGGTGCATATGAGTTCCATTTTAAGATAGATTTGTGCTAGTTATAGTACACAATTAGGTAGCAAAAATTATAAATCAAACATTTCATAAACTTTCTATGCGCAACATTTTGGGAAAAGTTTGGTTTTTAAGGTTGCTTCCTCAAGTTTTCTATTTTTTATTACTATTTCAAGTTACATATCTATAAAAGCATTGCTCATCAATATTCCCCATGCCTCTATCCATCTACACCAGAAACAATTAATTGATGTAGGGTGTAGAATGCATCTTTAGGTGCAAATACTTGATGACATTACCTGTATATAGCCTTGGAAGAAACAAAGGGAAACAGAAAAGTTATGTTTAGAATAAACAACAATTAAAAGAACATCAATGATTATCTGACCTGATGATTTGGAAGATATAAGGGGCAGCCAAGCAGTGCATCAATGCTCTCAAGAGAGCCCTGGTTTGTTAGCCGTTCTATCTGGTTTGAGGAACCACTATCACATAAATATTTTATAAATAAAATTGAAAAAAAACTAGTTAATGAGATATTGAAAAATGGTATGATTTCAATACAAAAAATTTAACGAGCAATTAGACCACAAAATATTCTAAAAACAAAATGGATCAGGAATACTCACTGCTGCTAATAGAAAAAAGTTAGCAGGCAGGAACTCCAACTGCTGTGAGGACCTACAGTCCATATTTGAAAAAGCACTCAGCCATAGCTAATCATGGTGGTCCAGTGGATATAAAAATTAGCTTCAACAATATATGTATAATACAAGCCCAAATTCAAACAGATACATATCTTTGACAAAATATTCTGTTTTGTGTTCACCTTTGCTGATATGATGTCAACAAAGGTAAGACATTCAGGCAAATTGGTGAAACTTCACCATCCAAATTCATCCATAATTCCCCTGTAAATAGGTAGTCATTTATCAAGTGCAAATCAATACGTGACTAAACACACAACATAACATGAAAGAAAAGTATTTCAAATCCAGGCAACTGACCAAAGCAATTAACTCAGCAGAATGTGATCTCCTTTGATTCCAGAACCACTAAAAAAATATATGATTTCTGCAAACTATGAAGTAATTTTCCAGGTTGTTCAGCATACCTTGTAGACCACCACAATCACCGGGCTCTACCTGAAGTTTTCCACACTCAAGATCTAAGAGAAAAAGCATCTCAAAGTCACCAGTGTGTTTTGACATCCTGCCACAAAAGGGAATAAGTTTCATGGCAAATTCAAATAGAGACCAACACAAACATCAAAGTAAACTGAATAGAACATAACTTACCATTCTACAACAAAAGGATGCAATTCCGTATCATCTACTAGTCCTGCTAATTCATCATAGAAAAACCCACGAGCCATCGGCAGTGACTTACATGTTTCCAGAACCATTTCTAGCAGTGATAAGGCCTCATCAGAGTTTGTTTTCTGAAAATCAGAATCCTATTACAGATTAATGTAACATTCATCAAAAACTACACAAAGCCTATCCTTTAGGATACCTTAAAATGAGCCGTATTTAACACAGGAAAAAAGGATGCCTTATACTACACAAAACGCACAAACATGGAAGCAAAGCAGAAACGATAAATTGACAGTGAAAAGGCATGGACCAAAAATGAGCAACAAACTTGTTAATATATAGATCAGAGAATATATTTAAGAGAATTCTAAGGGTACACAGGAGATATTTGTAACAAAGGATTAGAACCCAAAAGCACATGTTGAAAACCCACATTATATGGAAATTGTCCATAAACAAACACGAGCATCAAAATGCAATGCAAAAAATTAATAATATCAAACTGAGAGAAGAAATGTGGAATCCCTTAGGCTTAAAGGGACTTAGATACAACTCTATCTATAACAAACACACTGTGCTTAAGCATTATAACCAGATCGTTAACATATGTGCTCATATAAGAGCAAACATATGCTACTCACAAATTAGGAATATAGAATAATCTGAATGACAGAATAAAAGATGGAAGGTCATTTGTATGTTGGCATCAATTTGATATGCAATAAATTCTGCAAATTTTAAATAAACTTGAAATTCAAATCAAATATAATAGTTTGAACATAGATATGTAAGGGTGTTTGATACTTAAATCATTGAAATTAGTGTTACCCTTAGCTGCTGAAGCATTTCTAGCATAGTCTCTCCATACATGACCTTCCTTAATTTAGTGCACACTTACATCATTCTACATTTCTCCATCATCAGCTGAGGACATTGTGCCTTCCTTTCTTGTACTCTGATATTTGCCATCACATCTTCTACTTGGAACAGGTTGATATTAAAGCCTCTTTGTCAGAGCAATTATTATCAATATAGTCAATTAGTGTACACCATCCATATAGCAATCTTGGAATACTTTTTTAATTGAGTCACTCACAAACAAAATGACCTTTTGCATTACACTTACAACAATGGACCATTTGGATCATATGAGATTTTGTTTTTGCCAACCTATTGATTCTGGCATCCACTACTGTTATTATTCCCTAGCTGTGATTCTTATGATTTCCAATGGTGATCCCCTTTGAAGTATCGCCCTGTGAGAGAAACATGCCTTTTTGCTTCTAAGTGCATTCCTTCGATGAATGGCATAAGGGTATTCCTATAATCTTCACCACCACTGTATAAGTCACTTTGCAGACCTCTGCCTGTCACACAAGCCTGTGTGCACCATTCTCTCATCTTCATGTAATCCTGCACAAAATTCCTCATGCCACACAATGATTGAATATGATTTCGAAGGCACATGTCCCAAAATAAATATCAGCAGTGCTGAGTGCTCACCCTTTTTTCTAGCCAGTAATGTATTTGTCTGTTGGTCATTCTACAAGGGCAAAGTTTTGGGATTCGGAGAAGGCTTCAATCTAGGGAACCCAAGGGGGTATATTTGAGCATGGCAGCTAGATAGATCATAACAAAGATAATCTCTGCTTGGGTTGGGTGTTTCTCATTCAGTTGGGTAGCTAAGACTGTTAAGTTCCACGTTTAAGCGTGGCCCACCGTTATATAATTCAACAAAGTTCATATGTTTCTGAATCTCCATATTTCTTCCTCTACAACTTTTGTTGTGTAGTCTGTGTGTATATCAGCTGGTTATACATTTGACCTACATGAGCTACTGCACCGCAACATGCCTTTATTCTACTGAAAACGAACTGAAATATGGCAAAAGTGGAAGGGAATATTCCATGGACAGGTTATCTAACATTTTGCTCTGATTAGACTTGCATGTTCAAGCTCACATGATTGGATAATTGAGGTATCTTACCGTATGGCATCCTATTTCTCTTGTCAATGAAAACTCAACATATTAACAGTGAATCCTATTTCTCTTTTCAATGAAAAGTTGAAAACTCGGCATCTTAACAGTGAACTCAATCATTGAGAAATCACATATAAACCCCATCCAAATGCTTTAGTTTTGCTATATGTATCTCTACTTTCTCCACATCACTTAGGTCCTCCTCTTACATTTTGAATGTAAGTCAATTGAAACTTTATGAATTTCACCTTGTCAGAATATGACCTTTTTAAGCAGTTCGTCAATATAATTTGGCTAAGGTCAATGACTCAATGCAATACAATACATATACATTCCATAGATGTCTCTAAAACTTAGGTATATTAAACCAAACAGCTACTAATTTTTGGATGTTTGTTACAACTAGGGCTCCACAAGGATGTGCCCTTATCCCTAGGCCTGACATCTCAAACATATTGAGGACAACAGGATGATGAAGAAACATCCCCCCACTATCATTGGCACCCAGACCCCACAGAATGTCAAGGCTCCCTCAACCATTTTTCCTGCCCAAGCCCCAACAAAAGGTCATCCTCAAGATATTCTTGTAGATTGGGGATGCCTTCTTTTGTAGTTGTATCCAAGTACACCTTACCTTCGTTAGGACTGAAATGATAATTGATATTTGATATTCGTTATTTCCAAAGGAGAGTAAAACTCCTTAAATAATACAATACAGGACGATGTTTCAAAAAGGAAACAATCATTAACTAAAGCAATTAACAGAAAGTTACTAAAAGCTAACTGAACTAAACTAAGTTAACAGAAAGTAAACTACTAACTAACTAAAAGCTAAGATGACCATTAAATATTACAATAATACTTTAACAAGGACAGCCCAAGGAATGTCAAGGCATCTCTTGATTGTCCCTAAGACGTCACAGTATCTTTAGCTACCCAATAACAAAAATAATCAATTAATTGAAAAAAATTAAAAGGCATCTATTTCGCCATACAAAAGCAAGAGCATAGACAAGAGGGAATTGTTGGTTAGATGTAAGGAATAAATTATAAAACATAAGGAAAGTAATGAAATTTAGGGACCTATGGCACAGAATGCAAATTTGTGATCTCATCTTATGGGTAGTCAAAGATTTATCTAGATGCTAACTAAGAGCATTGTTCTAGACAAAGATTAAGTGAACATTAAACTACTAAAGCATGGGAGGCTACCCGCAAGTGTCAAGAAGAGAGTCCTATCTTACCCTTTTCAATGGAAATACATTGACTCGTCCAAACTTTATTTTTTATTGAATGATGTCTTCAATGCATGTATGAGACTAGACAAACTTACACCCAACTAGTTAAATTCATTGACATCATAATTAAATTTGATTCAAACTGACATTGTATGGGCTTGTGTTAATAATTTTTAGTAGATATATTTAAATATTCACAATTTAAAATTTCATCATCTTTTAGTTTGTCTAAGTTATTTTTGGTATTTTTAATTTATTTGTATTTTAAAAATCCAAATATTAATTTTTATATATTATTTTAATAGCCGTCTCCCCATAATTAATTATATATTATATTTTCAAAAATGCTCGAGTTTCATTATAATTATGTTTGAAAGGCAATGTAAGAGTAGCAATTCAAAGAAAATGTCAAAGGACTTTGAATTGCACTTTCATTGCTCTCATCCCAAAGAATGCATCTCCATCCTCTTATTCAAACTTTCATCTAATCTCCCTATATGAGGGGGATTTACAAGATTATCCCAAAAGCTTTGGCCAACAAGTTGAGAGATATTCTCTCTATAATCATTTTGGCCAAGCAAGAAAGTTTTGTACCCAACAAGATAATTACTGAAGATATCTTGATTGCCCATAAAGTGATCAACACAATGGTTACTTCTAACTCCAAAAGCATAATTCTAAAGGATATGTTTTAAGGCCTATACTAGAGTAAATTGGAGCTTTTTGTGAAATGCCTTAGAGCAATTTGATTGTAGCCTATAATGGAGAGAATGGATTCTCAATTGCATTTCAAGTCCAAAGTTGGTTGTGCTTATCAATGGAAGTCCATCTGGTTTCATTGAGACAACAAGGGGCCTGAGGCAAGGTAATCCTCTATCACCTTTCATTTTCATCATCATGTTTGAAGCCTTGGGAAGATCCATCCATTTGGCTCACGAGAGAGGTTTATGGAAACGCATTCAAGTGACTAGTGGTTTGAACTTTGGACACCATCATCCACCAACAATATGCAAATGACACTATCTTGTTTGGTAATTCCAACTTTTGAGAGGCTCCAATCATCAAAAGAATTTTATCCACCTATTCTAAAGCATCAAATCAACTTATTAATGATGTAAAATCAAAGATCTTGTTCTTCAACTCTCTAGCTTTTCTCCAAGGCAAGAATACCAATTTGCTTGATTTTGGAATTGGTTCTCTACCACACAAATATATGTTGGCTCTATTGTTCTCTAGAGTTGGATGTTACTCATTGTGAAACACATTTTTGGACTCCTTTCAATTATGGTTGGCAAATGGTTGGCCTTTGTTTAGAAGATTAATTTTGATTAAATATGTCTTGGTTTCTCTTCTAATTTATCTTATGTCAACTCTTTGTTTTCAAGTTGGTGTTATAAAATCGATGTACAAAATCAAGAGAACTTTCCTCTAGCATAGAATTGAGGACAAGAAGAGATTTTATTTGTTTGCCTAGAAGGCAATTTACTCTCCCAAAGGATTAGTTGGTAGAGGAATCAAAAACTTGGAAATGCAAAACTTGTAATTGGGAGCTATGGTTTGAGGGGGATGTTTTCAAATCCTATGTGCAAATAGTGTACTCTAATACAAAAGAAATATTTGGAATCAAAGGACCGAAGGCAAATCCTTACTACTACTAATCCTCCTAGGATTCTAATATGTAGAATTGTTTGCTCCAATGTATACCTTCAATCACCAACCATCTAAAATGAAACCAAAAACAATTGTAAAGCTTTGTGTTGAGATGATTTGTGGAATGGCTTCAAACCTTTGAGTTCACAAGGTAATCTATTAGAAGCTAAGGAAATCTTAACAAAGGTATAGGGTGGTGTACTATCGATGGAAAGATTTTTCAGTCCCTCGTGATCAAAAAATAATGTTGAAAGAGGTACTAGAGGAAATTGTTATCAAGGAAAATGATGATGTAATTAGATGGGCCTATTCAAAATATGTGAGTATTTTGCTAAATCGGGTTACTAGGCATAAGGCCATCCTCCCAAAAGTAGGTGCCTTTACAAGGCTAGCTTTGAAGAAGAAGATTCTCACTTATGACTACTTGAGAAAGTTTGGCTTTGTAGGCCCTTCCAAATGTATCATGTGCTTCAATGATGAGGTATCTAGAGATCAAGTACTCACTACCCCTTTCCTATCAAGGGTTGGACATGGCTCTATGCTTGTCTAAACTAGTTTGTTTCTCTTCCTAGTACTCTCTTGCAATTTTTTAAAAGTTGGCTTATCATAAACAATAGAGCCATCTTCTCATGCCTTTGGTTAATTTCTACTTCCCTTCTTATTTGGCACATTTGGAAAGGGAGGAAGAAAAGGATATTTCCACAATTTTTTATTTGTAGATCAAGTTCTTTCTAGGCTAGAGGTGGCCATTTTGAATGTAGTCATGGCCTAAGTATTGGAGCTTTCTCAAAAGCATAAATATTTTTCTTCTTGGGATGTTCAAATGTTGAATAATTAGAGGCATCTCTATCTTCACCCTATTCAAGGGGTGCTCGAGGCTAACACTAACTCTATTAGGTGCATCACTGGCAAACTCCTCCCCCACTTGGCTCCATTAAATTAAAATTTGATAGAGCCTCGAAGGGAACCTAGGGGTGTGTGGTGTGGAAAGTGCCATCCAAGATTTATTTGGGCCTCTCCTTCAATGAACATCTTGCAAACTAAAAACCAACTCAAACAATGAAGCCAAGACAACAACCTTAGTTGTAGGTTTATGAAAATTTGCGCAATTTAGGAATATTCCTTCAATCATTGAAGGGACTTTTTGATGATTTTTTATGCTATTCACAAAAGTGGATCTTCAAATTGGGAGATTGACAACATTTCCAAAAATCACGGTCATTGTTTGGTTCATCCGCCTCATTTTCCTTTCATCATTGCTATCAAGAGGCTAGTCAACTTTCTTGCAAATTATGACATTGATGCAGATAACGAGGTAATATTCGTCATGTATCTTAAAGGAAAGGACTCATCTCCACATGGGACGCCACGCAAATCAATACTTGATATGGTAAATTTCCCCTACCCTTTCAAAGCATATAGTGTGTTGGCAAGTATGATGATTGCTTGGATGAAGGCATCTACTTATAGAGCCTAGAGAAGTTCACTTTTCATAACAATAAAAGGAAATAAGATAGGCTTTGGTATTTTTGCATTTCACCAATCTTATAAAGGAACCATAATTTTTCCTCACTGCAAGGAAGTGTCAAATGTCTTTCTGTGGGCCCATCACAAACCTTTGGTCAGAAAGTTTTTTGAACAGTCATCTAAAGCAACAACAGCAACAATAAAAGATATCCTTGGCAAGGATATTTGGGGGGTTCTTCAAAGTGTAGGGTAAATACTATAATCTCCTCCATTTTTTATCCTAATTTGTTAGACTTGCTCAATCACAAGGATTTATTTGGTTAGAGCTCTAGCTATTTTCTATATTGAGGATTTGCTTCTGAGGGAAAAAAATACCTTCAATGGACAAACTCTTTTAGTGGCACGCAAAGAATTTAGACGTTTTGTGCCTATGCAATTCTTCAACGAATTGGAGGCACATTTTCAAGTGTTATTGGGAGAAGTGGAGTGGATTCCAAGTAGCTTGACCCATTGAAGACTATGCTGTAGTTGTGATTTGGAGCATCTCTAGACCTCTTTTCGCCTACCCATGTTTCCTTTGGAGAAAACCTACCTTGAGTGTGCTTGCAAAACAATCAAAGTGTTGGTGAGAATGGTTAGCATGCTCCCTGCAAAAGGTGGCACTAGCAGCTCAGGAGGAGGAGCAGAGGACGTGGTGGAACTGGGCTGATAGCTTTGGTGGTTATAGGCTGGCCCTTTAGATTTTGTCCATTTTCTGTTATAATAGGTTGTTTCTATCAGTTAGACAGGTATCTATGGTTTCATCTTAAACATTCAATGGACCTTTGCTGAAATAGCAGCTCATTTTTGTAATATTTTAAAGTTTCATACAAAAAGTGAGAACCCTCAATTTACATATCAAGGGAAAAAATATAGATATTGCCTTTGTTCAAAAAAATTAAAAGTCCAACAACATTTACATAGACAATGTATTGCTAATGCAGATATCTAGACAATTCAAGCAACATTGGTAATCCCTGAAAGATATGCAAGATATTTTGATATGGGTGTATATTTCTCAATTTGGCAGCAAACACAAAAATGTGAGAAATATATCCGACAAAAGTGTCATGAGCATTATATGATGAATGAACATTAAAAATTGAAAGACTAATTAATATTTTCAAATAAGCAAGTGAAATAAATTCTACAAAGAAGATTGTTGTCTTCCATATTCTCTTTTAAATTTTTAATACAAGGTATTCTTAAATGAAAATCATAAATGTGCAACCCTTCAACAAGAAGAACAGTACTCTGCATTCTAAAACGTACCTGACAACTTCCACCAGATAATCGCAAATTAGAGGCGATCTTTTTTCCTCCCAATGAAGCAACCAATTTTACAACTCCAATGATGCCCATTCGCTTGTACCTTGGATCTGGATTTGCAATCTATTATGCATAAAAAACACATCTATGAATATAAAACATAGTTAAAACAAGGTATGACCAAAATTCCAACCAAAAAATCTAACTTAAACCTCTCACATTTTGTAACTTGTATGATACCATTAATACAATACAAGTTAATTATTATTAAGATAAATATAAGACTGCAAGTGATTTGATTCGAAAAAATGTTTTTAACTCCAATCCATGTGAATGAATATAGAAGCTACATAATTGAGAAATTCATTGACCATTCTACAGCAGCAAAGCAACCAAGTTCAAAGAGAAGTCCACATTATTTCATGCAATGAAATTATCACCAATGCAAATGTACAAAAAGATAAAAGATTTACCTGCTTACGGACAATCATCAGTAATTCATTTGCAATGGAAGAGCCACAAGAATTAGTTCCAGACCAAGACTCCAATGCAAGTCGGCTGAAAACAATATAAACCTGCAGTAAACATCAAAAGTTTGACCTGACCTCATTTCATCTTGCATGGTTTCCATAACAAAAAGCATCAAAACATATGCGTGAGAATAAAAGGCTGTTGTAAACCTTCTCTAAGTGGTCATCTTGAAATCCTTCTAGATAATCCAAAATGCCTGCATGTGGTCCACATGAAATACGCTAGCTATTACTAACTGAAAATGCAACCAACACCAAACAAAACAAAATCTTTATGCTTCTGCAGGAGCTCAACAGAGTAATATAAAGTGTGCACACATTCAGAATTCATATTTTTCAAATCTTCAGAAGCAAATTACTAGGCTTAAGATAGGAAACCATTGATATAAGAAGAAACAGGAAGTAGCTCTTGAGGATGTTTTATTGCCAGTAAAACCAGAGTATCTAGAGCTGAGTTCACTTCGCAAGCAACACCAGAACCAGTATGTGTAACCAGTGAGCCTAGAACCTGAATCAATGATATAAAAAGATTGTAACATAGAGTAGAGTAAAAAAAAATATTGTTTTCAGAATTAGTACACATAACATAGATGACAGTTTTCCAAGTTCTGAGAAGAGTGTATAATAAACCAAAACACATAGTGATTCATATAAACGTTGAAACATTGTAGTAGGCTTACTTCTTGTCGATGATAAGTGCCAACAAATTCCTCAAAGAGAAGAGAATACGCATGCACACCAAACTTTCGGATGGGTAGTTCCTTACAAGTTAAAAATGATTCGCTGATTGAAAGCAGATCTTGGAAATAAACCTGGTCAAGAAAGCAAGCAGATATTGAAGGCTAAGAAATGTCCAAGCATCCTAGTGTATAAAAAAATGTATGGAAAAGTAGCACCAATTATTTAATCCAAGTGAACTTACTGTAGTCCTAATTAACAAACCTGCAATGACTCTCCTCTGCCTCCAATGCATTGGTGAAGCAAATTTTCATTTAAGTAACCAGCAAGGGCTTTCTTCTGTATTATTTTCTCTGCACTTTTCCGCAGTGGACCACCATTGGCATAAATGATCAACAGCAACCATACATCAATTACTCTGTGATCACATTCTCTTTCAAGACTTTTTATTTCTTTCAAAATTGTTTCACAAAGAATCTGCATGGCATGGCACGATATAGATCCACATGCCAAATTATAAAAGTAAGCAAACCAGAAATGCAGGTGCAATCTACTTTCAAAAACCAGCTTGCATTAACTTATGTGCAAAATTATTTTGCAAGATTTACAACTTACAGATTTAAAACGAAGGGCAAATCTAATAGTATCCAGAATGAGAGCCTCCGCACTGCCAGAATCCAATTTACCTTTCAGCTTCTTGTTTCTGGTTGCTTGAGTGTCAGAAATTGCAACAAAATTCAAGTTCTCACGGATTTGTTCAACTATCCTCTTTGAATTCGCTGTTGTTGCTGATTGCAACAAAAATCTCAACACAAGGGGCAAATATTCTGCATCTACAGTCCTGAGACTTGACAGGGCTATTGTGACCACCTTTACAATTCATAACTGCCGTGAGAAAAATAACATTGCAAAATAGCATTTACGTTACTGAAACCAGAGAAAAAAAGTCATATGGTTTTCTAATGTTGAAATACCCAAAAATTCTGTCCCTTTTTGAGTTTTTCTTTCTAAAAGGAACAGATTTTTGTGGAAACAGAAACCAATTTCCTTCTAAATCAACATGTCCCAAACAGAGTTCTGAAAATGCTTCAAATAAATGACTACTTATTTAAAAGCAAAACCAAAATATTTGATCAATAAATAGTGTGAGCAAAGAACTTACTATTCAAAATAAAGATAAATAATCATAGTAGTAAATATCTGTTAGGAAAATGAAGGTGTCTCAACCTTTGATTTAGACACCTTCATTTTCCTTAGCACTGATTATTTAATTATTTAATGTTGATAATTATCCCATGTTGTCTTGTGAGTTACAACTTGCAGTTTCTATTTCCGAGGAGGAGTCAAGTTGGAAGTTACCGTTTACAAATGGAGTTGTGCATGGAATGTGAGTTTTGGAGGTGCGGATATTTTTAGGCAAGTGCAGGTTTCGCATGTGCAAGTTTAGTGACAATTGGCAATTGCAATATTGCATGTGGTGACAATTGGAAACTTACAATTATGCATGTGTAGTGGTTTTGGCGCTTTCCATGTTGCATCTTCAGCCTTTGGCATTGAATTTTAGAAATGTCTAATTAATGCCTTGTAAGATCCTATATATTGAGCACTTGTATTTTGGAGTTGTATGTTGTTGTGTTGTTGAGATACCGTTAGTTGTCAAATTGACTCCAGAATTGTAACACAAATGAACTCCTATAGAGGCTTGCACTGCAAGTGTATTGTAGCCGTTTGTTTACAAATAATACATTGTTCAAGCTTTTGGAGTGTGAGGTTTTTCTCCCGAAAGGGTTTTCCCCATGTATATTTGGGATTATGTGTTTTTTATTGTATCTCTGATGCTATTTATATTACTTGTTTTGTGCATCTTTTTTTGTAATTGAATAGGGGTTTGAAACTGTATAAATTTGCACATTCTCTCCTCTGATAGATTGGTGTTGGAAGCTTTTTTGCGTACTGTTGGCGTAAGAACTAACACCTCTGGAGTGTGAGTTTGTACATACAGCTATGCACACTACGTAATGAGTGCTCTTCAAATTAGGAGGAGAAGCTCCCTCGTTGTGCTAGAATGCATGGAATGGAAAAGTAAACTAGTATCCTATCTTTTTGTTCTCAACTGGTAGAGGCACAAGGTTAAGAAAACCTAGAACGTTGCAGCTAAGTATTTTCTGGTTTCGCAGATCAGCTAACTACAACTAAGCCAACTTCTTTAAATCTATCTAGTTTCCTCAAGAAACAGAGCATGAGGAAATGGAGCGAGAATGTATTAGACGATAAATTTCAGGTGCGGGCTCACAACATGAAGGCAAGGGAGGGGCAACTATTTGCTTATCCGGGAAGAAGCTTATTTAAAACAAACGAATAAACGATAAACCTGGTACAGCTTCACAACATGAAGGCAAGGTAGGCGCAACTATCTGCTTGGCTGAATGAGTCTACTATCACACACATCAAACAATAAGCTTTAAGTACAGTTTCACAACATGAAGGCAAGGTGGGCACAACTATTTGCTCTTCTAAATAGGCTCATGATAAACAAAACACAAGGTAAGCAACTGGGACAGTATATTGTATAGATGAAACACGCATGCAATAACGATCAAACCAGCAACCCCATTTAACTAAGATTGAATAAACACCATGACAATAACATGAAAGCAAGGTAGACGCAGCAATTTATTATAACAGCAATCACTCTTGAACAGATACAGTAATAGCAGTACTACAGGCAAGGTAGGCGCAACATGTATGCTATCAAGCAAAAGTTAAATTACAAATGAGCTAAACGCTCTTATTTATAGACTTCGAGGTGTAGGCAACCCTAAAATCTCCTTGAGTCAACTACAGTCCTGCAAGACATGCAAGATTTTATTCTTAAACCCTAATTGAATGAAACTATACAGTTAACTGGGAAACTATCATCAATTAACTGAAACATCTAATCTAAATGGACAAGGTGCAAACATGCACGTCCTTATTGAAAGCAAGTTAACTGGAATGCTATCATCAGTTAACTGAAAGATCTAATCTAAGCTCCAAGTGTTTGTAGATGTTTCCAAGAAAGACATGGCATGCGATGTGTAACAACCAGTTAACTCGGAAAGAAGCCTCGAGTTTAACTCTTGTGTCTAATGTCTATCTTGGAAAAGGTGGGACGCCTTGAACTGAAGTTTACTGGCCCTGATCTCTAGCAATTAACCCCTCCACGAGGTTGTTGACTGCATCACTATCTAACAGTTGTCACATGTCTCAACTGTCAATTCACTATTTGTCAGCAACTCAAGCAAACCTGGAAATCTTTGCATACTCAAACTGGCACTTCACTGACTGATAACCCTAGCGGCTTTGTAATTGTAGTGATGGCCATTCTTTCTTCTACAGCTTGATGCTTCTCACGTTTTTCACACTTTGACACTTATCCAATTCAGCATTGAATGCTTGCTCGCTCTTATTCATGGAAATGCCCAGCCCATCTGGATGTTGAGGAATATCCAGACTTCGCTCGATATCAAGGGGTTTGAGATTGCATATGACACGTCCATCTATTGACTGTATCTCTCGTGTAGCGGAATTGTAATGCTTGATGCAAGATATTACAAACTCCACGCAATGCACTGAAATAGTTATGGAAGCGGTCTCGAGTAAACCGGATTGCTGAATATTCTTGATAACCGAATCCTTGATCTTAAGTGGATCCAAAACTACTTCTGGCAATCCCTTATGTAGATTTGTATCAACTGTCCCGATGAAGTTATGAGCTAAGACCGACTTGGTCTTGAATTCGAGCTGAGTGAATTGCATTATGAAAAACTCGCCTGTTGACTGTGAACACGGTTGTATTCTGACAACTTTTCTGGAAAGCCAAAAATAGCCTGCTGAGGCTAAAAATAGCTTGTCGGATGAGAATTTTTACAGAAAAATCTGAGATATGGGTTTTGTCCAGAAAGTGATCCTAAGACAACCCAAAACGTCACAAATGTAAAAAATTGCCCTTTACTCAGCCATGCAAAATAATTTCGGTTGAGAAAATTAAAGCTTCAAGAACAAATGTTCTAGAACAAATTTTCTTGAAAAATTCTGGCACATGGGTTTTGCTAAGAAAGCTCTTTTGAATCAACCCAGATACTTTGTTTTGCCAAAATCTGCCAACACTTCGAAAATGCGAGAGAATTTAAGACAAGAAGATGGAAGAAATCTAGAAGAGAAAAGACGTTTTTTATTATTTTAATTGTTTTTGTGCCTTCTTCCTTCAAAATCGCCACTCTGTATTTGAATTTGAAGCTGAATCTGGACTTGAACCTGCAAAAGAATTTACCTATCGCCTTCGAACTTGATTCTCTGATGAAAATTCACTAATCTCTTTGAGGAAATTCGAACTTTCAAAGCTGTGTGAATGAGAAAAGATGCCATGCTTGGTTAAATAGATAAATTTGTACCAACATGCATGCATGTTGAAACCCTAATTGTGAAGAAGGAATCCGATTGGCCCTATACCAGTTGAACTGCCATTGTCTATGAGTCTTTAGACTAAAAATAATATTTTAATTTCAAAACATGCAAAGAACTAAAAGTGGCGCCAATATTTATCTTTGAAGAAATTCGTCACTTTTTAATGCTTTGCATGCAAAAATATTTTTTTATCATTTTGCCAAAAATAGCATCTTGATGTGCTCAAAACACTTCACTAATTTTAAAAAGTCAAATTTTGATCTTTTAGGCGTCCATCTGCAAGAGTTATGAGATTTTTTAAAATCTCCTATTTTATAGCTGACTGCGAAATTACATCTGTCCATGTTCAACTCTGATTTCCGAATGATTGAATGTGAAATGTCTGCTAAAAGCAACAACTGCTAAAATCATCATCTGACACCTTAGAAAATTAGGCACCTCTGATTAAATTGATGCATTGATTCCAGACTTAACCATTTCTCTGTATTACCTTATGATGCTCTAAACTGCTATTGACGGTGAATGATGAACCCTGTTAACTGAATAGTAGATTCATTGCGTGACTGGAAGTATTCTGCATCCAATGACTGTATGTGAAGTATCTGCAAATTAAATCAAGAACCTCAAAAAGATGGGTGCCCCTATTTTGTGAAGATGCAAACACCATTTTTTCAAAAGTGTTATTTTCATCCAAGCACCATACTTTGACCCTTGATACCGGGAGCTGGAATGCTCCAATTCGCGTGCCGCTTGTCTCTCTGTACAATTTGGTCAACTTGCAAGAGATGTTCTTGGAAGAGACGAAGCTAAAAAACTACTTCTAAGGCCCTTAAAAGAGAATCGCCTTTTTCAAAGAAAATTCTAGCCTTATACTTGATCATTATTTGAATCGTCTTCAACCACCTCCACTTGACAACATTGTCACCTTGACCTCGCACGTACGAGCATTCGCCAAATCCCGAAGGCTATCGACTGGACTCGTTGGATAGCTGGAGTAATTGCACACAGATCTTGTGAAGACTGCAATTGCAAATAACCCCATCTGTCAGACCTAAAGGTTGGGCGCCCCTAGCCTACAGATGTGTAGCTTTATGTAGCTATGCTTCACCATCCTTCGTTTTACGTGCTCGGTAGAACCTCTGTCATGATCACTCAGAATATCGGATCATCTTGTGAAGTGTTGCATTGCAAAGCTGGACTGAACTAGGAAAGATCTCAAGAAAACCTCACTTGCAAACTCATCCATCTAACAAGTCATATTCAAGGGTGCCCCTGTAGCCATGCTTCAGCAACCTTTGTTGATATGAATCCTGTCTGCAGTTTCCACTTCTAACACTGATAACCAGAGTTCTGCCCTGGATACGCTTTCGCTTGATAGCTCGTTGAAAAACTAGACTAATTTTGCAAAGACTGAATCCATCAGCACACACATGCAACCAAATTTGGACCTTCAAAAAGAAGGGCGCCCCTGAGCTACAGGGGCGCAGATCTGCATTTCTAGACTGCCTCCATGTGAGATACATCCTTCGTAGTCCTTGCTTCTGTCTTCGTCTACCGAAATTCTGCAACTCAGATGATCTTGCTCCATAGTTAATCGGAAAGCTAACAGAAAACAGAACACAATGAATGTATTCTCCATCCAAAGCAATCAAATCTTGACCTTCAAATAGAAGGGCGCCCCTGGGCTACAAAGGCGCAGATTTGCTTTGAATCCACTGATTTTCATCATTTTATGCTTTACAAACACTATATCCGCTATTGAGGTTTGACCACGTTGAAGCGTTGTGACTGCCGAGGTGTGTGTATGACTATACTTCATCATTTTCACATGTACGGACACTGTAAAGTTGATTTGCACGTTGATTGCGCAAGTGTCTACTACGTTACATAGTGAAAAGTTCCCAGACTTAGAATATTTTAGCACTTTTTACCAATCTGAAAAAACCCTCTGTCAAAAAGCATATTTTTCAACATCTTTCACCATAGAGCGTTCTTCTTTGAGTTCCAGGCTTAGATATTGATACCTGGTATTGGCCAACTGCCATTGACGACCTCAGAGGTCCTAACTTTTCTCCTGAAAAAGTTCTAACTACCCACCAGCCTTAAACTGACTTTTAACTGAAACTGACTTCACCACTGTGATCGTGATGTGAAATAAGCCAATCAAAATTAATTTCAGCCAATTCTAACAAGTTCCTATTTTTTAGGGTTTCGAGCTAAAAATAGAGTTCAAAAACCCTAGTTTTCAAAATTTTCAAATTTTGAAAACTATCTTCCTGGCATCACACTGACTAAAAGCCCATACTTTATTTGCCCAAAAACTGAGTTTTGACCTCATTTTTACAAGGTTTAGACCATTTTAAGCAAAATGCCTTAATGAAGCAAAATAATTGGTTTGGGTACAACACGTACCTAGCTTCCTTGCAGTTGATATCAAAGCCTGAACACCTCTATTTCCTATTGTGGGTTAAAGGGTTTTTTGTACTGATCTTATTTTGAGTGGGAGATTGTTGCAAAAAAAAAAATGTTAACCTCGTTGCAAGAAGGAGATGGTGAGCACATCTAATAGAGTTGAGATGGAGAAATTTAATGGAGGCAACTTTGAGTTGTGGAACTCAAGATGGAAGACATGCTTGTAGACCGCATTTGTGGACAATTGTTTCTGGAACTATGCCAACGGGCATGAAACAAGAAGATTGGGATCTGATGGATCGGAAGGCTAAGGGTTTGATAAGACTCTATTTAGCTAATTCAGTACTCCTAAACGTTCATTAAGAGAAGACCATTGCACTTCTTTGGAAGAAACTTGATCAAATTTATCAAGCTAAATCCTTGGTAAATAAGTTGTTCCTACGAAATAAGATGCATTCTCTGCAGATGGAGGAAGGAGAATCTGTTGCAAATCACCTAAAAGCTTTCAACATACTAGTTGCCCAATTGAACTTTGTTGGTGTTAAAATGGAGGAGGATCGTTGCATGACTTTGTTGTGTTCACTGTCAGATTCTTGGGACCACCTTGTCATGGCCATTGGAAGTACCACTACCACCTTTAAGATGGATGAAGTGGTGGCGTCATTGCTATCTGAAGAGATGCGGAGAAAATTTTCCAAAATGGCTAAGGAGGCTTTGGCGGTTCAAGGAAGAACGAAAGAAAAAGGCAAACAGGGCATTGTGTCTATGGAAAGCAAAATCATGTTTAGTTTTATCATAGTTCTCACAAATCTTCTAGAGTTTTGGACTATGTGCATTCTGATGTTTTTGGTCCTATAAATGTTCCTTCATTATCAAAATCTGTATATTTTGTTTCTTTCATACATGATTATAGTAGGACATTTGTTTATTTTCTCAAAAGTAAAGTTGAAGTATTCAATCAATTTAAGGAGTTTAAGGCCTTGGTAGAAAACCAGACTGGTAGAAGATTAAGTGTTTGAGGACTGACAATGACGGTGAGCATTTGTCATGTCCCCAAAGCGACATAAAAAGAAAAATTGAAAAATGAAATAAACAACCATTTATAAAAAAAAAATATTATATTCATTTAAATATGCATGAGATATAAATATGAAATAATACACATATCATTATTCACAAGGAGATTAAATCGATACTAATTGATTGACTTGTGCAAAGCAAGAACTACCCTTAAGTGACGGGAGAAAGACTAGGCATTTATTTAAGATCATGATCGAAGGCATTAAAACAGAATAGAAAGAGTCGATAATATGTAAGACAATATTAATATATATTAATTGTCTTTAAAAGTGATAATCATAATAATTGAGAGAGGACGAGGGGATGCCTCCAATGAAAGGATATGACCAAATGAAAAAGAGGTCACCATTTGCACACTTAGATATAGAGACGGAATCCATTCATGGAGGGGGCATCGCTAAGAGCAGAGACAATAAAGAAGATGGAGGTAGTTAGCAGAAATATTAAGGAAGGAGATAGTCGGAAATAAGAATAGGTTGGGTAGGACAGAAATAAAGGAGATTAAAATAGGGAAGCATTCAATAGAAACTACAAGAGGAGACTAGATACGCCTAATCAGGTGATGTTCTCACTTAGCCATTAGCAAACTCAACTTACAAGATTAGGCCATTGAATCAGTATTGTAATTCGGTTTTTGAATTGTGTCTGCCTCTTTCATGTATGCATTCATGCTTCTTGTTGGTTGAAAATTTTGTATACTTGGGAAAGCGTACAAAATTGTGGTTTCAGCCACAGTACGTGAGATAAACTCTCCTATTTTCAAAGGGAAGGCTCCCCCTTCGCTTTCCATTTTACCAATTCAGAAATTAATTCTAACTACAAATCTATTCTAAACCTGGGTGAAACTCTTGTCTTGTTCTCTTTTTCCAAAAAAGACAATTATCCTTTTCTCTTATTTCAAAAAAGAATCACAATTGAAAGCATAAATGATTAATGAAGTAAAGAAAGAAGCAAAGTTTCCATGAAGGCACAAAGTCCTCCGTTGCTCCTCCGGGACGGGAAAACAAATCGAAAGCTCAAAGTCTTTGACAACTTACTCTCCTATCAACCTTTTTTGATGATTTTCTAGTAACCAAGTGCAGTATGTAGCAGCTCAAAGTCTAATTACATGATGCACTCTTTATGCACAAACATAGAAAATAAAAGCAGCACAAAGTTTGCAAGTTACCCCCTTTGCTTGAGCGTTCTACAATAGCTTCAAATGCGACAAACAACTCAAAGTCTGCAATATCACATCTGAAAACCAATCTAAAACTCCAAATGCAATAAGCAGCTCAAAGTCTGCAAAATTCAGCTTGAATCCCTCTTGTATAACACCACAAAACTCACAATCAATATGTAGAAAATGTCGTCACATAACAACTTGAATCAACACAAAGTTTGAAAACAATTTGCCTCTTTTATTGATTGCAATCTGACTTACATCTAAGCTCAAAGTCTTAGAGTGCACATACAAACTGGCAGAGTTATGTTGCATTGCCCAAAAGATAAAAATTACAAAGGATCTCCTCAAGTATTTATAGGAGAGAGGCCTTGAGAAAAAGGTGGGAGGATCCCAACTAACTGTAATTGACTTATTCAACATTACAAGTCCTATTGTAATTTGACTTGTAAGGTTTTACATGTAATTACATTTTCCAACTTTGCAAGTGATATGATTACTTGCGATTACAATTTTCCATTTTACATGTAATTTGTCAAAACTAAATTACAAATACGTAATTGAAACTATTCTAAGTGTCCGAAGACACGACTTGAACTACATCATCCTTGATTGGGTCTTCATGCTGCTGTTTGGAAAACATGTTTCCATCTCCGTCTTGAAAGCAGTCCATGCTCAATCATGTCACTTGTTCAACTCCTTGTGTGGCTTCGTCATGTTGTTGTTCTTTCTTTGTATCATTCTCCAGCCTAGGAATTTGCTTGAAAAATAAGGCACATGCCTTATATTATTGATTTGGTAGGTCATGTGTGCAAACAAGACTAACAAGAATGAGACAAAGGGGCTGCAAAAGTGAGGCCAAAGCTCAATTTCGGGTTTTGGAAGGCTGACTGCAGGGTAGGAAAAATAAGAAGTCTTTGCAAATTTCAATTTGCAACTTCAAACTTGCAATTTTAATGAAAAATCCCGAAATGCTATTGGATAATAGAAACCCGAAATTAAGTCAAAGCCCTATTTTGTAAAAATGGCAATGAGGATTTGATGGAGATGAAAATGGAGGTAAATGAGATGAGTAAAATGAATGAGGTGAATTTAGTGAAGGCAAATGAAAATGGGAAATGGAAAATGGAAGTGACATTCTTGCTGAAAAGAAGGTATTTGGGTGAAAACGCATATGATATTTCTTAGTCAAAAAGGTATTTTAAAAAATGAGACTTCCACAAACTTCTTTTATAGCCATTTTGGATAACATTATTTAGAAAAACCGCAATTTCCATTGTAGGGAAACACCATTTTTTTAATTTGTTGTTTTTAGTGAAACCGACTCCATTAAAGCAAGGGAATGATGGTCTTGTTGAACAATGATATAAAACAGCTGCAAAAAAAACGTGAATATGAAAGGGAAGAGACACGCCATGGAGAAGACATGAAAATACTCTTGAAAAAGACCATAATCATAAGAAAAACGTCTGCAGCAAAGAAAGACGTGATTGAACAAAGAAATTAAAAAAAAAAACAAAACAAGAAAGAAAAGAAAAGCAACGCACCTTGGAGAAGAGAAGCTGAAAGCAAAAATGAAGATGAAACCCTAGATGACTTGGGCTAGCTCAACAAATAAAAATGACTTGATTTATTGCAACTAAAAATCTGATTTCTTTGCTAGAAATTAATGGAAACACCATGAAAGAAATGAGACAATCAAAACCAAACTCAAACTGCCCTCTTCAAGCATGGCGTCGGGTTTTTTGGCAACTTAAGCAATTTTGCTTTTAGCAAAATAGGAACTTTTTGGTCACTTAAGCAATTTCGGGTTTTTTCATGACTTTAGCAATTTTGCTTTTAGCAAAATAGGAACTTTTTGGTCACTTAAGCAATTTCGGGTTTTTTGGCAACTTAAGCAATTTTGCTTTTAGACTTAAAATTCCCTATTCTGCTGAGTTGCTTTAAAAACCCGAATTTGACCAAAAAGACAAGAAAAATGACTCAGAATTTTACAAAAACAGAAAGGGGAGTTGATGAAAGGATACCCAAGGGAACCATCAATTAAAATCCAAAGTTTTACAACCTTAACACCTCGTAAAACGTGCCCTAACACACAAATATCCCTATTTGCAATGGTGATCAAAAATCCCGAAATTGGACAAAACAAGGGGAAAAACATGTCGAAATGTTCCCAAATTTCACACAAGGCAAAATAGGATGGATACCAATGGCTACACAATTCAATTGGAGAATTTTGGTGCCTCGAAATGTGTGCCATAGAGATTTATGAAGATTTTAGGCAAAATTTCATATGGGTTGCCCAATTTTGAGAATTCAAAATTGAGGACAACACTTCTTACTTTTGTCTGGCAATACTATATGTTCCATCTAACTTAACTAGAAATAGTATATGTGCGAAACTGAGTATTTACATTTGGCAAGTTTGAATAATCGACTTGTATAGAAAATCTGAGCAACCTATCTAAACTTGTTGTATGAATCGATTCTAACCCACCAGCAAACTAATATATAGTGCCTTGTCAAAAACACCCTCTAAACAGACTAATACATAAAAATGTGATCTAGTTATTCAATGAATCCAGCTATTTGTCCAATGTATTCTCCTACTTGTAAACTCATTTCAACTTATGTAGCTACTTGAGTGTCTTCATGATAGTAAATGGCATTACATTGTCTAGACATCCATGTAATAAACTGACCATAGGTATCAAAGGATAGCAATAATCTACATGTGATGTCATCTGATTACCACCAATAAGGCATTGTAATAAGGCTAATGATATGCATGTGTGAAAGCTTCTCTCTTATTTTTGAATGTATGTACAATTGGATTATAAGTAAGATGATCTTCATAGTATTGTCATTATCATTCTAGGAATGGATTTTGATGTTGAATTGAAGAAATAAGGATATATGCTAGTATATGTTGATTGCCTAAAGATTGTTTGAGTGTTTGGAATACTGCTTGGAGGAAGGGCCTGAGAAAGGTGGTACAACCTAGAGACCTCACTAAAGATCCACCCAATCCTAAGGCAAGGACGGGTCATGGATGAGTGGAAAGGTCCACTTAAAATCCGCCCAACCCAAAGGCAAGGATGGGCCATGGATGAGTGGAGGTCCCACTCAAGTCCGCCCGACCCAAGAAAGGAATGGGCCATGGAGGGGTGGTAGGCTTAGGGTCCCACTCAAGTCCGCCTAGACCAAGAAAGGGATGGGCCATGGAGGGGTGGTAGAACCAGACCGCTTATAAGCTCTGTTGGCTTCCTCCAGTAGGCAAAGTGTTTTCTTAGTACATAATAGTTACATTTGTGATCAATCAATGAATAGGATGCCATGATGTTAATGCTAACCAATGTGTATGTGCATGTGTGGAAATATACTTCACGTGGTGAATGCAAGTTCTAGTCTTGGATTATTTCATTAAAGAGGAAATTCATTTGAGAAGGTGAAACCCTATCCCTAATTGGCAAACAATAAGCGAAGTCTAGGGCAAATTAGGACAAGGGACATTACAGTTTTGTTCAACAAATTTTGATAAGTTTAGTAAAGAACATGGGATTGAAGGCATAAGACAACTCCATATAGTCCTCAACAAAATGGAGTTGTGGAGAGGATGAACAGGATGTTGATAAAGAGGGCTAGGAGTATGCTAAGTGAAGCTGGCCTTGAACAAAATTTATGGGCTGAAGATGTTGCCATTGTGTGCTATCTGGTTAGCAGATCTCTTACATCAACTCTTGTTGAGAAGATGCATATGGAGGTGTGGTTGGGAAAAAAGTCCTCATTGAGACATCTTCGTGTGTTTGGTTGTGAGGCATATGCTCATGTGCCAAGGGAGAAAAGGTCGAAGTTGGAAAGCAAGGATGTCAAGTGTATTTTCATCAAATATGGCATTGGTGTGAAAGGGTACAAGCTTTGGGATCCAATGGCTGAAAAGATTCTCTACAGTCGAAGTGTTATCATTAGAGAGATGAAACCTTCTTCCATTGTTTTGTAGCCTACAAAAGAATAGAAGAAAGATGTGGTTCAACTTCCTCTTGACCCTAAGAAAGTTGAACTTGAAGCCTAGAATGAACCTGATGATGAGGAGAGCTTGAGAAGCTCTCAAAGTTTTGAAGAAGAACCTAAACCTCAACAATTAAGGAGGTCTACGAGAGATAGGCGACAACTTGATAGGTTTGGTTATTCATTGTTGGATTCAAATTGTATTTTTACTTTGTTTGCTAACGTTGATGATCCAAGGATTGTGCAAGAGGCTATGGATATGAGTGATGCAAATTCATGGATGAAAGCCATGGTTGAGGAGATGGCTACATTGAAGAAAAATGATACATGGGATTTGGTACCCTTGCCTGAAGGAGGCAAACTCGTTGGTTGTAAATGGGTGTTCAAGAAGAAAGTTGCTTTTGATGGCAGTGTTGAGAAGCATAAAGCAAGATTGGTTGCAAAGGGTTACTCACAAGTGGAGGGAATAGATTAAGGTGAGATATTCTCTCTTGATTGCGAAGCTAACATCTATTCGGTTCCTATTATCACTAGCAGCAACATATGATTTAGAAGTGGAGCAAATGGATGTGAAAACAACCTTCCTTCATGTTGGTTTGGAGGAAGAAATATATATGTTACAACCTGAAAAGTGTGTGGTTAAAGGTAAAGAAAGTTTAGTATGCAAGTTGAAAAAGTCTATGTATGGTCTTAAGCAATCTCCTAGGATGTGCTACCAAAAATTTGACACCTTTGTGTTGAGTTTGGGATTTCTGAGATCTAAATCTGATCATTGTGTTTATTATAAATCTGTTAACGATCATTTTCTCATCATTGCATTGTATGTTGATGATATGTTGTTTTTGGGGAAAGATAAAAGTTTGATTTCAGATTTGAAGTCCCAATTGTCATCATAGTTTGAAATGAAGGATTTAGGTGCAGCTCGATATATCTTGGGGATGGAGATCACAGGTGATAAGAGTTAACATAAAGCTTCGGTTAAGCTAGAGTAAGTATGTGAATGCAGTGTTGGAGAGATTCAACATGACAGCTTGCAAACAGTTAGTCGTTCATGTGTTGCAGGGAACGAAGCTTTTTGTTGAAGATTGTCCAAAGTCTCCTTCTGAGAGGAGGACATGACCAAAGTACCCTATGCTAGTGTTGTAGGCAGTTTGATGTATGCTATGGTCTATACAAGGCCAAACATTGCCCAAGCAATGGGAGTCTTAATTCGTTTCATGGCTAATCCTGGATGGGTACATTGGGATGCAATTAAGACAATGTTCAAATACTTGTGGGGTTCTTTTGAGTATGCCCTATGTTTTCATGGTTATCCTACTAGACCTCGAAATTCAATTTGTATTCATGGGTTTGTGGATTCCAATTGGGCGAGAGATATTGACAGCAGAAGATCAACCAATGGATATGTATTCATGATGTGGTGGTGCCATTAATTGGATGAGTACGCAATAAGCTGTAGTCACTTTGTCCACGACAAAGTAAAGTACATGGCAACTACTCGTGTGTGTAAGGAAACCATTTGGCTTAAGCGTTTGTATTCAAATGTTGGGCTTGATGCAAGACATATCACTATCTGTTGTCACAGTCAAAGTGTCATTTGCTTGGCAAAGAACCTTACTTTTCATGCCAAAACAAAGCACATTGATGTTCAATTTCATTTCGTTTGTGATATGGTGGAAGATGGAAAGGTGAAGTTAGAAAAGGTTGATACTTTGGCAAATGTTGTAGATGCATTGACAAAGCCAATGAGCACAAAGAAGTCCAAATGGTGTTTGAAGTCTATGGGCCTCACGGCCTCTAGCAATTAAATATAGTTACTTCCATTGATTCTTCAAAGGTGTTCAACAAGTGGAAGAATGTTAGGAAAATGAAAGTGTCTCAACTTTTGATTTTTCTTAGCATTGATTATTTAATTATTTAATGTTGATAATTATCCAATGTTGTCTTGTGAGTTACAACTTGCAATTTCTATTTCCAAGGAGTCAAGTTGGAAGTTACCATTTACAAGTCGAGTTGTGCACGAAGGCATTTTCTATTTTCATGTTGAGTATGATGGAATGCGTGTTTTGGAGGTGCATTTATTTTTTGGCAAGTAAGGGTTTTGCATGTGCAGGTTTAGTGACAATTGGCAGTTGCAATATTGCATGTGGTGACAATTAAAAACTTACCGTTATGCATGTGTGGTGGTTTTGGTGCTTTCCATGTTGCATCTTCAGTCTTTGGCATTCAATTTTAGAAATGTCTAATTAATGCATTGTAAGCTCCTATATATTGAGCACTTGTATGTTGGAGTTGTATGTTGTTGTGTTGTTTAGATCAATGAAACAAAAATCTGGAAAAAAAAACCCAACTAATCCCGATTTTTAAAAAAGCTGCACGTTGGACAATTTTTTCCCCAATTTTTTGAAAAAATCTTTGACCTTTTGGTCAACAATTTTTTCCCATTTCAAACTGCAAAATTGCCAAAAAAATGCAAATAAAATCATGTTGATTTTCACGTGAAAAAAAAAAATGAGACCATAGCTTGTCGTTTACTATTATGCTTTGATAGATTTTTTCCAAGCATCCATAGCTTGTTTGAAAGCACTTGTTTTAGGATTTTGGCCATAGCAGCAAGGCAATGAACTGTTTGATAAAATGCTTTGGTAGACATGTATGAAAAATGTGGTAAGCATTGACAAGGCAAGAAACTGGTTGAAAAATTGCCTCAAAGAAATGTGGTTGCTATTGATTATCATGGCATTCCATCACCATGAGACCACATTTCTTTGAGGCAATTTTTGATCCAGACAACGAGTGGATTGTTGGTGATGAATTTCTTGAGGCTGAGGATTTTGAGATCCTAGCAGAGTCCAACTTTGATACTCATTTGACTAAACAACTTATGAGAGGCAAAGCCCCAAGAGCTTCATCATCTGGACCTGCATCCCTCTAGCATAGCAAGAGTCATTGGCTACTTTTGATTTTTTGAAAATTTGTACTCATTATAGGTTGACTCTCTACAAACTATATTGTAATTGAAATTTTGTCATCTATCAGTTATGCATTGTGAACTAATGCTTTGAAAGATGTGGAATGCAATGTAATCAACGATATGAATATAAACAACAAAATCTATTTTCTATGATTCATAGATAAACTCTCTATTTTATTTGCTCTCTATAACTCTATTGCTATGGAAATGCCTTTCAATTTAAAAAACATTTTTTGTCTCTTTCTAAAATTGTTTTTTTTAAATCCGATTTTTTCAAAAAATCTTGAACTTTTTGGTTTGCCGATTTTTTCCCCAAAATATTTTTGTTGCTATGGTTTAGATAGCGTTATGTTGTAGGATTGACTCCAAAATTGTAACACAGACAAACTCATATAGAGGCTTGACCATTTGTTTACAGATAATACATTGTTCAAGCTTTTGGAGTTTGGGTTTTTTTCCCGAAAGGGTTTTCCCCGCGTATATTTGGTGTTATGTGTTTTTTTATCTAAGTTACCGAATCGGAATCGAGTATGTGGGTACGATACATTGGTACAACAAAAAATATTTTGGGGTTAGGTACGGGTACAGGTATGTCCATACAAAAAAATATAAAAAATAATATATATATATATATATATTCATAAAATATAATATATAATAATTATATAAAATACTAATAATATAATAATTCAAAGGGTATATTATTCTCCCATTATATTATTATATATCAAAGTATATAAAATTAGTATTATAATAATAATATATTAAGTATATAATATATTAATATATTAATTGGAGCACGAGTCAAAATATCAAAAGATGTATTATTCGCATTATATTATTATATTTCAAAGTATCCCCTGCCGTCCCCAAAATTCAAGAAATTTTTTGCCTCGTAAAATTAATATTACTCTCTAATATCCAACTTAGAGTATGGCCTTTAGTGGGGGTGTCCATACATTTCTGTTGTTTCCATTGAGTTAATTCAATTTTATAAAAGGATAATATGATTTTTTTCAAATGATTAGAGATCAATTCAATAAAGTATAAAATTGCTCTCTCCACATTTGTGCAGTGCGAAATAAAACAAACAATAATAATCCACCCGTAGCAGGTTTTTTCCCTTTGTTTTCACCTTTTCCGACTTTCAAAAAGTCAAAAATCTGCTGGAAACGGTCAAAAAACATCCTGGAATCACTTGGAAACGCAATGGCAAACTCAAAATCGATTCCAGGCAGCAAAAAAAGAATCTTGTGTGTTTCCAGAGCGATACCTGGCTTCCCTTCAATTTCATGATAAATTGTGATTTATCAGGAATCAAACCAGAAAATGAGTTTCTTTTTTTTACTAACCCTAACCTGATTTTTCCCAATTAAATTATGATATTTTGAAAACATCTTTATCATTTAACTTACCAATTTATTCACAAGAATGACTTTTGGTACCATCAGTAAATCTACTAAATTAGCAAATGCTCTGATGAAAATAATCTAAATAGCTAAAATTTGAAACAGAATGGACTGTTTCATTTCAATACTAATTTCAGTCCTTTGACATACTGTATGGGTAGCTTGTTTTGCTAGTCTTTGAAATATATATTTTTGTCATGTTCACTTTAATGAAAACAATATCCTCTACTTCTCTAAAAGTATGTGCCCAATATACCAAAAGAATCGGGCCTTTAGAAATTTGACAAGACATAAAAAGATATTTTAGATGAGAAATGAGATTTTATTTCTATATCATTGATTATATTTAATGTACAACACCCTTAATTTCTCAAAGTGGAAAGAATAGCAACTGGTTGAAGGAATAACTCTTGTAAAAGCAGTACAGACTACCACAATGGTAGTCCCTTGCAAGCAAGATAGATATAACTAGTATACATTAACAGATCTAACTTGACCTTTAGTAATATAACTAGTATAGATATCTTAAATACATCTATCTATCAATTTGGAGCTATTTTATTTACATAAAGGTTATTTTATCTTACTTTGGAACTATTATATTTACTATATGCTTGGAGATATAAATTTAATGTGCTGCTTATTTTGAAAATATTATGTTTATTATTAAATATTAGTATTTTGACATGTAAATGGCTGTCAAATTTAACATGAAAGATAAGAGTTTTTGTTAGCACGCTCACACCATTACACTCCACCCCTTGTTGGCATCGTAGAATGTCTCTCAGCATTAACCAGTTGGCTTGCTAATAGCTTATGAGTTTAAGTCCAGAAAACAAAATGTCAAGAGTAAACTTATGCTATTGTTGCCAATATAATATATTTAAATATTGAATATAACTATATTAGTGATCCTCACAATACAGGAAGAAGAATAATGAATAATTAGAATGAAGAAAGAAGTTTTTTAATGACAAATTCCCAGGGATTTGAATATTATGACAATACGTAGGCCCCTATTGTCTAGTGGCTCAGGATATTGTCTCTTTCAAGAAGGCAACAGGGATTCAATTTCCCCTAGGGATGCTATGCTAGGAAAGTAATTATAATACCTAATTCCAACTCTTTATTGATAAAAATGGTCGATTCAAAAAAATAAAGATTTTTCACGGAGCCTTTATTTAAAAATATGAGATTACCTGTTCAAACAATTCATCCTCCAAGTTGATATTAGAAAAGGCATCGAGGATTGGAACAATAAGATCCATATCCTCTTGCAGCATTTGTTCAAGAGAAGAGACGACCATGCCATTACTTTGATCGCCAATTATATCTGGAAGAAAGCTGATAATTTCCTTCTTGAGTGGTAATGGACAAACAGACAATACATCCAACAGCTTTCTTGTTGATAATTCAGCATCAACTAGAAAATCAAGCCATCGGAATTGATTTAATATTAACCTTGGTATATCCTGTTTCAGAGAGCTTGAATCTTCATTGAAGTGTTCAGGCAATTTCTCCAAGAGAATGTCATAGAACTGAGTTTGAAGTGGTTCTACTAAGAGTAATACCCGTGCAATACTGTCAGAATGTGACAAGCCATCTGACATTCCAGTGTCTGATGTACATTCAAGAATCCTGTAAAACACAATTAGGAAAATTAAGAGCATGAAAAAAGAACTTATAGCAAAATCGATCTAAATAAAGGAGGAATAGCTGGTTTCATTAAGCAATAAATGACCAGTATGACCTTGGATTACTTATTCGGCTTATTGTTACTGGAACCTAAAGAAAGCTGAATGGGCTCGGTAATATTGCTTGTCCTTTAGTATCAAATGATTCTTGACAATCAGATTTCAAATTTTCTAACAAGAATTTTATGATTACAGTGCAATTCGTACAGTATATTTTATTAATTGAATTGGTTGTTCCTCAATTGTCTTGTCTGTTTCCAAAATTTGCTAAATTAGCAGTTAGAACTAGAAGTATAAGTCTGCAATAGGCCGATTGTACATTAACGTAAAACAAACAGGTATGGATGAAAGGAATGAACAGGAAAGAATAAAAAAGGCTAGAATCCATTAAAGAAATTATAGTCAATTTACCGAAATGATGTACTAGTTGGAATTTTAAGCCTAAGTGAAGAGATGAACATGAAAGAAAAATAAATACAGATAGAAATTTCATGGCAAAAAAAAAAAATGCATTACCTCCTACTTTAGTGACTAGACAAGTCAATTACTAAAGTGCAAATCAAAACAAACAACTTAAAGAAAAACTAGATTAAATTGTAACTGAATAACACTAACCCTACTATTAAGTTAATCATGGCACTGCGATCAGAAAAGCACTGTGATAAGAAAAAACTCAAAAACTGAGGAAGATTAAAGCAGGATTTCATCCTACTCATACAATACATTCCCCGACTATTGTTCAGCTGCTATTGTTATAAATCTTAAATTTAACAGATTCAATGATACTGGTCGCACATCATATCAGCGCAAACTAATTAAACTAAAATACTTTTAAACTTTAAAATGTAATCAAATTTTGTCCAAAATAACAATCAACAGAACCTTTGAAAGTATAGCAGATCAAGAAACTTCAAGCATTATCTAGATTTCGAATTAAGCTGCCCCTGTGAAATGGCCATTAAAAAAGGTGATAAGGTTCCTTAAGTGATCTTGCTAAATAGATTTGGAAGAAGACCTATATGGATGGAAAGTGAACCTGTTTCAAATGGCGGGTTATATTCTCCTTAGTACTGATTCGGCTACCATTTGTATATTTGATTACATGGCTACTCTACTTTCCATGTTAAACACTGGATCCAGAAGAATCAAAATAATGAGCTTTGAACTTGACATTTGTATGGTTCATGATTATGGGCTTGCTTCTATTTAATTTTTTCACCAAGAACTACAGAAACATTTCCTATAACTCTACTCAAGATTTTTCCGATTTGCGAAGCAGTGGATCAGCTCGAGATAGTTTACACAAACTTTTTTGAGAAATAAATTGCTTCTCGTATTTGAAATCAAAGTGGACATTTTCACCTTTCTAGTTGGCTAGCATTTATGGAATTTAAATGTAAGCATTAGTGTCCGCGTTAACATCATTTCCTGCAACCCTATTTAACCTTGCATAAAGCCCTCAATTGACCAAAGTTTCTAGATATGATTGCTAGCTTACATAGAGCGATCAATTGACAAAAGATTGCTGGCTTACATAAAGTCATCAATTGATACAAGTGTATAGCTATGATTGCTGACTCACTTAGATCTAGCAATTCACCAATGTTTCTATGAGTTATAGCCGGCTAAAATGCACACAACTAAAACCTGTAATTATATTTCTGATTATCCAATGTAATTTAATATATCGAAAGCAATTCCAAACAGAAAACAGAAGAACTACCTTCTGAAATTGTTGGAATCTTCAATGAAGGAGCTCAAACCGGCTAAAAATTTGTCAATTAAGGCCGGTTCAGAGCGAAAACGGAGCTCCAAACGGCGTTGAAGATTCTGCGTCTCTGCGGGTGTAAGAGCGGGGGCCTTTTCGCCGAAAAGGAGAGTGCATCCCGCTTCTGCTAACACTGCCACCATGACGTCCACGTCCGTTTGCTCCACGTGGCGAGGAGTTGTCTTCATTGGAGAAGGAGGAGCACCGGCTGAAGAGGATGGAATCCCTGCGCTGCCATTTTTAGGGTGCTTCTTTGCAGGGTTTCGCTGGAGATTAACCATGGCTGCCGTGAGTACAAGAAGCGGGAGGACATACAGCGACAAATTCAGAGCCTCGGTGAATAGATGTAGCCTTTAATGAGAGAATTTTAATTGAAATTGGCGGGAATCATAAGAGCCTAAAACTTAAATATAAAATAGCGACTCTGTTTTTTTTTTTAAATTAGCCGATAGTCTATATCATGTAGGAGCTTTTAGTCGGAGAAGTGTCTCATGCTGTCAAACCGTCTAAGAGGAAACCATTTTCAGCCGCGGCTCCACATTAAATCTCACAGCTGTAAAAAAATTGAATCAAATTTGCAGCTGTAATAATTCAAATCAAATCTGATTGTGTGCATGGATTTTTATTGTTGGGAGCTTTGTATTCATGTACTTCTATTTCATGTTAAGTTGTTCGAGGAAGGAATTATTTTTATAAAGCAAAGGGTTTATGAATTATTTTTATAAAGCAAAGGGTTTTGTGAGGGAAAAAATGTTATATTTTTTTTCATAAATAGAATTTCTCTTTTTTAGATTGTAATTTTAAGTGGGTGTATTTGGGATAGGATTATAAATTTTTTTCATTAGTTTATGAAAATTTCTGTTATAATGAGAAAAATTTTTGTCATTTGTCATTCATTTATGTTTTAGATTCTTGTCAATTAATTTTAATATTTTATATTTATATGTTCTATTGATTAAAAATGGAAAATAATAAAATTCATAAGGCCACCAACCTTTGTAAATTTTGGAGCTTAAATTTTTAAGATTAAATTGCTCTACAAAATGGGACCATCCATTTTAAAATACTTCTTAAAAATCTTAACAACACCTACCAAATTTTCTTAGGAAGCCCCCCTCTATGGGACTACAACCTAAATCAACTATTTCACTTCCCTCTAGACCACAACTAACTCTAATACTTAAAAGTTTGCATTTGTTGAGAGGAAAGGTCACTAAGAGGTTACCAACATGTCCTTTGTAACATGGGCCTCTTATGACATTACATTTGAGCATGAAAATAGTTGTGGTGGCCTCTTTTGCCATGGCACAAAAAACCTTCAAAACTCACAATCATATCCTTTCAAGGCATACAGTGATACAAGCAACCAAGACCCTTTCACACAACACATCTTCCATTATTGGGTTGATTATGGACCTCACTAGAAGAAACTCATACATATTTCCTCCACTAAGTAAGAATGGAGGCCCTACAATATCTAGAAGAGATTAAGTGTTCTAAATGGTCTAGTTGATTTTCAAGGAGAAAAGAAAGGGTGTGAAGTTTGTTAAGTGACATGATCTTCAACACAAGCTTGTTGTACTCCAACAATCCAAATTCGGGTATGCATCCTATTAGCTAGTTATTTGAGATGTTTACTTGATCAGGCAACAATAAGCCAACAAGTATAGAGGGAATGTTGCCTCTTAAGTTATTTGATGATAAATCCATACACTCCAATTGACTTAGATGCCCCAATGAATCTCGCATTTCACCACTCAATCTATTGTTGCCAAGATTCAGTAGCTTTGGCTTGGATAGTCACCCCATTTGTTAACAATAGTGATTGTAAACTCATCCATGGAGAGATATATGAAGATCAAGGTTTTACAAAGCCCAAGGCTCGATAGTATTGTTTCTTTCAACTTATTTCACTTCATTTCCAAGTGGTGAATATTAGGATTAGAAACCACGAATTCAAATGGATGAAGTTAGATAAACTGTTGTGGCTCAAAATTAATTGCCTTGAGCTTGATCATTTCCCAATTTCTTGAGGGATGTAGCCTTCCAACTATTTGCCTCTTATTGGTAGAAGCTCTAATCATTCTTAGGAGAAAAATGTTGGAGGTACTATTCCATGAGATGATTCCCTATCAAATTAATTTTGATGAGATTGCTCTGAGCACCCAGTGTGAGAGGTATTGAGCCAAAGTGTTGGTTACAAAATAGAAGACTTTTAATATTGGTAATCTTAGGTGGTATGATTCTTATGAGACAAATATTGTATAGATACACTTATTGCAATATTTGACCTTGAAAAATGCAAAGGGATGATCTAGTATTTCAATGAATTATTGGCTAGGAATAAAACTTATAAACTCTACAAGCTACCCAATACTAGAGGGATGAGCCCTTCTAAAATGTTTATATGTAACCTTGGATCCTTTAGCAAGCTACAATTTCAAGCTCTATTGTGATGTCATCAACGAGAAATATTTTTTCAAATAAAGTTGGTTCAAGTAGTGCAATAATCAAAGGGAGGATGGTATGGACTCTACGAGTTGAATCTGAGTGGAAAATATCATGGTGAGATAGCTACACTTGCTCATCTCCCTCAATATTTATCTACTTTTATTAATTAAGTTTCAATATTTGGAGCAAAGAATATATAGTTCAACCATAGTTCAATATCCCATTATGCCAACGGCCTCATTGATGTCATCATGGCTTCCACTGCCATCACCATTTCAAATAATCACTTCACCCACAGTGATAAGGTTGCCTTAATTTTTGAACTGAAGTTGTTCTTTTGGTGTGGATACAACTCTATAGTGGGTTTCAACATATATGGGTATGTGCAGGATCATCATGGAAAAAACATGCCCTTAAGTGGCGATGAAAATTCAAAAAAATCAAAGTTAGGCAATTTAACGTAAAAATTTGAATAAGTTATTTATATTATTTCAAAAATATGTAAGAATAGAATCTATAGAAAATTGAATGTAGTTTCTAAACTACTAAGTTTATTTTTTTTTTAAATCTATTTGGTGAAAATTTGAAATTTCAATGTAGTAGTACTTAAATTTCAAGGAAAAAAATAAGAAATAGGTGTTTGTCTGATCACCCTAACCACAATAAAATGATAATATCTTTTTATAATATTTTAGATATAAGTAGAGGACTCATGTCCCGATGTGATGCATATTTGTTTGTAATTTTTTTCCAAGTAAATAATTAATTATGAATTTTTTATTACAACTTTTTAATAATATAAAAATTTGTATGTCTGGCCACTTTAACTTGGTCAAAACTTCATGAAATTCATTTTTTTTTAATCCTATGGTATGTGAAGCATAGAATGTAACGCATGTTTTAGATTCAAAAAATGTGATACCATTTGAAAGATATAGATGTTTTTCAATCAGCCTATCAATCAGGACTTTAATCGTAATACAAATAGAAAATAAATAATAATTATTTATTAAATTCAAAGTAAAGCATAATTTGTATTGGTGGAAAGCTGAGAATCTCTTTTAAAAACCCTTTTCATTTCATCAATTTAGGGTAAAAAAAGTCGTCAGCCACATGGGTGAAGTTTAGAAAAGCAAAGTAAGTTGTTAAACACATTTTTTTTGTTGACTTCTTAGGATTGGCATGTCCTAGCCAAATTCCAAAGCAAACTTGAAGCTAATCCCTAAGTAGTAGGGTTTATGTCAGAGATATCAGATATCCGATTTATTTAATATATGATTTTATATCATGTTTATTTAATATATAAAATGTAATATAGTTTTTAATATATGATTTTATATAATTTTTATTTTATATAAAAAATGTAATATAGGTTTTAATATATAATTTAAAAAATGCAATAGATAGTTTATAGTTTATTCTAAATATCTAGTTGAGAATATACACTATAGTTTATAATTTAATATGTAATATATAATTTATGATAATCTCTTACAGAATTATGTATAATATATAATATATTATATTATTATGTATAATATTTATATATTATTTATATATTTTAGTTAATGTATAAATATATATATATATATATATAAATATATAAAATATTATATAACTAATCAATATTACTAATATCTAAATATTATCTCTCTCTCTGTGTCTCGTCCACCCTCCACCTCCTAATTACTCTTGGGTGTATGCATGCAAAAATCGGATATCCGATTTGAATGACTTTAAAAATGACCTTTTTTGGTTTTATATTAGTTGACCCAAATTGAATATCCAATTTGTTTTACTTTGGCTTGGGAATTGCTATGGAGCAATGTATTGACACCCAACCACAAAAAATTCAACTCGGGATTTTTGCATTTTTTGGCGAGTGCAAAACGCAACTTTTTTCATATCGCCACTTTTTGGCCCATCATGATCTTGCACATGCCCATATACATGTCTATTTCAAAATAAATCAACCAAACTATCATAAGCAAGGGGAACCAGTCGATCATACCTTTGAATATGTAAATCCCAATAAATTATATAATTTCTTACATTATATTTTTTATTTTATTTCTTAAAATAATTGGTTTCTTAATAACAATAGGTAATATTGTTTGGCCATAGCAACAACTATAGTCCAGACAAGAATATATAGGTGATGATAGCCTTTACGATTCTAGAGAAGGCCTTGTATAGCACATGCCAAGATTTGGGGTGTAATCTAAACAATATTGTTCATTATTTTATAATCTTCTTTTTGCATCCTCTCATTCTGAGCTTACACTTAAAACTAAAAGTAAATTATAAAGACTAATAGTAGATGCTAACATAGCTACTTACAAGTGGTGAGAAATTACTATATTTGTAGCATGCCCCTTGTTCTACACAGTAATTTTCCTATGTTTTACCACAAGTGAATTTAATCTAAAGGCTAAGCAATAAAAAAAATCTTTCCAATACACGATAATACACACGCATGATAGCAACAAATATCTTTCTCATTTCATTCAATGAATTGTGTACAATATTTCCATTTTCCATCTTTCAAAGAAATAAATATAAGTTACATACATAGCTCATCTGAGCTCCATTGGCACTATAAATACAAATGATCCAGGAAATCCCCTTTCAAATCTTGGTTTGTCGACTAAGAGGAGAAGCATCACTCAAACACTTTTTCGCCATCCATAGACTAATTGTGGTCCCCCACACATCTACCACATATGGTAAGATGGCCCTACCCTTCGATGAAGAGATTTGGTCTAGAAACCACATGTAGTACTAGCCTATTTTGAGTTGGTGTTGTGTTTCGCATAACTAGAGCTTTACCATACTACACATCTGTGTTCTACATGTATGACAATCTCAGACTAATTTGGAAAAAGGTAAAAAAAATGAACTAATAGTGTAACCAGTGGCAATTTACACAACTTTGGCCAAAGTATTCATCACCTAATACTTCAAGTGGACGTCACATGCTCACCCACCATTCTAGCTCAATTTGTTAAGATCAATTGTATTTTATGCATAGGAAATTCCCTCCATTGGATAATCTACAACCCCAAGAACAACCTATATACTCTAAGTAATCTATGGCTCTTCTACTAGGTTAAACATGTGTTTCCATAACCTACCAATTCAAATATAGATATAAGTTATAAAGACCTCACTCTATTGAGTACTTTCTACTATATTTATATATCTATGTCAACAATCACTCCTTAATATGGAGTATGTACAATCACTTCAAACAATAGAGATTTCCTATTTATAACAACAAATGATTATCTATTCCTGAATGTTGAAAAAAATCTTTCCTAAACCTTTATTACTTTTCAAAACAACAAACAAGTAAGATATAATCAATTCAATCAATCAATCATAAAAGAGTAAGATTCAACATGCCTGTAAGTATAAAGCTTCAATTGATCTAGTTGGTTTCCAATCCTAACCTCCTCAAATTAGCTTACTACTTGGCAACAAATCAATTTTACAGTTTCCCAAACTCCCTCACAAATTCTCACAATAAATCTCTTGCAATTCACTCTTGAACTCTCTCACAAAACTCAATAAAAACAAAGCAACTCTTAGAAAATAACATAGTGCAAATTTTGTGTCCCTTTGAGGTAAAGAATGCCTCTATATATACACAAAAATCAGCTTCCAAAGGCTAGAAACATGGTGGATGGATCGACACTTCTCAACTTGCATGGTTTGACTCAACTTGGCAAGCAAAAGGTGGCAGATTTTAAACATAATACTCAACAAAATAGAACAACGGGTCATCCCATTCAAGGACAACAAGAATGCATTTCATATATGCAAGGGAAAAGATTAAATAAGTTGACAAAATTCATGCGAACATTCTCATGACTTATTCTCCCATTTTCTTTGGTTTCTATCGTTGTACGGATCTCAAAAATATACTTCTAATGCAAAGCAAAGATTCATAGTTTGGCGCCACATTAACCTCTTTTCATGCTTTTGGTGTTTTGTAGATTATGACTAAGTTAAAGCTTCTTATTTTTTTGCAAACAGATTATAATGCTTATTAACCAAGTCTAACATATTCACATGTGCCAGCTTCCTTTATATATTGTGTTCCATTTGCAAGCAAGATAAATCTTTATAAATGTTAATAGCGCTTCATTTATGCATGCTACATTGTTGCGTACTTTATTATATAAAATGCATTATATACTATGGTTACATAGTATGCACATGGTTTATGTTAATGTTAGCACTTTATTTACATAAACAACTCTTTATCAATCAGTCATTAACAAAACGTATACACACAAACACACATATATATATATAACTTAACATGTTATTATATATATACACATGTATATACATACATACATACATATATATCAACTCAACGATAATAAATATACGTTATTCTATATTCAAATGCATATATCCATTTTACTATTCAAATTAATTTCGCACACACACACATATATATATCCATCGAATATATATATATATATATATATATATATATATATATATATATATAACATTATGTTCAAACATACATAAAATAAATAATATCAATTGGCATACATACATTAGATATATATATACATGTATCTTTATCCATTCATTATTTTCGTACATATGGGTAATTTCGCCCATAAGCATGCATAGATACATCTATCTATGTATACTTATGTATGTGATTACTCATGTGTACGCGTTCATCGTGGACATGCATATATGTATGTATAAATACATCCTATGTATATATCTCCTTGATTGTACTCTTAGGGAAGTACAAAAAACTCAAATAAAATCACTTATTTCAAGCATGACTTCACAAACAAACAAAACCTCACCTAAACAATCAATTCAAGGTGTCATACCTTTACCTAAAGCTATTGAATTGAATATTCTATCAGTGAGTGTGTGAAAGCTCAAGTTAGACTCTCCTAAGGGTTTCCAAACCAAAATCTTTCTCCTAAGTGATATTTCCCCTCCCTTCCAAAGGTGTGAACCTACACCTACAACCAACTGGACACATTTGCAAAGGTCTAGTAAATTGATCACAATCACTTACAATACATATTCAATAGTCAACAATAAGATGCATATATAACATCAATTTAAATCAACCATTTATTCATTATAATTCCAATGATTCATACAATCAAAGCACATTTGTTTCCATCAAAGTTACAAACACACACACATATGCAAGTGTTTCATCTAGCTAGGCAAAATTAACTAAGTAAATATACTACGGGGTGTAACATATCCCCCCCTTAGGAATCATCAACCTCGATAGTCTTATGTAGTAAACATAAATAAAACACAATACATAATATTATTTTCAAGAACTCTCAAAAGCATAAACATGTGGAAACTTTTGCTCAATTTCAACATAGTCTTCCCAAGTAGCAGAGTCTTCTGAGTACTGATCCCACTAGACTTTGCACTACAAAACCTCTCTGTTACGTAAGCGAATCTTACACATTCCAAGCACCTTAATAGGTTCGCTTGTTACTACTTCAGGGTCTTGTACCTATAAAGCATTCCAATCAATGACATTATTATCACCTAGCATATACTTCTTTAGGTATGAGACATGAAAAGCATTATGCATCCAAGTAAGAGTTGGTGGCAATGCTATTTGGTAAGCAATAGAGTTTACTTCTTCTAGGACCTCAAATGGACCTATGTATCACAGAGCTAGTTTGGACAAATTTCCAAACTTAATAGATCTCTTTTGAGATTTTACTCTCAACAACACTTCTTCCCCTACCTAAAATTTTTTGGGTACTCTCTTAGAATTTGCATAGCTTTTCTATCTATCAATGGCTTCAGCTAGCCTTTGCTCAATAATTCCAACTTTCACTTCCATTTCTAACATCTCTGGTCCAATACCTATCATATCCTTAAGCTTATCCCATCTCATAGGAGTTCAACATTTTTGACCATATAATGCTTCAAAAGGAGTCGTCTTAATCGTAGAATGATAGGAATTGTTATATGCAAACTCCACTAGAGGCAAGTGATCTTCCCAATTGTATTGTTGATCCATGAAATAAATTCTCAATAGATCTTCTAATACTTGATTCACCCTTTTAGTTTTCCCATCCATCTCTGGATGATATACAAAAATTATATTAAATTGAGTCCCAAGTGAGGAAAACAAGGTTTGCCAAAACCAAGATGTCACACGAGCATATCTATCTAATAATATTTTCAAGAATCCCATGTAATCTAAACACCTCATGCACAAATTTTTGAGCTATAACAAGAGCTCCATCCATCAAATTTCCAAGAATAAAATGCACTACTTCGGTAAGTTTGTCCACTACCACCAAAATTTCATTGTGCTTATTCCTTGACATGGGAAGACCCTACACAAAGTACATACTAATGACTTGCCACTTCTTCTCAAGAATATCATGCATATACAAAGACCTATTGGGTGATGATGTTTAACTTTCACCCTTTGACACTCTAAGAATCTTTCTACAAATCTAGCAGTATCTCCTTTCATCCCTTTACAAAAATATAATGGCTTCAAATCAACCAAAATCTTAGTCACACCTAGATTTCCTTAATATGGTGCTTCATGAACTTCTTTCCATACCAAATTTCTCAACTCTTTGGAATTAGGCACATACATTCTTCCTTTAAACCTTAACAATCCACTGGGTTCAAAATGAAATCCTTCGTACCTTGCATCTTGTGGATTACTCATTAGTGCTTGCTTAACTTGCTCATAGTACTCGCCATCCTTAGATTTTTGTAATACTTGACCCTTGAATTCAGTTTGAATGGATACCATTGAGGTGATATTCCTTCTACAACTTAGGGCATCGACAACCCAATTTTATTTTCCCTTGATATAGTTGATATTGAATTCATAATCAGATATCAACTCTAACAATCTACATTGTTGTGCATTCAAATTGGGTTGAGTGAATAAATACTTAAGACCATGGTGATTAGTCTTTGGTTCAAAAGGATTCCCAAGCAAATAATTTCTCCACATTTTCAATACATGAACTATTGCTACTAATTCTAAATCATGTGATGCATAATTTTTATCATAGGGTTTCAACTTCCTTGATTCATATGAAATGACCTACCCTTCTTGCATCAAAACTCCACCTATTCCCTATCCTGACACATTCATGATGACAGTGAAGCCACCCTCTAGATCTAGTACCTTCAATATTGGAGTCGTAGTCAACTTATCCTTAAGTAGATCAAATGTCGCTTGACATTTTTCATCCACTCAAACTTATTTCCTTTCCTTTGCAATGATGTAATAGGAAATGCTATCTTGGAAAATTTTGGAACAAACTCACAATAGTAGCGAGCCAAACCCATGAAACTTCTAACCTTTGGTACGTTTCTAGGTATTGTCCATTCTAACACCACTTTTATTTTCATTGGATCCACTGAAATTCCCTCAACTGAAATTACATGACCCAAATACTGCACCTTCTTCTGAAAGAAAGTGCACTTAGAGATTTTTCCATATAGTTTAGGTTCTCTTATTCACTGGAGAACTATCTCTAAATGTTTGTAATTCTCCTCTTTATCCTTTGAATAAATTAAGATATCATCCAGGAATACTAAAACAAACCTATCCAAACAATCCCTAAAATCATTGTTCATTAGGTTCATAAATTATTCAAGTGCATTAGTAAGCCCGAAAGGTAAGATTGTAAACTCATAATGCCCATATCTCATTCTAAAGGCGATTTTGAATATGTCTTCATCTTTGATTCTCAGTTGATAATAACCCGATTGCAATCAATATTTGAAAACATAGTTGCTCCTCACATTTGATCAAAAAGATCATCAATTCATGGCAACAAATATTTATTCTTTATCATAGCTTTGTTAAGCATCTGATAATCAATACACAAGCACAGTGTTCCATCCTTCTTCTTCATGGAGATCACTGACACTCCCCAGGGTGAGAGACTAAGTCTTATCAATCCCTTCAATAATAGCTCTTCCAACTATGCCTTGAGTTCTATTAATTCCATAATATTCATTCTTTAGGGCACCTTGGAAATAGGTTCAAATCTTGGTACAATGTCAATAGAGAAATTGAATACCCTCTTGGGAGGTAAACCAAGTAGCCCATTTGGAAATACATGCACAATTTTTGGTAGAATGGGATACTTCTCGATATCTATTTCTCCATATTCCACCATTTGTCCTTCTTCAATTCCTAAAGAATCTCATGGTTCACAATCCATGACATTATCTCGAGGAGTGAGTTCTTTAAGCTCTTCTATTTTGATTGTGCATAGTTGGCAACCTTTATTTTTTGCCTTGAGCATTTGCATGGCATAAATCTATCGTAACTTAATCTCTCTTGGTGTTCCTTGCAATGTCGCCCAATTTCCTAAATCATCAAGATACTCTACTACCTTGGAATCACAATCTACTTTGGCTCCATGTTTCCATAGCTAATTCATTCCTAGAATGACATCATAAGATACTAGGGGTGCTACATACAAGTTCACTTCAACTAAGAAACTAGGAAGTTCTACCCCAACCTCAAACAACAATTGCTTCACCATTGCTCTTGTCTAGTTTGCATACTCCACAACCCAAGAGTTTTCCATAAATCTAGCTTTTTTAGATATTTGATTAGCTACTCTAGGTGAAACAAATTTTAGTTGCTCTAGTATCAATAAGTATAGATATAGGTATACCAAAAAAACTACTTGGAGTTTCCACTAGCGTAACCTGATATTCATCTTGTTCATTGTCCACGTGGCATGGATCTTCTACTGGAATGTAATTTGTTGAGGAGGAAGATATTTTCCATTTGCCTGAGATCCTGAAGACTTGTTGGGACATTGAGCTTCATAATGATCCCCTCCACAAGTATAGCATCCTTCTATAGGTGACTTCCTTTTTGCAGAATTGTCAATAATGACTAACATTCCCTCCAATATTATTAAAATTGTTGTTGTTGTTTCCTCAATGACCTCTTCTTGGTTTCTTCTAGTTGTTATGAGATCCCTTATTTCCTTTCCTTGGAGTTTCTTGTGCTCCGACAAATTTCCTTGGAACTTGATTTACTTGAGACCCATTGAGCTTCTTCTAATTTTTATTCTCCCAGTGGATTGAAATGGCTTTGAGCTTCTGCTCTTGCTTGACTACCTTTTCATATACTATATCCATAGTTTTTGGACCATGTACATCCACTTCACCACCAATTGAGTTATTCATCCCCATGATGAACTTTCTAATACAAAAAATTTCATCCTTCTGGTACATTGGCACGTACTTCAAAAGATGAGTGAATTCCCAAAAATTGTTCACCAACATATCACCTTATCTCAAATTTTGGAAATCAGCCTATTTTTTGTCATAAAAGAGTTGGGGTAGCCATCTTCTCCAAAAAAATTTAGCAAACTCATTCCAAGTTAAAGTTAGAAAACTAAGACCAAGTTCCATCTTTTTGTTCATCCACCAGTTATAAGCTTCTTGTTCAAGATTTTCTATCCTTGCCCTAGTTTCGTCCATGATGGTCAAGATATGATCCAACTTGGTTTCAATGTTATCTGGACCTTGTCCAACTTCTTGAATTTCTCAAAGATTTTTCCTTGTTATCATCATCTTTTGAAGAAAATGTTATACTTGAAGGTTCATCTATATTAGATCCCATCATGGTTCTCTTAACATATTGTTTTTTTTCCAAAAGAACAAACATTCACATACAAGAAATTGTATTTTGCTTACAAGTTTTGATATAGAAAATAACTTTTCATTTATTTATAAGGATTTCAATTTCATTTTATTTACATTGAATGACTATTCAAGTAGTCAAGAGGAGAGTATCCATCAAATTCACTCTAAAATAGATCTATAGCTTAACGGGGTATACCCTTCAAACTTTTGTTCATCTCTAATTTGTTCTTCTCTATCCCAAAAAGGACAGTATCCATCAATTTTTTCTTTTGATACATAATTAAGAGGTACATGACCTTTTGACTCACCACTTGAGGATATAGCAATTATCTTAGCCATGGGTGAAACATGAGGATCTCTAAACAACATAGTTGGACAAATGCTACATTCTAAGGGCATATCCCTAGAAAGTGATAGTGAGTCAAACTTTTCTAGAGAGACAGGAGGTAGATAGTTGACATGGGCTTCATTCCTCATCCTTCTCTTCTCTTGGAAAATTCATGATAGAGTGTGATTGATTGTATCGGTATCACTTAGCCAGATGGCGTTGTCATAGTTAGTTCCTTCTATAGTAGGAACAAGGGCTTCCTTTTCCTTATTTTCCCTTAAGTAATGCTCATTCCCGATTACTAACTTTCTTGCAACTAACCTAAGTTGCACCATCCTGGCACAAGAATTTACCAAACATCAATATTCACATAATTTTGGAAGGGAAAACATAACAAGCACATAGGTTCTAGAGATGAACCTAGTAGCTTTGATACCACAAGTAACATGCCCCTTGTTCTACATAATAATTTTCCTATGTTTTACCACAAGTGAATTTAATCTAAAGGCTAAACACATAACAATAAAAAAAAATCTTTCTAATACAATATAATATGAACACATGATAGAAACAAATATCTTTCTCATTTCATTCAATGAATTTTGTACAATATTTCCAAAGAAATTATTTCATAATCCAAATACAAAATACATTTTCCATCTTTCAAAGAAATAAATACAAGTTACATAGCTCATTTGAGCTCCATTGGCACTAAAAATACAAATGATCCAGGAAACCCCCTTTCAAATCTTGGCTTGCCAATTAAGAGAAGCATCATTGAAGCACTTTTTTGCCATCCACGGACTAATTGCAGTCCTCTGCACATTTACCACATATGGTAAGATGGACCTACCCTTTAACAAAGAGCTTTGGTCTAGACACCACATAGTACTAGCCTATTTTGATCTAGTGTTGTGTTATGCATAACTATAACTTTATCATACTACACATCTATGTTCTATGTGTATGAAAATCTCGAACTAGCATGGAAAAAGGTAACACAATGAACTAATAGTGTAACCAGTGGTGAATTTTACCACTTTGGCCAAAGTATTCATCACCCAATACTTTGAGTGGACGACACACACTCACCCACCATTCTATCTCAATTTGTTAAGATCAATTATATTTTGTGCATAGGCAATTCCCTTCATTAGATAATCTACAACCCAAGAACAACCTATATATTCTAAGTAATCTATGACTCTTCTACTAGGTTAAACATGTGTTTCCATAACCTACCAATTCAAATCTTGATGTAAGCTATAAAGACCTCACTCTATTAAGTACTTTCTATTGTATGTATATATCTATGTAAACAATCACTCCTTAATATGGAGTATGTGTAATGACTTCAAACAATAGAGATTTCCAATTTATAACAATAAAGCATTATCTATTCTCAAATGCTAAAAACAATCTTTCCTGAAATCTTATTACTTTTCCAAATAACAAACAAGTAAAATATAATCAATTCAATCAATCAATCATAAAAGAGTAAGATTTAGCATGCCTAAAGTATAAAGCTTCAATTGATCTAGTTGGTTTCTAGTCCTAGCCTCCTCAAATTAGCTTGCTACTTGGCAACAAATCACTTCTACACTTTCCCAAACTCCCTCACAAATTCTCACAATAAATCTCTTGCAATTCACTCTTGAACTCTCTCATAAAAATCAAGAAAAATAGAGAAGCTCTTAGAAAAATAATAGTAGAGTGCAAATTATGTGTTCCTTTGAGGTAAATAATACTCTATATATACACAAAAATCAACTTCCAAAGGCTATAAATATGGTGGATGGATCAACACTTCTCAACTTGCATGGTTCAACTCAACTTGGCAAGCAAAAGGTGACATATTTTAAACATAATACTCAACAAAACAAAATAGAACAGTAGGTCGTCCCATTCAAGGACAACAAGAATGCATTTTAGATATGCAAAGTAAAAGATTAAATAAGTCATCTCAATTCATGTCAACATTCTCATTAATTATTCTCCTATTTACTTTGGTTTTTGTCGCTATACAAATCTCACAAAATAGACTTCTAATGCAAAGCAAATATTCATAGTTTGGCACCACATTAACCTCTTTCCATGCTTTAGGTGTTTTGCAGATTATGATTGAGTCAAATATTTTAAATGTTTTACAAATAGATTACAATACTTATTGACCAAGTCTAACATATTCTCACGCACCTTCCTTTATATACTGTGTTCTATTTGCAAGCAAGATAAATCTTATAAATGTTAATAGTGGTGCATTTATGCGGGCTACATTGTTGCACCCTTCATTATATGAAATGCATTATATACTATGGTTACATAGTATGCACATGGTTTACATCAGTATCAATGCTTTATTTATATAAACAACGCTTTATAAAACATTAGAATATATTAACAATAATATATATATATATATATAACTTAATTTAGGTTATTTTATATATATATATATATAGATATACACACACACATATATATATACATATACATATATACATATATATATATATATATATATATATATATATATATATATATATGTATACATTACACATATATATCAACTCATTGATAATAAATATACAAGTTATTCGATATTCAAATGCATAAGCATATATCCATTTTACTAATCAAATTAATTTCACACATGTACATATATACATATATACATATATACATATGTATATTTATATATATATATATATATTACTCTACTTGTATGGATGTTGCCTTCATGTCAATACATACACGTACATCAATATGTATACGTATACATATATATCTATCTATATATATACACACACACATCACCTTCAAATATACATAAAAGCAATAATATTGTTTGACATACATACATTATATATATATATACATGTCTCTTTATCCATTCGATGTTCCCATGCATAGGGGTAATTTCACCCATAAGCATGTCTAGATACATCTATCTATGTATACTTATTTACTTGATTACTTATGTGTATGAGTTCATCGTGGACATGCATATATTTATGTATATATACATGTTATGTATATATCTCATTGATTGTGCTCTTAAGGAAGTACACAAAAACTCAAAGAAACTAAAACACTAATTTCAAGCATGACTTCACAAACAAACAAAACCTCTCCTAAATAATCAATTCAAGGTATCATACCTTTACTTGATACTATTGACTTGACTATTCTATCATCATTGAGCGTGTGATTTCACATATTAGACTCTCTTAAGGGTTTCCAGACCAAAATCCTTCTCCTGAGTGATACTTCCCCCCTTCTAGAGGTGTGAACTTGCACCTACAACCAACTTGTCACATTTGCAAAGGTAGTCAATTGATCACAAAATAATCACTTGCAATATATATTCAATAGTCAACATTAATACATGCATATATAACATCAATTTGAATCAACCATTTATTCATTATATTTCCAATGATTCATATAATCAAAGTACATTCACATTTGTTTCCATCAAAGTTACAAACACACATGCATATGCAAGTATTTCATCTAGCTAGGTAAAAGCAACTAAGTAAATATACTACAAGGTGTAACAATTTTCAGTAGGAAATGTACATAATCAACAAAACTGCAGGCCCCACCATCAACAACTAAGGTAGCAAATACCTAGTCCTCTTAAACCCTTTTGCCAAGGAGGTAAAAATGTGTGTTTCATGGTCAATATATTTACATAAACAATATTATATGTATTTCAAAGTTCTATACATAAAAAATACTATTTTATACATAAAATTGTAAATTTAATTAATGTATCTTCTATCCACATCAAATTGTACTCTTTAACATATTAACTTACATATAATTTTCTATCAACATAACTATTGCACCTCCTTCAAGTAAATAAATTTATTTATTTAGAAGCTATTTATCATTTATTTAAATTAAATTAAATTAAATTAATTTATATTGTTTGCTTTGATTTTATTTATTTTACTATCTATGTTGTTTAATTTATTTTATTTACAATATATATATATATATATATATATATATATATATATATATATATTATAGATAAGAGAGGAGTTACATTGATAATGCATAATGTTTATAATGTTAGCCCATGGACATAGGGGCAAAATATTTTTACAGTTTGTAACCCTATAGTAACCCACAAACCCAAAACAACCCTGACAAAATGAAATTGAGAGCACCCCAAAATTAACCACGCAGGGTCACATCCTTTTATACTAGTATAATTGACTGACATGAACTAAACCTAAAAACACAATTGATAGTAAAACCATCATGATCACTATTATTACCAAAGATTTTGTTGGGTGAAGACCCTAAATTCATGCTTCCATGTATCACTCTTCATCGCTGAGAGACTAAAACTTTTTCTTGAGAATCTCCACACCAGTGACAGCTAGCCCGCGGTGCTCGATCAAATCCATGCCCTCTAAGTCTAGGAGGAATGGGTAATATTTGACTATTTCCCTCGCGACCTCATGAGAGCAAGGGATCCCAATCCCAAGTGTAATCACTACTAATTTTTCCTCTAACTCAACCAACAAGTCCTTCTTGAATAGCTTCTACATCAAAACTTTAGCTTCCTGCTTGGGAACATTCACATCTAAAAGACCATAAAATAATTTGGAAGAAATATTAGTTTCAAGTCAATACCCTTTGACACCTTCCATGAAGCCCTTGCTTGAGATGCATTTCATCGCTATGAAAGTTATATAATCTGGGTGGCATATAATGCGCCTCATCCTTAATGATGTTAGAAGGACCAAAAAGGACATCTGTCGTTTGCTACTCAACAACTAGACCAATGTATCCATGCTGCCACAAGCCAATTTGATCACCGAGACATGGATAATGAACATCACCATAAAAAATCCGCCTAAAGTTGCTATATTTAACCCACCAAATAATCTATGAGAGACTAAAGGCTTTGTCAGAATGATAGCTCACTAAATGCATTGAATATACGAAATGATCATTTGCACATCATTATAAGTGAAACCTAAATAGGTTTGAATGAATCCATATTGAGCCACCGGGCCTCAAGCATGTGAACCATCCACCTAAAAAGAATGCACTTCGATTTTACTTAAAACTATGATGAAAACATGTTTAAACGAAGCAAGCCTCATGAGTCTAAGGTTGGTGATCATAATGACCACCTCAGTTGTTTTTTGGTAAAAGATCCACTAGTTGAGAGTAGATTATATTGTGCATCAATCATACCAAATTTTACCCCTCAAGCACTCATGGAAGGGGCGATGAATCATTACGGTCACCATGACATCTAACTCTCCACAACCATATTTGTGGAGAGTCGCCCACCCAACCACCCACATTTTGTTGTGTCACTCTATAATAGTTGTATCAATGATTTCTTTAACCAAAATCCTATATACACCTTAGTTTGAGAGTTTTTTTGCCTCCTAGTTGCATTCTCAAAAGGTGTGATTAACAGAGTAGTTCTTGAAACTCTTAAGTAACTTCATAGAATTCTCTAACATTGCACTAAGTTTCCAATTTGTCAAATGTCCTATCCAAAGATCATTTATGATCACAACTCAATCCCCTTCAACCAAAATATTTGATAGCTTCAATTTTTCACACAATTTGATTCCAAGAAAAGCAACTTGCAATTCAACTGTGTTGTTGGAATCGATAGGAAGCAATTTTGCTAACTTTCCTACAATTTTACCGCACTAGTCTCCGATGATACACCCTACTCTCGAGCATTTGAGGTTGCCTCTAGATTCCCCATCAAAGTTGACCTTAAACCATCCTCTATCAAGGGGATGTCATTTCACATTTTTCTTGTCCTCTCATGTTTTTGCACCACCTTCACCCACAAAGGTTGGCACCTTCATTCCATTCTAATTTTGCCTCATAATTGCATCCCAACTTGAAAAGTTAACCTTTTTCCTACCAAAGACCTCAATTCTCAAATTTTTCACTTCTATAATGCTTGCCTCCACCTTATTAAGAAAGGAGAGAAAGGGAATCACATTGTTTTGAAAAATGTGTTGATTCCTTTCTTTCCAAATCTCCCAAAGAAGTAACAACAGGCTTGTCCACCAGAGGCCAACAAACATAGTTTTTTTTTTTAGGATAGGCCACCCTTTGTGATGCAGAGCGGGGTGGAGTAGGTTAAAACAACACTATTTATCAACTTTTTCAAGTTTCAAACCCCAACTATGATGGCTTAACTCACAATTTCATAATTCTCATTCTAGGTCTTCAAACCTAGTTTTTTTAGGCATATCTTTTAGAGAAGGTCGTCTCTCCACAAAATCCTGACCATTTTAGACACCCATTTGACTTCTCTTTAGCATATCTCATTTTATAATATGATTGTTTTGAAAAAAATCTTCAAATTTGACCTACTATGCTGAAACTAGGCCACTTTTTTAAAGCAAGTGTACCAAATTCAATCACCAAGTACCAAAAATCCACACCAGTAGTTCTAACATATCACATAGGGTCCCAAAATGTAGTTTTTATCACCAAAATTCATTACCAAATTGTTTTCCTACCTATTCACTAACCTATGTAAGCCTAACACACAAAGATGTTAGGCTAGGGCTTGGACAAAACCACCCTAAACTCCTTTCCTTGCTCTAAACAACAACAAAAACACTAAAATAAAACTAAATTCCTCCATTCCACTGAGTTTGGCTAAGATTCAATGGTGGAATGAGTTGTTAAGCATAATTTTGTCCACAAACCCTTAAACTGAGGGTTTTACAGATGATTTTCAAGGAAACTCTTCAAACTAGCTTATTTCTCAATAAAAATTGATCACACCACAACCAAATCAAAGAAGATTCACTAATTCAACTTTTCACATAGGTTTCAGATCATTAAGCTATTGTACGAGGCCGCACAAATCTCAAAGCTACAGAAAAAATATAGAATTTCAACATAAAACAAAGTTTATTCAATTGCTTGTCCACTAAAATCACATCAAAAGTGTTGCCTCAAAGTTTGTGAGTCCTTTTAAACACATACCAATTGAAACTCAACGGTCTCCATCCAAATTCTAAAAGGTGACTGTTCAACTTCCTTACAAAGCAAAATTTGCAAAGTTGCAAAGCAAAATTTAAAAAACACACTTAAATGACCCTATATGACCTAAATACATCAAAATGGTCTTAATTAGACCTTATTACATCCAAAAATGTGATCAAACACACAAAAATCAAGCTTAGACACCAAAATACCAAAATTGCCATAGTGCCCCTGCACCATAAACCCAAAGAGAAGAATCTTAGGTTCCTCCTGAGATCAACTCTTGCACTGATGCTCCATACTTCTTGATATCATCTTCTAACATCCATGTTGCATCTTTAGGGGGTAAGCCTTGCCACTTCACAAGATATTCATTATAGACCTTGTGCCTTGTTCTCTTCACCTCTTTTGTGTCTAAAATGGCTTCAAGCTTCAATGGCTCAGTGGGTGGTAGGTCTTTGACCCACTATTCATCAACAAAATTTGCATTAGCACCTGTACCTACATCCACAAATCCCTTGAAAGGGTATAAGTCAGCAACATTAAAGATAGGGGAGATAGCAAATCTAGGAGGGAGTTCTATCTCATATGCATTAGCCCCAAATTTATGGACCACTCTACAAGGCCCAATTTTCTTCATCAACAAATTGGTATACTTTCCCTTTGGCAACCTTTCCTTCCTCAGATGCGCAAGGACCAAGTCTCCCACCTTGAACTGTACATCCCTTCTTTTCAAATCAACATGTTTCTTGTACTTATCAACACTCTTATGCAAATTGTCTCTAACTTGTTGGTGTATCTCCTTCATAGCTTCTACAAAAGCTTCTCCCTTGTCACTCCTCTTCTCCATTCCTTTCAAGTCTCTAAGCTCAAATACACCTCTTGGTTTCAAACCATACACCACTTCAAAAGGACCTTTTCCTATGCTTCTATTGATTGAATCACTGTAAGCATATTTAGCTTGAGGAAGAACTATGTCCCATTGTTGTCCATGCTCCTTTGTGAGACATCTCAACAGGTTTCTAAGTGATCTATTGACCACTTCAGTCTTCCCATTCGTTTATGGATGATAGGCAACACTAAAGGTCAAATTAGTTCCAAGCTTCCTCCAAAGGGTCCTCCAAAAGTAAACCAATAAATTTTGAATCCTTGTCAGATACAATTGTTAATGGAAGACCGTGAATTCTAACAATTTCTTTGAAGAATAACCTTGCAATATGAGAAGCATCATTTTTAGATTTGCATGGAATTAAGTGAGCCATTTTACTGAATCTATCAACCACAACAAATGCACTATCATAACCCCTTTGATTCCTTGGAAAACCTAATACAAAATCCATGCTTAGACTCTCCCACAGTCTGTTAGGTATTGGTAAGGGTTGATAAAGTCCTATATTAGAGGTAGAACCCTTGGCTCTTTGATAGATTTTACAACTTTCCACAAAATTTCTAACATCTACTTGCATTTTTTACCAAAATTAGAACCTTCTTACTTGATCCAATGTCTTATCAACCCAAAAATATCGTCCTAAACTTCCACAATGTTTCTCCTTTATCAAATTTGTTCTCATAGAGCACCTTGGTATACATAATTGAGCACCTTTAAAAAACAAGCCTTCTTGCAACCAAAAATAAAAAAATTCCTTATGAAAAGTATCTTTAAATTGAGCACAAACATAATATACCTCTTTAAAGTCATCATCTTTAGCATACATATCCTTCAAGGCTTCTATTCCCACACTCTGAAGTGTATTTCATGCACCAAAATTGACCTTTGACTTAGAGCATCAACTACCTTGTTGGATTGGCTTTTTTTGTGCTTGATTGTGAAGGTATAGCTTTGAAAATATTCTCCCCACTTCACATGTCTCCGACTGAGCTTGTCCTGAATATTCAAGAAACTCAAAGCATGGTTATCGGTGAAAACAATGAACTCCTTGGGAAAAAGGTAGTGTCTCCACTTCTTGAGGGATTGCACAATTAAATATAGCTCAAAATCATATGATGAATACCTTGTTTTTGCTTCATTAAGCTTTTCACTAAAGAAAGCCACTGGTCTGCTTTCTTGGCTTAAAACTGCACCAATTGCAAAACCACTTGCATCACACTCTATAGTGAAAACGTTGTTGAAATTAGGTAAAGCAAGGATAGGTTGTTGTTCCACTCTGTCTTTTAAATATTTGAAGCTCCTTTTTGCCTCCTCAGTCCACCGAAACCTCTTCCTTTTATTCCCTTTTATCGGTGTCAATGATTGGTGAGCAAATGTGACTAAAATTCTTTATAAACTTCTTATAGAAACTAGCAAGCCCATGAAAGCTTCTTATCTCTCCTACTGACTTTGGAGTTGTCCAACTGAGTATTTCCTCTACTTTGGTGGGATCCATCTTCAATGAACCCTTGGAGATCACAAAACCAAGATACACTAGCTCTTCTTTCATAAATTCACACTTTTTTGAGATTTATCATCGACTTCTACTCATTCAATTTCTGCAAAACCAGGTCAAAATGCTGCAAGTGCTCTTCCTTTGTCTTGCTAAACACAATAATATCATCTAAATACACGGCAATTTTTTTTTTCCAATGAAAGGCTTCAAAACCTCGTTCATTAGCCTCATAAATGTACTCAAAGCATTTGATAGTCCAAAGGGCATTACCATCCACTCATACAGACCTTCGTTAGTTTTAAATGCAGTTTTCCATTCATCTCCTTCCCTTATCCTAATATGATGATAACCACTTTTTAAGTCTATCTTTGAAACATAACATACACCTCCCAGATAGTCCATTAAATCCCCCATTCTAGGTATTGGAAACCTATATCTAATGGTGATTTTTTTGATTTCCCTCGAGTCAGTACACATCCTCCAATCCCCATCCTTTTTAGGTGCTAAAACAATAGGGACAACACAAAGGCTCAAAATTTCCCTTATTAGGCCTTTATCTAACAATTCTTGGACCTGCCTTCTTATTTCTTCATTTTGTTTAGGGGTCATCTCATATGCAACCTTATTTGGAAAATTTGTACCAGGAATCAGGTCTGTATGATGGATGGCATCTCTCATGGGAGGTAATGAACTTGGCAACTCATCAACTACAATGTCCTTGTATTTGTCTAACAAAGCTTGAACTTCACTAGGTACACCCTCAACTTTACTTGCTGCTAAAATAGATTTGGATTTAGGTCTGATTACTAAGGAAAATCCTTGACCTCCTTCTTCTTTCAATTTCTTCAAGAATTCTTTCTCCCCAACTACCATAGCACTAGACCCAACTTGTTTATCTAAACCCTCATCTTGTAGTGGTGTCAATGTGAAATAAGTTTCATCCTTTTCTATCATATAGGTGTTTTTTTTTCCCATCATGTTTTGCCTTTTTGTCATACTGCCAAGGTCTTCCTAGCAGCAAGTGACAAACATCCATGGGGATGATGTCACAAAGGATTTTATCTTTATAACCCACAATATTAAACTCTACCCATATTTTCTCATTAACTAAAACTTGTTGACCCTTATTCAACCAAGATACTTTGCATGGTGTGGGGTGAGGAATTCTCTTCATGTTCAATTTCTCTACCATTTCTAAGGAAACCAAATTATCAGTAGAGCCTAAATCAACAACTACTTTGCATACCTTTCGATGTGATTTGCTTGTAGTCCTAAACAACGATTTCCTTTGTGGAGGCTCTTTGACTGTTGGCACCTTAATAAGTGTTCTTCTCATCATCAAACACTCACCTATCTCTGGAGCAGCAGGTTGAGATGGTGAATTAACACTTTCATTGTCTTCCTCATGCACAATTTGGGTTCTTCACTCACCTCCATGGGAACTTGCAGCTTGCTTGTCTGGGCATTTCCATGTCGGATGACCAAATTGGTTGCAATTGTAACATATGTTTGAGATGGTATTTGACCCTCCCTTGTCCACCAAACCTACCTTTGCCATTAGGTCTTCTTCCTCTGAAATTACCTCTACCACTTGATTCACCACCTTACTCTTGGTGGTTGCTTGATTATCCTTGTTATTTTTGTGACTGCCCTCTTCCACCAAAGTTGCCTCTACCTCTAAAATTATTTCCCCTGCCTCTTCCTTGTTGCTCTTGTCTTCTTTTTATTCTTTCCTCTACCTTGACAACCAATTAAAAACATTCTTCAACTATCTTGGGTGTTGTGAGGTTGATCTCATCTTGGATGTTGTACCTTAGACCATTTAGGTACCTTGCTACCTTTTCTCTTTCATACTCTACATTTGTTTCTCTAGTTATTAACCTATGGAATTACTCAGTGTATGCCATGATATCCAAATCTTTTTGTTTTAGACTCTGCAACTTCCTAAATGTCTGAATTTCATTATCAACAAGTAGGAATTGTCCTTTCAACTTAGCTACCATTTTGTCCCATGAGTTTATCTTTTATTTAACCTTCTTTACTCTTTCTTCTTGAACATAGTTCCATCATGTTAGGGCAGGGCCCTTCAACTTGGTTTTTGCAAATTTCACCTTCTTATTATCTTCTACTTCTTCAAATTCAAAGAAATTATCCAAAGCATCTATCCAACCCAACACTTCTTCACTATCCATTTTCCCACTATACATAGGCACTTCTACCTTCACCTTTGGAGTATTATCCCCCTTGACAACCTTTAGCATCCTGACCATTCTTGCTTCTTTAGGGTCCATTTCCTCTTCATCATGGACTCCTTCTTGAGGGTTCTCGCTCTCACCCTCATCCTATTTGTCATTTTGGTCACCGTTGACCACATCTCTTCTTTGGTTCTTCTCCAGGGCTGCAATCTTGGCAAGGGTAGCTTCATGAGGCTCCTTATAAAGTCTCACCTCCTTTACATATTGTTCCTTTAGTTCTCTGACTTCTTTGCCCATTGGATTGTTCTTTGGAGGCATCTTGCTTATGCCAATTTTCATTCACTTTCTCACTTCACAATCATAAAATATGATCTAATACCACCTAATTCAAAGCATGTTGGAGTAGGTTCAAACAACACTATTTATCAAATTCTTCAAGTTTCAAACCCCAACTATGATGGCTTAACTCACAATTTCACAATTCTCATTCTAGGTCTTCAAACCTAGTTTTTCAGGCATATCTTTTAGAGAAGGTTGTCTCTCCACAAATCCTTAACCATTTTACACACCCATTTGGCTCCTCTTTAACATATATCATTTGAGAATAGGATTGCTTTGAAAAAAAATTCTTCAAATTTGACCTACTACACTTAACTAGGCCAAATTAGACCACTTTTCCAAAGCAAGTGTACCAAATTCAATCACCAAATACCAGAACTCCACACCAGTAGTTCTAACATGTCACATAGGGTCCCAAAATATAGTTTTTATCACTATACTTCATTACAAAATTCCTATCCTACCAATTCACTAACCTACCTAAGCCTTACAAATGAAGATGTTAGGCCAAGGCTTGGACAAAACTATCCCAAACTCCTTTCCCTGCTCTAAACAACAACAAAAACACTAAAAGAAAACTAAATTCCTCCATTCCATTGAGTTTGGCCAAGATTCAACAATGGAATGGGCTATTACGCATGATTTTGTTCACAAACCCTTAAGCTAAGGGTTTTACAAACGATTTTCAAGGAAACTCTTCAAGCTAGCTTATTTCTCAATAAAAAAACAATCACACCACAACCAAATCAAAGAAGATTCACTGCTTCAACTTTTCACATAGGTTTCAGATCATTAAGCTACTATACAAGGCCGTACAAATCTCAAAGCTATAGAAAAACATAGAATTTCAATAGAAAACAGAGTTTATTCAATTGCTTGTCCACCAAAATCACATCAAAAGTGTTGCCTTGAAGTTTGTGAGGCCTTTTAAACTCATACCAATTGAAACTCAATGGTCTCCATCCAAATTCCAAAAGGTGACTGTTCAACTTCCTTACAAAGCAAAATTTGCAAAGTTGTAAAACAACTTTTTGCAATATTTTGACAATATTTACAAAACACACTTAAATGAACCTATATGACCTAAATAGATAAAAATGGTCTTAATTAGACCTTATTACATCCAAACATGTGATCAAACACAAAAAACTCAAGTTTAGACACCAAAAGACCAAAACTGCCGTGGTGCCTCTGCACCACTTTGAACATACTCAATATATCTATGGGAAAGGCGACAAACCATTGTAGCTTGGCACACAACCAACTCCAACAACTTGAAGTAAAGGGCGAATTTAGGAAAAGGTGATCACCTATTTCTTCATCTTGTTTACATAAGACACATTTGGATGGTCCGCTATACCCCATTCTTCTGAAGTTGTCCATAATTAAAACTCTTCCTTGAATTGCAACCCAAATGAAAATGCCCGCCTTCAGGAGAATTACTATGCCAACATAGTTCACTAGGCAGTTTTGTCTCTAATTCTTGTTATTTTATCAACAATCTATAACCATCTTAGGAATTATAAACACCTAAATATGAGTCATGCCATCTTAACACATGCAATATATTTATTGTTTTTAATATATAACTTCTAATTTAATTTTTGAAAAAGTTTTGTTCATTTCTCTTAATGATTAAGAAGTGTCTAAATATGTTGAGTTCCAATGCAATATTGTAAGTTTAAACTTGAATCTTGATGACGACTAGTTTAAAAATCCCAACAATGGAAATCTACAGATTGAAACTATGCAAGACTTAGCATCGCAACAACAACAACCTCGGGTTACAAATTCATTGAGTGTAGAAAAAAAATGCATAAATTATAGCTTCCTTGATCTATCCTCCTTGCACAAGTTAGTAGTCAAGAACAACGTAAAGGACTCACGCTTTATTCATTAAAACAACAAACATACATTATAATGTGATGGGGAAAAAGAACCCAAAGACTAACACATTCTCAACACTATTCCACATTTTTCACACAATGCATTTAATAGAAGCAACATAAAAACACATGGTTTAGACGTGTAAAGAGTAACAAGTGAATGCAAACATAGTTTTTGATGAACTGGAAGGAATTGATTGCCATTACTCCACTTTTAGACCAATAAAAACCAAAACCTCTAGCCGCCACAACAACTCAAATCATCCTCTTCAATGAAGGACTTTGTTTCTTCTCTCTTGCCTTCATGTTTCACATTTGACTCTCTAATGATACCAACTTAGAATTGGACTTTTGTTGTTTTCCTTCAGCATATGGATTCTCTGTCTTCTAGGGAAAACCCATCAACCCTCTTCCCTTTTGCACACTGGCTCTTTTGGGAAGTCTTCTTCTTTTCCCAAATCACCATCTAATCTTTTCCCTTGTGTGTTGTCCCCGCTATCCTCTTCCAATAATTCATATCACCTACATCCTCTCAAGAAGAGCCATCCCTCCCCAAAAATGGTGATTGCCTTCCTTCTTGTACTCAAAATTGTTCTTTTTTTCCTCCTTTGATCGAGCTAACTGACTATCTATTATAGAATAAAAAGGAGAATTATCAATATTGCTTCCCCATGAGCATTCACCACATGTCACCGAAACAAGGAAGCAAGTAATGACCGATAAAAGAAACCAAAACCAAAATTTCAAAAAGCTAAAACTAAAAATAGCAATCCAAAATGCATGATGCCCCTACATTAGACTCCCCAATAGACAAAAATAATGTGCTCTTGCACATGAGGCTAGCAATAAAAATTATTTGCCATCATTTCCTTCTTCCTCTTCCTCCATAATCGTTCTGAAATCATCGTCATGTTTTTTCGATCGCTGTTATTATGTTCTTCTCTTATCATTTCATTTCCACTGTATACGACCCTCCTCTAAGGTCTCCTTACCTAGTCATCCTCACATACAATAGTACAATCAACTTCTAGAAAATGGATGCATTTCATTTCTTCCAACTCATTCATCTTTGTATGAAAAAATCATCTTGCAACAACATTTTGACACCATACACATTACAACTCTCATTATCTTTATTAAAATATGTATATACGACTCTATGTTTCTTTCGATATTTCTCATCATACAACATATCTAATGTTAATAAATCAATGTCTTCATGTACCTTTCCCTACATCTTTGCAATAAAGCTTTCATAGTCTTTTGATGTCCCAATTGTTTGTACATCTTCACCAAAGCCATTCACAATCTTATGAAAATTTTCATTCACCATTTCATATTCTCCTATTGCAACAACCAAACCACACAACAAATCATACACGATTCCTCCAATCTCAACATAACCCCCCAATGTTTTCATTAAAATTTGCATATATTATTCTAGACTCTTGCCCAAACCTTATATCATTCAACATAGAAAAATAATACATTACAACACTCATATTTACCTCAGTTTTATTCACTGTACCTATACTTGCAACCTTCTTTTCCACATCCTTTGTTGTCCCACTTGTACTCATACCTTCATCAACAACCTTTGACCGCCATTCTTGTTCTATCTTAGAAAATTGTATCCACAAATCATTTGCAGTATGATTGTTTGCTACTCCTTTGTCTAATTCCATCTCTATCATGTTTCCATCATAATTATGTTGCCCTTCATATGCTACAATAATATCTTCTAACGTTTTTGTTCCTTCTTTATAGCATTTGTCTATTGTCCACTTTTTCTTCTCATTTCTCTCGTCCAACTCGTTCTTCAAACCCATTCCACGCTTATGTTTATTCATTCTATGCTTTCTAATCAACCTGTTTTTCTTTCCTCTCTCCTCTTGTATCTTTATCTCCTTATTATTTCATCCACAAACCTCCACAATTTCATCTCACATTCCATCATTTCATTATCACTATTTAATTCTACATTCTTATCATTTTCTTCAAACTCCATTGTCATGTCATCTTCATGGAGTGCTAATACTTCTTTCTTTTTGAATTCTACATAAGTACTTGCTTGTTGTACACCCTTCTGCAATAGAATCTCTCACCTTCAACAACTACCCTTTACCAATAAGGACGAGTTGGAAGATGTACCTCTCAAAACCCCCTCTACCCACTCTTTCTTTGTGGAGGAATTTATACACCTTCTACCCAGTTTATCTTTGGTGGAGGATAGAAGTTACAAACCCTTTGTCATGCTTGCAACAACAAATTCTCTCATACCTTTGACAAACTAACTCTTCCACAACTCTCTCATACCTCATTCTTCAAACATACTTCTCACCATGCCAACGATCTTCTGACTTTGATACCAAATGATAACGACTGGTTTACAAATCCCAACAACAATGAAAAACTATAAATTGAAACTATGCAAAACTCATCATCGCAACAACAACCTCGAGTTACAAATTTAATATGAGTGTAGAAAACAAATGCATAAATTATAGCTTCCGTGATCGATCCTCCTTGCACAAGTTAGCAATCAAGAACAACATAAAGGACACAATTTATTCATTAAAAAATAGACATACATTATAATGAGATGGGGAAAAAGAACCCAAATACTAGCACATTCTCAACACCATTCCACATTCGCCACATAATGCATTTAATAGAAGCAACAAAAAACACACGGTTTAGACGTGTAAAGAGTAACAAGTGAATGCAAACATAGTTTTCGATTTTGGAAGGAATCGATTGCCATTACCCCACTTTCAGAACAACAAAAACCAAAACCTCTAGCCACCACAACAACTCAAATCGTCCTCTTCTATGAAGGACTCTATTTCTTCTCTCTTACCTTCGTGTTTTACATTTGACTCTCCAGTGCTGCCAACTCAAGATCCGACTTTTGTTGTTTTCCTTCAACATATGGATTATGTGTCTTTCAGGCAAAACCCATTGACCCTCTTCCCTTCTGCACATGGGCTCTTTTGGGAAGTCGTCTTCTTTTCCCAAATCCATGTCTACTCTTTTCCCTCGTGTGTTGTCCCCACTATCCTCTTTTAAGAATGTTTGTCGCCTGCATCCTCTGATACAAAGCTGTCCCTCCCCAAAAATGGCGATTCCTTCCTTCTTGTACTTAAAACCGTTCTTTTTGTCATCCTTTGATTGAACTAAGTAACTATCTATTATGCAATCAAAAGGAGAATTATCATTCTTTCTTCCCCATAAGCATTCGCCACATGTCACCGAAACAAGGAAGCAAGTAATAGCCAACCAAAGAAACGAGAACCAAAATTTCAAAAAACTAAAACTGAAAATAGCAACCCAAAATGCACGATGCCCCCTGCATCAAATGTGCATAAGGAGATTAGAGATCACCATTAATTTGGAGTGAATGGAAAATTTAGTGTCCACAATAAAATTATAAAAAAATAATAAATTTAAAATCTTTTCAAGTGCAAAAAGACTCCAAACTAAAATCATGCCATAACTAGGAAAAATCAATAAAACTCTAGGTCCATCCCCTAACAAGTTGGGTCATGTGAACAATTTAGGTCCTAGAGGCCAAAAGAAATCATGTATCCATTGTCAAACATTTTAAACGTGGGGACAATACCAAGCAAGAAAAAGAAGGGTTTCATTTTTCTCACCAAAAGATATCTTGCATGGAAATGCCAAGGTGTATCAAACACGTGTCAATTAGAAGACCGTAGTAAAATAAACACTAGGCAATTTGAGTGATTTCATGCTCCACAATAGTTTTCTACATTGTATGAAAACTTTTGGCCCATATGAAATTGGGGAATTATGAGGATCATCTGTTACATAAATTTTTAACCATAAAGAAGTGAGGAGAAACCATCTACATATTTTCTTCAAAGCATAATCATGGAAGGGTTTATTAGCATACCACTTTCAATCCATCCACCAAGACATTAAAGATTACACACATTTATTATGCGAATGTTGAGAAGCCATGATCTCAATTATATTTTAGTACATCTATTTATAAACTTAGCTTAATCTATACTTACTTGGACTTGGCCCGAGGCCAAGAAAGCAATTAACATTTGCCTTGGAGTAGAGATCTCAAAGGTGTTGGATTCCCATTTTGAAGAACTCGAGGGAATGAATCCAAGGATTACAAACTAAAGAATTGCCTTCAAACTATGTGGCGGGAGATCACCATACAAAATGTTGGTTATGGATAAGCTATTGTAGAATTCATCTCTATTCTAAAGCAAAAAGGACTTGATAGATTCTCATGCTTTCCAAATAATTTTGGTGACAAAGAGACCATTGATAAGTAGGAGGTATTTTCCACAACGTGTCATATTATGATATTGCTAACAAGATTAAACCATGTAGTTTTTCAAGTTAGACTCATTGACCCATATTTCATGAGTAGTGGTTCACAAGAACCCATATCTAATCGTAATGAATGGTCCACTCAACACTCATTACATCTAGGTTATGCTCATAGAGGTGAAGCATTGGGCCTTCCTAGGATTTGACCCATCCCAATACCACTCCAACTCAAGCATGCTTAACCATGGAGTATCCCCCAAAACCTATGTCAAATTGGAATGACAAAATAATGGAATGGAGAGCCATTATAGGTTGCATGCCCATAAAACAAACCAAAGGCAATATAATTTATCAATGGAATTTTGTAGTCTTTATGGTCATCACACACCATGATAATCTATTTAGGACAAAGAGAAATACCTTATGTTTTGATCAATAATACTTATATACCACCCAAGTCTCTTAGTATGTAGTAAATATCCTAGGCCACTTGATGAAATCACATATAAAGGTTTGAATTGGCCCAAAGAAAATACCATGCGAGCTTAAACAACAAGAGAAATAATAAACGTGCATGTCATAACAAGAACTTACCAACTAGAAAAAATAGCTTTTCGACTTGGTAATCTAGTATAGTGAGATTTTTTACAATTATGTAAATAACATATTGACATAGCTTAAACTTGCAAGCTTGAAAGGCAAAATAAATTCTCAATAAATAAAAAATTTCTTTCTAATTTCTATCTAAAGGTATGTATCCAAGCAAGTGGTTGGGAAAAGGATTGCCTATAATACTATATCTTGTTAGTTTGGATACTAAAGCTTGAAGCCACAAAAAGTGTCAAGATAATTCAAAGCTTATTAAATTTTTTCCTCTTATTCAATAATCATTAAGGAGTCATCCATAAAGTAACCATTCAATGAGCATTAAGAATGATTCAAGATTCTAATTGCTATAAGCAATACCAATAAATGAATTTCCTTTAACACATCATTGCAAAATATCATTAGCAAGGGGATAGTCAAACCCTTCAACAATTAGAACATAGAGTGAAGGTATGAGAGAAAAATCCTACCTTTTAGAATATAAGAGGCCAAAATATTGAGATTGTAATTCCAACAATTACATATCCTTGTAATTTCATGTTATGTTTTAAGCTTTCTATGGTTTCCACTCCCCTAACATGTTTTAGGGAAATTTTTATCCATTCCTTAGCATTTATCTTCACCAAATTTTGAATTTTTTATCACATTGTGATTCTTCTCACTAACTTAAGATCACATGTTAAAATTTGATAGATTTCTCTATGACACAAGTCGGACGTGCAAAAATATGACATGATTAGTAGCATCTTATGAATTTTTTAAATTTTAAACATTAGTCTCCCACATAAATACTTACTTTCACATACCATAACACCCATCTATGTGAAAAAAACCTCTTATATCCAAATCCAACCCATCAAATTCCAAGGAACCCTTTTGAAAACCTAGCTTTGATCTTACTTCCTCTCCATTAACAAAAATATAATAATAAATATCTCTTAATCTCTTTGTTGCACACCCCCTTAATGAGGCTTTCTCAAGGGAAAGTGGTGTTATATCTTCTAGGAATCTCCATGCTTTCAATGTTTTATTCATGTTATTAAGAAAGTTTTCATTCTAGTTTTGATAGTGATACAAGTAGTCTAGAAGAAAAAGATAAGAAAAGGAAAGTCTTGAACCCAAGTGGGAAGTAATTTTTTTTTAAAAAAAACAAAGAGTGATGTTTACGCATAAAGAGGATAAACATAACATTTAAGGAAATGGGAAACCAAGCATTAATCCCTAGAAAAGATAACTATGAAATTAAAGACAAAAATTGAAATGTACGGAAATCACAACAAACAAAATTAATAAGGTGGAAAAGTGAAACTTTAGGACTTCACCTTAGGATTTCAAGGGCTTTCCTATGTGTGTTAATTGAAGGGATTTGACTAGGATATGAGATTAACTTGCAACCTGAAAGTGAGTCAATCAACCTTAGGATTTGAATTGGAATGGAATTTTGAATCAAATGCAATGATATGACTAGATAACAATGAAAATGCACTATTTTGAAGTAATAATAGTAAATCTGGGAAGTAACAAATAAATTTGATATTCAAAAAAATATTAGTAGACTGGTGTGTACCTGTCCTATAAATTTGGAGCTGAACTTGCAAGACTAAGTCACCCAACACACATGCATGTCTGAGTAATTGAATTTAAAATATATCTTTATAGTCCTTAGGAGTCTAATCAAAGACATTCCTTTCAGATCTCACAATCAGATCTTCATTGGTTGTTGAGAGCACTGATTTTTTGTATCTTTTCAAGTTGTAGGGTTTGAATACAACAATGAGAAAATAGTCTTCAATCTTCTTCAAATATAAAACCTGTACATTCAAAGAGAGAGGGAGGGTTGTGCCATATAGGGGCTTGCCTAGGTCAAACCCTATGTTGGTGTTTCCAGCTCCACAATGGTAAAATTGGTGAAAGAGAGCTTATCCTTTTGAGGGATAGAGTCTAAATGATAAACAAATTATGAATCAACAATGTATTGTAACTCATTACTCAAATCTAGTTTCCTTAAAGGATTGAAGTCATGCGCATCTCCTCAAGGTTTGATTAAAATGTGGCTTGCTTTTCTTCGAAGACCTGCAAGTGTTAGTCCTCACAAACAAAATGATAGGATAAACATGCACAAGCTCACATAAAACTTAACATGATGCTTCAATATTGAAATGTTGCAATAAATATTCTCTTGAGTTCTCTTGACTTGATAATAATTACTTGAGAATGCTCTTGATAACAATTATTATTTTTTCTTGTTAGTTCCTTTTGAAATGATGAAATGACTAGGTATTTATATGCAATTTATCTAACTCCCCACAAATTAAATCTTGATTGCCGACATTTGAAATTTAAAATTAAAATAATAAAAGTCCAACTCTGATATATTAAAAATTGGAGCCAAAATAGGGGAACAAAGTTTCCCAGGGTGACATTGTCCTAACTCTATTTTGTAAAGTGTAAAATGTCAGGAGAAAAATATTAAATGTTTACCTTGGTTTTGTACATGGGTTTTCTTGATAAATGTTCAAATGGGCCACAAAATGCATAATTCAGGACATTCTATGTACAATTAGGTCCATTTACATCGTAGGGAGAAAAATATAGTGTGAAATCAAGTCAAAGGTGACAATTTACGATGCTACATTTAACTCCCACTTTAGTGAGAGTATGACTTACACTCAGACTCACAATAAAGTAGAAATATGTCAAGAGGGGTCTGAATGTCCAAATGTTAAAGATATAGGATGATAATGAATCTAGGGGAGTGCACAAGCCCCCAAGATTCAAGATCTCACAATAACCCAACATAATAACAAAGGAACACACATGTATGCAATGTGACAAGATAACGCAAGACATACATGAAAAAACATGACACAAACACAATACAAAGGGAGGGTATGACAATCACAAACTAGTGACCTCTACAAAATATTACTAGGATCTATACCCAAGGTGTTCATGACTCATGGGCTAATTTTTTTTGATATTTTTTAAGAAAATCATGAACCAAAGGCACAATCAGCTAGTGAAGTTCGATATTCACTAGGTGAGCCTTCGAAAAAGAGTAGAAAAATGAAAACACACAAGGGCTGGTGAGGACCAGTTTTTACTAGGTGAGTACCCATGTCAACCATACCAAGAGTCATAGTTCCAATAAATCTAAGAAGGTTTTTTTACATAAATGATAAAAAATGCTAAGTCAACACATCACTAATTCAAGATCATGTGAACAAAGTAAAGCACATAATGGAATATATGCCCCCATCTTAAAATAATTGTTAAACACCATGTTGTGAGTAACTGATTTAAGGTAAAAAATGATAAATGTCATGTGATTAGGTCACAAGATATTATTTTGAAATCCATATACCAATAATATGTTTCCAAATAAAGCTAAATCATGATAAGGGGTTGCCCCCAATGCAATGCCACAAACAAAAGATGATCACATAAGGGATCCATGAATCCTGGTCCAGTATACATCCTTGCTGCAATAATATAAGTGAGCTTGGAACTAAAATCGTTCCTGCAAATACTTGTGTAACTACAAACACAATGGAAGAATGAAATGTAAAGAGAAAAAAAAACTTTAAGGTCAACATGGAAGAGACCTAAATGTCTCAACACCTTGCATCATCCTTGAAAGGATAGCACAAGACAACAAAAGTGTTTATGACATAAAGAAGATGGAGATACAAGTAGATGAATGTCACAACAAATTCATCTCTTTTATATCCTTATGCCAACAAAGCAACAAGGATCGTATGAATAAAACTTACAAACATAAAGACACATCAAGTAACATAACACGAGAGATCACTTTATGTGCAAGCAAACACAAATAACATGTAGAGAAAACACAAAAAGGTACTACACATGCAAGCCAATGTAAAGAAACTCGTCTCCATCCCAATCTTGTTCATCGTATATGGAAGGAAAAAAATTAGCCAAAGGGACTACAACAAGTGTCATACAAGGTGCATCACTAGGTTAAACACATGGTGATCACTCTCATTAGGAGGATCATCATAGTTTCCCCCATCTAAATCGATAGAATTTGAAAACAAGAAACATAAATCATTATGCACTTGTTCAACAATCTTAGCATCTTCATCCCCATCATCCAACTTTATCACAATGGGTGGTTTAATGATAATGTCATTTATATGTTATTTTTTCATTCTTTATTTTGGTTGAGACATGTAAGGTTCATTTTCATGTTTTGGTGAAGGTGGTAATTCATCATGATTTGTTTGGATAGGTTTTTGATCATCAGGTGATGTCTTATTCTTTTTTCCCAATTGATGAGCAATAGAAAGATGTCTACACCTATGTCCTTAGCATTTATGTTTCTTATTGTATGATTTTGAATTTGTGAAGGGGTGAGAGCAATTTTCTCTACCATTGGTCTCTTTTCTTCCCTTAGAGGAGGAATTGAAGGGACCACTGGGGGTTGGGAAACCACTGTCTCCTTAGGTCTATAAATTTGTTTCTCTTTTAGAGGAACAAAGGTAATCATGTGATTGTCTCTTGGTATTCTATATTATATTGGTGGAGGAATTGTAGCATAAATACCTTGTGTACTTAGAAGGATATTTTCTTTGAACATGGGTTCATCCATTACCTGTGGGGTGGGAGAAACAACTATAGATTAATCATTATTAGGTGGTATATTGCTAAGGGATAATTCTGTTATGCACTTTGCCTTAAATTTTTGATATGATTTGAAAAATAAATCCTCATGAGGCTTAATAGGTTTCATAGATTGAGGCTAAAAATAATCTAGTGAAAAGTTTCCATGGGAAGCCAAAGGTTTAAACCCACTATGATGAACTATAAATATTTTATTTTCAAATGGTAACTTTATACACTTGTGGATAACTAAAGGGACGATAGTCATGGATTTCCTAGCTTCACATGGAATTGGTCCAACATTAGGATGATGGTGAAGGATCCATCTAGTTGTTTTAGTCCAAATTTAAGTGAAAGAGTTATCGAATCTATTGTAGGGTGAGTGAAACCATCATGAGTTTTTAACCATGATTTTGATAGTTCATAAGAATCCTGATAAAGATCATGTAAAAACAAGAATTCCTCAGTGATCACATTATCTAGACATGTGAGATCAATGAGTATCCTTGGTTTAGGTTTTCCATTAATACGTTCGACAATATAGAGAGGACCATCTAACGCATGTATAGATGCATCAATATTTGTGACAACAATGTCAAGTAACAAAGTGGTTTGAACCTTATGAGGTTGAATATCTATTAGATTAATCATTTTATCTAGACCATCATCATTATCATTCTTATCATCACAATATTGCACAAAGTTGACTGTATGATTTGGCATTGGATTTGTGATTTAATTTATAAATTTTGATTGGGCAGAGCTACAAACTTCTTTCCTTTATCATTAATATCAGTCAATTAGATGTGATTAGAATCAATGAGGTCTTGTACTTGATGCTTAAGGTCCTCATACATCATTTCATATCATTTCCATGTGTATGATGATATTGAAAAAATTCTTTTGGGTTGAAATTTGGAGATATAGGTTTAGTTGTATCCATGGGTCTAATAATAGGCAATTGGATTAGGTTTAAAGTCAATAGTTATAAAATGATCAAGTAAAGGGATTTAGGAAATTGGGTAAATTTTCTATCTCTCAGCCTAAATTGATAAGGATTTTAACTTATGGCTGCGACCTATGGCTCAATATTATCTATTTGAGGTGTATTTATCTTGATAATATTCTTGTTTTTCTTTTTGAATGGTTGATAATTGTTTTGAGGTACAAATGTAAATTGATCCCGGTAAGATTCAATGAAGATGTTCCTTCATATTGACTAATTGATATTTGATAATCACCAAGAGTCGTACACAAGTGTGTAAAGGATCGATACTTCATCAACAATATCTTATCCCTAATTTGTTAGATTGTAAATTTCCTATGAACATCCTTTGAACATCAATGCCAGGAAGACTATAGTTTATTCGTGATTAAAGCAACTAATATCATCCTATAAAGTCTATTACCTTTTCCATAGGTCTTTGTTTGCAATGTACTAAATCAGTTAATATGATTTGAGGACCAATGTTTGCTTGAAAATGTTGGAGAAACGCATCAACAAGCTAATTGAATGAATTTATGGAGTTATTTGGAAATGAGGAAACCATTCCAAGGCTATGTATTTCAATGATCTAGGAAATAGTTTAGCTAGGAGCTTATATTCAAAAATGAACTCACTACACAATGTAGTATAAGTTGATACATGACTATTGGGATCTTCTTTACCATTACATTTCTCAAATCGAGGTACATTTCTATATTTTGAGGCATGGGAGTTTTCAAGATTTTAGTTGATCATGGGCTCCTTTTAAGATATTACAGTGGTTTTCCATTTTGAGTTTGATTCAATGTGGAAATTTTTTGTTGAAGTGATGTCATGTTTTACAAAAGTTGGTTTATGACTGAATCATTGTTGACATGTTTTGAGAGTTTGGTGAAATTGGTGGGATTATGTAAGTGCTTGATGGACTACTATGTTGCAATTTTATGATAGGTGATGAATATTGAGGTGTTATTTGTGATGCCACAAAACTATAAGGGTTCCCACTAGAAACCCCTAAGCTTGGAATTAGGCCATTGGTGTGTTATATCGTTGAAGCTATTGTTTTCAATGTAAATGTAGGAATAACAGGTATAGTTGTGGGGAGAGAAATTTATTTTCCTCCTTGGTTTTGATTATATCCTAATTCTTGAGCGTAACTAGCTATCATATACTATATGATCTAGACTATGCAAAACCTCCATTCCTTGAGCACCATTGATCAATTTCTTAAGGTTATCCACAATAGACACCATTTATCCAACAAAAGATTCAATACATAAGTAGTCTTGAAGTCCTTATAAATATTTATCCAATTATTTTAGTTTGTCTTTAGGAACATGGGTAACGACAATCTCAACATCCATAAAAATGTTTGATTGTAAAGTTGTCATTGGTATGGTAGGATTAGGAATGGAGTCCAAAATGGGTTGGGTATTGACAATACCTTGCATGAAAGAGTTGGAGGAATCAAGATCCACAACAGATGTGACTAGTGAGGGATGCCATAAGTCTACAACTATGTTCCATTGGGGTATTAGCAATAGGAAATTTAGGTAATAATGCTCATAAGAGTTTCAAAACACTAGGTGTATCCACTGTGAATAGCACATGGCAAAAAAACATAGTAAACACATAAGATTAAAAATTAGAAAAAAAAAGTGAACAAAAAACATAGAGATAGAGGTTCAATTAAAAAAATTAGCCAAAATTAGCTAAACAAGGTTGCCTAGGGCACCTATGTCTAGCACAATTTTTTACAAATTTCAAAGTTTGAGTGTCTATAATATTGTTTAAGTTTCTTGTTTGTGTTTGTGTAGGTGTGACAGTAAATATTTTTCAGAATCTAACTGATTTATGATTATATTAATGCAAAATGTAAGTATCTAAATTTTTTGAAAAATGTTCAAGCAATAAAAGATAATTCCAAATACAATTTCCAGATTTAAAATGCAATAATTGACTGATCCTAATGTGCAAAATCTAAAAATGATGATGTTAATGTCTTTTTGAAATAAAACGATACAATTTTCACCTTTTGCAAAATACCTAAATGAATACAATGAATACTTTCAGACTTTATTTCAAATCTAAGATGGCCTAATGCAGATTTATAAATGCAATCAATATGTAAATTTGACCTATGATGATTTAAATTAACCCTATTACAACCTACAATGCAATGTGATGAACAATGCAAAATAATGCAATGCTAATCCTAGATCTAAGATGATATGCTTCGGATTTCAGAAGGTCTAGAGTTTTAATGCGTCTGGTTCACCAAAATGATAAGGTGGAAAAGTGAAACCCTAGGACTTCACCTTAGGATTTCAAGGGATTTTACATGTGTTTTATCATTTAAATTGAATTGAGGGGATTTGGCTAGGATATGAGATTGACTTTCAACCTAAAAGTGAGTCAATCGACATTAGGATCTGAACTAGAATGTAATTTTGAATGAAATGCAATGATATGACTATCTAACAATGAAAAAGAAATATTTGTTGAATGAACAAGACAACTAAGAGAGGGGAGAATCGATTGTATCAAATTAAAGCATCAAAACCCTCAACAGTAATCAGATCCACATGCATTCATTAAACCCTTAATCTATTATAATGTTTAAACATGAAAAGTAGATAACAAAAATTGAAACAACAACACCATACACAAGAGAACACTAGATTTACATGGAAAACCTTGGGAGGGAAAAACCATATTGAGGATTAGCTCATAATATATAAGTAATTGAAAAATTGGTACAAAGAGGCTCATTTCCAGAATAGGACACATTGTCCAGAAGGGCTCATTACTAGAATAGAAAGAAGAAAGAAGATAAAATGTTACATAAAGGACATGATCTCAATGCAATAAAGAATCCACTACAATAGCTCCAATAACACTCATAACCTAAAAGAGATTAATATACCTCCAACTCATTGCATTCAACAATATTGCATTATAGCTCACACCACATTTCACAACTTTGCACTTAATTTCATATCACAACACTCTATTCTATTCCCCCTTCATCTCACATCAACTCACCTTGAATTTATACCATCCAAAACTTGAAAAACATATTCAAGTCAACTATACACACCTTACACTTTACAAATTCAAAAATAGGTCGACACTAAGCATTCTTATGATGGACAGGAACGAAAGTGGACCGATACAAAACTTAACTGGGACCCAAATCAACTCTCATACACGATGATACACCTTTATAAATACTTAAACATATTTGAATGAAGTGTAAGTACAAGGTTAGTCATTAGCCGTGCAAACACCATTAAACTTGAAGTACACACTTCCTCAAATCCAAGGACAACCTAAAAACCACACACCATGCTTCTAGGTAATCTAGAATAATCCAAAAACTACTTGAGGTCTAAAAAATTCTTCGCACCAATTCACACCTTCAAAATGTACATGACTTGTACACTTAGACCACTCTTCTAAACACCGTAACTTAAAAAACCATCTTCCAGAGCACCAAACCACAAATCCTCTTGACATAGGCAAGAGATCAACACCACAACGTACCTTCAAAATTGCAAGACTTGAAGAATAACTATGAAGAAACGTGGAGCAAAAAAAATTCTCCCAAACACCTCTATAAGCAACACTACAAAGCCAATTCACATACCGGTGAACATAACTTCTTCTACACATCGACCTAGAAGCCCAAATTTTGGATATATTAACTGCGAACTCTTCTAACCACCATATCTAAACCACACAAGCATGTCTTCAACCTAGAATAAATGCGAAGAAAAATTAGAACACCTCTGCAACACCCTGTTTCCTCTTTTTATCAATTTTCTCAATATCCTCAACATCTTTAAATCACTACCATAACCATAATCAAAAGAATGAAACTAATCAAAGAAACAATCTATCTCAACCACTACACAACTAACACCAATTACAACACAATCTTGTTGACATCAATGACAACACCTTCATACTTGCAACAATATTTTGATGCAAAAATAATAAATTTGGGAAGTTACATAAAATTCTGATATTAAAAAATAGACTGAGTAAATTAGTGTGCACTTCATATAAAATTTGAGTTGAATTTACACAACCAAGTAGCCTAGGGTGCCTATGTCTGAGTAACTAAATTTGAAATCTATCTTCACATTCCTCGAGAGTCTAATCAATCCTTTTGGATCTCACTGTTAGATCTTCATCGGTTGCTAAGATAATTGAGTTTTTGCATCTTGTCAAGTTGTAGGATTTGAATGAACTAATGAGAAAATAGTCTTCAATATTCCTCCAATCTTCTTTAGATCTTAAACCTGCAGATTCAAGGAGAGAGCAAGGGTTATGCCATATAGGGGCTTGCCTTGTTCAAACCCTATGTTGGTGTTTCCACCTCCACAATGGCAAAATTGCTGAAAAAGAGCTTATCCTTTTAAGTGATAGATGCTAAATGATATATGAATGATGAATCAACAATATATTGATTGCAACTCACCACTCAAATTTGGTTTCTTTGAAGGACTAAAGTAATGAACATATCCTCAAGGCTTGATTATAATTTGATTTGATTTTATTTGAAGACCTACAAGTGTTAGTCCTCACAAAAAAAATGATAACATAAACATGAAAAAACTCACATAAAAATTGAAATGATGCTTCATTATTAAAATGATGCAATAAATTTTCTCTTGACTGCTCTTGACTTGATAATTCTCTTGATAAAAAATATTCTCCTTTCTTGCTAGTTCCTTTTGAAATGATGAAATGACTAGGTATTTATATGCAATTAATCTAATTTCCAACAATTAAATCCCAATAGCCGAAATTTGAAATTCAAATAATAAAATATCAACTACGACATATTAAAAATTGGAGCCAAAATAGAGGACAAAGGTTACCCAAGGCACCATTGTCCTCTAGTCCTATTTTGTAAAGTATAAAGTGTCAAGAGAAAAATAATAAATGTTTACCTTGATTTGGTACATGGTTTTCTTGATAAATTTTCAAATGTGTCATGGAATGCATAATTTAGGACATTAGTTGTACAATTAGGTCCATGCACATAGGAGGGAGAAAAATCTAGTGCAAAATTGTCAAGGGTGACAATTTATGACGCTACAAAAATATAATCAATAAGGCCCAAATACAAACAAAACAAAACGTAAATAAGAAGTGAGATGTAAAAAACACATGTTCAAACAATCTTGTACCAACATACACCATTGAAGGGGTATTTGTATCATTTGCATGCTAACTAGGAATATGGAGATATAAAGTCAATAAAATGAAATAAATAATATAAAATATGGCAAGTAATGATAAATATATCTTAGTAATGAATTTAATCTCATATTGAGTGGTTTCTCTTTTACATTATGTGTAACCTCAATATAGGGTGTATTATAGTTCAAACAAGACTAACTTATTGACATAAGCATGTGGTTTGTGTTGGACTCAAGGGAACACTGAGAGGTGGGGTGAATTAGTGTTTTACAAATCTGAACTTTATTAATTTGATATTTAAACCATTTCAACATTAAACCAAAGGAAATATGAAAACACACAAAGTAATCATCCACAACACCATAACACAAGGATTTTTACGTGAAAACCTTGTTAGGGGAAAAACCACGGTGGAGGTTAATCCACAATTTGAGTACTCAAATATAAGTTTTACAAAATGGGAATGCACTTGCATTCAGGCTCACTGCTCAAAATAGGAAGACTCACTACCTTACAAAATATTCAGATTGAGACCATCTAAAGGATTGAACTAAAGGAATAACATCTACTCATTTCTGGTTACAGTTCCGATTAAGCTCATAGATTAGATTCTAGACTTTCTGTCTAATTTTGTACCTCACTTTGCTCTGCTTTGCTCTTCGCATCACAAATCCATGCATAGATTCACATTACTATCCTTATGAATTTTGCATCACACACTAACATACTTCACTTCTCATATATCAAAATGATATACTCGATCACTTATATATATATCCGTAACTGAGGATTCAATCATCCATATGTCAGCTTTTAATAAGACACAAAATACTTTCTAACTGTTGGTTAAATCCATAATTTTTTTTCAATGTATACCATCTAAAGTTGGCCATAGCATAGTGAGGACCTAAATAGGTATGTTTGAACACAAAAAAATTTAAGCAAATACTCCTTAAACATTCGCAATGGCTATATCCACCAAGTCAACTTTCTAGCACTAATAACCAGAAAATCAATACACCGGATCTCCTTGATCATACACCAGTGAATGCACACCCAAATAATCCTTGGATAAGATAGTACGAACATAAAAATACCTTTCTTTGAGATCCATGACTCAAAATGATAATCCAATGAGGTATAATCTTTTACGGGATACCCTGTTCTTCACTCTTACTTCCGGTAATAGCCAACCCTTTACTCTGTCTGCCAATATGGACCAATAATTCAAACTATGGACCGAATCAGAGACTTAGGTTAGCATCAATGACAACACTAGATTCCAACAATATTTTGAAGCCATATGCCAACAATCTCCCCATTTGGCATTGATGGCAACACTTAGTGAAAAATGACTAAGTGTCAAAACCAATATGAGTATGTTGCCAAACTTCAAAATTTCAAAACATAGCCCCCCCTGAGATTGATGAGGAATTTGTCACCACTCTCTCTCCCCCTTTGAAATCAATGAAAAACTCGTATTCAATCTCCCCTTTTGAAATATGACCAAAAACTTGTTAATCCAAAACTATTTTCAAAATTTGAAAAAGAACAACTGCTATTTGAGTCAGAAGATTATTTTGTGTTTTTCTTTCATCTCCGGAAGAAATTTCTTCCAAGCTTCTATTGCAATCCCAATGATTATGATCATGTTTTTATTCTTAGATGTCTTGTTGACAATCTCGATGAGGGATTCCAGAATTGTGATCACATCCTCTAATTTCTCTCCTTTCCTCAGTATCTCAATCATTTGTTCTAGTATGCATTTAGTTAAGTCCTTTACTTTCCAAAAAGTGTCCACAAGCTTGTTTTTAGTGAATTGAAATTTTGTATGCTCAGACTATAACTTTTGAATCCTTTTCTTGATTGTACCATCCCGATCCTAAAACATATCAAAAATTTGTCTAATCCCATTTAACTCTGTCTCAATTTGTTCCAATTTTTCTTTGTATTTTCCAACTGCATGAGGTCAATAGATGCAAAAGTTATAGATGTTATTTGCTGCACTTATGCATTGCCTCAGTTCATTCATTTTATTTTTCAACTTGGTAAGAGATATTTTGTACTGCTTCTTTAGATGTAAGATTACTTCTTCTTCTTCTTTGTTTTGAGATTCAGAGCCCATGGTTTCCTTGATGCATTCAATCATTTCTTCTAGACAAATATTCTACAAACTCCCCAATTTGATCTGTCTATGCACAACATGAGCACTTAGTACAATTAAAGTCATATCCTGATCATTTGAGGGTCTAATAGACCATAATTTAGCAATTTTCTACATTCCACCTTCCTTATGAATAAGTTGCAGTAGTTTCTCTTTTGTCTAGTCATCTTCTTCTTCACTTGCTTCTATCATTTTCTTTTCTTGTTCTAGTTTGGATACTTCTATCATTGTCTTCCTCATGCACAATTTGAGTTCTTCGCTCACCTCCATGGGAACTTGTAGCTTGCTTGTCCAGGCATTTCCATGTTGGATGACCAAATTGGTTACAATTGTAACATCTTCTTGAGAAGGTATTTGACCCTCTCCCTTGTCCACCAAACCTACCTCTGCCATTAGGTCTTCTTCCTTTGAAATTACCTCTACCACTTGATTCACCACCTTGCTCTTGGTGGTTGCTTGATTCTCCTTATTGTTTTTGTGATTGCCCTCTTCCACCAAAGTTGCCTCTACCTCTAAAATTATTTCCCCTGCCTCTTCCTTTTTGCTCGTCTTCTTTTTATTCTTTCATCTACCTTGACAACCAATTGAAAACATTCTTCAACTGTCTTGGGTGTTGTGAGGCTGATGTCATCTTGGATGTTGTACCTTAGACTAGTTAGGTACCTTGCTACCTGTTCTCTTTCATACTCTGCATTTCTTGCTCTAATTATTAACCTATGAAATTCCTTAGTGTATGCCATGATATCCAACTCTTTTTGTTTTAGACTCTGCAACTTCCTAAATGTCTGAATTTCATAATCAACAAGTAGGAATTGTCCTTTCACCTTAGCTACCATTTTGTCCCATGAGTTTATCTTTGCTTTACCCTTCTTTACTCTTTCTTCTTGAACATAGTTCCATCATGTTAGGGTAGGGCACTTCAACTTGGTTTTTGCAAATTTCACCTTCTTATTGTCTTTTACTTCTTCAAATTCAAAGAAATTATCCAAAGCATCTATCCAACCCAACACTTCTTCATTGTCCATTTTCACACCATACATAGGCACTTCTACCTTCACCTTTGGATTATTATCCCCCTTGATAGCCTTTAGCATCTTGACCATTCTTTCTTCTTCAGGGTCCATTTCCTCTTCATCATGGACTCCTTCTTGAGGGTTATCGTTCTCACCCTCATCATATTTGTCACTTTGGTCACCGTTGACCACATCTATTCTTTGGTTCTTCTCTAGTTCTACAATCCTGGCAAGGGCAGCTTCATGAAGCTCCTTATAAAATCTCACCTCCTTCGCATACTGTTCCTTTAGTTCTCTGACTTCTTTGGGTGTTGGATTGTTCTTTAGAGGCATCTTGCTTATGCCAATTTTCATTCACTTTCCCACTTCACAATCAAAACCTATGATCTGATACCACCTAATGTAGAGCAGGTTGGAGTAGGTTCAAACAACACTATTTATCAACTTCTTCAAGTTTCAAACCCCAACTATGATGGCTTAACTCTCACAATTCTCATTCTAGGTCTTCAAACCTAGCTTTTTAGGCATATCTTTTAGAGAAGGTTGTCTCTTCACAAATCCTTAACCATTTTACACACCCATTTGGCTCATCTTTAACATATCTCATTTGAATGCAGTGTAAATGCAAGATTAGTCATTACCCGTGCAAACACCATTAAACTTGAAGTACACACTTCCTCAAATCCAAGGACAACCTAAAAACCACACACCACGCTTCTAGGCAATATAGAATAATCCAAAAAATACTTGAGATTTAAAAAATTCTTCGCACCAATTCACACCTTCAGAATGTACATGACTTGTACACTTAGACCACTCTACTAAACACTGTAACTTAAAAAACCATCTTCCAAAGTACCAAACCACGAATCCTCTTGACATAGGCAAGAGATCAACACCACAACATACCTTCAAAATTTCAAGACTTGAAGAATGACTATGAAGAAATGTGGAGAAAAAATATTTCTCCCAGACACCTCTATAAGCAACACTGCAAAGATAGTTCACATACCGATGAACATAACTTCTTCTACACATCGACCTAGAAGCCCAAATTTTGGATATAGAAACTATGAAATCTTCTAACCACCATATCTAAACCACATGAGCATGTATTCAACCAAGAATAAATGCGAATAAAAATTAGAACACCTCTGCAACACCTTGTTTCCTCGTTTTATCAATTTTCTCAATATCCCCAACATCTTTAAATCACTACCATAACCATAATTAGAAAAATGAAACTAATTAAAGCAACAATCTATCTCAACCACTACACAACTAACACCAAGTACAAAAAAATCTTGTTGACATTAATGAAAACACCTTCATACTTGCAACAATATTTTGATGCAAAAATAATAAATTTGGGAAGTCACATAAAATTTTGATATTAAAAAATAGGCTGAGTAAATTGGTGTGCACTTGTCATATAAATTTTGATCTAAATTTACACAACTAAGTAGCCTAGGGTGCCTATGTCTGAGTAACTAAATTTGAAATCTATCTTCACATTCCTGGAGAGTCTAATCAATCCTTTTGATCTCATTGTTAGATTTTTATCGGTTGCTAAGATAATTGAGTTTTTGTATCTTGTCAAGTTGTAGGATTTGAATTAACTAATGAGAAAATTGTCTTCAATATTCCTCCAATCTTCTTTAGATCTTAAACCTGCACATTCAACGAGAGAGGAAGGGTTGTTCCATATAGGGGCTTGCCTCGTTCAAACCCTATGTTGGTGTTTCCACCTCCACAATGGAAAAAATGCTGAAAAAAAGCTTATCCTTTTAAGGGATAGAGGCCAAATGATAAATGAATGATGAATCAACAATATATTGATTGCAACTCACCACTCAAATTTTGTTTCTTTGAATGACTGAAGTAATGAACATATCCTCAAGGCTTGATTATAATTTGATTTGCTTTGCTTTGAAGACCTACAAGTGTTAGTCCTCACAAACAAAATGATAACATAAACATGAACAAAATCACATAAAACTTGAAATGATGCTTCAATATTAAAATACCACAATAAATTTTCTCTTTACTACTCTTGACTTGATAATAATTGCTTGATAATTCTCTTGATAAAAATTATTCTCCTTTCTTGCTAGTTCCTTTTGAAATGATGAAATGACTAGGTATTTATATGCAATTAATATAATTTCCAACAATTAAATCCCAATAGCCGACATTTGAAATTCAAATAATAAAATATCAACTACGACATATTAAAAATTGGAGCCAAAATAGAGGACAAAGTCACCCAAGGCAGAATTGTCCTAGTCCTATTTTGTAAAGTTAAAAGTGTCGAGAAAAATAATAAATGTTTACCTTGATTTTGTACATGGTTTTCTTGATAAATTTTCAAATGTGTCATGGAATGCATAATTTAGGAAATTAGATGTACAATTAGGTCCATGCACATAGGAGGGAGAAAAATCTAGTACGAAAATGTCAAGGGTGACAATTTATGACGCTACAAAAATATAATTAATAAGGCCCAAATACAAACAAAACAAAACATAAATAAGAAGTGAGATAAAAAAACACATGTTCAAACAATCTTGTACCAACATACACCATTGAAGGTGTATTTGCATCATTTGCATGCTAACTACGAATATGGAAACATAAAGTCAATAAAATGAAATAAATAACATAAAATATGGCGAGTAATGATAAATATATCTTAGTAATGAATTTAATCTCGTATTGAGTGGTTTCTCTTTTAAATTATGTGTAACCTCAATATAGGGTGTATTATATTTCAAACAAGACTAACTTATTGACATATGCATGTGGTTTTTGTTGGATTCGAGGGAACACTGAGAGGGGGGTGAATCAATGTTCTACAAATTTGAACTTTATTAATTTGATATTTAAACCATTTCAACATTAAACCAAAGGAAAGATGCAAACACACAAATTAATCATCCACAACACTATAACACAAGGATTTTTACGTGAAAACCTTATTAGGGGAAAAACCACGGTGGAGGTTAATCCACAATTTGAGTACTCAAATATAAGTTTTACAAAATGGGAATGCACTTGCATTCAGGCTCACTGCTCAAAATAGGAAGGCTCAATACCTTACAAAATATTTAGATTAAGACCATATAAAGTATTGAAATAAAGGAATAGCATCTACTCATTCCTAGTTACAGTTCCGGTTAAGCTCATAGATTAGATTCTAGAATTTCTATCTAATTTTGTACCTCACTTTTCTCTTCGCATCACAAATCCATGCATAGATGAATTCACATTACTATCCTTTTGAATTTTGCATCACACACTAACATACTTCACTCTCATATATCAAAATGATATACCCGATCACTTATATATATCCGTAACTGAGGATTCAATAATCCATATGTTGCCTTTTAAAAAGACATAAAATACTTTCTAACTGTTGGCTAAATCCACAATTTATTTTCAATGCGTACCATCTAAAGTCGGCCATAACATAGTGAGGACCTAAATAGGTATGTTTGAACAAAAAAAAATTTAAGCAAATTCTCCTTAAACATCCGCAAAGTCTATATCCACCAAGTCGGCTTTCTAGTACTAATAACCAGAAAATCAATACACCGGATCTCCTCGATCGTACACTAGTGAATGCACACCCAAATAATCCTTGGATACGATAGTGCAAACATAAAAATACCTTTCTCTAAGATCAATGACTGAAAATGATAATCCAGTGAAGTATAATCTTTTACGAGATACCCTGTTCTTCACTCTTACTTTCGGTAATAGCCAACCCTTTACTCTATCTGCCGATATGGACCAATGCTCAACTATGTACCGGATCAGAGACTTAGGTTGCCATAAATGAAAACACTAGATGCCAACAATATTTAGAAGCCATATGCCAACAATCTCCCCCTTTGGCATTGATGACAACACTTAGTGAAAAATGACTAAGTGTCTAAACCAATATGAGTACATTGCCAAACTTCAAAATTTCAAAACATAGCTCCCCCTGAGATTGATGAGGCATTTTTCACTGCTCTCTCTCCCAATTTGACATCAATGAAAAACACGTATTCAATCTCCCCTTTTTAAATATGACCAAAAACTTGTTAATCCAAAACTATTTTCAAATTTTGAGTCAAAAGATTATCTTGTGTTTTTCTTTCATCTCTGGAAGAAATTTCTTCCAAGCTTCTATTACAATCCCAATGATTATGATCATGTTGTTATTCTTAGATGTCTTGTTGACAATCTCGATGAGGGATTCCAGAATTGTGATCACATCCTCTAATTTCTCTCCTTTCCTCAGTATCTCAATCATTTGTTCTAGTCTGCATTCAGTTAAGTCCTTTACTTTCCAAAAAGTGTCCACAAGCTTGTTTTTAGTGAATTGAACTTTTGTATGCTCAGTCTGTAACTTTTGAATCCTTTTCTTGATTGTACCATCCCGATCCTAAAACATATCAAAACTTTGTCCAATCCCATTTAACTATGTTTCAATTTGTTCCAATTTTTCTTTGTATTTTCCAACTGCATGAGGCCAGTAGATGCAAAAGTTATAGATGTTATTTGCTGCACTTATACATTACCTCAGTTTATTCATTTTATTTTTCAACTTGGTAAGAGATATTATGTACTGCTTCTTTAGATGTAAGATTACTTCTTCTTCTTCTTCTTCTTTGTTTTGAGATTCAGAGTCCATGGTTTCCTTGATGCATTCAATCATTTATTCTGGAAAATATTATGCAAACTCTCCGATTTGATCTGGCCGTGCACAACATGAGCAATTAGTACACTTAAAATCATATGAGGGTATGATACACCATAATTTAGCAATTTTATGCATTCCACCTTCCTTATGAATAAGTTGCAGTAGTTTCTCTTTTGTCTAGTCATCTTCTTCTTCACTTGCTTCTGTCATTTTCTTTTCTTGTTATGGTTCTGCTGATTCCAGTTCTTTTCCCCATGTGTCCTCAGTTTCTTTATCAGATTCCTCATCTGGTATATCCACGTTTCTTATTCCTTTCCTTTTCCTTCAATTTTTGGAATCTTACATTCGAGAGGAGTACAAACAACAATTTTTTTTTCTCTTTTCTTCTTTCTCTCCATCTCACCGGAAGAGGAACCAACTTCAAGTGCCCTTATCAGAAGAGAAATACCAACTAAGCCAAAATTTCCTAGCAAACTCTTAAAGAAATTTCTATTTTTTTTAATCACAGTTTTCCAAACTCTTAGAGTGTGTGTAGATTTGTTTGCACATTGGTTCATTTACTTTCCACATCACATTTTTGTTCATCGGTAAGCAATTCAAAAAGTACATTACTAGACATATATGAACAAAGTACCAAACCTGAAAGGGTAATCTATCATCTTCATTAATTGCACATTCTCCATTAGTTGATCTTTCAACAATCTGCAAAGGTCAAAGTCCTGATCTTCCATTATCATTTTGTGTGAAATGTAGACCACACCTGCTGAAGTAGCACCTTCTCTGTTTCTGAAGAAAATTCTGTAGGATATTCCATGCACAATTTATTGTCACATAGTTTTTGATTGTTGAGATTATTAGTGCCCTTTGAACTCCAATAACTTCAGTTAGGGTTTCAAATTCTTTATTCCAGATGGATTTCTTTCTCAGTATATCCCCAACTTTGCATAATCCAGTTAAATTTCCAATTACTTCCTTCCAAATGATGTAGGGTTTGTCCAGAATTAGAGTGTCGTCATTCGATCTGCTCAAAATGAACTTAACGATTTCTATGTTTTTGAAATAGGGAAACTCATTCTAAATGTCCAAATTCCTGTGTTTAGCTTCTCTCAACCATTTCAATTCATCGGGTGACAACAAATTCCTTACGGTTCTAATCTTCTCACTGTTGTATTCATCTAGATTGATTTTTCCTTTGATTTGTTCTATTTTTCCTTTCGTACTTATGTTTCGTTTCTATCAACCACACACCAAATTATATGGAAATTCCAAAAACAACTGAAATACCTGATGGATTTAGAGATTCGCCACTGCATTATCTTCACTCCTTCAAAATTTTTCTACCGAGTGCTCTCCTTCTTCTCGTCTTTGATGCAAAGTGACAAATGAGGGTTCCAGCTGCTTTTTATAACTTCAAACACCTAACTTTTGTTGTAATAAATGATTTTGCCCTAGGTATTCTAGATACCTTGTTTTCTCAGACAGTGAGAGAAAAAATCTTTTGCGAACCTATGATTTATTGAATTTCATTGTGAATGTTTTCCAAAGCCTCTATAGATAATTAATACAACTTTTTGACAATCTTTCACATTTCGGTACCAGCTTACAGACAGGGGAAAAAAGGATTATCTTGAAAAACTCCCCCTAGGCCAATGGCCTAAAATCAATTTTTGGAGGAATTACCGGAAGCAGGTTCTGGTTGGTACAAAACTATTTCCTGCATCAAACTCGATCTTTCTTACCCATGTCTTCATCCGATCTCTTATTTCATCCACAATCACTTTTCCTTCTTCTTTATCATCTTTCTGTGTATTTTTGCCTTTGTATACCAAACCTCTTCTATCCACATTTTTGTTTGTGTAAAATCTTCCAATGTGACCATATTTGTTGCAATTGTAGCAATAATATTTCCTTGTCTAGACCAATCATTCCATTGATTTCTTCTTGATTTTCATTGGTTAGAAATATGCCTAAATCTTCCACATGTATAACATTCAACATTCCTTCTACCAACAAAGTAGTTTGACACATTTCTGCATTCAATTGATTTATGACCAAACTTTTTGCAATTGAAACATTGATAAAAAAATGATGAGTCACTTAATTTAATTTAATTCTACATTGAGCTGCCATATGACCAAATTCATTGCAGGCAAAAAAATATCCATTAAAATTTTGAGCATTAGGTTGTCTTACTGGATGCCTTTTTGCTTTATCCATCCGATTTACTTGCCTGAAATTCCTTTGTCCAGATCCGAAACATTCTCCTTTCTCATATCCAAGGGCTCGCTTCTCATTTCTATTCTTCTGTCCTTGAGTCAACTCATCGAGCTTAACTGAGCTAATCTTAAACTTTTCCTTGTATTCATTTTCTATAATAAGTTCATCTTTGAGAATAACAATCTATTTTTCAAGCTCTTCTTCATTCATTATGGATTGCTGCAGTTCACTCTCCAACTAAATGAATTCTTCATTTACTCTTTTGCATTCATCAAATTTTTCTTTTAAGGACTGAGCAAGGTTCTCCTCATTCTTCTTTCTTTCTTCAATCTCCTTAGTTAGCTTCATCACCATAGATTCCATCTCATGTTTTAGGGTAGCATTGTTTTTGGCAAGCTTCTCACATTCTCCAGTTATTTCCTTCAAGGTTTGATTCAGGTGAACATCATCCATGCTTCTGCTTGCTTTTTGCTTAATCTAATCACATAGATCCTTTCTCTTCTCCCTGGATTTAACAATCCGATCCTTCAATGTCTGAATGAATTTCTCAGCATCTTTAAGATTCGCTCTCAATTCCTTGACTTCTACTTTAGACTGATCAAGATCATCAAGTGCTACTACAAGTTGTGGTTGAAGACTACTAGAGTCCATTACATTCCAAGATCCACCTCAAGTTGCTAAAATTCTTCTGAGGAACTAGGATTTGATACCAATTGTTGGATTGAAGGGAACACAGAGAGGGGGGGTGAATCAGTCTTCTGCAAATCTGAACTTTATTGATTTGATATTTAAACTATTTCAACATTGAACCAAAGGAAAGATACAAACACACAAAGTAATCATCCACAACACCATAACACAAGGATTTTTACGTGGATACCTTGTTAGGGGAAAAACCACAGTGGAGGTCAATCCATAATTTGAGTACTCAAATATAAGGGTATGTGCAAGATCGTGATGGGCCAAAAAAGTGGCAACATATAAGTGATATGATGGCCCATGTGGCTGACAAATTTTTTATACACAAAATTGATGAAACGAAAAGGGTTTTCAAAGGAGATTCTCGGATTTCCACCAATATAAATTATGCTTTACTTTGAATTTAATAAATAGTTAAATTATTTATTTTCTATTTGAATTACGACTAAAGTCTTGATTGATAGGTTGATTGAAAAACATCTATAGCTTTCAAATGGTATCACATTTTTTGAATTCAAAATGTGCATCACATTCTATGCTTTGCATACTATAGGATTTAAAAAGAAAAAAATAGATTTAATGACGTTTTGAACAAGTTAAGGTGGTCAGACCTACAAGTTTTTATATTTTTTAAAATTTGTAATAAAAAAATCATAATTAATTATTTACTTGGAAATAAATTACAAAAAATATGCATCACATTGGGACATGAGCCCTCTACTTATATCTAAAATCTTACAAAAAAATATTATCATTTTATTGTGGTTAGGTTGGTCAGACAAACACCTACTTATTTTTTCCCTGAAATTTAAGTACTATTGCATTGAAATTTCAAATTTTCACCAAATAGATTTTTTTTATTTTTTAAAAACCTAGTAGTTTAGAAACTACATTCAATTTGCTACAGATTCTATTCTTACATATTTTTGAAATGATATAGATAACTTATTCAAATTTTTACGTCAAGTTGCCTAACTCTGATTTTTTGAATTTTCATCACCACTTAAGGGCCTATTTTTTCCATGATGATCCTGCACATACCCATAAGCTTTATAAAATGGGAATGTACTTGCATTCAGGCTCACTTCCTAGAGCTCATTTCTCAAAATAGGAAGGCTCACTACATTACAAAATATTCAGATTAAGACCATCTGAAGGATTGAACTGAAGGAATAACATCTACTCATGCCTGGTTACAATTTCGGTTAAGCTCATAGATCAGATTTTGGACTTTCTATCTAATTCTATACCTTGCTCTGCTCTTTTCTTCACATCACAAATCCATGCACAAATGAATTAACATTACTATCCTTATGAATTTTGCATCACACACTAACATACTTCACTTATCATATATCAAAATGATATACCTGATCACTTATATATATCCGCAATTGAGGATTGAATCATCCATATGTCGAATTTTAATAAGACATAAAATAATTTCTAATTGTCAGCTAAATCCACAATTTATTTCAATGCACACCATCTAAAGTTGGCCATAGCATAGTGAGGAACTAAATAGGTATATTCAAACACAAAAAAGAAGAAGCAAATACTCCTTAAACATCCGCAATGGCTATATCCACCAAGTCTGCTTTCTAGCACTGATAACCAAAAAATCAATACATCGGATCTCCTCGATCGTACACCAGTGAATGCGCACCCAGATAATCCTTGGATAAGATAGTGTGAACATAAAAATACCTTTCTCTAAGATTCACGACTCAAAACGATAATCTAGTGAAGTATAATCTTGTACGAGATACCCTATTCTTCACTCTTACTTCCGATAATAGCCAACCCTTTACTCTGTCTGCCGGTATGGACCAATACTAAACTGTGGACCGGATCAGAGACTTAGGTTGCCATCAATGACAAAACTATATGCCAACAATATTCATAAGCCATATGCCAACAATTTTTACACGATTCATCTTATAATTACACTTAAAGTTTAAATTCCCATTATTTATAAATTTATTAACTTTAAATTGGAATGTGATGCCTATATGTTTAGAATATCCATGTGTTTGATGAGAAATGGATATAATATATGTGTAGGTCCTATGTATGTATTAAGGATAACAAGGATTAAAAGATAAATTATTATAGATAATTGTTGATTACATTCTATCCTTGTGTGAACTAGAGCTAGAGAAATAGTTAATGAAAGCACATGCCAAATTAGGAAAATATGTATAGATAAAGAAATATCAGCTGACCCATTTTAATGTTATACCACATAAATATAGTGTAAACTTATAAATTAAAAGAATATTATCATCTATGTGTATATAATTAGCAAGAAAAAATGATTTCACATGTAGGGCTACATCATTAGATCCATCATAATAATTGTGCAAGAATTTTAGGGGTTTATAATATGATTATATAATATCAAATAAAGGAAAATCAACACAAGAAACTAATAAAATATCATCAAGGTATAATAATGATCATCATGTATGGAATCACCATGTATAAAAGGAGATAATATATGTATGACACATGAATCTATTGAACTATCATGACATATAAGAGATGTATTGTGTCCTAGGTACACTAATTTCATGCATGGGTAAATCACATGATATATTCTTACATAATATATGAAAATTATTGTTAGAAGGCATATGATGATAGAGGAATATGTGAGCAAATAAACTAAGCATCTCTAGTAATATAGGGTAGGTACTAACTCAATGAAAGAGAGAAAATGTAAAAAATGACTGAAAAACACCACCATTGAACACATGTATGCACATGTATATTAGCATAAAAGTCCTTAATATATCAAGAATAGATGTTTCATACGATATGAAAGACACAAACATGTTATAATATAAAATTAATGAGTGTTAATTTTGGCCAAAGAATAAAATCTAATAGGAACTAGATAAATTAGTAGGTAAAATATAGGGTGGGAAGGTGGAACAAAATATAACTCATTATGTATACCCAAATCCAAGTCAAAAGATATGAGCATATAATGGTCAAACCCTAGGTTAAGGCTAAAAATATATGAAAATTAAAATTATACTAAACCTAAACATGTGAATTAGAAACTTTATGAAAAAGTTGGAATATGTAGGATTGGATGTGTTCAACAAAATATAAGAAAATAGACTTTACATAGGTATAATCTATGGTAATCCAATAAAATGTATACACTAATCTAATGGAATGTAGGTTTTATGCAATCAATTATGCTAATCCAATCAAATTTGACTAAGCAATTTGAATATAAAGCTTACTGTTTGAAATGTGTAGGATTGTAAATAAAAAATAGATTTATTTAGTTTGATAACTAAATAATGCAATAAATTTAGTATGGATCTAAATTTGATGTGCCTTAGAATTAGGAATAGGGAATGATAGTTTTCTAATCACTTTGAAATTAAAATATTTTGTTGAAACTATGGATAGATGAATTTGGGGGTCATGTATGAATCCACAACCACATGCTAGTCTTGCACCTATAAACTTGTCCTATATGATCTATTGATTTTTCGTCTTTACTTCACTTAATTTCATGCCCTTGATTTATATTTTTCTTCTTAATGTTTGTGGACTTACCAATATTTAAATTTTCCTTGTAAAATTGTCTTTACGTCACAATACATAAATCCACTTATCTTTCATTAACTTTATTATTCAACAAGGTACTAGACCTCTTGCATTCTCTATTGTTGTCCTTTTTACCTTCATAATCCATGAATATAATTTCATCATTTGAATCATTATCTTCATCTTCACAAAAACAACTACTTTCTTTAATCATACAAATACTCCTATATAATGATTGTGCTATATGATAGAATTCTTGTACATAACCAATTGAAGTGTGTGTGTATATACAAATTGATTATTTGAATGAGAGATAATTATAATTCAAATATCTCGAATGTCTTTATATATAGACATATCAACATATTGCACAAACTTGTACTTAATTGACTCTAAGTATGAAGGATAAAGGTGGAAAGTTAGTCAAATTTTAATTTAAAAAAATTAAATTTGGGTAGGATGCATTTAAACTAAGGGGATGACCTCAAAAAAAGAAAGTGTTAAGATATAAAATTAGCTAAAACATAGTGTATAGGACATGCAAAGTGATAAATAAGTAGATATGATGAATGCATAAGTGTATGCGAAAATGGGAGATGGGAGAGACGGTAGGTGTATAGCAATATGTGTAATGCAATAGGTAGATAAGATAGGAAAGAGACTCAATTTTATTAAAAAAGTATGCTATTTATCAATATGTCTATGTATCAAAGCACTCCTACAAAGCTAAGTGTGAAAGGACATAGGTATACAAATTTTACCATTGTAATAATATATTATCTTATATCAATATGTCTATGTATCAAAGCACTCCTACAAAGCTAAGTGTGAAAGGATATAGGTATGCAAATTTTACCATTGTAATAATATATTAGCTTATATAGATAAATTGTAGAATTCATTACATTAGATAATGAGTCTTTTTACAACAAGATTAATATTTTATACTTGCTGTTATTATAAAATACTCCTCAATATAATATTATAATTCAAACATTGATAAAAATTAAAATCATATAATAAAAATTAACATTTTTTATAATTTTATAATTTACCATTTCAACAACATATTACAAAATATATTATTTTATTTTTTTTTAAAAAAGACAAACACTTTATATTTCATTGATTCAAAAACACGTAAACACAATTCAATAAATTCTCACATAATACCATCTATGAATACCAATCTGAGCACTTAATCTTGTAATCTAAGTTAGCTTAGCGTTGGATTTTTTTGTTGCTTCCTATCTCTGTTGATTCTGCCTTACAATAAAACCAAATATGGTAGCAGCCAATTGTGCTTTACAATAAAAACAAATATGTTAGCAGCCAATTGTGCTTTGTTCTCCACAATATTTGCATTGTAAGCTCGTTTCATATATAATTCAAAATTTGAAGTCTGCAAATTAGAATATTACAAGCGTTGCTATCATTAGGGATGCATGTGCTAAAAATATACCATTAGAGAAAGTATGTAGCCAGATAAAGTAATAACTAGCAGTCCTGCCATAATTTATATATGATGATAAAACCAAAGTGGGTGAGATACAAAACTCATAATTATTTGTTTGTGTGCAAGGTATTAGGATTAGATAATCATCAAAGACCCTTGGAAATAATCACCATTCCTTTCCAAACAGTCCCCCAGCACATTTGGATTCAAGGAGAGATCCAAAACTAATGAGAAATGACTGTTAAGACAATGATGAAAAAGTTAAAAATCCACATACCTCTCACAGTACCCAACAAGAGAAGCTTGGCACCTATAGCATTGATAGTCCAGTCGGATGAACTTCAAATTCAAGGTTCTCCACATATAAATAGCATGTTATACACAAAGAAATACCATAAAAGATAAATTGCAGACCACCTAATTATAAGGAGTACAAGGATTTTTACCATGGAAAAGCAAAGCAGCAAGGATTTTTACCATGGAAAAGCAAAGCAGGACACCCTCTTCTGTGGCCGTATACTATCTTGAGGAGCAACAATATGTTTCTCCAACGACAACCACCTCTCCTCACACAAAACAGCCAAACGTGGAAGCTACCAAAACAAACAATATTTTCAGACAGGCTACAATCTACAAAAAGGTATGGCTAATATATATATAGATAGATTCATTCTATTTATTTGTTTTGTTTGTCGAAATTGCCAAATGCAGTCATGTAATTTTTCTATATAGGCTGCAGCAGAGTTGGTGGGAACTTCTATCTGGGATGGCTTAAAGAGCACACTCTAAGCTCTGACTTTCTACATTAGTCAAAGTTTTATTTTCGTTTCCGTTTTTCTGTTTGATCACGCCAGTCACGGTTATCACTGTCACGGTTAAGATTTAGCTTTTATAGGTTATCATTGTCACGGTTAAGATTTAGCTTTTTTCAAATGTTCTTCTCCCGCCCAACTTGCAGTCACAATCATAGTCTCCCGCCTACTACCATCTGTTCTATCCATTGAAAACATAAACGCGACATTTTGTGAAGTATCTGTTGATGATGGCAAAGAGTAAAACCCACACAGTTGATGTGCGCAAAGCAAGCAAGGAAGTGCAGAACCAATCGAAGGTAGCAAACAAGTCGCCCTACGGTAAGGCTTCCATCTTATTCATCGCTTTAATGGTTCAACTTTCGTGGATCGTCAAGATGTCCATTTATGACGGCTCTTTGCCTATCAAAATAGAGCGTAAACAGGAGAAAAGGGATGCCGATTCTTGGTCTGGTAGAAGCTACACTTCTACAATACAACACTTGTGCTGCATGATAACTGCAAGATCGATAAGATTAGGACATAATTGAATAATGACGTTCTTAGAGCTCTTTAAGTTCAGCCCCTCACCAATGTGCTACACAGGCGATGCTTTTCTTTTTTCTGTATCAAGTTTATTCAGTATATATACTGATCTATTTGGCCATTAGTACTTTAAATTTTATACTTAACTATATAAAGTGTTATTTTTGCACAGGATTCTTATTATGATACCCGAATTCCTTCTCGGTCTCCACAAGAAGCTTAGGAATGAAGGGATGGTATAAATAGAATATGGGAATCACATAGCGATGCTGCTCCTCGCCCACATGGATGGTCACGCAGCCCTTGGGGACGACCTTCTTTCTACAGGAAGACTCCAAAGGGTGGACGAGGGTTCCATTTCTAGACTCTGTCTTCTCCAGGGAAGGTCTCATGCGGCCATAGATTCGACTGTGAGACTTCAACAAGGATATTTTCGACCTCAGGAAGCGAAACAAGGGTCAGATTTGGTTTCCAAAGAGGCATGAGAGCTTTCTGGCTTTGAAAGCCCGTCTACCCACTTTAATCTTCATGGCAACCTGGAAACTGTGTTCTCTGTAAAATGCTCTCAGTAGTAGGACAGACTAGTTTCCTTGCTTATTTTGTTTGTAAAATGCTCTCAGGATAGACTAGATTCAGATATACTATGGCTTAGAAATCTATTTCAAAGATTTTCAAGGGGTAAAGATTTCAAAATGTCATATGATAGGGATTTTGACAATCCACATGCTATGAGAAGTCAAGAAAATACATGATTCAAGTTAGTCTGTTCATACAATAGGACCATTGAGATTATGGAGGTGGCACAACCACAATAAGGAGGCCTCACATGCATGATTAGGATGTGTCAAATGTCAAAGTTTTATGAAAATATTACTAAAATACGCCTGTGTGCACGCTTCCTTGTAGCGAGTACTTTACTGGATTGTGCCAATCTAGCAAACATTTGAGTGTAGTGTGCACTATGCATGCAAATTGTTATAGAAAATTGATTAATTCTTAGGCATGAAGTCTTTGTTGCAAGTTTTGGCTTGTATGTGTCTAGAGGTTTTATCCATATTCTATTAATATTCATATAATTTTTGGATTTACTTTTGAATCTATTATCATAGTTCTTTTAATTTATAGAGTAAGGATTTAATTGACATTTTTTAAAGATTTGTAAAGGAATTTTGTAGGTGCTTTGTGGTTATTTAATAATGTATTTCTTTTTTATTGCTTGTAAATGGATAATCCCAAAGTAATATATACTTTAAGGAAAATGCAAATCTAATATTTTCCTTTTGCCATTGTTATAAATTTAATGATGTTATAAAGGTTCTATTTTCCTTCCTATGCTTTGCGGTCCTACTATGTGTCACCATCTTACAAATCATGATGATAGAACTATATATTAAAAAATTCATGGTTGTAATATGGTTGGCCTTTTGAGTTGACTCTTACATAGAGGTGTTGTAGCATGTTCAAAGTATTTAACTAATGAAAGTTTAGATTGTTTGAAGATAAGATTATGTTTGAATAATTTGTAGGATTGTTTACCATTTACACATATTATGTGCATGAGTCTTTGTATTGATAAGTGTATTCATTATTAGCTAGAAGTTCCTATGAAATTGAAAATTGTTATATTTCTCATACATTTGTTGGTATCTTTTCTATGTGTATTGGTTTGATAGATAGGGATATAAAATGTTTTTATGGCTCCTTTGAACATATATTTTATGTGTTTCGATTTGATAGATAGGGATATAAAGTGTTTCTATGGATCCTTTGAACATCCCTTTATTCAACATATGTGAGCTCTTTTATATTTATAGTGGATGTGCAAGTTTGTTTTTATTTGGAAGGCTTTGTATCTTTGTGGTTTGTACATTAATGCACATCAAGATGAATTGTAGATGTAAGTTTTCTTTCCTTTGGTAGTCTCAACTCTATTTCCCCCATTGCAGTAGGCACCAATTTAGAAGGCCAAATAATTAAAACTTGATCAAAATACATCATATTTTTAATCTTGGTTCTTCCCCATTCTACATATCTCAACTCTTTGAATATATTACAATCTTAAGAGGGCTATTCAAGTGTTATTCTTTGAGAGGTGTGTTTTATAGTCATGCATGAAGGGTAACATAGATCATTGAATGAGTATTTTGGAGAAACAAGTGGCATATATTTAGTCTCATATATGAAATGTTATTTTCTCTTAAGAGGTTAGTGTTCTTGATTGTTACCAACTATCACACTAAAACATAGTGACAAAATTTGGAATTATTTGGTGGATAGCACATGTTGTATACTCGATTCTTGTTGCATCTAAAACACTAACATCAGGAGAACCCCTTTGGACTAGTAGAACCTAAAGATGGAGCTACTCTTCCTCTTGAAGTAGTCCTTAACTATCCTTACTTGATCATCAATGCTAGCTCAATGTTCGAAGTTGACATTTCCTAACCTTAGGGGTTGAGCAACTTATTTTTGGGGTTTGGCAAGCTAAATGTTTTAGAGCCAACACCTTGCATAGATCTAACATGTTAAGCCTAAGATTTTGGGTAGGTTTTTTTTGTTTCCTTAAAGAAAGGAGTTGGTTCTCAACTCTTGAGATTAACATGTGTAGTTTTGTTAGTCAGCATTTATGGTGTTAGGAGGGCATAGTATAATGTTTATATATTTTTTTTCACTTTTATTGGTTATGATGGGATTTTTCTATTTTGGGTGTAGTCCTCTTGACATCCCTAGTGTTATCAATGATGTTACTAGGGATATTGAGAGGCTACTTCTAAGAAATACATTATAATTTTGTAGGATCATTTAAGTAGTTTGGGTATAATGCATGATGATATTGCATGCAATTTATTTGTTTCTCCATTATTTGATGAATCGTCATCTTGGTAATAAATATTTTCTCTTAGCTTAATTCATTAATGGAAAGAGCTCTAAGAGATTCCTTTATATAAATTTGTTAGCTTCATTCATTAATGGAAAGAGCTCTAAGAGATTCCTTTATATAAATTTGTTAGCTTCATTCATTTGTAAGTGGATTTTAGATTTTAAAAAATGTTAAATAAATTTGTTTTCTCATTCATGATTCTTTATTCCATTGATTTGTGTCTTTTTCTAAATTCTCTTGCATGTTTGACTATAGTATTCATTACAATGACTCCCAAAATGAAGCCATTAGAAGATGCCTTCAAAGAAGAAATTTCTCTTGTTTAAAATCGTATTCCTTATGATGTAATTATGTATGTTCCCCATGAATTTTAATTTAAATATAGGTCTTGTTCCAATTTTTTGATTCCTCTAGTTTATCAAAATTTTAATTTTAATCATATATATTATGGTTAGTTTGTATATTCACCATGTGCAGATCTATAGTTCATAAATTCACTAGTGCTTCTCATTTTTTTATGGGTATCTAATGTATACAATTTGGCCATGATCCCCCTAAGTTATATGAGTCTCTAGTGAACCATCATGTGTAATAGATTTTAAATTAGATGTTGACAAGAATGAGAAGGTTTTAGTCTCCTTACAACCTATTAAGATTAGTTAAGTGGGTTAGGTATTCTAGGTAAAGATTGTGTTATTTCATCCCTATATTCCACCATGACATGTAATCTTTAGGTTCTCCTATTATAGATATGCAAGTGATTTTTTTTATGTTTCATCATGTGTTATTGACTTGGATGATGTTAGGGAAGTTGACATCTCAATTCCCTTGTTTCTCATCAAAACAAATGAATTCCTCATGCTAGACATTTCTCATCAAATTGGCAAAAATTCATTTTGTAACCAATCTAATCGAGATTTTAAGATGTTTCATGAGACTAATAATTTTAGTTTATGCAATCCTTTTTCTATATTGTGTAGTGATTTGAACACGTGATGTTATAGAAGGAATCATTTCAAATCGACCACCCAATGGGGATATTCTAGAAGACTTATTTTCTAGTTTTTGTTTTGATTTGTTAAGACTATATAAATAAAATAAACTATTTTTTTTTGTCACAAGTAATGCCACCCATATTTTTCTTATATTCAAGTAAAGAAGTAGATAATTCCTTTAGTTTCAACAACATAGATGATATTACTTAGGATAATCATAGTTTTATTTCTATCTCTAATGAAGAGGTCTAGTGGGATTCCTTGTTAACTAATAATTCTAGACAAAACCCTTGATAGAATCTAAGATCAATGTAGAATATAAGACATTGATTTAACAAAGAGACATCATTTTCTCAGTACATACTAGTATAATCCCATAATTTATGTTGTTAGCCCATACTTGTTGATAGCAAATCTAATTATTGCCCTCAATATTTACATTGCTTATTTAGCTATTATAAAATATAATATTATTAGTCCTAGCTATACTTATTTAATTTAAGCTAATTTGTACTTATTTTCCTGCAATTACTTAATTAGCTTAAGTTAACCCATATGGAAAGTTTATTTTCCTTCACAATTTTTGTGAACCCAATGGATCAAGTACATGAAACAATCTTCTCTCTAAGGTTTTGTATATAATAAGCATCTTTAGATCTGCACCTTTTTTATATTTATATTTTATTTTCATATTTGAAACTCCATAATTTTTTTGGATCAATGATTACTTTTACAAATTGTTATATATTTTAAATTAGGGTTTTTAATCTATATTTTACTTTCACAATATAGTCCTAAGTTTATGCACCGAGAAAATAAGGAACCTTATTTTGACCATATTCTATGTGCAAAATATTTAGTGTAATTGAGAAAGAAAAGGAAAGATAAGATGAGTTCAAAGGAATATACTTAATATAGTGAGTAAATTAGTAATGTGGAAGGATAAGGAGTGAATGTATTAACTTGAATGTTTCAAAAAATTAGTCATTATTCAGTTTGGGATTTTGAGAATAGGGGGAAATATAAGTATATATATAATTACGAAATGAAGAAATGAAGGGAAATTTCAAAGAAGTGATCCAATCTTGGGCCATGTAGACTAGTAGAAAGGGATAGAAGGCACTCTAGATCAAGAGTTTGAACCTAGAGTGACCTATAGGGAAGATCAATAGAAAGGGAAAAGGAGTGGGAAATCTCAACCAAGTAGAGTGAATATGATTTTTTGATGGATTTATTTGCTTCAATTTTCTTTTGGTTTGATGCATGAGAGAATTATATTTCAACTTACATGATTTATCTATGTAATTTTTTACTTTTATTTTTGATAGGGACATGTCAACCTCATGCAACTAGGAAGATGCATGAGCTCATCACTAAAGTTTAGACCAAGCAAGTATGGACATCATGAACATGGAATAATGTTATATGATATGCGTTTCTTTTAAAATGCATTTTTTAATGAGGAAATAAAAAATTATTTTCTTATAAGTATCTATGAGTCTCTAATGAGATAATAATTCATGAAATCTATTTTTGGTATTTGAAAGGAAACTTTAAATCAATAAACTTCACAAATAATTTTCTTAATAGCCAAGGTTGAATATCAAATTTAGGCCCTAATATTATGACTATCAAATGTCTAGGCCCTAAAAGATAGTAAAAAAAGGTGTGTTATTTCAGTGGATATGAGGAGATACTTTGGTTTTTGTTGGGTATTATTGGTTTTTTTATTATCTATAATCTTTTAGAGTATTCCAATAATTTTTGGATGCAATAGTCAAATTGGTCAATTAATACTTTACTTTTATCTCATTGCTACGTAACTTTATTGCAATCATTAGAGACCATGGGTCATAGTTGTCATCGAGTATGTGAGACTCTACAAATACATTAAAAATTTAAGAGTATTATATCATGCATGGGTTTGAGAGACTTGTCAAATTGAAATCAAAAGATTAGTGTGCATCTATAGTAGGTAAATTACTCTTTTAGCAATGTTTGTATTTGGTATTGGGTTGTGGGTTCAATATGTTTGTATTAGATTTTGTGTTTGATATTGAGATACTAGAAGCTACTACTATCAATGGATTGGATTTTTTTTTAGGTTCCATAAATGGAAAACAAGATGTATGGACATGATCATGGAAAATCAATATATCATGGGGCAATGAATATAAGGACAAAAATAAGTGCAAATGGCTTAGTAGAATGTGAGGGATCAAAATATCGATACTAACATGACTAATTCATATGTATGACCTATAATATGATAATCATTTATAAAAAACCCAAAATTCATCAAAATTAAAACCCTAAAATTTATTTATATAAAATTTATATTAAAAAAATCAATACATATTAAACAAAAACCCTAAACCCTACATATTTAGAAAAATATATTCAAAATTTGATGAAAACTATTTGGACATGATGAAAATGGAACTATGGAGGGAGGAGGTAAAATTAGGTTGTGGGTGGGGCTCATAAACTTGGGTACTCGTTTTGAGGCCCATCCAAAACACATTGTTGCCATGTGGATAGGAAAAAACAACTCATAAAGCTTTTAAAAATTAAAAAAAGAAGCTTTACAAAATGAATACCCATTATGAAATAGGTACTCATTATAATAGTGCCCATTTAGGAACAAGACCCCAAAGCTAGCAAGTACCCATTCATGGAAGATACATGTTTAGGATTAGGGACTCAATCCTAAATATGTACCCATTTTTTATGAAACAAATACTCGTTCTTAGCAATATTTTTTTCAAGCCTGACACTTCCACTAAAATTGAACCCATTAGTGTTGAAAAATGGCCAGCTCTCCCCTCAAGATTCATGACAAGGGACTAACCACCTCCTGTGTGATCCATGTCTCTACTCTTTGTATCGGGTGTTGATAAATCAATCTTTTGATGCAACAACAAAGTAGGGCCAACAATTGGTATTAAAGCATTGGGTCATAGGTTCGAATCCACTCAGGTAATTTTGAGGGGGATATTGTTGAAAAATTTTTAGTGCTTCCTCAGGATTCGTGACAAGGGACTAACTGCCTCTTGTGTGATCCATATCTCTATCGTTTGTATTGGGTGTTGATAGATTGATATTTTGATCCAACGACAAATTGGAGCCAACAATTAGCTTGCACTTAACTTAAAGGTGGTAATATATGTATCCTAAACTAACAACTCTCCAATAGTACTCTTAATCTAAATCATCAAGTCTTCCCTAATTCTAGTCAACATTGACCATTTTTGAACTACTACAATCTTGTTTTCTATGACAAGTTCCAAGGGGTTAAAAAGGGTTTTTTATGATTCATTTTGGATTGGTTAGTGATTTATTCCAACAAGACTTAGCTAATGTTAGAATTTTAGTTGTAAGAAGGAAATGACTTTTATTAAAGTGTTATAAGAGAATATTGCAATTTTCATGTCTCTAATCTTGTAAAGTACATTTTTAGGGGAATTTTTGAATGTAACATAGTTTTCCTCTTAGAAAAATTAATTTTATGATAGTAAGTGTGATTTGATATATGTGACATATTTATTTTTAAATTATTAGAATCTTTGTAATGATTATTGTGTATTTAAAAAAGGATTTGTACAACTCAGTAATGGATTACTTTAAGCATGTTTTTCTATGATACTCAAACCTTAAGATTAAATTTTCATGCTTTGATCAATTATTTTATACTTAAAATCTTTGAAATTACTCCTTGTAAACTATGATTTTTTCCATTGAAAGACACTAATCTATGAATGTATTGGCTCAATGAAATGATTAAAAAGAATAAATCAACACACTAGTAATTCTAGTTTAGTCACAACTCTCAAGCATCCCATGGTTTTGTAATAAACAAGTTACAAACTTGTATAAATTATGTTTTTCACTTTACCTTGTGGTCTATGTAGATTTCCTCCACATTGTACTCATTGTAGTAGTGATGAAATTAGCTATATAGAGGTATTATGATAGGCATTTTTTCTTGGATCAGTGCCAATATTTGGAATCAAGTCAATAGACCTTGGGTTTATTTATCACCATTTTTTGTTATCCATTTTGTTTATAAAATCTCTAGGAATACCCTCTTGAGTCTAAGTTGATCTCAAAGAATAGGAGAGAAAACCCACTCTTGTAAATTTGGCCTTCAACCTTCCATGGTTTATAGATGAGCAAGTTTTACTTTCACAATGACAACCCTAGCGTTGAAAGTGAAAACATGTTCTAGGAAGTGGAGTAGTGGTTTTGGGACCCAACACACTCTTGAATATGTTTCTACCAAATATTTTAAAAAAATACTTAATATAACAAAAATTAGGGGGGAAACACCAACCACTATGTTATACTTCATCTCCTTAACCTTAACCATTTAAAAAAATCCTTACTAGTTTAAAAATTATATTTAGAGTACTACAATTCTTATTCTTATTATATATTTAAATTTTGAGGTTACACATCTTGAATTACTCATCAAAGTTTGAAGGTTTAGTTTATTCCAAGAAAAAAATGATCACTTTTAATCCCCTTTTGGTCCCTCATTTTCAAGAACTTATCCTACCCATCCTTAGGTTAGAAGATAATAGCTAAGCTATTCAAGCATGATGTTAAGGTTTATTTTTATATTCTACTATTAGAGCTTAACTTTTGAGCATGATGTGTTAGCTTAACCTTTTCTCTATTCTCTTCTATATAGAGGAGCCTCTATGTATCTTTTTAGAGGACAATTATTTATGTAATGGTTAATTGATCAATGAACTTAATAGTAAGCAAGCTATTATCTTAAATATTCTTAATCTTATCTTTGTTCATATTTAGCTATTATGTGGACATGTTTTTGTTGATTATTGTGTCACGAGCCTTTGTTATGCTTAAATTGATTTTTCTAATTTCTCTCTCCCTTTTCACCCCCACTGTACACCAACTTTAGGATTATCTTAGGATAGATAAGGAGCTAGCTCTCAAATCCTAGAAATTGTCTTATAGGGTCCACTCATATTATCTTTTATATTGATAAAAATAGGATTAAACTAGGGCTTGACCCTTTTACATAGTAACAACCAAGATGTAAGAGAAACTAGTCTCATGAGATATGAAATAAATAAATAAAATGAAAGAACCAATTGGTCATAACATGACCAACAAACACACAACATAAGAATAAGAATAGGAAACAAAAGCTTACCACTACCAACAAATTTTTGCAAGTTGCTAGTTGCCTACCACTCCTTAGACAAGAAATTGACCTTGTCTTCAAAAGTGACCTCCTTGAGTTCTCCAATTTGGGTTCTTGGGTCTCAAATTTTTTTCATAGTTTTGACTCTAGTTCTTTTGGTATGATTGAGGTCATGAGAAGTATCTCCTATTTTATGAACTTTATCCTGCAACACACAAAGATAGGTGGAAATGTTTTTAATTTCCCACTTGTATTGTTTCTTGCAAGCCTTTCTATATTCTTAGTCCTACATGGTGCGTTGACTCTTGAAAAGGGCCTTTAAATCAAACCAATAGGTGTATTGCATGGAGATGTGTGCCACTCATTCTTCCTCTTATTGTATTAGATTATTCATTTTTATCTTCTTATGCTTATATCTTCCCAAGTTTTCTCTAGGAATGGCAAGGATTGATACAAACCAATATTTTGACTTCCCCCTTTATAACTTGATAATTCTTGCAACCTTGAATAAATTTTCTCATAGTTTCCTTTATATTAATGGCCAAAAATAGTTGTCACTCACTAATTCCATAGAATTATCTACTCTAAAATGACATACTAATCTACAATTATGCTTCTCCTTGATCAATTCTTCATCATTGAGCTTCTAGGAATTCCCAACTAATTACCCTTAAAGAAAATCTCATTTTGAATAAAATAATCAAGTCATTTATATCTATATTAAATACTAGTTTATTACATTCACTCCATGCTTCCATATTATTAGGACTAGGTTCATACAAATGTTTCAACTCATCAAATTTGACTATCACTATTATCATCTCTATCAACAATTTTTTTCTCCTACTTATTACATCAACTACCAAGTTAAATTTGAATTTCCACTTCTATGCTTTAGTGCAAAAATATAACAACACCTATCATGCATTTGATATAATATTATTATGGTGATCTATTTTTATCAATATGTTGATTGTGTTTTATTTAGTTTTGTCCATGATAATTTTTTGGGTACTATAGCAATTAAAAAAGTGAACTCATTTCATTTCATATGTAACCCTCTAGCTCGATTGAGTGGATGAATAGGGGGAAGAGTAATCAAATTATCATTCAATAGGGTTTGGAGCACATAATCTAGAGTTTCACTCAATTTTGTAAATCTCCTAGTTGTTTGATGCAAATGATCATTGTTAGGTTTAGATTATTTCTTATGATTACCCTTTTCAACTTGGAAGGGTAAGAAGGTATAGAATATATATGTGAGGACCCACATTTCAAACCATTAGAAATAATTAATTTGAGTTTGACATCTTTGATGTATGAGCAAAAAAAATCCATGAAAGAAGTGGCTCATAATTATACAAAAAAGCACTCACATATAGTGGATAGTAAAACCTTATAAAAAGTCCCTTGCAACTTGTGATTAGGAAGTTGATGTTTCATTTTAGCACAAAGTGAAATGATGGGGAAAGGGATTCCCAAAGGTTGGTATTGTTGTGTACAACTTTAAGGATCTCAATAGGTGTATTTCCCCATAGATTTCATTAGAAAGAGATCACAATATGTAAAGATTGAATTTCAACCTCAATTTTGATTCAATCAGATCCAGATCTTAGTCCTTAGAACAATAGGAAATATTTGAAACTAAATCGAAATGATTTGAAGAAATCAAACTAAATGAATAATAAGACCTAATAACTAAAATGCATATTCTCAAAAGTACAAAAATGGAAATGATAGTTTGCAAGTGGATCTAAGAAGGTTTTGGACACATGTACTTATCAATAGAATTTTTTTTTGAGACCTACTAAAGGATTGGTTCACCCTTGGGTGAATGGGTCCTGGCTAGAGCTTCTAAAATCACTTTTGACATTCCTTTGATGCAAGATTTTGGCTTCTGTTTTGCAAAGGTCCCACTATCAGAAAGTCAGAAATAAAGTCTACAACCTAGTTTCCATGCCTTAACAACAATGATGACAACTTGTGCAACAATGAAAATTTCTCCTTGGAGATCTCTTCAATTCCTCTTCAACTAGTAATTTGCACATACATAAAGAGGAAAAATTGTTTTGTTTGAATCGGGGTTTGTCTTGGTTAAACCCCAAGTTTGGTAATTAAACCTTGATAGAAAGAAAATCACCGAAGAAGAAAATTATGAATTAACAATGCTTGCTACAACTCACCAACCTTCAACGGCTTCCCTTAGAGGACCGAAGACAAACACATCTCTCCAAGGAATTTGATCTTTCTTTGGTTGATGGATTTGGACACTTGAAATACTTGGATGCTTTAGGATCAACAATGCATATTAGCCTTCACAAGATGATATTGTTAGAATCAAACATGCTTTGATACCATGTTAGAATTGGCTATGGATGCCAAGATCTATGGACCAAATGGAAAGCACAAGAAGAAAGAAAATAATGTGATAAAAATAAATTGTATTCAATGTTAATAATATGATATCAATGTATAAAAGTAGTAGAGACCCCTTGGTTATATAGCCAAGGTGAGAACATAAGAGTGCGTAAGATTATGACGAGTGTCGTAATCTTATGACATGAGACAACAATGAAAAACTATCACTCCACCTAAAGTGGAAAGTGATAATGTGATAACCACCACAAATAGTGGATCACCCACAAAAGGTGGAAACCTAATCACATGATATGTCCATGAAAGGTGGAGGTGATAGAGTAATAAGAAGATAAGTCCACCAAAGGTGGAAATTCTCCAACAACTCCTATGTGGTCCCTAAGTAAACTTAAATATGGTGTAATGATGACCTAGGACAAGGTACAACACATTTAATTGTACCAACATAACACACATAAGCTTGAACATGATGTTAGGATCTTGAATGCTACAAAAAATGATTGATAAATTTTCTCTTGAATGCTCAATCATGCTCTTGAAAATGATATTATCTCATAGGAAGTCTTGTAATTGATCCTTAGATTTCAAATGATAAAAAACCTATGTATTTATAGTTTTTTTTATCTAATTTCCTAAAAATTAGATTCCAAAAGCCGACAATTGAAAGTTGAATTTGAGTCAATAAAATACCACCAAAAACATATTTAAAAATGGGTCTTATGACTTAAACGAGACCCATTTGATCCTGGTATGTAAGTCCAGGACACACATATTCCATGGTGATTAAATATTAATTGCATTAATCAAATGTTGGTTCCCCTTTTGGAAAATAAGAAAAATAAGGCTTTGGAATGCATAATTTGGCAAATTAAAAGCCTAATTAAGTCCAATAAATTAAGGGATCCAAACATAGAGTGAAATTGTAAAGGTATACAATTTCCTACACTATAGAAAGTAATTTAAATCAAATGACGTAATCGTCAATATTCTCATTAGAGCCTTGGGAATACTCTAATAAATTTGAAACAATAGGTTTGAAGTCCATAATCCTATGGAAGTGGCCAAGCAATTTTGTAGCTAATTGATCAAAATAATGAATGGAGCCAAGAGGCAATGAGTAGAACCAATGAATAACATAAAATATTTTTTTTGAGAAAATAACTTAGCCAAAAATATGTAATCATAAGCATAGTTTAGGCATGTTACATATTAAATAATTTTGAGTAATTGTTTCATCTTTACCATGATACAACTCAAATTAAGGTGCCACAAAAAAGGGAATAAATATGTAACAATTTCAAACACAAGAGGTATGTTATGTGTTGAAGTATAAGTAATTGTGTCTTGGTTAGTGGGAATAAAATCAACTTTCTTATCAACACTACCTAACTTCCGCACTAGTGCATCCAGAGTAGAGGTGGGGATGGTGATAGTAGTAGTAGCATGGGTAACAATGGAGGGACCATGAAGACAATGAGAAACAAGAGGTAATGATACAACATAGAAGAATGATAAGCAACACTTTAAGGTGAGGAAGGTGAAGCACTAACACAATGAGAGGAGGGGATAACACTAGTAGGCACGCAAGAATGAATGGAACTAGTGGGATTTAAGATAAGTGGTTCACTTGTAGATGAAGAGGTGGAAATGGTACTAGAGGAACATAAGAGGTGGGAGTTACACTAGAAGTGGCAACAAGAGATGTAGGTGTTGTAAGAGGATCTACCTCAAGATGAGAGGACAGAGGGAAAATGAAAGAGCGAGATTGAGTGGGTTACAAAGAGAAGATGCACCTTGCAAAAAAGAAGAGGTAATCATAGTGCCAATGTCATGAAGAATCTATGTATGTAAAGGAGCTTTGAGCAATCGATTATAAATAGATGTAGATAATTATGTTGAAGAAGTATCATTAACAAGATCTTCAACAAGTAATTATCTACTATGAAAAAGATTTTACTTATCCACATGTATATCATGATTAAAGTTAGATAATTTATTATAATTAATCTTAATGAAAATGTTGTTATTGACAAAATGAAAAATCATTTAAAAATTCAAATGAACTCTCTTTAAAAATAAATTAATATTTTAAAATAAACAAACTTTAAAAATAAATAAAAAATATAAATAACAATAAAATGAATATAAATCTTTAGATTTTAAAAGTAAAAACTGAAAAATTAAAAATAAAAGTACTAAAATAAATAAATTAAAAAAAAAAATCAAACTAAATATACTCTAAAAACCAATGTAAATAAATAACTGTTCTATTCCCTTTTAAAGAGAATGGAATACGTTTCAGTGAAAAAGACTTCACTAGTTTTAATTCTTTCATAAACAACCGAAATATTTTTAATTTCTTTCTGTTTGCGTTGGAATGAAATCTGAAAGATTTAAAAAAAAAAAAAATTTCACTCCTGCAATGGAACGTAAAAAGTTTTTCATTGGAATGGAACATGAAAGGGTTTTCTTAGATTTATTTAAAATGTGATGGATACACTCACTTACCTACCTGGGTTCCAGAGAAACACACTATTTAGAAAGTTTTTCACTCTGACATTACAGACTATTCCCTTCTTACAGTTGATTTATTTTTTGCCGTTGTATTTTTGAACATGAATAGGCGCGGGAAAGGACGAAGGTACCTTGTACTTGCTCGATAAATTGCCTATAAATGTAAAACATGCTTGCCTCAGCTTGCTTATAATTTTTTAAAAATAAAATAAAACTTAATTTTTTAAAAATAAAATAAAACTTAACTGTAACAGTTATAACAGTGATTCGAGAAAAGCGAAACAAAAACGGAAATAAAAAACGGAAACGGTTATTTGACGGAAAGTCAGAGCTTAGAGTGTGCTCTTTAAGCCCGGCCCTTTTATCTTAGTATTTGCTGGGTGTGGAGGAATCATGGTGGAAGCCAGAGATAACGTCTTAACTCACGTTGGGGTTGCTGCTGTTTTTGGGCTGGTTATAATGGCGATAGTCTACACTTTCGGACATATCTCTAGTGCTCACATAAATCCTGCAGTGAGTCTTGCTTCTAAATAATTAAAAAATATAACAGATTGGATTGGATTCTAAATGATCCTTCATGTAGCATCTTACTAGGATGATCCTGTGCTTACATATGTGGTTTTCACTTCTCTTTTGTAATCTGATAATTTTATGATATTGTCAGCTACCCATTTATATAGTATCTCAGATCGCCGGCGCCACTGCAGCTGCAGCTGCACTAAACGAAATAATTACAAACACATCCATTAATGTTGCTGTCAATGTTCCCGTGGGACATCCTTTGACATCACTGGTGGTGGAGTTCATCATTACCTTCATACTAGCCGTTGTTATATTTGCAACAGCCACAGATCCTGAAGCAGTAAGTGAGACAATCTATCAAAGCTCTAGTACTGCTCCCATTTAGTAAACAGTTCATGTATTGCAGTCCTCCAGTTGAAGTTTTTGTTCCACTGTAATATCTAACTACCAGCTCAATGATGTTTTATTCTGCAGTATGGCCAAATGGCATGGGTTGCTGTGGGTGGTATAGCAGCTTGTAATGGTTTATTTGCTGGGTATGCATGGAACTGATAATGAAGTCTTTTCAAATTTCGTTCTGTTTTAGATGGAGTATTTTTGGACTAATAAATTGAGAATGTTTTACCTCCAGGACGCTCTCAGGATGTTCCATGAACCCAGCAAGATCTCTGGCACCTGTACTGATAGCAGGGAATTATAATGGTCTTTGGGTGTATATTCCTGGACCCGTTTCTGGTGCCATCTGTGGAGCTTGGTTCTATAAGGGCATTTCTATATAATAATAGATAGAGGTTGCCTAATTCTGCTCCAATGGAGAATGAAAAGTTGGTAACCATGACAAACCTATAATAGTTTCTATAAATCTGCTTTCTGTATGTTTCTATAAAAAAAAGGTTACTTGTAAAAGGCAACCTCAAATGAATATTTGAAAATATGAGAATTTTCATTATGTGATGATTGATAGTATTTCAATGTGTCATAGAGTTAATCAAGGAGTATGACTCGCCCGAATATTATCATCTTAATATAAGATATTTTTATACAAACATTTATAAGATATTTTATTTCGAGGTATAATTTTATTTTTTTGAAATTTGAATATGTGGTTTTTATATAATTTAAGTACTAGTTATGTTATTTTTTAATGATAGTTTAGAAAACATTAAAATTTATATAATTTAATTAAATTTATAGAATATATAGAAGTTTAAGTTTCTCATTTTTTAATTAAATTATTTGAATTATTTAATATAGTTGAATTGTAATGTACAATCTTTCTATGTTATTGTAGAAGATTAAATAGTGTCCTAAAAAATACATAGTTTGGACTAATGATCTACCTTAGCAACCACAATAATATAATTAATCTATAGTTCCTAAACCATTATAGAATTATGAGTAAGTTAAAAACTCTTACCTATCCTACTATGTCTAATTTGATAGATGTATAGTAGATTAGTTGATTTGAGGAGGGTACTATAATGTCAAAAATAGAACACCTTTACAATTTTGACACTAAAAAATGTACCTACTTTAGTGTCCATTATGTTAGTATGTTACTCAAATGAAAGAAAATAGGTTCACCAATAGAAATGAAGGGGAATAAGGTTATGATGGACCTATCTTCCTTTATTTCATTAGGAAATGAAATCCACACAAAGAATTGACTTACAAACCTTAGGTGATTCAACTCAATGTGGGAATATGTAGATTTCCTTATGCTTGAAGGATGGGGGTCAAGGTCAACCAACATTTTGGGGAGAAAAACTAAAAATAGTAAACTAACACCAAAATGCAATCTAACACTTGATATAGCAAGATTAAATTCAATACTGACTGGACCTACAATCAAATTGTAAATTAGAGAAGGGCAGATTTGAGTGTATTTTTTACCGAAAGTTATTTTTTGAAGTTAATCTGGGACTCATTCACCTAGGGGTGAATGAGTCATTTGTTAGGTTTTTTTTGCAACTTTTGTGAGTCTCTGGTCCTATCTCTACACTTCCAGATTCTCTGGGTTTTAGTGTCAAAAATTCAAAAATAAAGGACCTATAGATGAGTTTTTGTGAGATGACAACTTTTATGACAAATTTTGCAAATTTGTTAAACTCTTCAAGAGATCTTCAAGCTTTCTTCCACCTAGATCTAAAAACACAATATAAGAGGGAAAACTTGTTTGTTTTTGGTGAATGGAGGTTTTCCTTGGTCAAACCCCATTTTGGTAATCAAACATTGAAATGAATAGAAAAATGAAAAAGGGAATGAAGAATGAACAAAAAAATGTTACCACTCAATGAATGTGAATCTTGAATCTTGGATTTTGCTTGAAATAATGGCTTTGAATACTTGATTTGATCATGAAACCTACATCACCATACTAGCTCCAAAAACATGCATGATGCAAGAAGACTTTGATAAGATGATTGGATATTGATTGCTACAATAAAACTCTAATAAATATTCTCTTGAATTCTTTTCAAAGAGCTCTTGATCATCAATTTTCTATAGGAATGCTCTCTTCACAATTGCTAGGTGAAACATAATGAAATAACCTTATATTTATAGCTATGTATCCTCAATTTATTGAAATTCAAATATCACAAGCCGACATCTGAAAATACACTTAGAGATATTAAAATCCCACCAAAAAAAAATTTAAATTAAGGTCCTAAGGTTAAGGGAGGATCCATTCACCCATGGGCGAATGGGTCCCAGGTCCCTAAACCTAGGACATGCATTGCTCTATGTAAAGTGTTATGTTAAGGCAGTAATGAATGTCATGTTTCCTCTTTAGAAAATGTAATTAAACAGGCTTGGTAAATGAATTAAGGAGCCAATTAAGGCACAATTAAGATCAATTAATTAAAGGATCCCTAAATAAGTGTGAAAGTGTAAATAAATACATTTTATGACACTAAATTAAGGCACAATTAAGTCCAATTTAACTAGGAGGGCCCAAACAAGTGAGGAAATGTAAAGGGATACATTTTTCGTCACTATAGTTATGAGGACTCACTTAAAATCATTCTAAGCCTCTTCCTTAGTATATACTCCAAGAGTTTTGTGTATAAATGTTGTTTTGTAATGAGTCTTTTTAATATTTTCGTGTTTATTTTTTCTATTATAACCATTTTATGATGTTTTTATAATTTGAAATTTTAAAGGTCCTAAAACACACTTACATGGACATCTATGAAGTTATGATTTCTTCTTGAAATATTATAGTTATATGAACTTTATTGAATGGTTGAAACAATTAATTTATTACTTCTCTTAATTTTAAAACTACCATTCACCTACCTTTTGTTAGATTTGAATAAGACAATAGGTCACAAATGATAGTAATTATATGAGGGAAAATTAAAAAAAATGGTTGACCATTCTCTTGAACAATCTCTAATACTCATATATTAGTTATATTATTGGCTTTCTACATATTTCTATAGGCTTTTCTCATGGTCTTAGTTTTACTACAAATCACTATTCATGCTAGTATTATAGCAAGATTCTGTTTCTCAAGGATCATTTTATTTAGTTGTTGTTATTTCAAAAGAGGTTGAGGTTTGTAAGTGATAAGTTAGAAATTTGTGAAACCCTAAGACTTCACTTTAGGATTTTATGACTTTTCCATATATGCTTATCATTTAGAATTTGAAGGAGGCAAGAGCACAAGATTAACTTACAACCTAAAAGGTGAGTCAAACAACCCTTGGGTTTCAAATTCCTTTTAGGATTGGGAGTTTGAAATGGATTTCGTATGAAATGCAATGATGCAAATAGACAATAATGAAAATGAACTCATCTGATGCAAAAATAACAAATCTAGAAAGTCAAAGAAATTTAGTGTTAAAAAATAGACTGAGCAAACTTGGGTGCACTTGTCATATAATTTTGGAGTTAAATTTGCATGACTAAGTCACCCATGGCATCTATGTCCTAGTAATTGAATTTTCAATTTTTCTTCATAGTCCTCGAGTATTTGATAAGAGGCTTATTCATTATAGATCCCACTGCCATATCTTCATCGAGTGTTGATATAATTGAGTTTTTGTATCTTGCCAAGTTTTAGGGTTTCAATGCAACACTGATAGAAAGGTCTTTAATCTTCCTCCAATATTCTTCAGATCTATAACCTACACATTCAAAGAGAGAGGAAGGGTTGTGCCATATAGGGGATTTCCTCAGTCAAACCCCATGTTGGTGTTTCCACCTCCATAATGGAAAAATTCACGATAGAGAGCTTATCCATTTGAGGGATAAAGGATAAATGATAAACGAATGATGAATCAATAATTGGATGCAACTCACCACTCATATCTGATTCCTTGAATGAATGGAGTCATACACATAGACCCTCAAGGCTTAATTATGAATTGTCTTGGATTGCTTTGAAGACCTACAAGGGTTAGTCCTCACAAATAAAATGTGCGCATAAACATGAACAAAATCACATAAAACTTGACATGATGCTTTGACAATAGAATGTTTAAATGATCTTGCTCCCAACTACGCTTGACTTGATAATAATTGTTTGATCACCAAATACTTTCAATAATTCCCTACTAGTTTTTAAATGGTGAAATAACTAAGTATTTATACACATTAATTCTAATTTCTCACAAATCAAATTTCAATAGAACTTAAAATTTGACATTTAAAATTCAAATAATAAAGTGTCAAATTTGACATATCAAAAATTGGAGCCAAAATAGGAGAGAAAGTTGCTCAGGGTGCCCTTGTCCCAGCTTTATGTAGTGGGGTGTAAAGTGTTGAGAGAAAAATATTAAATGCTTACTTTGATTTTATGCATTTGATTCCTTGATAAATGTTAAAATGGGCCATAAAATGCATAATTTAAGAAATTAAGAACACAATTAGGTCCATGCGCATAGGAGAGAAAAATATAGTGTGAAATTGTCAAGGGTGACAATTTGTGATACTATAGTAAGATTCATCTTGGCTATTCTTCTATAAAGCTACTCATTGGATTTTATTTGGGAGAGATATTTTATTGAATAATGATAGGTTCTCTTCAACTATCTTGAAATATCCTCATCATAGGTTTCATGATAAATTTATTTGTTTATGTCCATTTATTTCTGACTCTTTGTATCATTTATAATTTTATGTAGTGATGGTATATATTCATGGTATTCTATACTTATATATTTCTCTTTGTTAGGTTGAGAGTATTTGGATAATCTTGAGATTTTTCTTGTGCTCTCCATTTTCTTGGACAAGAAATATGAGATTTCATGTCCACAACTCTTTTGAAATTATATTGGAATTCCTAGATATCCAATTTCATCTCCTATTCTTAGTTTCAAACACATTAGGATAGTAATATATGTAGTTCTTACTATTTTTCATGTCAATGCACAACTCATTTTAATTTGAGTGTTGTTCTTATTCATCAAAATATGTTGGATAGGAGGAAATACAATCTACTCTAAATTTATTTTTTATTTAAGTGCCCATGGAAGTTAAAAGACCAAATTTGGGGCTTGGTCATGTCATATTGGCAAGCTCCCAAGTAGTCACCCTCATTATCTATATTCTAGCTATAAGCATTTTAAAAATATTCTCACATGGAGGTATATTTCTTTTTCCTTTTGCCACATTTTTGTTATTAAATTTTATTTATTTATATATTATTTTATTTATCTTTTATAATTTTGATTATTTTTCCAATCTACTATATAAGTGTTATTATTTCTTACTTTTGGTCATTTGTAGGTTGTTCTTATTTTTTATATTTCTTTTCCACTACATAGACTAAATGTTTCTATGTAGAAAATACCACAATGCGCTTGAACACTATCACAATTGTCTTATCATCTAAAAAGTGCATGTGCATTTGTATGGTGACTTTTTTTAAGACTTGTTTCTATATTATTTTTTAGATTCTTGGTACAATCAAGAATTGAGTGCTCACTTAAGGGAATTTAATCCTTGTAGTTTTTACACTCAAACACACAACTCAAGACACAAATGGAATAACAACAAATTCATATTTTTAGTAATATCTTGAAGCTTATTATAACTTTCTCACATCAATAATTTATGCTACAACAAGAATTTTTTAGTCTCTTTAAGTTTTCCCTATCCACTCAGTGATAGTTTCAACATGCCCTACATTTTGATTACAACACCTCAATCATATTATAGAGTTTTATCTTCAATTATATTTAGCATTATACTATACATAGTTACCTTCTCTCTGTTGGTATGTGGTGACTGATCATGCTATTCTATACACTTTTTAGTACTGTACACTCTTCAAGTATCCTCACCAGGGTCCAGGGCCAGGCCTTGAAAAGAGGGTGTTCAAGGGCGGTAGCCCTTGAGAATTTATTTTTTCACCTTTTTCGCTTTGTCACCGAAAAAGAAAAAAGGTCGCCTTTGTAAACCCTAATTTTTGGAAGCTTCTAAAAGCTTGTTATAAGTGGCTCGAATGGAGAGTTGTAGTATGACATTATTTGCGATATTGTAATATGTTTTGCACTGGATAATAAAATCCTTGGATGGCTACGGTTTTGTAGATGTAGCCCAGATTGGGTGAACCACATTAAATTCTCTATGTTGTCTTCTATGTGTGTTTTATTACTCTATTTTATTGTTCAAATTTGCATATAACTTGTTATATATCTGTATTCTAACCCTAACAAGTGGTATCAGAGTGGGTTGTTTTCAATTATCATCTGCAGGAAAGTCTCACGGTTGAGTGAGAGTCTCACAATTAAGTGGGAGCAATGGCAGACAAGGGTAAGTTGAAGGTTGAGAAGTTCAATGGGAAGAACTATTAGTTATGGAAGATGCAGATGGAGGACTACTCTATCAGAAGGATTTATGGCAGCCATTGGAAGGGAAAACCAAGAAACCCACAAGAATGTCTGATGAGGACTGGGATATTTTGGACAGAAAGGCACTTGGCAGTATTCATTTATGCCTGGCACAATTGGTGGCATTAAATATTACAACAAAGACAACTCAAAATTTGATGGAAGCCCTAGCGAAGTTATATGAAAAACCTTCCGCTATGAATAAGGTTTTTCTTATGAAGCATTTATTTAATATAAAAATGGTAGAAAGTGGGTCAGTTACTGATCATTCAAATGAGTTTAATATGGTTACCAATCAATTAACTTCTGTAATTAAAACTTTGATGAAGAAGTTAGGGCTCTTTTGATTCTATGTTCTTTGCCTGAAAGATGGAATAGCTTGGTAATGGCTATTAGCAATTCTATTTTTGGTTCGAATGCATTGAAGTTTGATGATGTTGTTGGTGTTATTTTGAGCGAGGAAATTCATAGAAAAATCTCAGGTGGAACATCCATATCAGGCAGTGTTTTGAATGCAGAAAGAAGGGGAAAAACAAAGGAGAGAGGAAACAATTATGGAAGTCATGGGAAGTCTTGAGGAAAATCAAAGGACAGAAGGTCCCAATCTAGAGATAAGAGGGATTGCTAGTACTATGGTAAGCTGGGTCATTTAAAGAAAGATTGTTGGTCTTAGAAAAATAAAGGAGACAAAAAGGAAGGAAATAAAGAGGCAAATGTGGTAAGTATTAAATCTGATGAGGGTGCTTTGATTATTTCCCTTGACAATATTGATGATTCTTGGGTGTTAGATTCAGGGGCTTCATTTCATGCTACACCCCATAGAAATTATTTTCTTGATTATGTCCAAGGGGATTTTGGGTTGGTTTATTTGGGAGATAACAAACCCTGTCAGATTGTTGGAAAGGGAAGAATCAAGATTAAGTTGCAAAATGAGAATCATTGGCTACTACATGAGGTAAGGCACGTTCCAAAGTTAAAAATAAATTTAATTTCTACAGGGCAACTAGATGATGAAGGTTGTGTTGTTACATTTAGTGATAAAAATTGGAAGGTTACAAAAGGTGCCATAGTGGTAGCAAAAGGTGTGAAATTAGGCACCTTATATCTTTGTACAGGTCATACTATTCCTTCTATTTTAGCTATTGCAAATACAAATCAATGTTTAGGAACAGTTGTTGCAGTTCAACAGACAAAAAATTAGATAGTTGCTATGGATTTTGAATGAACACTATGGCATAATAGACTCTAGGGCATGTGAGTGAAAAAGGTATGAAATTACTTCATTCAAAGAATGTTTTACCAGGTCTAAAATGTGTTAATATGGATTTCTATGAAAGTTGTATTTATGGGAAACAAAAGAGAGTTATTTTTCTCAAAGATGGGAAACAAAAGAAAAATGAGAAATTAGAGCTTGTGCATACGGATATATGGGGACCAAATCAGGTATCTTCTCTTGGTGGCTCTCAGTATTATGTTACATTCATTGATGATGCAACTAGGAAGGTATGAATTTATCTCCTTAGGCATAAATTTGATGTATTTGAAACTTTTAAAAAATGGAGAAGCTTGGTTGAGAATGAGACAGGTAAAAGGTTAAAATGTCTCAGATTTGATAATGGTGGTGAGTATTTCAGCAAAGATTTTGATGATTATCGTTCCTCTAATGGTATTTTTAGCAGAAAATGGTTCCAAGGAATCCACAAGAAAATAGAGTGGCTGAGCGCATGAATAGAACAATAATGGAGCGTGCACGAACTATGAGATTACATGTTGGGCTGCCTTTAAACATGTGGGCAGAGGCTGTAAACACTGTTGTTTATTTAATTAATAGAGGTCCATCTAATCCTTTGGGTTGTGGTATTCCAAAGGAAGCATGGATAGGTAAGAAGGTGAGTTATTCTTTTCTCAAAACCTTTGGTTGTGAAGCATTTGCACATGTAGATTCTAAAAATAGAACCAAGTTTGATACAAAATCAAAGAAATGTATATTTTTTGGATATGGCATTGATAAATTTGGTTATAGACTTTAGGATTTTGAAAATAAGAAAATTGTGAGAAGCAGGGATGTCATATTCAATGAGAAAGTGTTGTACAAAGATCTATTGCACCAACAAGAGAAGACAAAAAAGGATTATGGAGTGTTGGATGATATTACAAACAACAATTTTCCAGTGGTTCCTCATGCTTTGCAACAACAGTAACAAGAAATACCACAAACTCTAGTGAATGTTAGGCAATCTTCAAGGATAAGTAGACCTCCAGAAAGATTTTCTCCCTCTTTGTATTTTATTTTATTAACTGATGCTGGTGAACTAGAATGTTATCATGAAGCTATGCAGGTGGATACCAAGGTTTAGTGGGAGCATGGAATGGAAGAAGAAATGGAATCCTTGCTGAAAAATCAGACTCGGGAATTATGCAAGTTGCCTGCAGATAAAAAGGCTAAGTTACCAAACAAATGGGTTTATAAGCTGAAAGAGGAGGATGGAGGTAAGAAAAGATTTAAGTCCAAATTAGTTGTAAAGGGATTTGCACAGAAAAAGGGTATTGATTTTGATGAAATAGTTTCTCCAGTTGTTAAAATAAATTCTATTCGTACTGTTTTAAGTATTATGGCTGCTGAAGATTTGCATTTAGAACAACTTGATGTTAAAACAACCTTTCTCCATGGTGGTTTGGAAGATGAAATATATATGGAGCAGCCACAAGGATTTGAGGTCAAAGGCAAGGAGAAAATTGTGTGCAAATCGAAGAAAAGTTTATATGGCTTGAAGCAAGCACCTTGGCAATTGTATGTTAAATTTGATAGTTTTATGGTTGAGAAAGGCTACAACAGGTGTAATTCAGACCATTATGTTTATTTTAATATGTTAGGTGAAGATAAATATATTATTTTATGTTTATATGTTGATGATATGCTTGTAGCGGGGTCTAACATGGATCACATAAAGGAGTTAAAATAACAATTAGCAAATTAATTTGCTATGAAGCATTTGGGGGCAGTAAAACAAATCCTTAGTATGAAGATTACAAGAGATAGGAAAAATAGAAAATTGTTTGTATCTCAAGTTGATTATGTTGAAAAGGTGTTACCGAGATTTCATATGGAGAATGCAAAAGCTGTCAGCACACCTTTGCCCAGTCATGTAAAATTGACTAAGGATATGTGTCCAAAGACACAAGAGGAGGAAGAAAAAATATCCAAGGTACCATATGCTTCAGCTATAGGCAGTTTAATGTACACCATGGTATGCACGAGACTGGATATTGCACATGTCATAGGAGTTGTTAGCAGGTATATGAGTCATCCTAGAGTTGAGCATTGGAATGCAATAAAATGGATTCTTAGGTATTTGAGAGGTACATCCAATATATGTTTATGTTTTGGGGGCTCTAATACAAATTTAAAAGGCTATGTTGACTCAGATTTGGCAGGGGATATAGATACTAGGCAGAGTACCACAGGTTATGCATTTATAGTTGGTGGGACAACAGTGAGTTGGATTTATCGGTTGCAAAAGGTGGTTGCTTTATCCACCACAGAGGCAGAGTATGTGGCTACAACATAGGAAACAAAGGAGATGATATGGCTACAAGTCTTCATGGAAGAGTTGGGAAAAACACAGGCTGAAAATAACTTGTTTACAGACAACCAGAGTGTTATACATCTTGCAAAGAATTCTGCCTTGCACTCTAAAACCAAACACATACAACTGAGATATCATTTCATTCGGTCAATATTGGAGGATGGACAGGTAAAGCTGGAAAAGATACATACAAATGACAATACAACAAATATGTTTACAAAGGAAGTGGCAAGGGAGAAGCTGAGCTCCTCTTCAGCTTTGATTGGCCTTCATGGTTAAAAGTATAATAGATTAGCAAGGTCCAAGGTGATTATTTCCAGTGGGAGCTGTAAGTGCAACGGTGTCATCTAGGATCAGTCTCCAAGTGGGAGATTGTGTTGGTGTGGAGCTTGATCAGTCTCCAAGTGGGAGATTGTTGGTATGTGGCGATTGATCATGCTATTCTATACAATTTTTAGTATTGTACACTCTTCATGTATCCTCACCGGGGTCCGGGGCTGGGTCGGGCCCCGGGTAGGTGTTTGGGGGTGGCAGTGCCTGAGAATTTTTTTTTTCACCTTTTTTGCTTCGTCACCGAAAAATAAAAAGGTCGACTTTGTAAACCCTAATTTTTGGAAGCTTCTAAAAGCTTGTTATAAGCGGCAAGGATGGAGAGTTGTACTATGGTATTATTCGCGATATTGTAATATGTTTTGTACTGGATAATAAAATCATTGGATGGCTGCATTTTTGTGGATGTAGGCCAGATTGGGTGAACCATGTTAAATTATCTATGTTGTCTTCTATGTGTGTTTTAATACTCTATTTTATTGTTCAAATTTGCATTTAACTTGTTATATATCTGCCTTTTAACCTTAACAGTCTCTCCTTTATCTATTTTTTTAGTTTTTTAGAGTTTCCTTCTCTCTCATGAATAGAGATGCTTTTCGTACTCTCTCAATTCAAATCCATTCATCTAGGAACAATCATTCTCTATATACCCTCTATCCTTTGAATTGGATTTCATAGAGATTCCCCTCATAATTATATCATGCTAGAATACTAATAGTTTATTTCCTTATCACCTCAAAAATTATGAACAAATGGCCAAGAAAAGAAAAATATATAGCTAAGAAGAGAAAAGCCATGTAAAATTAGGGAGTGGCAACTGCAATAAAAATAAGAGTGAATCAATGAAAATTTTGATAGTTTCTACAAAGCTTGCTCGAAATATAGAGAAAAAATTATCAAGGAAGTAATTGTCACAAAGAAGATTAGTGGCCAATTAAACAACTATAAAAATATCATAATACCTTTCCAAAAATAAGAGATCAACTATTAATAGCCAAGAAACTAACACAATCTCATGTGAAATATTTTCCAACTCTAAGAACAAACTAATAACTAAAAGTAAACATGGTAGAGAAACCAAATGGTCAATAATGAAATACCTCCATCGTTATCTTTGAAGGACACAGGATAAAAAACACACTAAAAAAGGAATGTAGAAATGAAATAATAAATGGCTAGGAACAATCATGTCATTAAGAAACTCAAACGAAAACAACCATGCAACCATTGAGACATTTCCACTCACCAAAATTAGAAATATTTGATAAATTTTAACCTCCAATAAATCAATTTTCATATAGGAAAGTTAACTTCAATAATATATAAGGTATCACAACATAATGAATACAATATTTTTAGTAATAATAGTTGCAAGGATAAACTAAACTTTTCAAAACATCTATCACATGTCATAAATGACTAAAGTTCTTCCAATTGAGTAGATTATTTAAGTATAAGATAGATAGGAGTAAATCAATCCCACTTCCTCCAAAAGGATAAGGAACATCAGATAATAAAATAAAGGATTTAAAATGTAACCTTTATTCAATTATATTTCCAAAGGAAACAATAATCATTAATAAAATTAAAGGTATGGGACCTAGCTTGATTGGCTAAAGCATCTTGTTGTAGGCAAGAGGTCATGAGGTTCAATCTCCCCCATCCGCATGGTAACAAAGGGCGTGCCACACCAACGTTAGCAGTCACATGAAAAAAGTTTACCAAGTGCACTGTAGTTTAAAAAATGAAAAAAACATTATTCTATAGTAGAATAGAGCACGATCCACATATAGTAGTTTATAATGTCTAGCTTGAATAAAAATATCCTAAGGCATTCTTATAAACTCAATAAAATTTTCATGTAACATTGTGAAAATGGTCTATAATAATCCATAGACATTCTATAGCACAACTATATGTTTAAAGCCCAATTGATACATTAAAACCTTCATATATCACCTCTTGAGAAACAAGATGAAAAAATTATGAAGCAAAAAATACTCTAAAAGAAGAAATAAAACTTAAAATATTTTTGGTGATTTCTTGTGAGATGGGATGTTCCTACACCATACATACATAATAAGAATTTTGTGATCATGGATTGCAAAACAAAGTCAAGTGGTGGAACCAAAATTTTATAAAATAAACAATATATAGCATACTCCAATGATATCATAAATACATTGAAATTTTTCTTTCTTCACTTCTTCTAGCATTTAATTGAGAAAATTCCTATCCTTTTTCACTACTTTTTTTCACCAATTTCTTTCTTTCAATTATGGACCTTTTTCCACCATAGTTTGACCTCCTCCAAAATATCACTTTCTTCTCCCTCTCATAGGTTTTAGTCTGTTGGTGTTTAAAATCCACATAGAGATTGCAGATCTCTAAGAAGTAGCCAACCTCTATCAAGGATAACTACAACCACTAATGGCCAACTAACAGGAAATGGAATGGATACACATTTCCCCTGCACTTCAGACTCTGTAAGACCTAGGGGGTAACCCTTTAGCAATATCTAAAAATTAGAACACACAAGTAACAGGATATTGCTCAACAGATTATGTTTTCACAAAAGTATGCTGAGAAACCTAAAATATCACTTAACATTGGCAAGATATTTAATGAATTTCATCAATCAGCATGGAGAACATGACAAACACAACTCAGCAAACATATTTTAAATGGTTTTTTGATTTAGAGAGTTGGGACCAAATTGAAAACAACAGAAAAAAGATAATGGACCAGTGCCATAAAGATGGGCTACGGAGTCAAATAACTAGCATTCCTCTTCCAGTGTTGGACATAATTTGAAGGTCTTGCAAATGTTGTCACATTATGACAACCAGACCATTGTAGCTTTCTCTGTTAATTCTTCTTATGAATCCACCTGAAATATAACACTCCTGTCACATTTGTCAAAGCAATTACACTATCCCTGAACAATAGGTAGTAATACAAGCACCTTGTGCTCTATTAAAGCAATTACACCATTCATAGAACATAAGGCAACAACAAATATAACTCAAATGTAGAAAATGTGCATGAACAGACTCAAAAAATCTTATTATTGAATCCAAAACAGTATTACAATTTAGCCATGGAGACAATTATTAGTTAAAATAACACGACAGAACAATTTAGAACATACACTTTCCAATTAAAAATCATTGACAGTCATATTTCCCCCTAGCTTTACAATCTACCCATAGCTTCTGCCTGCCTTGCAGAGCTTTCAGAAATTGGAACCCTGTACAATGAGAAGAGAAAAGAAGATATAGAAAATAGAAGAATGAAGGCAGCCCATCTGGAATCTTCATTCACCGTTGATCAACAAATCTGCAAAATATCTTCTCCTCTCTCTTCCTTCAACAAACTCTACCTCTCAAAACAACTTTTTCCCATCATTGCCCAACAATAGAAAATCTGCCCATGTGGAGATTCTTCAAATTTCATCCAGCTGTTCAAAAACACTCCTTTCCCATGCACAAACCTGTTTTTGTTTTTCTGTAGTTTATATTCTGAAATACTTCTCACTTTATAATGTTGTAATGACACATTGTATTTTAAACATATAAAAGTCTTTTGATTATAAAGTGAATATAAAATTTCACTTTACTTACATTATTTGCACCCACATTAAAATATTTCACTTTTACTGTAAGACTTTATCCCCAACAATGAAATTATATTCACCATTTGCAGAATAAAATAATCAATAAAATGGTTTTCCCGTGAATACCTTATTCACCTTCATTATTTGGGTAAATAATTAAAATTTTATCCCATCACCTTGAAAATTCTCCCGGGACCCACCACCGTTTTTAAAACTATGTAAAAAATTGAAGTTTTAAAATTTAATTTCGAGCTCCTCCCGTGATAGAACAAACTTGCCCTCCCTTTACAAAATTTCATTTCTTAGAGCATTCTAAATACCAAGTTAAGTAGTTGTATTTTGAATGCATCTCTTAAAAACACATGTAAACATCCATGACATTAAGAATACTGAATTCCATTGGTCAAACAGAAGACAAATATTATATGTACCTCCACAATTCACTTGCATTTTCTATTATTGTCTTTAGGAAATAATGAACAAACAATTCACCAACATTTACTGTTCTCACAACCCTGATTGCAAAATTCTATTTGAAGAGCTCCACAACAATGCAAAGCATGTCGGGCCCATGTGGGTCCGGCTAAATTTTTTTTCGTTTTGAAACAAACTTCACCTTGAAATGATCTGACACTATGTTTTGAATACTCGTGAAATTGAAAAACGATATGGGTCCGCCTCAGAAATTGCTTTATGACACATTTGGAAAATGGTCAAAACAGGCCAAGTTGCCTCAGGAATCGGCCTGGAAAGTTGGGCAAACGACCTCGTGAAACCTTAAAAACTTGCAAGAACATAGTAATTTGACCCAAAAGTACAGTGCAAAAGACGGTTCAAAGAAACAAATCATGAGGAACCGGATATTAATCAGCGAAGTTGCCCGATTAAACTTTTCTGAAACAACAACCGTTCTGCACCAGTTAAAATGATCCAACTGCTCATTTGTAAAAATAACAAATTAACTCCGGACGAGCTTCCATCAGACACAGTGGAACATTAAGATACCCTAAGCACGTGTGCAAAAGGAATTGCTTTGAAACATCACCGAGCAAAAGTTATTTACGCTTGAATTTGGCCTCTCAGACAAGCTGTCAGGAATGCAACTGCAAAACAGAACAAACTACATTTGGTTTCGATCTGCTAAAAATAGAAAATCAGATCATGAGGTTCTACAAACTAACACCTGAGATCATTTAGGTATGGGGAATATGGAACAACATTTGTTTTGACACGATAGTGAATTGGTTGCGAAAACCAAGCTCAAATAGGAAGCTGTTTCGCAAACTGAACATTTGCAAACAACAGAACAGTGCAAAAACCCTCCAGCTTCACTTTTCGAAAAGCTGTTAGAACTCATCGTGGGAAGCTAAAATTTGACATGCTTGTTCAATAGGCCAACTGATTATGTCTGCAAATGGGTTTTGCATGAAAATCAACAGGCTTTAAATTATAAGCCTCCAAAGTGGGTCAGTCCAAACTGATTCATTAGGTGCAATTCTGAAAGTGCAAAAGCAAAATTTTGAAATAGGCATCTCAAATTTGCAAAATTTGAGAGTGCCAATAGTGGCTCCGACTGGGGATGTATACCCCCTGTGGGTATAGCAAGATTCCAGAACTCTTGAGAGAGTAGACCAAAAGTTGAGTTCAACAGGTGCCTTCAAACTGTCCCCTATTCAACTTTCATTTTTCAACTTCATCTGATGACCCCGGGCTACCAAATGAAAATGGGGATCAACACTTACCTCTGTCAAATACCAATCTGTAAAAAGAGTTGATATCCCTCAAGTCATGCTTGCATCTGTCAAACCAAAATAACACTGGTGATTGTATGTCTGCAAACAACAATACCAAACTGCCCTTGTGCAAGTGAAAAATTGTTCCTTGTTCAACTTTGTTACCAAGTGGCAACCAAATCAGATAGGCCATATCATTGTTTATCATTTCATTTTCTGATTTTATATCAGGCAGCAACACTTGAAACTGGTGATCAAAATCACATGACAATATGGTCTTATCACATTCACTAATCCCTTCATCATGATCAAGTTCGGAGGAGACATCATCACTGAAAAGCAACATGCAATCATCTTGTGTGTTGAGAAAAAATTGCTCATACATCTGTATTTCCTCCAACTAGAATACATCATAGGTCGGATTGTCATCACCTAAACACCACAACCCAAACACATTATCATGTGTTTCATGATTATGAAAATCAGATTTGTCAACACTAAAACTATTTTCATCTTCATTCAACTCATGACACTCACCAAAAACATCAACCCCAAATGCTTGAGCATTATTCCCTGTCTCAGGTTCACACATGATATCAGATTCACTCTTTAAACAATCATGCAATTCCAGATAGGATGCTTCAAACACAGATTCAAAACATTCAAAATTTGACCCTAAATCAAGGTCTTCACATTGATTCTTCACAATATGTTCAATGCTATCATTTTCAGGAGTAACAGGGTCAGCAAGGAAACTTTTATGTGCACTTTCATCTAATAGGCATATTGACCCATGTACAAGAGACTCACTGTTATCTGAAAGTTGCTCATTAACACCTTCATTCTCTGTTTCATACAAGCAGTCATGGACAACAAAGATATAAACAGGTTCATCAACATCTTCATCACTTCCAACAGTACTATGCTCATGTTCAACAAATCAAACACATATATGTTCATCCTCAGATTCTTCATCATTAACTGAATCAACAGTCTTCATTGATGTTAAACTTGAACTAAATTCCAAGTTTGTCTCAAGTGTGATTTGATTATTCACTGATGAATAAATGACTTCATCAGTGTCCATATCAGTATATCCATTATATGAAGAACAAACCTCCAAGTCATTCTCATAAGAGCTTTCATAATCATCAGGAGAACAATCAGTTTGGCCTTCATCAACATCCTCATCACAAGATGACCTATCACTGCATAAACCATGCTCAGATTCTTCAGAGTGAGCGCTTGCGATTTCATCTTCAATGTCTTGTTCACTAACTTGGGAAGAAATGTCATCAGCAATTATATCATCTTCACTGACCGAAACATGACATGGAATGATGTCTTTCATCTTAAATTCTATTCCTTCATCATTCAAGGTATTACAAGAAAAAAATTCATACGTATTTATTTGCTCATCAAACCAGGCATCTTCCTCTTCATTGCTACTGCAAGGATCTGCATATGTGCTGACTGTAAACTGATTGCAGTTAATGTCTTGATTCATACAATAGGTATCTGAATCTTCTGATACACTCTTTTTATCCTTGTGTATCATGTTCTGACTTTCTTGAAACAAACAACTACTACCTTCATTTTGAGACACTACATTTTGATATGTTTAACATGAAGCTCATTAGAATCTGTAGATCGTGATGATGGAGAAATTGGAGCAGCAACATCATTACCCTCTTGACAAGAATTTTTACTAGCTGCTCCATGAGTTCTATTCTCTTGAGGTGTGTTAGGATGACTAACACTCACAACCCTATGTCCTTTCAGCATTGAGTATCTCAGATTGTTCTCAATGTCTATAGCCATCTGATACGCTTGATGCAAAGTTGCAGGCTCTTTATCCCTCAACAGATAACTCATCTTTTTGTCAAACGCTCCCCAGTACACGACCAAACGTCCAGCATCATTTGGCCTTATGTTCTCTGGGATCTCTCTTATGATCATTAAAAATTTGAGATTAAAAGATGGGACTAACTCATCTTTCTCTTTCTCCATGTTCATGAACTTTTTCCTTATTAGAACAGGGTTAATCCTTTCTCCAAACTGTTCCATGAACATTGCCTTGAGCTCTTCCCATGAATGAACAAAAGAAGCTGGTAAATAAGAGAACCATTTTATTGCATCTCCTCTCAATGACTGAACAAATAGTCTCATGATCACATCCTCATGATTAATCTCATAATCATTCATCACATTTTTGAACTCTTGCAAATGCTTATGTGCTGATTCAACCTTATCACCAATGAACCTTGGTAATTTATTTCTGACTTTAGCTGGAATGTCATTTGGGTAACCTCTAAGGTCACTGAAATTGATGGCTTTGTACCTTCCAGTGCTAAAACCATTTTGACAATCTGGTTGGGACTAATCACAAACCATAGTTCCATCTGGACCCATGCCAGGATGCATGTATTGAGGCATCTTGATATGCCTTTTCAAATCTTACATATCAACTCTATAGTTTATCATTAATTTTCCCTATTTCTATCTATGATCATGGTCTTAGAATATTACAATGCATGATTCGAATACATTTACATACGATATCTATGTATTGGGAAAATTTAAAAAAACATGCATACTTCTCCAACAAGATACATAAGCATCAAATTACAACTCAGAAGTATGCAAATGAAGTATTAATATCCTTTCCCTATTTTAGTGCTAATCACTCAATAGGGAACCAAAGTATTATCTAAGATGTTCAAGTATGGTTTTCATATACAATTTCCTTGAAAACCAAGAGTGAGAAATACCTGCAAACTTTTCAGTTGCTGCAAATTGTCTTCATGACTGGTAAGATTTGTAGATCTAGAACTTCCTTTACATTCTAACAGGTTCAATCAACAAAGTCACCACCTCTTCTCACAGAGGACTGAACTTCAAGCAGTATGAATTTCATTTATAGTTAAACTTCTTTCTGAGTTCCTTTTCACCAGCAGAGCACCATAGATTACAAAACTGTTCAGGATCACTACAACACTTTCTTCTCCAGGGTTGAAATCCTTCAGACTTGAACAAATTCAGAATGACGAATAATCTGACTCTATGCACTGACTCTTAAGGCTAGATTCTGCAATTGGAATTTTATCAAATTCTCCCCAGCGGAGTCGCCATTTTGTTGGTGTTTAAAATCCACATAGATATTGCATATCTCTAAGAAGTAGCCAACCTCTATCAAGGATAACTACAACCACTAATGGCCAACTGATAGGAAATGGAATGGATACACATTTCCCTTGCACTTCAGGCTTTGTAAGACCTAGGGGGGTAACCCTTTAGCAATATCTAAAAATTAGAACACACAAGTAATAGGATATTGCTCAATAGATTATGTTCTCACAAAAGTATGCTGAGAAACCTAAAATATCACTTAACATTGGCAAGATATTTAATGAATTTCATCAATCAACATGGAGAACATGACAAACACAACTCAGCAAATAAATTTTAAATGGTTTTTTGATTTAGAGAGTTGGGACCAAACTGAAACAGCAGAAACAAGATAATGGACCAGTGCCATAAAGATGGGCTACGGAGTCAAATAACTAGAATTCCTCTTCCAATGTTGGACATGCTCTGAAGGTCTTGCAAATGTTGTCAAATTATGACAACCAGATCACTGTAGCTTTCTTTAATAATTCTTCTTATAAATCCACCTGAAACATAACACTCCTGTCACATTTGTCAAAGCAATTACACTATCCCTGAATAATAGGCAGTAATACAAGCACCTTGTGCTTTATTAAAACAATTACACCATTCATAGAACAAAAGAAAACAACAAATATAACTCAAATGCAGTAAATGTGCATGAAAAAACTCAAACAATCTTATTATTGAATCCAAAACAGTATTACAATTCAACCATGGAGACAATTATCAGTTAAAATAACATGACAGAACAATTCAGAACATACAATTTCCAATTAAAAATGATTGACAATCATATTTCCCCCTAGCTTTACAATCTACCCATAGCTTCTGCCTGCCTTATAAAGCTTTCAGAAATTGGAACCTTGTACAATGAGAAGAGAAAAGAAGATATAGAAAATAGAAGAATGAAGGCAGCCCTAAAACTGATCCGAAAATGCCATCTGGAATCTTCATTCACTGTTGATCAGCAAATCTGCAAAATATCTTCTCCTCTCTCTTCCTTCAACAAACTCTACCTCTCAAAAAAACCTTTTCCCATCATTGCCCAACAACAGAAAATCTGCCCATGTGGAGATTCTTCAAATTTCATCTAGCTGTTCAAAAACACTCCTTTCCCGTGCACAAACCTGTTTCTATTTTTCTGCAGTTTATATTTTGAAATACTTCTCACTTTATAATGTTGTAATGACACATTGTATTTTAAACATATAAAATTATTTTGATTATAAAGTGAATATAAAATTATTTTGATTATAAAGTGAATATAAAATTTCACTTTACTTACATTCTTTGCACCCACATTAAAATATTTCACTTTTACTGTAAGACTTTATCCCCAGCAATGAAATTATATTCACCATTTGCAGAATAAAATAATCAATAAAATGATTTTCCCGTGAATACCTTATTCACCTTCATTATTTGGGTAAATTATTAAAATTTTATCCCATCACTTTGAAAATTCTCTCGGGACCCACCATCATTTTTAAAACTATGTAAAAAATTAAAGTTTTAAAAATTTTCGGGCTCCTCCCATGATCGCATACCCCGTAGACATTTTTCCCTTACCATTGGCATTCCCGCGAGGTGTGCGAGAATGCCCCAAATTGCATTTTTCGAGTGTTTGCATTCATGGCGGCCTCCATTTGGTACTGGTTGGGGCCTTTCCACCTGCAACTACGCCCATATCCCCATCGAGCTCCTTCCACTACTCGCGAGCTTCCTCTCATCTGGCGCAGGTTTTCCACACCTTCCCCAAACATGGTGTGGGCTTCCTGCTTCTCACACCTCTCTTTGCACGTGATGGACCTCAACGCTCCTCCACTCCATTCGATGCGTTGGATTTCACCTATTCTTCTCCTCCCTTGAGACCCTTCATCCGCTTGGCTGGTTGCGGGCCTCTTCCTCACCTCATTTGCTGGCTTCCATGTGGGCAGTGTTCCCTCTCCACTGGCATTTTCGAGCCTTCTAAAGATGTTGTCTCGGCCATCACTGTAGGCGCCTCTTCACACTGCTGGCTTTTTCCCACATCCCTCTCTAGCTCACACACCCACGTGCCTTCCACTCTGCCTCTTTGATTGGCCGTGGGTTCCCCTATTTGGCTACACCATTGCATTGGCCGCACCACTCCTCCATCAGATGCAGGTTGTGTCTTCACTGCTGGCCACGCCTCACTCACCTGCTGCTCCCCCGGTTACATTTTCTTATGCTCTGTGGAATTCTTTACCTGCTTCCACCGAGGCTCTCCATACTTGGTCATTTCCCTGTTGGCTTTGTAGGTTCCCTATCACCCTCTTCTGGTGTATGGTCTCCATCTACTAGCATTTCAATTCATTTGTAATTTCTTGAAGGTTTCCAACGCCTCTACATACAAAGTTCATTTCACAGATTTGTTTCCTTCTCTCACAAATGTGTGGCAACATAATCATACAGCCTCTGTCAAGTGCCTCTACATAAAAGTCTCTAAGGCCTTTTGAATAAATCAATTTTGAAACATACAAGCCTTGTTGTCAGGAAAATTTGAACAATGACAACCTTCCTCCACTAACGTTTTGAATTGAAAACATTCACTCTGTTATAGAACAAACTTGCCCTCCCTTTACAAAATTTCATTTCTTAGAGCATTCTAAATACCAAGTTAAGTAGTTGTATTTTGAATGCATCTCTTAAAAACACATGTAAACATCCATGACATTAAGAATACTGAATTCCATTGGTCAGACAGAAGATAAGTATTATATGTACCTCCACAATTCACTTGCATTTTCTATTATTGTCTTTAGGAAATACTGAACAAACAATTCACCAACATTTACTGTTCTCACAACCCTGACTGTGAAATTCTATTTGAAGAGCTCCACAACAATGCAAAGCATGTCGGGCCCCATGTGGGTTCGACTAAATTTTTTTTCGTTTTGAAACAAACTTCACCTTGAAATGATTTGATATTGTGTTTTGAATACTTGTGAAGTTGAAAAACGATCTGGGTCCGCCTCAGAAACTGCTTTCTGACACATTTGGAAAATGATTTGGAAAATGGTCAAAACAGGCCAAGTTGCCTCACGATCGACCTGGAAAGTTGGGCAAATGACCTCGTGAAACCTTAAAATCTGCAAGAACATAGTCATTTGACCCAAAAGTATAGTGCAAAAGACAGTTCAGAGAAACAAATCACGAGGAACTGGATATTAATCGACGAAGTTGCCCGATTAAATTTTTTTGAAACAACAACCGTTCTGCACCAGTTAAAATGATCCAACTGCTCATTTGTAAAAATAACAAATCAACTCTTGACGAGCTTCCAACAAACACAGTGAAACATTAAGATACCCTGAGCACGTGTACAAAAGGAATTGCTTTGAAACATCACCGATCAAAAGTTATTTACAGTCAAAGTTGGCCTCTTAGACAGGCTGTCAGGAATGCAACTGCAAAACATAACAAATTGCATTTGGTTTCGATCTGCTAAAAATAGCAAATCAGATCATGAGGTTCTGCAAACTGACACCTGAGCTCATTTAGGTATGGGGAATATGGAACAACATTCATTCTGACACGACAGTGAACTGGTTGCGAAAACCAAGCTCAAACAGGAAGCTGTTTCGCAAACTAAACATCTGCAAACAACAGAATAGTGCAAAAACCCTCCAGCTTCACTTTTTGAAACGCTGTCAGAACTCATCATGGGAAGCTAAAATTTGACATGCTTGCTCACATATGCCAACTGAGTATGTCTGCAAATGGATTTTGCACGAAAATCAACAGGATTAAAATAATAAGCCTCCAAAGTGGGTCAGTCGAGACTGATTCATTAGGTGCACTTTTGAAAGTGCAGAAGCAAAATTTTGAAATAGGCATCTCAAATTTGCAAAATTTGAGAGTGCCAACATAGTCCACCACTAATTGTCCACCTTCACCCAATACTTCCATCCTCTTTCTCTTCTCTTGTGGAATTAAAGCCTCTATTATTAAATCTCCTCCACCAAATACCTTCTCTTCATTTTTGATATATATCTTGGGACCATTTTCCATCCTCCACCATAATATTTATCTCCATTCTTGAATCAATATTTCCTCCACACACTCCTGTTTATCTTCATTCATGATTTCCCATAATAATTTATCCCCTTCAAATATAAGACCTTCCTCATATCTTCACACAATTTCCGTAATAGAATCAAACAAATCCTTCAACTTTTTTCTTCACTCCTAGGTCCACTCTCTTTACTTCTTCTACACATAAATAAATAATATACATTATAAAAATTAAAAAATTCCACCACTCTTTCCTCATGCTCTTCTTCGTGCTCTCTCATCATTCTACCTATGCATAAATCACCATTAATTTTAAGGAATTAAAAGATTCCTAATGAGAATGATACATGAAATCTTTGGCAAAAAAAATCACACTCTTTAACTATTAGATCAAATTCTAGAAAACCTGCAATCAAGACCAATACATATACAAAGTTACTATAACTAAACCACCTCTTTAGAGGTGGGTTTAGTATCCATATATTCTAATTTGGTGGTGGAAAAATCAATTGTGAGATTAATTTCCCCCATTCAATTCACTACACCTTCAAGTAGATAAAACACATAGCCTCTAGTGGACCTTCAACAATCCAAGTCACATGCTCAATTTGCATCAAATAATCCTTGTATATCTAATGAATTGTTGACATCGTCACTAGCATAATAACACAAATAAAAATTAAATGTTCTATGCAAATATCTAAATACCCTCTTAGAAATATTCTAATTCTCTATATTAGGGTTGATTAGACTTAAACTTGCTTAAAAATTTCATTTCCTCGGTAATATTTGGTCTAGTGAAAATATTTACATACACCAAACTACCAACAAAATTAGCATAAGATACATTAGAAAACCCATAAAAATTGTCATCCAATTTAGGGCACATGTCTAAATTAATCTAGGGAATTATAATTAGGAATAGGGAATGATAGTTTGCTAATCACCTTGAAATTATATAATATTTTGTTGAAACTATGTATATATGGATAGGGGATCATGTATGAATCTACAACGTCTTTCACATATGAAATCCTCTTATGCGATCTATTGAATTTTCTTCTTTACTTCACTTAATCATGCCCCTGATTTCTATTTTGCTTCCCAATGTTTGTGTACTTGGCATTATTTAAAAATTTCCCATAGAATTTTCTTTATGTCACAAGGATCTATTGTCTAAATCAATCCTCAATAGTTAAAAAAAATTGGACGATATAAAAAACAACAATCTTCAATCATACAAATACTCCTAGAATGATTGTGTCATGCTATAATTCTTGTAGAGCACCAATTGAAGTGTGTGTATATACAAATTAATTATTTCATTGAGATATGGTTAGAATGAATATGTTGAATGCATTTATTTATATAGACATATCAACATATTCTACAAAATCATATTTAATTGACCCTAAGTAGGAAGGATAAAGGTGGGAAGCTAGTCAAAATTCAATTTAAAAATTTAACTTTGGGTAGGACAAATCTAAACTAAGAGGATGACCTCACAATAATAAAATACTGTTAAGATATAAAATGAGCTAAATAATAGTGTATAGGACATGCATATGAATGGATGTGTTTCTAGAAGTGATAAATAAGTAGATACGGAAAATTAACCGCATTAATACTTGGCGGTGAATTTTGTGGGTGAATTTTCCATGGTGGTGAATTGCTGCTGTGAATTTTCCTTCGGTGAATTGTTGGCCATGAATTTTCCTAAAGCCGTGTAATGCAAATATGTAGATAACATAGGAACCACTTGATTTTATAAAAAAAAAAATGTTATTTATCAATATGTCTATGAATCAAAGCACTCCCACAAAACTAAGTGGGAAATGACTTACGTATGCAAATTTCACCATCGTAATAATATATTAACTCATATAGATAAATTGTAAAATTTATTATATTAGACAATGAGTCTTTCTTACAACAAGATTAATATTTTACACCTACTATCATTATGAAATGTCTTTCCACATAATCATATGAAATCCAAATATTAATAAAAAATAAATCATATAATAAAACTAATATTTTTATAATTTATAACTTTTCTTTTTAACAACATATTACAAAACACATTATTTTAAAAATCTATTAAAAAGAAAACAAATATTTAAACAGATCAAAATAAAATAAAACTATTTTTCATTCATTCAAATTAACGTAAACACAATTCAATAAATTCTCACATTATACCATGTATGAATACCGATCTGACCACTTGATCTTGTAATCTAAGTTAACTTTCACGTTGGTTTTTTTGGTGCTTCCTATCTCTGGTGATTCTGTTTAACAATAAAAACAAATATGGTAGCAGCCAATTGTGCTTTGTTCTCCACAATATTTGCATTGTAAACTCGTTTCATATAAACTTCAAAATTGGAAGACTACAAGCGTTGCTACGTTTTAGGAATGCATATGCTACAAATATAAATATACCATTAGAGAAAGTATGTAGCCAGACAAAGTAATAAGTAGCAGTCCTATCATAATTTATATATGATGATAAAACCAAAGTGGGTGAGGTCCAAAACTTATAATTATTTGTCTGTGTGCAATAATATTTATAATCATCCAAGACCCTTGGAAATACTCAGCATTCCTTTCCAGAAGCACATTTGGATTGAAGGAGAGATCCAAAAATAATGAGCAAGTCGGTGTGGACATTAAGGAAAAAGTTAAAAATTCACATACTTCTCACAGTACCAACTAAAGAAGTTTGGCACCTATAACATTGATAGTCCAGTCGGATGAACTTCAAAATCAAGGTTCTCCACATATAAATAGCATGCTATACACAAGGAAATACCATAAAAACTAAATTGCAGACCACCTTTTATAAGGAATACAAGGATTTTCACCATGGAAAAGCAAAGCAGGACACCCTCTTCTGTGGCCGTATGCTATCTTGAGGAGCAACAATATGTTTCTCCAACGACAACCACCTCTCCTCACACAAACCAGCCAAACGTGGAAGCTACTAAAAGAAACAATATTTTCAGATAGGCTACAATCTACAAAAAGGTATGGGTAATATATATAGATAGATAGATTCATTCTATATATTTATTTTGTTTCTCAAAATTGCCAAATGCAGTCATGTAATTTTTCTATATAGGCTGCAGCAGAGTTGATGGCAACTTTTATCTTAGTATTTGCTGGGTGTGGAGGAATCATGGTGGAAGCCAGAGATAACGTCTTAACTCACGTTGGGGTTGCTGCTGTTTTTGGGCTGGTTATAATGGCGATAGTCTACACTTTCGGACATATCTCTGGTGCTCACATAAATCCTGCAGTGAGTCTTGGTTTCTCATCTGTGGGAAAACTTTCATTTAAGGAGGTGAGTTATTGAACATAATTTTAAATTTCGGTTTAAGTAATATATTTTAAGTTTTGATTTTATGAGTCATTTGATTCAAACAAATTCATTGTCAACAATTCACGGTCAACAATTCATCGTCATGACAAATTTATCTCATAAAAAATTTACCACCAGTAATTCACTGTCGCAGATAATTCATTGTATTAACATTTTTTAATATATATTTTTAATTGTACATGTCACAAATTATCCAGAACGATGAATTACTGGTGGTGAATTTTCTATGAATTGTTGGACAATGAATTTTCCTGAAGTGAAACCAACTATCTGAAACAAAATTTAAAATGTATTGTTTAAATCCTTGAACTTTGCATTCTATGATAAAAAAATTAATTAAAAAAAATATTAGATTGAATTGGATTCTAAATGATCCTTCATGTTGCATCTTACTAGGATGATGCTGTGCTTACATTTGTGTTTTTCTCTTCTTTTTTGTAATCTGATATTTTCTTTTTATGCTTGTGATATTGTCAGCTTCCCATTTATATTGTATCTCAGATTGCGGGCGCCACAGCAGCTGCAGCTGCACTAAAAGAAATCATCACAAACACATCCATTAATGTTGCTGTCAATGTTCCAGTGGGACATCCTTTTGACATCACTGGTGGTGGAATTCATCCTTACCTTCATATTTGCAACAGCCACAGATCCTAAAGCAGTAAGTGAGACAATCTATCATTTAAGCTCTACTACTCCCATTTAGTAAACAGTTCATCTATTACAATCCTCTAGTTGAAGTTTTTGTTTCACTATAATATCTAACTACCAGCTCGATGATGCTTTATTCTGCAGCATGGTCAAATGGCAGGGGTTGCTGTGGGTGGTATTGCAGCTTGTAATGGTTTATTTGCTGGGTATGCATGGAACTGATTATGAAGTGTTTTCAAATTTTATTATATTTTAGATGGACTATTGTTGGACTAATAAATTGAGAATGTTTTACCTCCAGGACGCTCTCAGGATGTTCCATGAACCCAGCAAGATCTCTGGGGCCTGCACTGATAGCAAGTAATTATAACGGTCTTTGGGTGTATATTCTTGGACCTGTTTCTGGTGCCATCTGTGGAGCTTGTTTCTATAAGTTTATTTCTATATAATAATAGACAGAGGCTGCTTAATTCTTCTCCATTAATGGAGAATGAAAAGTTGGTAACCATGGCAAACCTATGATAGTTTCTATATGTCTGCAAGTTCTGTGTGTTTGTTTAAAAATAAGGTTACGTGTAAAAGGCAACCTCAAATAAATATTTGAAAAAATGAGAATTTTCATTAAGTGGTGCTTGATAGTACTTCAATGTTATAGAGTTAATCGAGGAGTATGACTCGCCCGAATATTATCATCTTAAAATAAGATATTTTTATATAAACATTTATAAAATATTTTATTTCGAGGTATAATTTTGTTTTTTTTGAAATTTGTATATATGTGATTTTTATATAATTTAAGTACTAGTTATGTTATTTTTAAAGATAGTTGAGAAAACAGTAAAATTTATACAATTTAATTAACTTTATAGAATATATAGAAGTTTAAGTTTCTCATCTTTTTATTAATTTATTTGAATTATAGTATAGTTGAATTGTAAGGTACAATCTTTTTATGTTATTGTAGAAGATTAAATAGTGTCTCAAAAAATACATGGTTTGGACTAATGATCTACCTTAGCAACCACAATAATATAATTAATCTATAGTTCCAAAACCATTATAGAATTATGAGTAAGTTAAAAACTCTTACCTATCTTACTATGTCTAATTTGATAGATGTATAGTAGATTAGTTGACTTGAGGGTACTATAATGTCAAAAATAGAACACCTTTACAATTTTGACACTAAAAAATGTACCTACTTTAGTGTCCATTATGTTAGTATGTTACTCAAATGAAAGAAAATAGGTTCACCAACATAAATGAAGGGAAATAGGGTTATGATGGACCTACCTTCCTCTATTTCATTAGGAAATGAGATCAATACAAAGAATTGACATACAACCCTTAGGTGACTCAACTCAATGTGGGAATATGCAGATTTCCTTATGCTTGAAGGATGGGGGTCAAGGTCAACCAACACTTTGGGGAGAAAAACTAAAAATAGTAAACTAACACCAAAATGCAATCTAACACTTGACATAGCAAGATTAAATTCAATACTGATAGGCAGGGATAACTTTAGTGGTGAATTCTAGTTTTCGGGCAAATCAAAATTGGCGAATTTCTAGGTATCCAGCAAGGTGTTCAAATCATCCGGATTTCACGAACTATCGGTCCAATCCATGTCCATTAGCTAGTGGATTTTTTTTACGAGGAATGTTTAGGCAATAAATTCGCCATAATAGACTACACGTTTCCAATGGATTGATCAATATTTTCACCTGAAATCCCGGGGAGCATGTCATAAAACACCAACATATTCGCCAATACTATTAATACAACATTATATGAGGACCCATTTTGCCAATTAAAATTTACAAATAGTTGGTTGTGAAGACCCATTCGCTAATTAAAATTTATAAATAGTTGCTTATGAGGACCTATTTCGCCTTGAAAATTACAAGGTATCGTTGTATAAGCATGCGGGATTCGCCAAATTTTTAACATACCATTTAAAATCCCCGTGAAATTTGCTAAATATGGATTGATATAAATACAATTGAAACTGTTATTTGTTCTTACACGTTTTGTTCGGTTCTAAGGTTCTACTTCTCGATTCAGAAGTAAGCGAAACCCGAAAAACGTAGACTTAAAGGTGAGTGATCATTTCTTCCTACTATTATTAGTTATTAGTTATAATAATAAGATTTATTTATCTGTTTTCCATTCTTGCTTCAGTCTTACACATGATTTTGAGTAGGGAATGGGATCTATATTTTCTGTCGGTCTGTCCTTCTTAAACAAGAAGACATTTTTTTCTAGCTTTTATTCGAAATGAGATATCAATATGTCGAGCAACAATTGCAAGGGTAAGACTCCTAAGGGTAATGAAGAGACTGGGAGGCCATGAAAACGCCCAAAACATGGAGGTACCATATAGTCTTACTTTGGAATTGACAAAAATTCTAATCCATTAGATCAAGGTGGAGCTACACCATCGACTCTTCCACCAATATTATTGAAGATGGAAATGACAATACCTCACCGCCACAGGAAGGTAAAGGTGAGATTGTCATTGTGTTAAATCAAAATGTATCAAATGAGGATGGAAATACCGTAGAAGATGTTCCAAGGGATACCCTTGATAGCTAGAATGAGATAATTGACTTGGATGAGGATGATGTTGGTAGAAAGAAAAGAAAAGGAAAATCAAAATTGGGGCGCAAGTGGGAGATGACAAGGAATTTTCAAATTGGTTGGTTGTCAAAGTACCCATTCTTTGAACCAGTGGGGGTATCAAACAAAAACGATATTGAAAAGGCAACAAAGGTCAAATGTAAGATTTGTAGTTGGAAATGTGGAAGAGACAAGACGATGCAGCTAAATTTTGACACTATAGAAAAGCATATCGGCAAAGTTTACATAAAACAAAGCAAAGTTTACGAAAAATAAATCATAGACGAAAAGGAACAATCAGTCGTACGATGGAAATCAAAGGAAGAATGTCTTCATGTTAAGTATGTCGCAGATTATGGAGAGCATAACCGTAGAATGTTGAAGATTAAAAAATATGAAGGTACACTTGAGGCTCATTTTGCAAAAGCCACGGTAGCAACAAATCTATCAAAAACTGTTCAGATGAGTGTTGTTTTTCATATTTTGTCTAAGGGGCATCCTATGATAGACTACCCAAAATATTTTGATTTATTATCTTATTTGAGCATTCCCCACTTTCCCTTCTCACATTGGTCAGTAAATGCTGGATGGGAATGGGTGAACTATCTTACTGCAGTGGAAAAACAAGATTTAAAGGAGAAATTAAAAGAGTCAAATTTCATTGCATTATTTTTAGATGAAGATACTACGATAGACAATACTTCTTGGGCTTGTATGTATTTGTATACTGTAGAACAACATGTTCGCCAAGCTCATCTTCTTTGTGTTCGTAAAATGAAGGACAATTCAACATCGCAAAATCTATTTGAACTAGTCAAGAAATATTTGAATGAAATTGCAGGTATGGATGAGTTGACAATTGCCAAAAAGTTGGTGTGTGTAGGAGCTGATGGAGCTGCAATGATGCAAGGTCAAAGGAGCGGTCTTGGCACAAAGTTACAAACTACTTGTGCACCATACATGTTTGGCATTCACTGCATGGCCCACATAATAAATTTAGCATTCAAAATTGTAAGCAAGTTTCCTACAGTATCAAAAGTTAAAAATCTAGTTCGCGAGATCCACGCATACTTCTGCCAAAGTCCCAAACGTTTCCTTGAATTTCAAAATTTTGCTGAGGGAATAACACCTGGAAACAAGCTTCTCAAGAATGTCGATACTAGATGGATCTCCTTGCATGGACCAGTGCAATGAGTTCTTTCAGAATATCAATACTTGATTGGAGTGATGTATGAGCATTGCAAAACAGTAGACAAAGCTCTTGACCTCTTACATAAGTTAAGCGATATAGAGACACTCTTGACTTCAGCTAGTCTTCTCCCCATGTTGGATGAGATGAACAATCTTGTGAATAAATCCCAAGACAAAACTATGTATATTTATGAATATGCCAATCTACATAAACCTACATGCTTGGCCCTCGATCATCGATATCTAGATCTAACACAAGAAGGTGCAAATTATCTGATGTGGCGAAAAATTACTGATTTGAATAATCCTGATAATTATTTATAGTTTAATGCAAGCGGGCACTTATGTATTTGTGTACGTGGATATGAGATACCAATGTACCATTGTAAGACAACCAGACGCTCTAAAAAGGTACCTGTTAACGAGGAAGATTTTAACAACATTGTTAAATCTGTTAGTGATAATTTGAAGGAAATTGCAAAATCTCTTTCCTCAGAGATTCGTGAAAGATTCCCTCGACATGAAATACTTGAAGTCATGGGTATTATGTATCCTCAATTTTGGGTAAACCGAGATAACCCAAAATATTTTCATGATCAAGTAAAAATCTTGATTGAACAATTTTTAGAAAAGGTAACATACAATGAACAAATAATAGAAGGAATTTTAAATGAAAGTACTTGCTTAGAAAGAAATGTCGGAGTTTTGCAACTACTATGGGGGAGCAGTATAAATCTATGGGCAAGGAGAAGGCCTTTGAACCGTGATCAATAAAAAAGGTTTGGACAAGCTTAGGTTAGAGTGAAATATTGTGTGGTTCAATGTCAGAATATTTCAAACTGGTTGATTTATGTCAAACAATGATATTGGGGTCAGTGGAGGATGAGAGAGTTTTCAGTTCATTGGGTTTTTTGAAATTAAAGTTAAGAAACAAACTGGACAAGAATTTAGAAAATTGGTTGAGGATGAAAGGAATTGTTTATAATGCCAAAAAATTTCCTTTTGAAAGGGCACTTGCAATCTGGAGGTCCACATGTGAAAGAAGAGGGTTCAGGTTGTGTAACACAGGCTCTCCAATTCTAGCAACCGCCGATACTGGTGGTAGTGGCAGTGGCAGTGGGACTAGGCCCAGGACAGATGACAATGATATTGAAATTGACAGAAATCAAACAATGAATGTTGGATTTGAGACACAAGCCGAAGAAAGTGCAGAGCAGTCTCAGAATCAAGAAGACTCTTTTACTTTATCTGAAGATGAGCATCAGTTTGAGGACCCTGACTTCGTTTTGGAACTGGAAGATAATTAGCAGGTTTTAGGTATTTTTACTGCACTTCATGAATCTGTTTCAATTGTTCCAAAGTCCAAACTGTAGTTGATGTCTGATGATATTTTATATTGTATTCAATAAACATTGAAATTATGAATTATTGCAATTCATGATATATTATTTTATATTGCACTCAAGCACTGCACGAATCATATTCCAAACTGTAGTTGATGATTTTTTATATTGTATTCAAATAAATTGTGAATCATTGCACTTCAAGTTCAGGATATTTTATTTTATATTGCGCTCCAAGTCTCCATGATATTTTATATTATATTGCACTTCATGAATCATAATACATATGCCAAATTCAAACTATAGTTGATGATATTTAATAAATTATATAAAATTCAATACCATTGGCCTAACAATGCTTCATTAGTAGAACCCCCATCACAGTCCCACAGATGGCCTGATGAAAATAGCTCACAACCTAGTATCAGTGTAGCAATACTCTACTTGGCTGACTCCTAAGGTGCTCTCCCGATATACCGATAGAGTCATCAACAAAAGTAACCATGAATTATAATTTATGACCATGGGCATGAATTATCTTATTTTATCAACAATCACAAAAATATACCACACTTTTATTTTATGAATAATGCAAATTGTATAAATTTGTGTGACAAGATCCATATTATAGCCTACATTCACATTGCATCCATAAATATTAAACAAATTTGAAATTCCATAGTGACGTAGTCCTTCCCCCATTCCTAACAAAATTCAATACCATCGGCCTAACAATGCTTCATCGACGGAACCCCCATCGCAATCCCATCGATGGCCCGATAAAAATAGCTCACAACCTATTATCGGTGTAACAATAATTTATCAGGCTAACTCCTAAGGTGCTCTCCCAATATACAAATAGATTCATCAACAAAAGTAACCATGAATTATAATTTATGACCATGGGCATGAATTATCTTATTTTATCAATGTGATCCTAATAAAATGTTGCTTCCAAATGTGAGATGTTAGATAAAAACTAATAATGCAATATAAAGAAGTAACAAGATAATAGGGCACCTCAATAAGATTAGCCTAAGAAAGTAAACAACATAGAAGTAAGATAAACAAAATGATTGCTGTCATACCTTCATGTTGTTGCTTCCTTGGTTGGCCCTTTGATGCTTCAAGAATTATGTGCTCCTTGGATGGCAAGCTATGTTGAATATGTAAATGATATGAAAATGGATGAGGATGTAATGATAATGAGATGAGAGCTCAAATGATAAATTTGCAAGAGTTTGTTTGTAAAAGACTTGATTCTTTTAAATGAGATAATTGAAGGGGTATTTATAGGCTAAATTGAATTCTCTAGAGAATTCAACGGTTGGGATTGATCCAACAAAGATCAAGATGAAGGGCTATGGTGAGTTGAGGACTCACAAGCCCTCACATCTTGACATGTGGAAGGTGAGATGTCTTAGGGTGGAGTGATGTGGAAATGAGGTGGATCTTGGGGGATGAGAAGATTCCTTGGAGGAATAAAAGTGAATTAAAAATTCACAATGATTGGAAGAATCTAGTGGATAAGAGAGTGTCTCCAAAAAGCTGGAGATTTGTCACATGTGGGTGATGTGACAAGTCCAAGGTTCTAGAAGCCCTTGGCACATGTGAAGTGACAAGTCAAGGCTTCTAGAATCTTGCATGGGGGATGGGGAAGACCTTGGAAAGATAAAAGTGAATTAAAAATTCACATGGGGAAGAGAGGAACCTTGGGAAAATAAATGTGAATTAAAAATTCACATGGGGAAGAGAGTCCAGGCTAAACATGGTAAGTGGGAAGGTTGACCAGAAAAGGTAAGTCAAATGTGGCTAATGATTCTGATTAAGGTTGTGCAAACACAAGATTAAGATAATTAATGAGAGATTAGGGACAAGTGGGAGATTATGGAGGATGTGACACTTAATCTTGATTAAGTGGTGCACATCCTAATCACAGATTAATTAATTTAATCTGGATTAAAAGAGGGTTATGGAGAATGTGACAAGGAGAGAGAAAAGAGGAATTAAAAATTGGTTTTAATTCAAATGGTTAAATGACTAAATTAAATAATTTGTCATATTTATTTAATTTAGAGAAGACAAGGGGGTAAGGTAAAGTATTTAATTTATTTAATTACATACTTTAGGAACCTTAGGCAGGAAATGAAATAATGATTAAATAAATTATTTAATAACTATTAATGAAATAGATGAATAAAGTAGACAATTTTGATCAAATTTGGATGTCTACATTTTGCCCCTCTTCGAAGTACCGTTAGAATAACCGTGCTTCAAAGAAAAAAAAGTGCAGATGACTCTATAGAGGAATTCACCAGAGGATGATGCCCTAGCTTGGGGAGGAGGACTTGAGCTGTCCAAATTAGCGGGGGAATGGATGGAGATTATGGCTGAGAAAATAGATAAATGGGAAGGGTATGCCCCCTTGAGAGGGTGACGGGGGAAAAGAGAGGGGTCTCGGGTGACCTCTCAATAGGAAGAAATGGATGGGGGAAAGGATGAGAGATGTGAGGGAATATGAAAATGACAATGTAAAGTGATGAAACAAAAAAAATGATGATAAGCGATGGGAGATAAAGGTGAGCACAAATGGATGCAAGGAAAAATGTGATGTTGCCCCAATCCAGGTACAAGCTAGGTTGGGCGGATGGTTGATGGAGTGTTGTTGATGAGGACATGATACATCCCAAAACAACACAAGGATAGGGAAGGATACATCCTGATGAGGATGAGGATGAGTGTTGTTGACGAGGGAATGATACATCCCAAAACAACACAAGGATAGGGAAGGATACATCCCACTGATGATGAGGATGAGGATGAGCGTTGGTGATGAGGGAGTGATACATCCCAAAAAAACACAAGGATAGGGAAGGATACATCCCGATGAGAGTGTTGTTGATGAGGGAAGGATACGTCCCAAAACAACACAAGGATAGGGAATGATACATCCCATAGATGATAATGATGATGATGATGAGGATGATGATGGGGGAGACATGCAAGATGATGGAATGAAAAATGAAATGCAATCCTAATGCAATTTTCCATTCGTAGAGCACTGATTTTTGCTATAGCATAAGACATCGGGCGTCAGGGTATGTAAACCAAGACGGATTAGTGTCTAATGCATAAAATAAACATAACAGACAAGAAGGCTATTCCAACACCCCAAAGTCATAAAGACAGTGGTTGGGATTGGTATTGGGATAACCACAAGCACAAAAGGATGCCCCAGCATAACACAAGATTGCAAGAGTCTTGGTGGGTACTACGTGGGACAACCAAGAAGACAAAAACATAAAAAAAGATCAAGATACGTCCCTATGTTTACTAGTCAAAGCACACCATGATATGATAGATCAAGGCGACCATGACAAGTGATGATAGGGAGCTCAAATGATAAACAAAATGTCAAAAACATCAAAAGATCACAATCAAGTTTGAAACGTCCTTTGCCATAGGATCAAGATGATGGATGGGGTTGATGCGGTCTGTTAGGAAGGATACATCCTGTTGAGACCAAAGGTGGAGAAGTAGATTAAAAGATCAACATGATGTAGGATACCAGAAACTGATTGGATCTTGTGATACAAATGACCGTTGTTTGATAAGCACTAGCTCGGATAGGTACATACTTGATGACATGACAAGACGACATGATGACAGGATGAAAGGACAAAAGGCAATAAAAACCCTAAAGACCTAGGGGCTCGAGGGTTGATCAAAGATCAACCTTGCCTATGTGAAAGCGCAGAGCCCTCGTAGTTTGATAAGAGACCATGGATAAAAGCGGAAAGAGGAAAATGAAGACCTCGATGGAGGACAAAGACCAGACAGAAAAAATGCCTAGGGGGTGGACCAAATGATTGACCATGCCTACGTGAAAGCGCAGGGGCAACGTAGCTCGACACAAGGCCAAAGACAAACGATAGACAAAAGACAGAACCCCGGGGGCAGATCAAACGACCGACCTTGCCTACGTGAAAGCGCAGGGGCAACGTAGTTCGACAAGAGACTGATGACAGACAATGGATAAGGGATGATGAGATGACCAAGATAAATGGATAAAATGATGGAGTGGATATGATGAGCCAGGATAGGCCGCAGGATTGGATAGAACGATGGTTGATATGTGTAAGATATGTAGGATGTGAAGCTCAGGGATGGGATAGGTAATTCAGATGATTAGAATATGAATTTGAGAGGTGAGATGATGGATAGATGAGTGATGAAGATGTGAGAAAGATGTGGTAAATAGATAGGAGGGATGAATGATGATGTGAATGGCATTGGGTTGCATGTGGGTAGCCTAGAGCTAGTTGCCAATGACGAGGGATAATAGAGGGAAATGGATGGATGGATAAGAAGATGCTAGGATAGGTGGATAGATGACAGATAGATGAGTGATGAAGATTGGAAAGATGTGAGAAAGAGATAGGAATGATGATAGTGAAATATCAAGTCATTGGATTGCATGAGGGTAGCCTATAGCTAGAGACCAATGACAAGGGATTATGAGATGGAAGGAAAAGAAGATGCTAGGATAGGTGGATAGATGATGGGTAGATGAGTGATGAAGATTGGAAAGATGTGAGAAATAGATAGGAATGATGATAGTGAAATATCAAGTCATTGGATTGCATGAGGGTAGCCTATAGCTAGAGACCAATGACAAGGGATTACGAGATGGAAGGAAAATGGATGGATTGATAAAGATGGGAGATAGAAAGATGCTAGGATAGGTGGATAGATGATGGATAGATGAGTGATGAAGATTGGAAAGATGTGAGAAATAGATAGGAATGATGATAGTGAGATATCAAGTCATTGGATTGCATGAGGGTAGCCTATAGCTAGAGACCAATGACAAGGGACTATGAGATGGAAGGAAAATGGATGGATTGATAAAGATGGGAGATAGAAATATGCGAGGATAGGAAGATAAGGATTGGGAGATGGTAGGGATTATTGGATGGATAAATGGATGGGATGATGAGGAGAGGAGAGTATATGGAGATAAGGATTGGGAGATGGTAGGGATTACTTGGAGGGATGGATGGACGATGTCTCAAGGACTAAGACACAAAGATAGAGATGCCCCCACTCTAGATGTGTCATGTGTGATGAGGCAAGAGGGAAGGAAGATAGAAGGATGGGGAAATAAGGGAGTGAATGGATATGGATTGTAGTAGGATGGGAGTATAAGAAGATAAGTATTTGGTAGATGGAAGGGATGACTGGATGGATAAATGGATGGAGAGGTAAGGATGGGCAGGATGGAGAGATGGAAAGGATTTCTTGGAGGGATGGATGGACGATGTTGCCAAGGACTTCATGGCGAAGAATGAGATGCCCCCACTCTAGATGTGTCATGCATGACGAGGCAAGAGGGATGGCAAGATGTGTGGAAGGAATACGATAGTGTATGGATGAGGGGGAATATATGCCAAGAGATGTCCAATGCATGTATATAGGTTTTCCCCTATCTTTATCAAGATCACAAGGAAGGTGGAGGGTTGGATAGGATGCAAAAGAGGGTGGGTAAGATGTGGAAGATAGGTGGATGTAGGAGATGGAGGAAAGGAATGCGTAAGTGGATGTTGCCCCCAATCGTGGAAGGAGACTAGATGGGGAATTTACGCATGATGCCTATTTTCTAGGTTTTCATCATGGTACTAATCCAAGGCACTTGTTTGCCAAGTTTTCACCATTGGACGAATGATTTTCTCTTTACTATTTTTTTTTTGTTTTTTTTCTCTTTTTTTTGCTGATTTTTTGGACTAGGATGTGGACGAAGATGGATAAAGATAGGGATATGGATATGCGGATTTTTAGAGGACAATTGATAAGGATAGGGATGAAGGAATCACACATCAAGTTCCATATGAGGTAATAAGAACCCATGTTTGAAGTGACTATTCGAATGTTGGTACAACCTTATTAGACTGGATGGTTTATGCAAGAGGATGGATTAAAGGAATTTGATGGGGGAGATAGAGAGGATAGTGGAGGGGATGTTGGAAAGTGTATGGATGGAATGATGGAGTGGATTGGTGATGGGGGAAGGTGTTCAAGACCAACATGGGTACATGTGATGGTGGATGCGAAAAGATAGGTGGATGAATGGATGGAGAGTGTGAAGATAATGGAGGCATTGGGATAGTGAATTTTGGGACATAAGGACCCAAAATAGATTTAGGAGATGGAGGATGTGAATGATTTTGTGGGGGAATAGAAACTTTGGATGTCGTTATGGACTTTTCATTTGAAGGTATGGCACCTTGTTTCTTTGGGATCCACATGGTTTTAATTTTTGCTTTAGTAGGCCTTTGTGGCCTGTGGGATGGATTTGGATTTTGGACTTGATTTTTGTTTTGTTTTTCAACATGTCTGTGTAAGGGGACATGAGGAGCTTTAGATTCATGTGGATGTTTGGATTTATGTATTGATGCTTTGGTATCCAAAGTTCTTTTAGTAGCAAGGGGATAGATGCGAGGAGATGGATGATGGAGAGCGATGGAGGTAGGCATTTGATGAGGAAGTGTGGATGGATAATGTGTAGGTATGTGCCTTTGTTGATCTTGATTAGGAGTTATGAAGGTAGGATTTTTATGCTGTGTACGAGGGAGAGGGGGTGGATGAATATGATAAGATGGAGGGGGTGATTTTGGGATGTAAGGACCCAAAATAGACTGTGTATATGGAGGATGTGTGGGTTTTGATGGAGGGATATAAGAACCCATAGTAGATGGAGGATTAGCAACAATGGATGGAGGGACATAAGGACCCAAAATGGATTGAGAGGATGAGGGAGGAAGATGGATGGTTGTTTGTAGGTAGTATGATGGAGGAGGGGGGATGGCAGCATATGTCTTGGTAGAATGATGGAAAGTACCTCTTGTGCCTTTAGAAGAGGATCGTTTAGGATGTACGAAGGTTGTACCAACATCTTTAGAGTGCGAGTTTTGGGAGATATATCCAAGACCATGTGTGCCTGGATGTTCTTTGACTTGAATGGGTTCTAAAATACCTTGCTCATGAAGGCCTAAACCTTTTCCTTGATAGTTCATGTTCTCAAGCATATGATCTATGGTAGGATGCTTATTCTTTTGGAAGAATGATGTGATTGCATTATTAGGTCAAGGAGGATGGGTGGTGCATATACTTTGATTTTCTTCGACAAGAAGACCACCATGGATGCACGTAATGTTACCAAGGTGATACAAAAGTGGCATTGGGATGGTAAGACTAGATGGCGATGAAGGATCATGTGATGGGGTGGAGGGGAGGATAGGATCATGACTTGGTTGAGGATATGGATCATGAGATGAAATGGATGGAAGACTGTGTTCTTGAGAGGGAGTAGATGGGATGGAGTGATCTTGATTTGGAGGAGGGGATATGCTTGTATGCTTTGGATCAAGCTCTTGGCATGACTCGTCTTGTGTGGGATTTATGATGATGGAAGAGTGTTGGAGGGACTCGTCAATTGGGGGAGATAGGAGGATGGAGGATTCATGAAAGTCATGGGATTGAAGTTTGTGAATATTAGGACTAGGAGGAGGGGATTGGATGTCTTCAATGGATTCGGTGGATCTAGTAGTAGAATATGGGGATTCAATGGATTCGATGGGTTTGACCGGCTCAATTGTTTGGATGGTGGTAGGAATGGTGATGAGAGGGATAGGTGTAGGATGGAGGAGGGCCTCATCACTAGTGATGGTACATGATAAAGTGGGAGGGCATGGTGTCTCTTCTTGCATGAGTCCTTGGGAAACATTTGGAAGAGATGTAGGATTGAAGAGTGATGGGAAGGGATGGAGGATGAGGATTAGGGATTGGAGGATTAGGATTAGACATGGGGATTGGATTGGATGGAGCATTAGGAGGAGATGGAGGATTAGAATTAGATGAAAGGATGGGATTGGATGGAGGACTAGGAGGAGATGGAGGATGAGGATGAGGATTAGGGATTGGAGGATTAGGATTAGACATGGGGATTGGATTGGATGGATCACTAGGAGGAGATGGAGGATTAGAATTAGATGAAGGGATGGGATTGGATGGAGGACTAGGAGGAGATGGAGGGATGGGATTGGATGGAGGACTAGGAGGAGATGGAGGATTATAATTAGATGAAGGGATGGGAATGGATGGAAATGGATGGAGGAATAGGAGGTGATGGGGGATTAGGATTAGGAATTGGAGGATTATATGACTGGGTGTGTGGATGAGGATTAGATGTAGAACTAGGATTGGTTGGAGGAGTAGGATTAGATGAAGGGATGGGACTAGATGGAAGACTAGGTGTGGTTGGAGGAAATGGAGGATTATGATTAGATGGGGGATTAAGATATAATGTGGGAAAAGGGAGAGTGATGTAGGAGGATGTGGATGTTGGATTAGATTGGGAAGATTGGGATGGTGAATGATAGTAGGAATATGTAGATGAAGGATTAGAATAGGAAGATTGAGGAGGTGAACCACCATAGGAAGAAATGTATGGTGGGTTGGCGTAGGAGGATATGGATGGTAGATAAGGATGAGGGGATTGAGATGGTGGACTAGGATAGGAGGAATATTGGGATGGGGGATTGTGATAAGAATGTGTGAGTGTTGGATTAGGATGAGAAGATTGGGATGTGGGATTGAGGTAGAGGTATTGGGATTGATTATGATGAGGATAAGAGGAAGTGGATGTTGGATAGGATAGAGGTGGAAAGGGAGGACATGATGAATATGTCAATGGTGAGGATGTTGGATATCCCTTGTCAAGGGTAGAATAAGAACCGTTATTAGATGTGGATGAAGGCATGGTGGGATAGTTTGAAGAATTAGTGGGATTTTGGGAGGCGATTGGAGAGAGCATACTAGCAATAATAGTGTCAAGAGGATCTATATAACAATCTTCAGGATCAACAAGATTTTTGTTATCGTCATCAATGGAGTTAGGATTCCCCTTGACCACTATTATTGGTCGTGTGAGAGGGGGATAAAGATTCATGATGGATATAGATTATAAAGAAAGAATAGATTATGGATAGAGAACTAGGATGGATTGAAAGCTCAGATGGGGATTGGATGAAAGCTCAGATTGGGATTGGATGAAAGCTCAGATTAGGATGATGGGATTAACGCTCAGATTAAGATGATGGGATTAACGCTCAGATTAGAACTGAATTGGGGATTATATTGGGATTGTATCATAGGATATGATAGGATTGATTTGAAACCAAAATCATGGGTTTCAACTAGAGGACGTAAGGTGTTGACAATCAGATTTTTGCCAAATTTGGCAGTTTTCAAAAATTGTCAAATTTTGCCATTTTAGGAAACTTCATAGGCATACATTTGAGAGTCTAGTTTTTCCCAAAAAATGACCAATACTAAGATAGGATGAATTTCCAACTAACATTAGAAATATGAGACATGCACTCAGAGTTATTAACGAAACGGTTCGTCAAAAACTGGAAAATTGAAAAAAATAAATGCTAATTTATGATTTTGAGGGTCAAGATGAAAATTTGAGGCTCTGAAAACATGTCAAAGGAGGATCCAAGGGACTTAGAAGTTTGTTGGGAATCCAAATGCTAGCTCCTAATGCAACCACTTGTAAAATTTCAGCCAAAACCCACATCCGAGTCAAAAGTTATGGCCTCCGGAAGTTTCGGCATAAAAATCAAAAATTTCAAAAATGAAGTCTAGATGATTGGGATGGATGATTTGATGATAGACATGGAATCCAATGATGTTCTAAGAAGCACTTATGCAGTCTGGTTGATGAAACGTTGATTTTCAGAAAATGTTGACCGCTCAAAACAAGGAAACGACCGCTCAGAACGGGTAATCAGATATTCAGGTTGGATAGATAGATGGTCGGGAGGGGTGAACGGGGGCTTGGAATGGCCAAATGAAGGTTTGGATTGATCAAATGGTCAAATGGAGGCTTCGGGGATTCAAACGGAGGTTTAAAAGGGTCAAATGGATGAAACTGTCTGTTCAAGGGGCGTATTCGCACTTCTGCAGAAAAGGCTGAAATAGAGGGCAAGGTCGCCCCTCTGTAGTAAAAAGGCTGAAACAGCAAAGGGCAGATTCACCCCTCTGCAGAAAATGGTTGAAACAGAGGGCAAGGTCGCCCCTCTGTAGTGGAAAAGGCTGAAACAACAAAGGGTAGATTCGCCCCTCTGCAGAAAATGGCTGAAACAGAGGGCAAGGTCACCCCTCTGCAGTGGAAAAGGCTGAAACAACAAAGGGCAGATTCACCCCTCTGCAGAAAATGGCTGAAACAGAGGGCAAGGTTGCCCCTCTACAGTGGAAATTTGAACTTGGTTTGGATAAGGGATTTTGGAAAGGACTTAAAATGGTTTAATGATAGTTTGACTTACCAAAATTTACTGGTTCTTCACAAGAAGACACTTTGAACAAGCACAATCCTATGATTAATGTTTTAACGGGTATGGCCGGCAAAGGCCTTACTCTAGGATGAACAAGGTTTCTAAGGAGTCCTCGATATACGCTCGATACGTGAGGTACAACCGTGAACACCAGTCCGTCACAAGCGTGAGTCGGGAGCCCCAGCGAGATACTGAAAGGCTCAGACCAAATCTTCACGTCTATCTAGGTATCACCCTAGCTTCAACGTTATGCTAATTACAATGCAATTGGATTGGGGTACAGTTTTGGCTCTCCCCCCTTTATACACCCCGTCGGTACACGTGGTTGGGATCGTCCCTTGGGGTGATGAAATCCCCAAGTAGGTCCCACTAAGAAGAAGACACTAATCGTTTCCAACTACCCCCTTCGGATCCGCACAACGTGCAAAGGAGGAAGGTGAAAACAAACTAATGCCCCCTTAAGGTAAAATAAATAAAATAGACACAACAAGCAGCAAATATTTCTTTCCCCTACTTATACTGAGTAAATAGATAAAGTAGCAAGGAAAGACCTTTAAAAATCAAAATAAAAGGAAGGCCCTGCAAGTAAATGTTAGTTGTTTATCCCTTCCCCTTTGTGATTTTGCAGCAAAAATACGCAAGATACCAACAAGCAATCTGACTTCACTCGTCAACAAACAGGATTAGAGGGTTAGAGCACAAAACAACAAAAGAAAGAGACAAAAACGAAGCTAAAATGTCCCTTTTTACCTTCTCGAATGTGCTGTTAAGGGCAGATTCACCCCTATGCAAAAAACAGTCAGAAATAGCAAAGGGCAGGTTCGCCCCTCTGCAGAAAACAGTCAGAAACAGAGGGCAAGGCCGCCCCTCTGCAAAAAATAGTCAAAAACAACAAAGGGCAGGTTCGCTCTGTAGAAAACGGTCAGAAACAGAGGGCAAGGCCGCCCCTCTGCAACAAACAGTCAAAAACAGCAAAGGGCAGGTTCGCCCCTCTGCAGAAAACGGTCAGAAATAGAGGGCAAGGCCGCCCCTCAGCAGAAAACAATCAAAAATAGCAAAGGGCAGGTTCGCCCCTCTACAGAAGACGGTTAGAAATAGAGGGCAAGGCCACCCCTCTGCAGAAAACAGTCAAAAACAACAAAGGGTAGGTTCGCCCCTCTGCAGAAAACAGTCAAAAACAGCAAAGGGCAGGTTCGCCCCTCTGCAGAAAACAGTCAAAAACAACAAAGGGCAGGTTCGCCCCTCTGCAGAAAACGGTCAAAAACAGAGGGCAAAGCTGCCCCTCTGCAGCAAACAGTCAAAAACAGCAAAGGGCAGGTTTGCCCCTCTGCAAAAAACGGTCAGAAACAGAGGGCAAGGCCGCCCCTCTGCAGAAAACAGTCAGAAACAGAGGGTAAGGTCGCCCCTCTGCAGAAAAAAATCAGAAACAGAGGGCAAGGTCGCCCTTCTGCGACGTCCGGGAGGGAAAGTTCGCCCCTCTGCGACCTGAATATGCAAACAAACTAACAACAAAAAATGTGAAAGAAAGAAACCCCTTTGTGGGTCCCATCGAGCGTGCCAGAAATGTGATCCTAATAAAATGTTGCTTCCAAATGTGAGATGTTAGATAAAAACTAATAATGCAATATAAAGAAGTAACAAGATAATAGGGCACCTCAATAAGATTAGCCTAAGAAAATAAACAACATAGAAGTAAGATAAACAAAATGATTGCTGTCATACCTTCATATTGTTGCTTCCTTGGTTGGCCCTTTGATGCTTCAAGAATTATGTGCTCCTTGGATGGCAAGCTATGTTGAATATGTAAATGATATGAAAATGGATGAGGATGTAATGATAATGAGATGAGAGCTCAAATGATAAATTTGCAAGAGTTTGTTTGCAAAAGACTTGATTCTTTTAAATGAGATAATTGAAGGGGTATTTATAGGCTAAATTGAATTTTCTAGAGAATTCAACGGTTGGGATTGATCCAACAAAGATCAAGATGAAGGGCTATGGTGAGTTGAGGACTCACAAGCCCTCACATCTTGACATGTGGAAGGTGAGATGTCTTAGGGTGGAGTGATGTGGAAATGAGGTGGATCTTGGGGGATGAGAAGATTCCTTGGAGGAATAAAAGTGAATTAAAAATTCACAATGATTGGAAGAATCTAGTGGATAAGAGAGGGTCTCCAAAAAGCTGGAGATTTGTCACATGTGGGTGATGTGACAAGTCCAAGGTTCTAGAAGCCCTTGGCACATGTGAAGTGACAAGTCAAGGCTTCTAGAATCTTGCATGGGGGATGGGGAAGACCTTGGAAAGATAAAAGTGAATTAAAAATTCACATGGGGAAGAGAGGAACCTTGGGCAAATAAATGTGAATTAAAAATTCACATGGGGAAGAGAGTCCAGGCTAAAAATGGTAAGTGGGAAGGTTGACCAGAAAAGGTAAGCCAAATGTGGCTAATGATTTTGATTAAGGTTGTGCAAACACATGATTAAGATAATTAATGAGAGATTAGGGACAAGTGGGAGATTATGGAGGATGTGACACTTAATCTTGATTGAGTGGTGCACATCCTAATCATAGATTAATTAATTTAATCTGGATTAAAAGGGGGTTATGGAGAATGTGACAAGGAGAGAGAAAAGAGGAATTAAAAATTGGTTTTAATTCAAATGGTTAAATGACTAAATTAAATAATTTGTCATGTTTATTTAATTTAAAGAAGACAAGGGGGTAAGGTAAAGTATTTAATTTATTTAATTACATACTTTAGGAACCTTAGGTAGGAAATGAATTAATGATTAAATAAATTATTTAATCACTATTAATGAAATAGATGAATAAAGTAGACAATTTTGATCAAATTTGGATGTCTACAATCAATAATCACAAAAATATACCACACTTTGATTTTATGAACAATGCAAATTATAGAAATTTGTGTGACAAGATCCATATTATAGCCTACATTCACATTGCATCCTTAAATATTAAACAATTTTGAAATTTCGTAGTGACGTAGTCCTTCGCCCATTCCTAACAAAATTCAATACCATCGGCATAACAATGCTTCATCGGTGGAACCCCCATAATAATCCCGTCGATGGCCCGATAAAAATAGCTCAGAACCTAGTATCGATGTAACAATACTCTATTAGGCTGACTCCTTACTCCTAAGGCGCTCTCCCGATATACCTAGTATCGAATTCATAAAGTATATCGATGAAACTATGGTGCATCGGGGAAACATTATCTGGCATCCCACCGATTGAATGAAGGATAGGTGTCCATCGATGGAGAGGGTGGCTATCAGTAAAATACTAATGTGACATCCTGAGGCATCGTGCAGCCATGCTGCGGTGCATTTATGAACTAGAATTGAAGTGAATTATATCACAAGTTGATCGCATAGTTGTTACAAAATCCTGGAAGATTTTGCTTAGGGCAGAAGCAGAAAGGCAAAAAATTAGAGTTCTCATGCAACAAAGACTAGTGGACTGTGGAGGCAACTCAGTGAGACTCACGTAAGTACTTCACTTTCAGACCCAATTGAGAAGGTATTTTACTTAAAAGCTTAAGATTTAAATAATGGAAGAGAGTACAAACAAACCCAAAGCTAAAAAATAGAAAACTGAAAAGCCTAAGAGACTCCTAAATGAAGACCTGATAGATCAATGTCCTGGGTCGGGGCCGAGACCTAAGAGGAGTGCTCAAATGAATCCTTCCATGGATCGATTATGGGACAAACAAAAGGGCTTAGGGGATATTTGGACATCACAACAAGGGTACGACCTCTTCATGTATCATTACAGAAAACAATTTAGGTTTCAACCAGTCTGCAATCCATGGAGGTTGAACCTGGGAAGAGTTGTGGTGTCCAATGTGTTTATGAACGCAGAGCTAATTAAAGCTCTTGCTACCAGATATGACCCCAAGAAAAGAACTATTCAGTCACATGGCAGGGGTGACATGCTTGTTATTTATAGGGATCTCATTTCTAATGTATTTCAGTTAGTGTTCACTGAATTTATCATTCACGATCAAAGATCTCTTGATAGAGTATCGCCACATGGATACCAGCTATAAGAGATGGAAATTACCTTTGCATAGGCCCAAGGATGAAGGAGGCCAACTCAAGAGGTTCTCTAGCAATGAAAACCCTCCTTTCCATGAAGATTTGTTTGAAGAGTATTTCTGATACACCTATTATTCAGCTGGTTAGGTTTTGGGAGTAGAGGTTCTGCCTCTCATGTCGATAGCCCCAATGGTCTTAGTTGTAGACATATAGAGCAAGGATGCCATGCTATTTGATTATGCTAGCTACTTGGCCAACACCCTACATCGAGGGCTTGAAAAGATTAAAAATAATAACGATAATATTAATTTTGAACACTATTCTTTACTTATGCATTTGCTATTGTACGAGGGACAAGTCAAAGGGGTTTGGAGTGAAGAATTAAGGATAAAAGATACAACTGAAAATGGAGATTTTAAACCTATAAAAATGTGGACTTCATTGTGGGACAGCCAATTTGGTAGGTCTCATTACCTTTATTTTGAAGATTTTTTTGTAAACCATTGATGAAGTTGCTGGGGTATCTATACAATTATAACCTATCCCCAGAAGTACAAAGATTTATAAGACCAAAGAAAAATGAACAAAGAAATAAAGTGAATCATAACTAGGGAGACTGGTATGCTTTCCCTGATTGTACAGTGATAAGGGTTTATGGGTTCGAAGGGGCTCCACACTTGATGCCACGAGTAGTTCCTGACCGAATTGCTTTTTTAGAATTTGTGAGGCAATTGGCAAAATATGATTCCAAACACCTCAAAGGACATAACAAAAATCAATTATGCCCAACTCATATTTTTGGAGACTTTACAGTGGTTGCAAATGAAGGATATGGAGAAATTGATGGTAAATTAGCATAATACAACCTACCTCTAGGTGATGTAAGGAAACAATTTAATGCAGAAGGGTTTATTCACAAGGCAAGATTATCGTAAGGGCTATCAAGATATGAACATTTGTTCTCAATCAAAGATGTCATACGAAACCATTATGAGGCTTCCACCAAGGAAAGAATGGCCGCCTATAACAAGATTATGCTTGTAGAGGAATGGAAGAGGAAAAATGTCCCATCTTATTCAAAGGCATTTGGTGGGATACATGATGCTTTATCAATAATTGAGCAACTCATTGCACATGTCAATGAACTGGTAAAGGATGTTCCCCCAATTGTTTTTGATGCACCTCATGCAACCTATTCGGGAGTACAAGATGAAGACATAGATCCCTTGGATTACATACCTTCACAACCTACTCCTGAGGTTTTTTTTTCTGTAGATACTGATATAAGTGAAGAAGAGCAAGGTGACGAAGAGGGTGAGCAGGTCAAACGAATTAGTGCTCCTCTGATTGCACAGTATGAGCCCCATCAAGAACAAAATATTGTAAGATTTGAGGCATCAAATGAACTATTTGATGATGTGAGAGTCAGGGCTGGACAATAGTTTATTTCTAATTGTGATTTTGTTAAATATTCTGAATTTAAATCATTTGTTTATGAATATAAAGGTAGAAAAATGAGACAACAGATACAAGATATCACTCCTGAACATGAGGCAACCACTCTGGACGAATTGAAAAGGGAGGTAGAAAAGGAAATGGAGTCCATCACTCCTAAAAAAGGTAGGGAATTGCTTCAAGAAGCTGGAGTGTTGCTCCTGCTAGGGTGGGATATTAGCTCTTCAATTGTATTTTATGGCTTTAGAAAAAGAGGGGACACGACAATGAACTTAACATAAAAAGCAAGTGACAAAATGTATTTAGGATCTGGGTACAACCTAGATGAAGCCACCTTGCTGATTTGGTCACTGTATCCCCATGATAAAAGAATTTCTATACTTAGTAATCCAAACCAAGTGTTTGGTCATCTCTTGGTTCAACGAGTAGTGGATACCAACCCTATGGAGACAAAATAATTGAACATCAATGTGGCAAAATTTACCAAAGCATAGATCGAAAAACTGATTAAGGAAAATGACAAACTAAAGAAGGAGCTAGAAAATCAGAGAGAAAAAATATCTTCCTCCTCCACATCAGAGTTGTACTCCCCATGACTTGAAAAATATAAGAGAGTGCTTGATGCATTGGCTGATGCAGCCTACTAGAAGAATTGTCATCTGAAATCCCAAGGGAAACACAAAGAATTGGAGAAAGAAGTGAAAACCATCAAATATAACACTGTATCTGAAATGATAAAAGAAAGGTTCAATAAAATGATGAAATGTGCTATTGGATATTGGGAAGTATTCAAACAGACATGCATTGCATTGGTGGAGAATGAACGATTACAACCTAGAATGATGAAGAAAAAAAGGAGCTCGTAGATAAGAATGCCATGAAAGGACAAATATTGTTGACATATAACAAGTTGGTAGAATCACATAATGGATATCATAATAGGCTTACTGAATATTTTGACTACTTTGATTCAGTCCCACTCTCGACACTTTATTTTGGCAGTGGAATTCCGCGAGAATATGATGATTGGAAGGAAGAGCTTGGTGGGCTTCTAACTATTGCGTTGCAAGAAATAAATGACGAGGTTATGGTTTTACAAGACACTCATAAGAAACTCGAGAAACTAATTTCTATGGAATATGATATGAAAGAGGTGATCTCTAACATGGACACCTATGCTGAACAAGAGTACATCCATCACCTCTTTGCAATCAATCTCTTTATTAGTCAAACTATAGATGTGTTAGAATCAGATCCAACGTGACAACCATTAGATTCAGAGGAAGAACACCTACCGACAACATGATGAGCACCCTATCATGGAGTAGAAGCCTTGAACAGATCTTAGGTGGTCAGTGATCACGAGATTTTGCTTGGAGATTAACGGATCGGTGCATTCACCTACGACATTGTTTTATTTATAATTTGAGTTATGTTTAGTTGTCAAACGACATGAAATTTTGCAAGGGGTTTGTAGCTTGTTGCCTTTCATATATAAGAGAGATCAAGACCCCAATAGGAGATCAATGGATCATCATATCATTTTTAATTAGACTTTAGAGTATAAAATAGTAAGAAGATAGATAATAGATTGCACCAATTCGCCCATCCATCTCATATCATAAACTATTTTTATAATGCATATCATTTGAAATTTGAAGATCAATACAATAGAGAAGGTTACACATATTTACTGATTTGCTTTCGAGTGTTCAACTGTTGTGGATTCATATGCTTATAAGTTATTAACTTATTTGGCTGTCTCCAAAGTGGTTGTTTATGTTATTCAAATTGAGTGTGTGGAAGTACATTTATTTTTTCAGTACATTGAATTTGAACTCTTCAGGAATAGGGGTTGTGACTATGGGGTTTTAGATTTATTTATGGACATGATCATTGATCAAGTAGTAACGTAGGCCACAAAATAGATCTTGTCACACAAATCTCTGCAATTTGTGCTAATCATAAAATCAAATGTAGTGTATTTTTGCAGTATGTGGGATGTGGATGAGGTGTAAGTTGGTGGATACTGACTAATATTTTTAGTCAAAACATAACAAAAGCTAACAGTTCAACATCCATAACTTAGAAGCTCTACCAAGAAGTAAATATAATGAGCTAACAGTTCAACATCCATAACTTGGAAGCTCTACCAAGAAGTAAATATAATGAGCTAACAGTTCATCACTAGTTCAAATGATAAAATAAATAATACATAATCCAGATAATTGAATATCATCACATTACTGAAGTCTGAATTTGAGCTTTTTAATTGAATTTCACATGAAGGAGTACATATTGGCATTGGCAATGCAAAATCTTGCCAATGCCCAAAGACAAGTCTACACAGAGCTAAGTTGGAACTTCGAAACTCATATTATGAAAGATTGAAAATAATAAATCAAGTCAATGTATCAACTTTTCTAGCAACTTCCACTCATCAGGTGGTGGAATTTCCATTTTCTCTAGCTGATGTTGTTTGACTTGAAGTTTTGTTAACATTTCATGATTGTAATTGGAAATGGAACCTGTCTTGAATTCTTCAGTCAATTTTGCATTCAAGGTTATCTGTGTTTTGATGGAATCTGTTAGAGTAAGGTTTTAACTTAATTGTGTTAATTAAGTTACCTTTATTCCTCTCTTAAGATTTCACTTTAGTTTGCACTTTGTGACATTTAATAATTATATTAATTATTAAATGTCCTTCTATTAGGGTTTCTTTTAGGGTTGCACAATATCCTTTTATAAGGATTGATCATTGTATTTTATTCATACTCTCAGATTTATACATTTTTCAATTTTGAGAGCACCCTTGCTTTTTTGTCTCCAATGTCTTCTTCTGTGACAGGCTATTTGCATGCAGATGATCTTTGGGGTCTGTGAAGTTGGATTTCTCAACTTTTACATGGTATCAGAGCTCTAGACCTGCTACTTCTTGTTCGTCTTCTAAAGGTTTCGGAGCTTCAAGAGTTTGGGGTTTTTTTTTTTGATCCAAGGAATCACCTGCAATTTCAAAGCATTTTGAGTCCAAACAGACCTCACCGTTGGATCCGTAGTGGTCCAAAACCCTAAAATTGATTATTCATTCGTCCATTTTGGACAAAGTTGATCTGAGCGACAAAAAAAAAAAACCCATCCGGCCCCGTACGACTATCTACACCCTGGTAATTGTTTTTTTTTTGCATTTATTTTTGTCAGAATTTTTTTTAAAAAAAATTTGTAAGTTTTTTTAAATTTTTTTTTTAACAAAAATCAAAACAAAAAAATAGCCTTTTAAAGGCTTGCTTAGGCCTCATACCAGGTACCTGCAACACCTATGTACGCAGGCCTATGGGCCCCTCATGTACACTGGGCGGCGTATTGCCAGCCATCAACGACTTTACTGCCGACCGGTGGTACACAGGCTGCCCTTTTTTTTAGGATTTAAAAAAAAATAAAAAAATCAAAGTTTTTTTTTATAAAAAAATATTTTTTATGTAATAAGCCCACCTGTGCATGTGCATTGATGACCATTTAGCCGTCAAATTTAGGCCCGGATTTTTGCTGCGACGGTCGTATGACCGTCAAATTTAATCCAGCACTGTGTTTTTCCCTCTTTGGAGTTGTTTTCGTCCAGAGGCCATAACTTGGGCATACGATATCGTTTTTTGGCAAACAAGATATTGTCGCAAAGCTGGTTCTATCAAATTTCCAGTGGTGTGAGTCTCATTGATTCATTTTTCTGTTGGTGCATTCTACAGCTAGTTGAAGTCAAAGGACCTGTTTTCAGTCCTGAGCTCGTAAATTTTGACTCGTTTCTTTTTTTTTTTCAGGATCTCAATGGCGTTGGAACCATATTTCAGAGCTCTTTAGTTCCATCCATGCAATATTTCCAGACTTCCCTCCAGGTATATTTTATTCAGTTTTTTGTGTTTTCACACTCTAGTGAATTGCCTGGACATATTAGCTCTTGGGAACTTCTCGTTTACATGGGTTGCTTCATTTTTTGGTTGTTCTTCATGTATTTCTTGTTTTTTGTCCTTAGAGGGCATTTTGAGCATCATTTGTAAGCAATGTTGTATGTAAATGCACTGAGATAAAGTGCCCCACTATTGTACTTGTATTTTAGGGATTTTGCACATAAGGTTGTGCCATATTTTATACTCGCACTGTATTATAAAGTACCATGGGGGGTTGTGTAGTGCCTTTGTATTTTCCATCACACCTTTGTTTGGTGAGTGTCCCTCCACAACGAAAGTGGATCCATATGATTCCAGCCTCATGCATGTGTGCTTTGTTTTGCACACCACTTTTTCAGTTGCAAGTGCTTTCTTGTGCACTTTAAGATGTTGTTTCTTCTCCTTCATGCACTACAGGGTGTTACACAACATTTCAGTGGATTTTTCAGGCTCTCCTAGTTTAGCATTATGAGGGGGTATTATACTGTTCGTGTTAATGCTTCCTTGGTTTCGCCTTGGAAGGAATCTTCCATTCTCAGTTGATCATTGATCAGTGTTTTTTAGACTATTGGTACTTGTTCCATTTGTATCTTCGTTCCAGGTGTTTGCCTTTGTTTTCCATCTGATTTGAGTAGTGTCGTTTGGAGCACTCATGCAGATTGTTGTCTTCTTGATCCTGATAATCCTATCTTTAGAGGAAGCTATTTAGCACCATAGCAGTCATCTTTTGACATTTGTTTGCAGCTTCTTCTGCTTCAGTGGTGTTCTTCATGGCTTTCTGCATCTCTTTTTGGAGTAGAGTTTTTCCCATAGGTTTTCTCTATTGCTCCACTTTACAGAGATTTGGTTGTATTTGGGTACCTGATCAAGCCTACTTTCCGGGACCCATTTTTACTTTCATGCATTGTAGTTACCATTGCTTTCTTGCACTTGTTTGTAGCTGCACTGTTGCTCATCTTAAGGGGGGGTGTTAGAGTAAAGGTTTTAACTTAATTGTGTTAATTAAGTTACCTTTATTCCTCTCTTAAGATTTCACTTTAGTTTGCACTTTGTGACATTTAATAATTATATTAATTATTAAGTTTCCTCCTATTAGGGTTTCTTTTAGGGTTGCACAATCTCCTTTTATAGGGATTGATCATTGTATTTTATTCATACTCTCTGATTTATACATTTTTCAGTTTTGAGAGAACCCTTGCTTTCTTTGTTCCACACATTCTCAAACACTTTTCAATGATAGATAACAAGTTCATTGAGATTTCAATCCGATTAGTAATCCCTTTTGATTTCAGATCATTGTCATTGGTTTTGTAGACTGTTTGTAGCACTTGATTTGCAGATTTCTCTAATTCCAACACCTTTTTGTTGTCCACTAAATATTTGCTAAGCTTCTTATAATGTTGTCTGATAGCATCAATCAATTCAAACATGTCACACAAATGATCAAACCTCTGCATTATTTCATCCCAGATATTTTATTTCATATGCCCCACTGTATCTCTAGAAAATGCATATAACTTATTTTGAGAAGACTTAATTTCTTCTTTTGCTTCTGTCAGCCCTGTCTCCAATCTTTCATTTGTTTTTCTCTGTTTATCCTATTTTTGTTCCCATTGTGCATTTCCATTCGCAATGTTTAGTCTTAATTTTTCTGAAGTGGTTTTTTCCTCATCATATTTCTTGTTGCTCTCATCTAGCTTTCACTTTAGGTCATTCAATTCTCTCTCATTTGATTTATCCTCTTTGCTTGTTGATGTAGAGGCATATTTTATTATTATTTTTTCTAATTCATTGCTCTTGTTATTTGTTGCTTTCCTCTTTGCTTTCTCACTTTCTAGGTCTGCTTGTAACTTTTCTATTTATGTTTGCAACCTTTTCTTCTCTCTATTTTTATTTAGCAATGATGTGTACACCAATTCATTGTTCTTCTTTGATAAATTATTTTTGTCAGTATTTTTCAGGCCAAAAAAATCCAATTGAAAATTGGTTACCTGGTATTCAAATCGATCCATCTGATTTGTTGGTTTTTTTTGAACTGTGGGAGCAACAATTGTGTACTCCATGATTTCTTTATTTGTGTCAAATGTGGGTAGTACCATGTTTGTTGCAGGCTCTAAAGTTACTACAGAAACACTCTCCATCATTTGCTTCTTTTCTTTTTTATTCAAGTTTGATTTTTTTTTAAACTCTTCAATGAAATCATAACTGGGGGAGGCAGGAACAATGAAATGCTTGAATGGCGAAGGAATAGGATTACTTGCAGTTGCTAATGATGTCGCATCCACACTAACTAGAATTGGGGGAGTGTCTGGAAATAACTCCTTTGTGGTATTGGTGGATCCACTGATAGTGTGACTTAGACCTGCCAAAATCCTTTGCCTCTTTTAATTGCCTTGATCACTTGGTGTTTCTGTGGTATCTTTTATTCTTTTCCTCTTAGTATTGTGTGTAATTTGTCATTGTAGCACATGTTGACCACTACTAGTACTACTACCCATACCATCACCACCAATGGCACTCCCAGTTGCACTAAGCTTTCCACCAAGGGCATGCCCTAGTTGTGATTGTATCTGACCATGAGGATGAGGATTAGAAGCTCTAACAAATTGAGTTTGACTTGTATGCCCTTGGTCTACATTTTCATCTCCAAGTCCAAGGCCAGATTTATCACCTGTTTTTCTATGCTCAACACCTGGTTTTGTCCAAGGGTCTTGTCCTTTGGACCCCAAAGGACCACCTTCATAACCAATTTTTTCAAGTATGGTTGCTCCTGAAATATATGTTGAAGCATACGCTTCTTTTGTGACCTCACTTAAACCAGGTTTGTAATAAGCATGGCTTTCTTCTTCTTCTTCACTATCATTATTAGATTCATCATCACTTCCTTTGTTTCCACGTTCATCAGGATGCTCTATATTCCATAATTCTCTAAAATCTATATCTTCTTCGTTAGCTCCATACTCTACAAGAGCTCTTGGATCACCTAGGTCCTTCCTCATAGACCAAAATGCAGTTATTTTTTATCGTGACCAATTTTTATCTGTAATTTCCTTCTCTAGAGAACCTGGATTTTTTACTCTACTAGATGGTTCATCTCTTTTTTCATAAAAATTGTTGTATGTCCTGATTGTCTTTTGGTGCAATGCCATAATTTCTACTAACAATTATTCAAAAGAAATACCATTCTCATCAACACTTTTCTCCATTGCTATTTTGACCTCATCCCAAGAATCCTTGTTTCTCAAGTTTTCAAGCAAGGGTTTACTTTGATGTTGAATTCTATTTGCAACATTCCTATTGGCCACAATCATTGATTTAATGATGTCACATGGATCATACTGCCAGTGACAGATAGCATCAAAGTACAAAAAATTCAAAAGATTATGTGCCACACTAAATGCTTTTCTCTTGAATGTGAACCCTCCACATGAAAAATGTAAAGAAGGAAATACGGTCTTCTTTTGTTGACTGAGAAAGTGTAGTTCATCAAAACTCTGCACCTGCCTTACATATTCCAATGCAAAAACCCTTTTCCGTCACATGTATTAGAAGTTTGTATGGTTGTACTCCCGATCCATAAAATCTTAGCATTGTATATTCTTCCATTAAGTACCAATCAGACAATTGTATTTATTTTCCTAATTGCATACAGTTTCTACATGACATAGGCAATCTAGGCATTGGAGTATTTGTAATTACTTGATTAAATGAAGCCAAAAAGTAGTCTAAAAAATGACTATAGTTCCTTCGAGAATCATGCATCCTTATCTCAGTGGTCCACTCATATACTAGAGCCATTTTATTTTCCTTTGCATTACTATAGGGCTGAATTTGAAGCTTGTTGGTCTGAAACATTTCTCTAAATTTGAATAGAAAAAGATAGCTCACAAGTAGGTTGTGAACCTAAATTTCTTCGTGGAACCTTCTTTAATCATTAAAAAATATTTATGAATGGATTCTACAATGTGCTGAGTATAATTATATTTGACATGTTCATTGGCATAATAGATATTATATACCATTTCAAGGAGGCTTGCACCCACTTCCAAATTGCTATCCAAACCGAGGCAAAATGCTAGCATGGAAATAGTATCCTAAACCCATGGTTTAAAAATATCCAAATTATAAGGAGGCTTATGATCACCTTTCAATTTGATTCTATCCTTAAACTATTTTATTTAAGAAATCATTTTTCAGCCTTTCTACCACTGCTTCATAATCACTAGCAAGCTTTTCTAGGTCAATGTGGTGGTTTCCAAATTCTTCAGTTGTAAACCCCAACACTTGTCCAAGTTCTACTACATTAATGGATAACAATTATTCTTGGTTATCTTTATTAATAATTTCTCTTTTCTTATCATAATAATTTTTGGCACAGACCATGATAAATTCTGAGCAAGGGAAAACTTCATATAACATCATGCGCCCTAATCTAGTTACCCCTGGTGCACTGATACTATCAAATTGCACGTGCTTTGCAGCCTTATTCTGAGATGAAAATATAAGTTCTGAGGTATGCCTACCATAGATTTCAGGATCATAAATATCATGGTACCCATCAGTGAAACCTGGGGTTTTAAGCAATTCTGCATAATGTATTTTTTTATTGGACATTTCTCTAGTGGTGTTGGTGGTAGAAATGCTTATATAAATGTGAAGTTGTTAAATTTGAATTCCCTAATAAGTAATACCTATTATTTCTCTTAATTTTAATGAATTCTCGAGTCTCTAAAGTCTAAACCCAAACTTCAAACTTTGACAAAATAAGATTTTAAGAAATGTCAAACGATGAAACATAGCCACACAAATTCTTTCACTTACCCAGATTCTGAGTCCCAACTATTGAAAACTTGAATGGCATTGTTGGAAGTGGAATTGTGGAATCCAAAACAGGGTGGTGCACTACAATGAGCAATCTGAAGATTGAAGAATTTAAAAATCACTATACTATTTCAAAGTGCAAAGTGTTTTAAATGTTTTTTTTCTCGTAATTGGAATGTTAAAGTGAATGACATGTCTTAGGAGTTAGGTCTACAAGATTACAAGTTGAAAATTATTAACCGTTGATCTTTCTAAATCTAACGATTATAGGGTGATTCCAGAGGTTTAAGTTGGGAAGCTCATCCCTCTATGCATTTCATTACGGAATGCAACTACAACCATACATCAAATGTTCATCCAACGGTTGAAACTTGAGTAATTTATGATATTAACTTTAAAGTTTAAAAATAAATATTAATCATTTGACAGTTGACACTTAGCAGTACAAAGTGCTTTAAATGCTTTGTTTCTTGAAATTGGAACATTAAAGTGAATGACACGTCTTAACTCTTATGTCTACAAGTTGCAAATTCTTAACCGTTGATCTTTCTAAATCTAACGGTTACAGGATGATTCCAGAGGTTTAAGTTGGGAAGCCCATTGCTCTGTGCATGTCATTACGGAATGCAACTACAACCATACATCAAATGTTCATCCAACGGTTGAAACTTGAGTAATTTATGATATTAAATTTAAAAATAAACATTAATCACTTGACAATTGATAATAGGCCTAGAATTTGATTGTCTATTTTAGAGTTAGACTATATATTACAACTATAAAATTTATTAGACTGTATAGTTTGACTTGCTATATTTTTATTAAACCGTAAAAAAATATTATATAGTATTTTAATTTATAATATATATCATTTTATAATTTTTATTATAAAAAGAAAATATAATATAATTTTTTTGAATATTTTTAATATGAATTTAGAAACTTTTGACATTTTTATAATAGCTATCATTTTTTATATTAATATAAGTGATTTATAATATTATTATAAAAATATATATTAATTTAAAATCTTTTCAAAATAAAACATAATTATTTTTAATTTTTAGAATATATTTAACAAGATTTATTTTTAATATGATTTTAGAAACTTTTGTTAATTGTTAATTATAATAGTAGATTTTTATATTTATCACTAATAATTATCATTGTTTTCTAATTTTTCAAGATATTGCATTTATAAAAGATTTTATATAAAAATCCATAAATTAAACAATTTTTTTGATAGGCATTTAAAAGACCAAACCATCATAAAATTTTCATATGACATAGCCGATAGGGGTGACCGTCAAATTCCAGGACTGGTTAACAATGACACTTAGCAGTACAAAGTGCTTTAAATGCTTTGTTTGATTGTTTCTCAAAATTGGAACATTAAAGTGAATGACACGCCTTAGGTCTACAAGTTTTAAATTCTTAATTTTAGCCGTTGATCTTTCTAAATCTAACGGTTATAGGGTGATTCTAGATGTTTAAGTTGGGAAGCCCATCGCTCTGTGCATTTCATTATGGAATGCAACTACAACCATAGATCATTTTTTCATCCAATGGTTGAAAATTGAGTAATTTATGATATTAACTTTAAAGTTTAAAAATAAACATTAATCACTTGACAGTTGACACTTAGTAGTACAAAGTGTTTTAAATGCTTTGTTTCTCGAAATTGGAACATTAAAGTGAATGACACGTCTCAGGTCTACAAGTTGCAAATTCTTAATCTTAACCGTTGATCTTTCTAAATCTAACAGTTATAGGGTGATTCCAGAGGTTTAAGTTGGGAAGCCCATCGCTCTGTTCATTTCATTATGGAATGCAACTACAACCATACATCAAATGTTCATCCAACAGTTGAAACTTGAGTAATTTATGATATTAACTAAAAAAAATTAACATGACACATGTATTTTAAAGTTTTTTTAACTTTTGTGCGCTAGGATTGTCATCAAGGTGAAGGGGTCAGTGTTTTAACATTGTAAAGGAATTATTATACTTATAGCCTACATATTACATAATGCAAATCATAGAAAATTGTGTGACAAGATCCATATTATAGCCTACATAATTACATTGCATCCATAAACATATTTGAAATCCTGTACGTGTAGTCCTTCCCCCAATCCTAACAAAAATCAATACCATAGGCATTGGCCTAATAATGCTTTATCAGTGGAACACCCATCACAGCCCTGCTGATGGCTCGAAGGCGAAGACTCATAACTAAGGTGCGCTCCCCAATATATCGATAGAGTCAACAAGTTATAAAAGTAAGCACATCGTTGTAACACATAAACATCGATGGAATGAATGATTGCTTTCCCCCGATGGCCCGATATAACCATGAATTATCAAGTGCATATTGCATAACTTATATTACTTAATTTCTCAAAAGAAAAAAACTGATTTGAATATATTAAATTATTAATGGACATCAAAGTTCTGAACTCAAAAAATAACTCTTTACTCTTAAGCGTAAATGAATAACAAAGATTCAAGAATAACACAACACAACCATTTATTTTATTGCAATTGAATTTCAATGTCACATTATTACATTAGACATATCTTTTTACAAACGAGTAGCACTATAGATCCTGTTTTGTATAAATAACATATGTCAGTGTGTCACTTTAGTACTTTACGTAGACAAAATTTAATAATTTATTCCAAGTTGTTGCTCGTTACAATGGATTACACATTGATTCCAATTTCCAAACTTTTGCTGCTGAAAACTTACTACAAATATAACTCTAAAAATAAATGCATGATTCCAAGCTTCTGCTGGTGACAACGTAATACAAATGTGGCTCTGAAAATAAATTCATGATTCCAATCTTTTGCTAGTGGATTTGCCAACCATGCTGGGGAAAGGGGGTTCTAATCAATCTTGGGGAAATGGGAGTCATGAAGATACAAAATGTACTTATCCCCTTCGAGAACTAGAGTCATACAAAATACTCTTTGAAAATAAATGCATGGAGCTTTCCTGACCAACCATGCTGGGGAAATGGGAGTTGTTAGAATACAGGAGAAGAAGCAAATCTGCTCCCATCTTTTGCACATAGCTTCCATGCATTGGTATAGCACTTACCTCCATCAAAGCTCCTCATCCTGGTTCAAAAATTATTTGAAAAGTCAGATTAACCAAATCAACTTCTTTCCAATTCCACCCATTCTGAACTTGAAGGAAATTTGTCTCTTACTGATTACTCTATAACTACATAACTGTAGGTAGGAGAATTTACAGTATCCCCAATACTGCATCATCTTCTTCGTGAATCCTTATTAACCCTAGAAAATAAAAACCCTTATGGCACTATCCACTATTCACTGAATCACTATCCCTATTTATGGGCCACCAATGATTCCAACCTGTTTAATTTGATTGACGTCTGGCTACATGCCAAATGTACCTCAATCTGACAAGCTATCAAAATCACTGATTCACCACTACCAGTGCCACTCAAAGTTCAAACGATATGAAATCATTACAAATCTTGTTTCATTAAAGCTATGAGTTGTCCAAGAAATTGCTTCGGATGTTCATATTACATATGGCATTAATCACCTCCACTACCACTGCCAACCACACTTTCTTCAAAAAGATTGAGAATTTCAATTAAATGAAATGTACAACATCGAGATTTGAGGCATTGAAAAGAGTGAATGAGCAATGAGTGATAGGTCTTTATCTCACTAAATGTCTGCATCTAACGGTTAGTGTGTTATTATGAAGGTTTCAATTCACAAGTCTAATGCTTTAGAGATTTACTTCTGGACTGCAGTTCTCTTTTTTCTTGTTGGTGTATAGATTTGTCACTTTAACCATGAAATTAGATGCAAAATATTTTAAAACAAATGACACAAAGTCCCTTTTTTTGATAATCAGTAAAGAAAAGCAATAGTTTCTCTTTTAACAAATGAATTAATCTGAACACAAAGTCTCAGAGATGAAAAAATAAGCATTTTGAATCTGACCTAACACTAATAGATAAACATTGAACAATTATCATGAAGAAACACAATTAATTCATAATTAAAAGGAAGCATTGATAAATAAAAAGATTTATAAATATATTATTTTATAGATCTCTAATGCCAAAAATGTGGTTTCACAGACTTGTCACCCCACACCTTGTACAATCAAAATTCAAAAAGCGCTCAAAAGATGAAACTACGCCCCCTTATCATTACGTGTCACAAATTCACAATTCACAAAATGATTCATGTATGTTGTTAAACCGCTGGAGGTGTTGGGACTCTGTACAGTTCCAACTGTTTCCATAACTAAATTATGAAATTCAGCGCGTTCTTCTTCTTCTTCTAAAATGAAAATTACCCTTTTGTACTCGACATAGTTGGTTTTCTCTTTCCACGCCACTGAACATAGCTGGGAAATGATGTCAAGTTGCTCTTCTTCAGGCCAATTCAAATTTGGTTGCATGAAGGCGACAATTTCATCTTCCCATACCCTAATATCGGTTGGAAGTACCATTTTGAGGAAACTCTAAGTATGGAGTTCAAAATGCTACCACCTTTCCTCATATGCGGGCTCACTTAACTTTACCAGTAGGAAGTGGAAATCTGCTACTAAGTTTGTTTCTCCAAACTCCTTAATACATTATTTACAATCTATCCTTTTAGAGGATTTAAAAGATTACGTTAAATCTATCGAATTAGTGTTTGAGAAGACATCCCTTGATGGCATCGTATAATTCATTAAATGAGCTGTCACTTCAAAATTTGTGCATCCTGCCGAGGTCGCTCAATCGTTGAGAAACAAAAATTTATAACCTTTTTTACGGTAATAAAATCTCAACCATTGATTTCTAGAAATCTAATGGTTCTAGTGATATTTCGGAGGATTCAAATTGCAAGTCTAGTGCTTTAGAGATTTACTTCCGGAATGCAACTACAGTCATCCATCGAACATTCATCAAATGACCCATATGATTTTTATTTTGCCACTGGATTTTTTTATTATTTTGAGATTCATTTTAATACACCAATGAAAATATATTTTTTGCTTTGAAAAAAGGTTCTAATCGCCAATGGAAAAAAAATTGGTTTGAAAAACGGTTTTATTCGCCAATGATAAATATTTTATTTGATTAAAAAAATTTGCTATTCGCCATGATTATCCACAGAATTCTAGGGATTATAAAAGATTCGCTAATGGGGATCATTTTTTTTTCCCGAAAAATGAAAAAAATCGCCAATAAAATTAATATTTTTCATCGAGAAGTATACAGGATTCACCAGGACTTTACACCTGTGCCGAGGGGGGGGGGGTTTCTTAAAGTTATCCTTGTTGATAGGACCTACAGTCAAATTGTAGATCAGAGAAGGGTATATCTAAGTGTATCTTATATCAAAAGTTAGTTTATGAAGCTGATCTGGGACTCATTCACCCAGGGGCGAATGTGTCCTTTGTTAGGTTTTTTTTGCTACTTTTGTGAGTCTCTAGTCCTATCTCTACACTTCCAGATTCTCTGGGTTTCAGTGTCAAAAATTCAAAAATAAAGTCTAGATAGATGAGTTTTCATGAGATGACAACTTTTGCAACTTTTGCAACTTTGTCAAATTCTTCATTTTTCTTTTCTTTTTAAGAGATCTTCAAGCTTTATTCCACTTAGATCTGAATTTACAACATAAGTGGGAAAACTTGTTTGTTTTTGGTGAATGGGGGTTTTCCTTGGTCAAACCCCATTTTGGTAATCAAACATTGAAATGAATAGAAACATGAAAGAGGGAATGAAGAATGAATAAAGAAATGTTACCACTCAATGGATGTGGATCTTGAATCTTTGATTTTGCTTGAAATAATGGCTTTGAATACTTAATTTGATCATGAAACCTACATCACCATATTAGCTCCAAAAACATGCATGATGCAAGAAGACTTTGATACAATGCTTGGATATTGATTGCTGCAATAAAACTCTAAAAAATACTCTCTTGAATTCCTTTCAAAGAGCTCTTGATCATCAATTTTTCTATAGGAATGCTCTCTTCAAAATTTCTAGGTGAAACATAATGAAATAACCTTATATTTATAGGTATGTATCCTCAATTTATTGAAATTAAAATACCACAAGCCGACATTTGAAAATACACTTAGAGATATTAAAATCCCACCAAAAACATGATTTAAATTAAGGTCCTAAGGTCAAGGGAGGACCCATTCACCCATGGGAAAATGGGTCTTAGGTCCCTAAACCCACACATTTCTCTATGTAAAGTGTAATGTTAAGGCATTAATGAATGTTAGGTTTCCTCTTTAGAAAATTTAATCAAACAAGCTTGGTAAATTATTTAAGGGGCTAATTAAGGCACAATTAAGCTCAATTAATTAAAGGATCCCTAAATAAGTGTGAAAGTGTAAATAGATATATTTTACAACACTAAATTAAGGCACAATTAAGTCCAATTTAACTAGGAGGGCCCAAACAAGTGAGGAAATGTAAAGGGATGCATTTTCGATCACTATAGTACTAGGAATCACTTGAAATCATTCTAAGACTCTTCCTTAGTATATACTCCAAGAGTATTGTGTATAAATTTTGTTTTGTAATGAGTCTCTTTAATATTTTTGTGTTTATTTTTTTATATTATAACCATTTTATGATATTTTTATAATTTGAAAATTTAAAGGTCTTAAAACACACTTACATGGACATCTATGAAATTACATGATTTCATCTCGACATAGTATAATATAGGTATATGAACTTTATTGAATGGTTGAAACAATTAATTTATTACTTCTTTTAATTTTAAAACTACCATTCACCTACCTTTTGTTAGATTTGAATAAGACAACCTCACAAATGATAGTAATTATGTGAGATTTTTTTTTTTTAAATGGTTGAAAATTCTCTTTAACAATCTCTAATACTCATATGTTAGTTATATTATTGGCTTCTTACATAGTTCTATAGGATTTTTTTTTGCTCTTAGTTTTACTACAAAACACTATTCATGCTAATATTAGTTAAATAAAAAGATTTTGTTTCTCAAGGATCATTTTATTTAGTTGTTATTTCGCTAGAGGTTGAGGTTTGTAAGTGATAATTTAGAATTTTGTGAAACCCTAAGACTTCACTTTAGGATTTCATGACTTTTCCATATATGCTTATAATTTAGAATTTGAAGGTGGCAAGAGCACAAGATTAACTTACAACCTAAAAGGTGAGTCAAACAACCCTCGGGTTTCAAATTCCTTTTAGGACTGGGAGTTTGAAATGGATTTCGTATGAAATGCAATGATGCAACTAGACAATAATAAAATTCACTCATATGATGTAAAAATAGCAAATCTGGAAAGTCGCAAAGAAATTTGGTGTTCAAAAATAGCTTGAGAAAACTTGGGTGCACCTATCATATAAATTTTGATATGAATTTGCAGGACTAAGTCACCCATGGCATCTATGTCCTAGTAATTGAATTTTCAAAATTTCTTCATTATATTTGAGCGTTTGATAAGAGGCTTATTCCTTATGGATCCCACTATCAGATCTTCACCGAGTGTTGACATAATTGAGTTTTTGTATCTTTCCAAGTTGTAGGGTTTCAATGCAACACTGATAAAAAGGTCTTTAATCTTCCTCCAATCTTCTTTAGATCTATAACCTACACATTCAAAGAGAGAGAAAGGGTTGTGCCATATAGGGGCTTGCCTTAGTCAGACCCCATGTTGGTGTTTCCACCTCCATAATGAAAAAATTGATGATAGAGAGCTTATCCATTTGAGGGATAAAGGCTAAATGATAAATGAATGATGAATCAACAATTGGATGCAACTCACCACTCATATTTGATTCCTTGAATGACTGAATTCATACACATCTCCTCAAGGCTTGATTATTAATTGGCTTGGATTTATTTGAAGACCTACAAGGGTTAGTCCTCACAAATAAAATGTATGCATAAACATGAAAAAAATCACACAAAACTTGACATTATGCTTTGACAATAGAATGTTTCAATGATATTTCTCTTAACTACTCTTGACTTGATAATAATTGCTTGATCACCAAATAATTTCAATAATTACCTACTAGTTTTTAAATGGTGAAATAAGTATTTATATACATTAATTCTAATTTCTCACAAATCAAATTTCAATAGAACTTTACATTTGACATTTAAAATTCAAATAATAAAGTGTCAAATTTAACATATTAAAAATTGGAGAGCCAAAATAGGGGAGAAATTCGCTTAGGGCGCCCTTGTCCCAACCCTATGTTGTGGGGTGTAAAGTGTTGAGAGAAAAATATTAAATGACTACTTTGATTTTATGCATTTGATTCCTTGATAAGTGTTAAAATGGGCCATAGAATGTATTATTTAAGAAATTAAGAACACAATTAGGTCCATGCACATAAGAGGGAGAAAAATATAGTTTGAAATTGTCAAGCGTGACAATTTGTGATGCTACAGTAAGATTCATCTTGGCTATTCTTCTATAAAGTTACTCATTGGATTTCATTTGGGAGAGATATTTTATTGAATAACGATAGCTTCTCTTCAAATATCTTGAAATATCTTCTCATCATAGGTTTCATGATAATATGATACTATTATTTATTTATGTCCATTTATTTCTGACTTTGTATCATTTATAATTTTATGTGACAATGGTATATATTCATGGTATTCTATACTTGTATATTTCTCTATGTTAGGTTGAGAGTATTTGGATAATCTTGAGATTTTTCTTGTGCTTGAACCATTTTATTGGACAAGAAATATGAGATTTCATGTCCATAACTCTTTTGAAATTATATTGGAATTTCTAGATATGTGATTTCATCTCTTATTCTTACTTTCAAACACATTAGGATAGTAATATATGTAGTTATTACTATTTTTCATGTCATTGGACAACTCATTCTAATTTTAGTGTTGTTCTTATTCATTAAAATATGTTGGAAAAGAGGACATACAATCTACTCTAAATTTATTTTTTATTTAAGTGCCCATGGAAGTTAAAAGACCAAATTTGGGGCTTGGTCATGTCATATTGGCAAGCTCCCAAGTAGTCACCCTCATTATCTCTATTCTAGCTATAAGCATTTTAAAAATATTCTCACATGGAGGTATATTTCTTTTTCCTTTTGCCAAATTTTTGTTATTTAAATTTGTTTATTTATTTATTATTTTATTTGTCTTTCATAATTTTGATTATTTTTCCAATCTACTATATAAGTGTTATTATTTCTTACTTTTGGTCATTTGTAGGTTGTTCTTATTTTTTATATTTCTTTTCCACTACATAGACTAAATGTTTAATTGTAGAAAAGACCACAATGCACTTGAACACTATCACAATTGTCTTATCATCTAGAAAGTGCATGTGCATTTGTATGGTAACTTTTTTTAAGACTTGTTTCTATATTATTTTTTAGATTCTTGATATAGTCAAGAATTGAGTGCTCACTTAAGGGAATTTAATCCTTGCAGTCTTCACACTCAAACACACAATTTGAGACATAAATGGAATAACAACAAATTCATATTTTTAGTAATATCTTGAAGCTTATTATAAATTGTTCACATCAATAATTTATGCTACAAAAATAATTTTTGTAGTCTATTTAAATCTTCCCTATTAACTTAGTGATAGTTTCAACATGCCCTACATTTTAAGTACAAAACCTCAATCATATTATAGAGTTATCTTTTATATTTAGCAATCTACTATACATAGCTACCTTCTCGAGCTCCTTTATCTATTTTTTTTACTTTTTTAGAGTTTCCTTCTCTCTCATGAATAGAGATACTTTCCCTACTCTCTCAATTCAAATCCTTTCATCTAGGAACAATCATTCTCTATATACCCTCTACCCTTTGAATTGGATTTCATGGAGATTCCCCTCATAATTTTATCACTTTCAAATAATAATAGTTTATTTCTTTATCACCTCCAAAATTATGAAGAAATGGCCAAGAAAAGAAAAATATATAGCTAAGAAGAGAAAATCCATGCAAACTTAGGGAGTGGTAACTGTAGTAAAAATAAAAGAGTGAATCAATGAAAATTTTGATAGTTTCTACAAAGCTTGCTCAAAATATAGAGACAAAATTGTCAAGGAAGTAATTGTCACAAAGAAGATTAGTGGCCAATTAAACAACTATAGAAATATTGTAATACCTTTCCAAAAATAAGAGATCAAAGTTACTAATAGCCAAGAAACTAACACAATCTCATGAAATATTTGTCAACTCTAAAAACAGACTAATAACTAAAAGGAAACATGGTAGAGAAACCAAATGGCCAATAATGAAATGCCTCCATCATTATATTTGAAGGACAAAGGGTTAAAAAAAACACACTAAAAAAGTAATGTAGAAATTTAATAATAAATGGCTAGGAACAAGCATGTCATTAAGAAACTCAAACGAAGACATTTCCACTCACCAAAAGTAGAAACATTTGATAAATTTTGACCTCCAATAAATCAATTTTCATATAGGAAAGTTAACTTCAATAATATATAAGGTATCACAACATAATGAATACAATATTTTTAATAATAATAGTTGTAAAGATAAACTAAACTTTTTAAAACATCTATCATATGTCATAAATGACTAAAGTTCTTCCAATTGAGTAGATTATTTAAGATAGACAGGAGTAAATCAAGCCCACTTCCTCCAAAAGGATAAGGAACATAAGATAATAAAATAAAGGATTTAAAATGTAACCTTTATTCAATTATATTTCCAAAGGAAACACTAATCATTAATATAATTAGGGACAGGGGACCTAGCTTGATTGGATAAAGTATCTTGTTGTAGGCAAGAGGTGATGAGGTTCAATCTCCCCTCATCCCCATGGTAACAAAGGGCGTGCCACATCAATGTCAGCAGTCACATGAAAAAGTTTACCAAGTACATTGTAGCTTAAAAAAAAAGGAAAAAGCATTATTCTATAGTAGAATAGCACACGCTCCGCAAATAGTAGTTTATAATGTAGTTTGAATAGAGATATCCTAAGGCATTCTTATAAACTCAATAAAAACTATCATGTAACATTGTGAAAATGGTCTATAATAATTCACAGACATTCTATAACACAAGTACAAGTTTAAAAACCAAGTGATACATTAAAACCTTCATATAGGACCTCTTGAGAAATAAGATGAAAAAATTATGAAGCAAAAAATACTCTAAAAGAAGAAATAAAAGTTAAAATATTTTTGATGATTTCTTGTGAATGGGATGTTCCTACACCATACATACATAATATGAATTTTGTGATCATGGATTGCAAAACAAAGTCAAGTGGTGGAACCAAAATTTTATAAAATAAACAATATATAGCATACTCCAATGATATCATAAATATATTGAAAATTTTCTTTCTTCACTTCTAGCATTTAATTGAGAAAATTTCTATCCTTTTTCACTATTTTTTTTCACCAATTATTTCTTTCAATTGTGGAACTCTTTCCACCATAGTTTGACCTCCTCCAAAATATTTCGCTTTCTTCTCCCACTCATAGGTTTTAGTCCACCACTAATTGTCCACTTCACCCAATACTTCCATCCTCTTTCTCTTCTCTTGTAGAATTAAAACCTCTATTATTAATTCTCCTCCACCAAATATATTTTCCTTCCTTCTCTTCATTTTTGATATATATCCCACCATTGTCCATCCTCCACCAAAATATTTATCTCCATTCTTGAATCAATATTTCCTCCACACACTCGTCTTTATCTTCATTCATGATTTACCATAATAATTTATCCCCTTCAAATATAAGACCTTCCTCATATCTTCACTCAATTTCCATAATAGAATTAAACGAATCCTTTGGCTTTTTTCTTCACTCCTAGGTTCACTCTCTTTACTTCTTCTACACATAAAATAATATACATTATAAAAATTTAAAAATTTCACCACTCTTTCCACATGCTCTTCTTCGTGCTCTCTCATCATTCTACCTATGCATAACTCATCATTAATTTTAAGGAATTAAAAGACTCCTAATGAGAATGATACCTGAAATCCTTGGCAAAAAAAATCGCAGTCTTTAACAATTAGATCAAATTCTAGAAAACCTGCAATCAAGACCATTGACCAATACATGCACAAAGTTACTATAACTAAACTACCTCTTTAGAGGCGTGTTTAGTAGTCATATATTCTAATTTGGTAGTGGAAAAATCAATTGTTGGATTAATTTCACCATTTCAATTCACTACACCTTCACGTAGATAAAACACAATCTCTAGTGGACTTTCAACAATCCAAGTGACATGCTCAATTTACATCAACTAATCCTTGTATATCCAATGAATTGTTGGCATCATAATTAATATAATAACACAAATAATAATTAGATGTTCTATGAAAATATCTAAATACGCTCTTAAAAATATTCTAATTTTCTGTATTAAGGTTGATTAGACTTAAACTTGCTTAAAACTTTCTTTGTGCGGGTAATATTTGATCTAGTGAAAATATTTGCATACACCAAACTACCAACAAAATTAGCATAAGATACATTAGAAAACCCATAAAAATTGTCATCCAATTTAGGGCACATGTCTAAATTAATCTAGGGAATTATAATTAGGAATAGGGAATGATAGTTTGCTAATCACCTTGAAATTATAATATTTTCTTGAAATTATGTATAGATGGATTTTGGGATCATGTATGAATCTACAATGTCTTTCACCGATGAAATCCTCCTTTGTGATCTATAGAATTTTCTTCTTTACTTCACTTAATCATGCCACTAATTTCTATTTTGCTTCTTAATGTTTGTGTACTCGGCATTATTTAAAAATTCCCCATAGAATTTTCTTTATGTCACAAGGATCTATTGTCTAAATCAATCCTTAATAGTTAAAAAAATTGGACAATATAAAAAACAACAATCTTCAATCATACAAATACTCCTAGAATGATTGTGACATGATATAATTCTTGTAGAGCACCAAAGAGGATGACCTCACAACAAAAAAATTATTGTTAGGATATAAAATGAGCTAAATAATAGTGTATAGGACATGGATATGAATGGATGTGTTTCTAGAAGTGATAAATAAGTCAATATGATGAATGCATAAGTGTATGTGAAAATGAGAGATGGGAGAAACGGTAGGTGTATATCAATATGTATAATGCAGCATTCAACAAATTCATGGCTAGCAATTTACAAAAGGAAAATTCACAACCAACAATTCACTGTCATGGAAAATTCATCAACAAAAAATTCACCGCTAAGTAAAATTCACTGGAAAATTCACCGCTAGCAATTCATTGTCATGGAAAATTCACCGAGAGAAATCGCCAAGTAAAATTCACTGCCAAGCAATTCAGGTGGTGGAAAATATATATTTTTTTTGAAATATATATTAAACTTTTTTAATGCAGTAATTTTCAGGTGTGGTGAATTGCTCGCTGTGAATTTTACTTGGCCGTGAATTTTCCATGGTGGTGAATTGCTGGCCGACTTGAATTTATAAAAAAAATATGTTATTTATCAATATGTCTATGTATCAATACATATGTAAATTTCACCATTGTAATAATATATTAGCTCATATAGATAAATTGTAAAATTTATAATATTGGACAATGAGTCTTTTTACAACAAGATTAATATTTTACACCTATTATTATTATAGAATATCTCTCCACATAATAATATAAGATCCAAACATTAATAAAAAATAAATCATATAATAAAACTAATATTTTTATAATTGATAATTTATCTTTTTAACAACATATTACAAAACACATTATTTTAAAATTCTATTAAAAAGAAAACAAATATTTAAACAGATCAAAATAAAATAAAACTATTTTTCATTGATTCAAATTAAGTAAACACAATTCAATAAATTCTCACATAATACCATGTATGAATACCAATCTGACCACTTGATCTTGTAATCTAAGTTAACTTTCACGTTGGTTTTTTTTTTCTGCTTCTTATCTCTGATGATTCTGCTTAACAATAAAAACAAATATGGTAGCAGCCAATTGTGCTTTGTTCTCCACAATATTTGCATTGTAAGCTCGTTTCATATTAAATTCAAAATTGGAAGACTGCAAACTAGAATATTACAAGCGCTGCTACCTGTTAGGAATGCATATGCTACAAATATAAATATACCATTAGAGAAAGTATCTAGCCAGACAAAGTAATAACTAGCAGTCCTATCATAATTTATATATGATGATAAAACCAAAGTGGGTGAGGTCCAAAACTTATAATTATTTGTTTGTGTGCATTAATATTTTACAGGTATTAGGATTAGATAATCATCCAAGACCCTTGGAAATAATCACCATCCCTTTCCAAACAGTCCCCCAGCACATTTGGATTCAAGGAAAGATCCAATACCAATGAGCAAGTGACTGTGAAGACAATGATGAAAAAGTTAAAAATCCACATATCTCTCACAGTACCCAACAAGAGAAGCTTGGCACCTATAACGTTTATAGTCCAGTCGGATGAACTTCAAAATCAAGGTTCTCCACATATAAATAGCATGCTATACACAAGGAAATATCATAAAAGCTAGATTTCAGACTACCTAATAAGGAGTACAAGGATTTTCACCATGGAAAAGCAAAGCAAGACACCGTCTTCTGTGGCCGTATCCTATCTTGAGGAGCAACAATATGTTTCTCCAACGACAACCACCTCTTCTCACATAAACCAGCCAAACGTGGAAGATACTAAAACAAAAAGCATTTTCAGAGAGGCTACAATCTACAAAAAGGTATGGCTAATATATATAGATAGATATAGACTCTATATATATGTTTTGTTTGTCAAAATTGCCAATTGCAGTCATGGCTGCAGCAGAGTTGATGGCAACTTTTATCTTAGTATTCGCTGGGTGCGGAGGAATCATGGTGGAAGCCAGAGATAACGTTTTAACTCATGTTGGGGTTGCTGCTGTTGTTGGACTGGTTATAATGGCGAAAGTCTACACTTTCGGACACATCTCCGGTGCTCACATAAATCCTGCATTGAGTCTTGCTTTCTCATCTGTAGGAGAACTTTCATTTAAGGAGGTGAGTTATTGATTGTAATTTTCAGTTTCAGTTTTAAGTAATATATTTTAAGTTTTGATTTTTTCAGGTGGTTTATCTAAAATCATATTATTTCTTCAGCAAGATCTATTTATTAGTGTGATTTTCAGTAAGATCCATCTAACCAAATCAAAACTTAAAAGGTATTGTTTAACCATCTCTCAATTTTTACTTGGACTTTGCATTCTATAGATCCCTCCAAAAAAAATAAAAAAATATAACAGATTGAATTGGATTCTAAGAGATCCTTCATGTTGTATCTTACTAGGATGAACTTTTTCTTGTTTCTTTTTATCTGATATTTTCTTTGTATGCTTGTGATATTGTCAGCTGCCTATTTATATTATCTCAGATTGCGGGCGCCACAGCAGCTGCAGCTGCACTAAACGAAATCATTACAAACACATCCATTAATGTTGCTGTGAATGTTCCTGTGGGACATCCTTTGACATCACTGGTGGTGGAGTTCATCCTTACCTTCATACTAGCCGTTGTTATATTTGCAACAGCCTGCACAGATCCTAAAGCAGTAAGAGATACAGCTCTACTGCTCCCATTTAGTAAACATTTCATGTATTACAGTCCTCTAGTTGAAGTTTTTGTTCCACTGTAATATCTAACTACCAGCTCAATGATGCTTTACTCTGCAGCATGGTCAGATGGCAGGGGTTGCTGTGGGTGGTATAGCAGCTTGTAATGGTTTATTTGCTGGGTATGCATTATTGATATCATATTATGTTTGATATCATATTATCTTTTAGCTTGTAATCATTCCCTATGGGTTATTAATATTTATGCTTCGAATGAAACTGTTGAAAGATTTAATCTCTATAATTGGATTTCTTAGTCTCTTCTCACTACTTTGTTGATCGTGTATGTGGATTTTAATATAGTTGATCTCACATTTAATAAATGTCACAACCTTCACTTGTAGTGGACAACTAGGAAGAGACAGGCATGACATCACATGTGCAATAAATTGGGGCTTTTTAATCCTATTGTTGATCATCATCATTATGATTTCTTGTGGTATAAGTGGTAACTCTACACTTGGTATTGAAAAGGTTCTCAAATAATTTAACAAGGCCATGTTATTAGGTTAGCTCATCTTTTCCTTGACAAGTTGCTTTAAATTATTGGTTGAATCTCTGCTAGATATTTATCCTTTCAAATAGATTTTTTGATCTATTTCTGTATTGAGTAGCAAGCTATAACACCCAAGGGGAAACATGCAAAAAAATCTTAAAATGTCATTGGTATGTCATAAACCTAATATGGCTAATATATAGTGTATTTGAAACTTAGAGCCATGCCCTCTTCACGAGGTTGATTGGATTAAATGGTGGAAAGATGCCATCATGTAGAATCCTTTATTTTTATACATTTATGGGTGTTATCTACTATTTTATTTTCTCATTTTCCATAGAAGGTCACAACATTGGAGCTCCATTGTGCCACCATTTATTTGGAAGAAATTCCATTTTCATCAATTCTATAATTGTGTGTGGCTAAGCTTTACCAATACAAGTAAATTATTTATATTCACATCATCTAGGGAGGTCAAATCAAATCCCACCTTCATAGGCTCAAAATTGGGGATGATATATCCAAGGTCCAAGAAAGTTTTCCAATCCCTTCATACTTTCCAAATTTCTCAAAAAAACTAAACACATCAAAGAAGGCTATCAACTCCTCATAGAGATTCTTGAAATTATTTTGGATTTTTTCCATCATATAACTAGTATATATATTCAAAGCTTAAGAACCCTCCCCACCTCATATTTACCATATACATGAGGACCACCATTCTATCCTATATCTCCATAGTGTCCCCATTGATGTAAGGTTGTTGGATTCCCTACCCGTTATATGTAGGGAGATGCTAAATTTGTATTTTCATCATTTTTTCTAAATTGTTTTGGTACTTTTTCCCATACATAGTGCCTACCTAGTATCTTTTCTATATCCTTGTTTCTTTTGACCAAAAACATATTTGAGATAATTTGGAGGATATCATAGAATTTGTTTGATATCATACAACTTCCTCTACACAGTCTCATCCTAAAATCTCCTTTATAACATTTAATATAATTCCACCTTAGTAGAAGAAGACCCTTATCATACTTAGGTTGGTTATTTTCATATGAATGTGACTTGGCATATTTACTAGATAATTTCACTACATGTCCAATATGACAATATATGATTATATACAAGCTAGAGAATGAGCTAGGAATGTATAAGAGGAAAAATTTAATAGTACATTGATATAATTCCAATCCTCATGTCATGTGAAGTGTAATAAATCTATTGATGTTGTTTGCGTTTGCATATGTTCAAGTGTGGGTTAAAATTTATGCCATTAATCCTGCACTCCTTATTCTTTTCTACTTATCAATATGAGTTCCCATGAATAAATTTTTATCCTTATTAATCGTTTGGTTTAATAGAAAACAATGCATGATGTTTCCTTCATAGTAGCAATGGTCCATTTTAAAATTGTTTATCAAGTCTACTTTAGTACACGCTTCTAATAAAATATTAGTGATTCTCTGGTTTTTGGTCTTTTATTTTGGGCAATGAGGATTACAACCAAAGAGTCTCCATCTAGCTCAATTGTGTATAGAATATATCATTTAAATAAAATTTAGGTTGAGTGGGAGAGTGGAGGTTCCTTATTTATTATTGGTGTCTAGTAAGATCTAGATGGAAGTCACATTGATCATATTTCCATTGGTATCCCTTATCATACACCCTACACCTGAAGGGACAAGGTTCCCTTAGGAAGTCCCATCAAAGTTTAATTTGAAGAGTCTAAATGGTTAAGATAGCCATTTATAGATTTTTAAGTGTAAGTTTACAATGTGTAATTTAATATTTCTATCTTATTATAGAAGATCAAACGATTGAAAATAGTTGCTATTACAAATTTTTAAGGGGAAAATTGTAACTTATAATTGCTTGTGCTCTTGGAGATATAAGAAGTGAGAATGCTGGCATGAGTAACAAGAATCATGTGAAAAAAATGATCACCTACTAGTTGTAGGGTTGAAAAAATTGGTCTAATAAGAGCTTAAATTGTAGAAATAAAAAACACACACCATGTTTTTGATAAAGTGTCAAAAAATTACAAATATTCATTCATATCAAAAAATTCTAGCTAAAGAGTATAATCCCGTTACACCCCAATTGTGTATTTACTATTTACTATTACTATGTAGTGTAAATGTGAATGTAATTGAATTTTAAATGAGATTAAATTGTGCTTGCACTTTGTTATCAATGATTTATGATAGAATTTTATTTCAATTAATAATATGTGAAGAAATGCATATATGTGAAATGGACAACTATTGAATTGGATATTCTAACCGTGGAGAAATATTATGTGTAATGCATATTTTGTTAAACAACTAACTATCGTGGGAATGTGTTAGTTGGATGCAGGTATATGTTCAATCCTCTAGGTGTGAGGGGAAGTATCACTTAAGAGAAGATCTTGGTTGGGTAACCAGTAACGTAACCTATTTGAGCTTACACACACTCATAGTAGAATGGTTGAGTCAAGTTATTATGTTGGGATTTGGTAAGTCACCCTTAGTATATGATGTGTTTGCATTAGTATTGGTTGTGATTACTATTGAATGCATGCTTGCTGATATTTTTAGAGCTTATAAGTTCTTCCCTATATTACTATGTTGTATTGATGAGGCGAACACACGTGGGATGTATGTATATGTATACATATGCATGTCGACGATGGACCATACACATTAAGGAATGCGTACGTGAGATTACATAGGTAGACATACCTATGCACACTTATGAACAGGTTGCTTATGAGCATAGAACTATCGAATGTATATTACGACATGAATGTGTATATTTATTAATACACCACACGTAAATTCCCTATAAACATGATGGCAATTATGTATGTGCTTAAGTGTGTAGTTGAGTGTGTATATATATTATACATATATATATATATACAGTTGATATGATTATTATGTGAATGACATTGTGATCTTATTCATTTATGTATCAAATGAATACATACATTATTGACATGAGATATATATATATATATATATTAACATATATATACATACACACACACATATATATATATATGTGTGTGTGTGTGTGTGAGTTGATATATATATATGTATATGTACGTGTATGAATATATATTTATATATAATTATATGATTGGAGATTGATCTATATATATAATGTTTAGAGGCTGATTTATTTACATGAACATAGGTCGATTGTATATAACATATAAAAAGAATTTAAAGGTTGAATATAACATATATATTGGCATTGAATAAAGGGAAAATTACAAGCTATGTATTGCATAGCAGTATAGTCGATATGGATAGAGAACCATAATCGATACTATGGAAATGTTTTTTGGAAATATTAAACAACAAAATACTCAATGTTGAATGCTTTTATAAAAAGCGATGAAATGGATACCAACTAAAAAATAAAGTGAAATGCATGAGAATAGGAAACACGTATAGCAATGCAAGGAATTGGTTAAAATATCATTTATGATCCAAGTGAATCTTTACTCCTCTATTTTCTACAAAGTTTATACTTAGTCAACTTTAAGCATGTGTTACATTATGACTTTGGACTATTGCAATGAATAAAGTCATGCCAAACAAATAGGGAGAATGGATGCATACTTGGTGCTAGAATACAAAGATCTATTTGTTGTAGAAGTTCATCTTTGATACAATTCAACTGTTATCATTTAAACATGAGCACAATTGAATAAGTCTCTTATTGTTGTTAGTTAAATGGGTCGACTTGTAGCTTCTTATGTTGAGATTGTGTTTAGTTGCTACCACCTTTTAAGTTAAGTGAAGTGAGTCAATTGCATGGAGAGTGTTGTAAGTTTACATGCCTCTTCTATAGGTTGTGAAATCTCCTTTTGGTATATAAATAGAGAGATAGAGCTCTCATTTGGGACACACTTCTCATTCTACAAGCTTATTTTTATATTTTACTTTGCTACATTATTTTGTGAGAGATGATCTAGTTGTTTTGTGAGAACCGAGAATTATTGGGAGAGTATTACATTATCTTGAGTTAGAGTCTTGCTTAGGTACTAAAGTGAAGCCAAGAAGTTGTTGCAAAAGGCTGAGCATCAAGTCAGTCAATTGATTAAGCATATTAAAGGTGGGGATATACTATTCCTTTACTTTATTTGTTTATGAAAGATTGAATTTTGAAATCTTATTTGAATTACTTGAGATTGCTTGCACTAGGGAAATATAACATTTGCTTTGAAAAGGAAAAAGAAGTTGTTTATGATTTTCTGTGAAAGTGTTTGTAATTACTCCATAATAGGAGAATTTTTTTTTCATAGGTATTGTTATACTAGATATGATTAAACAAGGATAGCTTAAGAGTTATTCACAGCTAAGTTATTTGATTATACTAGATAGCTAGGGAATTACTCCTGGGATTAGGTTGTCCAATGAAGGGAGGGTTAATTGTACTTATGATTTATGAATAGAAATGTCATAGAGTTTGTGGGAAAGAGAATAGGATGTTTCTAGGGTTAAAGATTACCCATAGGAGGAAATACTTATGCGTAGATTATAGTGGCCTAAAGTCAAGTTGAGCTTGAGTAGTGTATGTGAGTAGGATGACTATCACTCGAAGTATTGAGTGAGAACACTTTGGAAAAAGTAGTGTGATTTCCTTTGGCTCCACTGTCAATTCACTGTGATCCATTTATTTGCATGCTAGTCCTAGATTATGGGTTTACAAGTTCTAGTCATGTAGGACACAACACTATGCTTAGTTGGTTGTCATTATTTGGTTACTCCACAAATCTCTTTGTCGAAGGGTAGGGCCATCTATTGAATGATAGATGTGCAGGGGACTGTATATGAGTTTGTGGTTGGTGAAAAAGTGCTTGAGTGATGCTTCTCCTCCTCAATAGGTGACAAAAGACCAAGATTTAAAAGGAGGATCCTAGACCATCTATATCTATTGCTTTGAAGCTCGATTGAGCTATGTATGTACTTGTACACATTCTTGGAATATTATAATTTGTGAAATATTATATTGGAATGAAATCAATGTTGATAATTTTTATGACATCCTTGTTCATTTGTTCTCAATAAAGAAAATAATTTTTTTATTGCAATGGTTAGTTACATAGTTTATTTACTCTCAAAGTGAAAACTTAGGAACATTTACTTCAGTGAATGGTTGGCATGTTACATATCCACTCACACAATCGATTTGTCTAGTAGTATTAAAATGATTTACTATATTGCGGTTATCTAGCCACTTGTGGAGCTCATAAAATTGGTAAGGAAATTCTACTTATAATAATTAGTTTAGAACATTAGATGTACAATTAGGTCTATTCACATAGGAGGGAGAAAAATATAGTGTGAAATTATCAAGGGTGACAATTTACAATGCTACAAAAATATAATCAATAAGGTACAAATACAAACAATGCAAAGCATAAATAAGAAGTGAGATTAAAACACACATGTTCAAATAATCTTGTATCAACATACACCATTGAAGGTGTATTTGCATCATTTACATGCTAACTAGGAATATGGAAACATAAAGTCAATAAAATGAAATAAATAACATAAAATATGGCAAGCAACAATAAATATAACTTAGTAAGGAATTTACTCTCATATTGAGTGGTTTCTCTTTTACATCATGTGTAACCTCAATATAGGGTGTGTTATAGTAAACAAGACTAACTTCTTGACATATGTGATTTTTACATGATTCATCTTATAAGTATATACTTAATGTTTAAATTCCCATAATCTATAAATTCATTAGTTCTTTATATTGGAGTGTGATGCATATATGTTTAGAATATCCATTTGTATGATGAGGATTAGATTTAATATATGCAAAGGTCCTTTGTACATTAAGGAGAACATGGATCAAAAGGTAAATTATTATAGATCATTGTTAATTATAGTCTATCCTTGTGTGAACTAGGGCTAGAGAAATAGTTAATGAAAGCACAAGCCAAATTAAAAACAAATGTATAGACAAAGAAATATCAATCGACCCATTTTAATGTTCTACCACATAAATATAGTCTAAACTCTTAAATTAATAGAATATTATCATATATGTGCATATAATTAGCAACAAAAAATGATTTCACATGTAGGGCCACATCATTAGATCGATCATAATCATTGTGCAAGAATTATAGGGGTTTATAATATTATTATATAATATAAAATGAAGGCAAATCAACACAAGAAGCAAATAAAATATCATCAAGGTATAAGCTATCATTGAATGTGAAATTAATTTAAATGACACATATCTATATACTGAAGATGAGATGTAAAAGAATGATCATCATGTATGTCATCATCATGTATAAAAGCAGATAATTTATGTATAACACATAAGAGATGTATTATGAGTAGGTACACTAATTTTATGCATGAGTAAATCACATGATATATCCTTACATAATATATGAAAATTGTTAGAAGGCATATGATGATCAAGGAATATGTGAAAAAATAAACTAAGCATCCCTAATAATGTAGGGTAGGTACTAATTCAATGAGAGAGGGTAAATGTAGAAAATGATGGAAAAACACCACCATTAAACACACATGCATATGTATAGCATAAAAGTCCTTAATATATCAAGAATAGATATTTCATACGATATGAAAGACACAAACATGCTATAATCTAAAATAAATGAGTGCTAATTTTAGCCAAAGAATAAACTATAATTGGCACCATAAGTTAAAAGGTGAAATATAGGGTGGTGAGGTGGAATAAAATATAACTTATTATGTATACCCAAATCCAAGTCAAAACATATGAGCATATAATGGTCAAACCCTAGGTAAGTCTAAAAATATATAAAAAATTAGAATTATTCTAGACCTAAAACTGGGAATTAGAAACCCTATGAAAAATTTGGAATATGTATGATTGGATGTGCTCAACAAAATATAAGAACATAAACTTTACTTGGTATAATCTATGCTAATCCAATAACATGTATACACTAATCTAATAGAATGCAGGATTTGTGCAATTAATTATGCTAATCCAATCAAATTTGACTAAGCAACTACTTATGCGCTGAGTTGATTTGAATATTGACCTTAGTGTTTGAAATCTGTAGGAATATAAATAGAAAATAGATTTATTTAGCTTGATAACTAAACAATGCAATAAATTTGATATGGATCTAAATTTGACGTGTCTTAGAATTAGGAATAGGGAATGATAGTATTCTAATCACCTTGAAATTATAATATTTTGTTGAATTTATATATATAGATGAAATTGGGGATCATGTATGAATCCACAACCACATACTAATCTTACACCTATAAACTTGTCCTATATGATCTATTGATTTTTCTTCTTTACTTCATTTAATCATGCCATGATTTCTATTTTTCATCTTATTGTATTTGGACTTAGGAATATTTAAAATTCCTTGTAGAATTGTCTTTAGGTCAGAATGAGCTATTTTCTAAAGCAATCTTCAATAGTTAAGAAAATTGGACAATATTAAAAACAACAATCTTCAATCGTACAAATACTCCTAGAATGGTCGTGCTATGATAAAATTCTTGTAGAGAACCAATTGAAGTGTCTGTATATACAAATTGATTATTTGATTAAGAGATGGTTAGAATTCAAATATCTTGAATGCCTTTATATATAGACATATCAACATATTGCACAAACTTGTACTTAATTGACTCTAAGTATGAAGCATAAAGGTGGGAAGATATTCAATTTTGAATTTAATTTATTTTTTTGGGTAGGATGCATCTAAACTAAGAGGATGACCTCACAATAAAAAAATAGTGTTAAGATATTAAATTAGCTAAATCGTAGTTTATATAGGACATGCATATGAAGGAATCTATTTCTAGAAGTGATAAATAAGTTACATATATGATGAATGCATAAGTGTATGTGAAACTCGGAGATGAGAGAGATAGTACATGCATAGCAATATGTGTAATGCAATAGGTAGATAAGATAGGTGAGGGATCCAATTTTATTAAAAAATTATGTTATTTATCAATATGTCTATGTATCAAAGCACTCCCACATTTTACAACAAAATTAATATAATTTTACACCTACTACTATTATAGAATACTTCTCAATATAATAATATAATCCAAATATTAATAAAAAATAAAATCATATAATAAAACTAATATTTTTTATAATTTTATAATTAACTTTTTAACAACATATTACAAAATACATTATTTTAAATTTTTAGTAAACACAAAACAAATACTTTAAATCCAATCACAATAGAATAAATTTATATTTTATTGATTAAAAAATACATAAACACAATTCAATAATTTTTCACATAATACCATCTATGATTACCAATCTGACCACTTAATCTTGTAATCTTGTAATCTAAGTTAACTTTAACGTTGGTTTTTTGGTGCTTCCTATCTCTTTGATTCTGCTTTACAATAAAAACAAATATGCTAGCAGCCAATTGTGCTTTATTCTCCACAATATTTGCATTGTAAGCTCGTTTCATATAAAAATCTATTAGGGATGCATAAGCTACAAATATACCATTAGAGAAAGTATGCAGGACAAAGTAATAACTAGCAGTCCTATCCTAATTTATATATGATGATAAGACCAAAGTGAGCGAGGTCCAAAACTTATAATTATTTGTTTGTGTGCAATAATATTTATAATCATCCAAGACCCTTGGAAATACTCACCATTCCTTTCCAAACGGTCCCCCAGCACATGTGGATTGGAGGAGAGATCCAAAATTAATGGACAAGTAAGTGTGAAGACATTAGTGAAGAAATTAAAAATCCACGTACCTCTCACAGTACCCAACAAGATAAGCTTGGTACCTATAGCATTGATAGTCCAGTCGGATGAACTTCAAAATCAAGGTTCTCCACATATAAACAGCATGTTATACACAAAGAAACACCATAAAAGCTAAATTGCAGACTACCAAATAAGGAGTAAAAGGATCTTTACCATGGAAAAGCAAAGCAGGACACCCTCTTCTGTGGCCGTATACTATCTTGAGGAGCAACAATATGTTTCTCCAACGACAACAACCTCTCCTCACACAAACCAGCCAAAGGTGGAAGATCTTAAAGCTACTAAAACAAACAATATTTTCAAAGAGGCTACAATGTACAAAAAGGTATGACATATGTATAGATAGATTGATTCTATGTATTTGTTTTGTTTGTCAAAATTGCCAATGCAGTCATGTAATTTTTCTATATAGGCTGCAGCAGAGTTGGTGGCAACTTTTATCTTAGTATTTGCTGGGTGTGGAGGAATCATGGTTGAAGCCAGAGATAACTTAACTCACGTTGGGGTTGCTGCTGTTTTTGGGCTGGTTATAATGGCAATAGTCTACACTTTGGGACAAATCTCTCGTGCTCACATAAATCCTGCAGTGAGCCTTGCTTTCTCATCTGTGGGAAAACTTTCATTTAAGGAGATGAGTTATTGAACGTAATTTTAAATTTTGGTTTAAAATAAGTAATATATTTTAAGTTTTGATTTTATGAGCTATTTGTTTGAAATAAATTCACTATCAACAATTCACTGTCATGACAAATTTATTTCATAGAAAATTCACCACCAGCAATTCACTGTCGCAGATAATTCATCGTATTAACATTTTTTAATATATATTTTTAATTTTGTATATGCCATCAATTATCCACGGCGATGAATTGCTGGCGGTGAATTTTTCACGAGATGAATTTGTCATGGCGATGAATTGTTGGACAGTGAATTGTTGACATTTTCTGATTGATGGTGAACTTTCCTGAAGTCAAACCAACTAACCGAAACAAAACTTAGAATGTATTGTTTAAACCCTTGAACTTTACATTCTATAAATCCCATGATAAAAAAATTAATTAAAAAAATATATTAGATTGAATTGGATTCTAAATGATCCTTCATGTTGCATCTTACTAGGATGATGCTGTGCTTACATTTGTGTTTTTCTCTTCTTTTTTATAATCTGATATTTTGATGTTATGGTTGTGATATTGTCAGCTGCCCATTTATATTGTATCTCAGATTGCGGGCGCCACAGCAGCTGCAGCTGCACTAAATAAAATCATTACAAACACATCCATTAATGTTGCTGTGAATGTTCCTGTGGGACATCCTTTGACATCACTGGTGGTGGAGTTCATCCTTACCTTCATACTAGCCGTTGTTATATTTGCAACAGCCACAGATCCTAAAGCAGTAAGTGAGACAATCTACCATTTAAGCTCTACTACTCCCATTTAGTAAACAGTTCATCTATTACAATCCTCTAGTTGAAGTTTTTGTTCCACTGTAATATCTAACTACCAGCTCAATGATGCTTTATTCTGCAGCATGGTCAAATGGCAGGGGTTGCTGTGGGTGGTAATGCAGCTTGTAATGGTTTATTTGCTGGGTATGCATGGAACTGATAATGAAGTGTTTTCAAATTTCATTATGTTTTAAATGGAGTATGTTTGGACTACTAAACTGAGAATGTTTTACCTCCAGGACGCTCTCAGGATGTTCCATGAACCCAGCAAGATCTCTTGGGCCCGCACTGATAGCAGGCAATTATAACGGTCTTTGGGTGTATGTTCTTGGACCTATTTCTGGTGCCGTCTGTGGAGCTTGGTTCTATAAGGGCATTTCTATATAATAATAGATGGAGGTTGCCTAGTTCTTCTCCAATGGAGAATGGAAGATTGGTAACCATGGCAATATGGTATGATAGTTTCTATTTATAAGTCTGTTTTATCTATGTTTCTTTAAAAATAAGGCTATTTGTAAAAGGCAAGCTCAAATAAATATCTGAAATATGAGAATTTATAGTAATTCAATGTGTTAATCAAGGAGTATGACTCGTTCAGATATTATCAGTGTTAATTTGTGTATAAGATATAAACGTTTATAAGATCTTTTATTTTAAAGTGAGGTAATTTTTTTTTTTTTATGTTCTTTTATTTTATGATGGATCACGAATGTGATCCGAAACATTGATATAAAAAAATTTCACACAATCAAAGTCAGAAACAAAAATTGAACAGCTTGAATATATATGTTTTTTATTTTATTTTTATTTTAAGTATTGGTTATGTTATTTTTTAATGATGTTTGGTAAGTGAATTTTATTTAAAATATTAAAATTTATATAATTTAATTAAATTTATAGAAATATGGTTCTTAAAAATAAAATAACACTATTTGATGAAGGGGAATTCAACCTTCATTTACATACTCACAACAATTTTAAAATGTAATTCAAAAATCTTAAAATGTAATTCAAAAATTGTTTAAATTGACACCAAAAATCTGCAAGGTCTTATGTTTCTCATTCAAAAACTCCTAAATTGATACAACAACAAAGCATAACTGAAGTAGATTATTATGCAGCCACATAGGCTGATGAAAAAAAATTACAAAACTGAAATAAATCTACTGTATAATAGCAAAGATCAAATGTATAAGCAAAATCTCCAGTGGATAAGCCATGCTTACAATGAAATTGTTGAAAAGGGCTTCCTTGGAAACAGATTAATAAAGGCATTATTAAACTTATTTCTAAAGAAGGGGGACAAAACCTTTTCAAGGAATTACTAGTTGAGATCATTAGCTACACTCAAACTGGCTTCATACAAGGGAGATACATCTTGGAGAACCTAATCACTAATTGGGAAGGTGTGGATTGGGTCAAGGGTTCCAATCAAAATGTAGGGCTGCTTCTCCTGGACTTTGAAAAAGTGTATAATAGGGTGGAATGAAACTTCCTAATTATGACCATTGAGGCTTTCAAATTTCAATCTGAATTTTGCAAGATGGTTAAAACTCTATTAAAGGATATAGCTCAGGTGGAAGTAAATGGTGTGTTTTCCAATCAGATCAAGCTAGGGAGATCAATAAGGCAAGGTTGTCGCCTGGCTCCAACCTTGTTTGTAATTGCGGAAAAAGCTTTGTTCTACCTTCTTAGGGACCAAACATTGAGTCTTAGAGTTAGAGGCCTTACATTTCCTAATGGGGAAGAATTGATGAACATGCATTTTACAAACGATACAACTATTTTCGCAAAGTTAGAGGAAGAAAACATAAATCACTTAATGCATAATCTCAACATATTTTGTGAGGCATCTAGAGCAAAGATTTCCCAACCCGAATCTATTATGCTAAGCTGGGAAAATTGCGCTCTTGAGTTGTTCAAAAAAATTGAAATCCAATGGGGTGGATCGAACAAGCAAGTTAGATACTTTGGTATCCCCTTTGTTGTTTGCAAAGTTTGAAAACTTGAACTCGACGTGGACTCAGTAGCCCAAAATAGGATTCAGACTTGGGACTCGACAAAAAAACTCGGCTAGGACTCGACAAAAAAAAATCATCGACAAGAGTCTAGGCACAAGGCACAAGGCACAAGACTTGAGAATCCGGGCCAAGGACTCGGGAGTCCAAGCCAGAGACTTGGCTCGTGAGTCCACACTTAGTCAACTCGAGCAGCTTGCAGACTCCCAAGTTCGCCGAGTCTACGGCGAGTCTAATAGAGTCTTCCAACTATGGTTGTTAGCCCTTGTTTGAAGGACAAGTGGAAGTAGGTTAAAAATAGAATTGATAAAAAGATGGATAGCTAGAACAAGCAATACCTATCTCTTTGTACTACTTGTCGGTGTGGCTATTTTGCAGCTACCAGATGGAGGAGTTACAAAAGAGGATAAGGAAATTCCTTTGGTTAGATGGGAAAGGAGGAAGAAGAAGCATGTAATAAGTTGGAAGTGGTGTTGTGTGAGCAAACAGGCTAATGGGCTAGACCTGAAAGATTTGAAAGAGCAAGGTGTTGTTCTAGCAACAAAATGGATCCAAAACTCTACAAGGGGAAGGAACCTTGGAAGGTCCTTATCAAGCAAAACATTTAGAAGGATGTTTCAAAAAAAACCAAATTTTGGAAAGGTATCCCTGGCTGTGATCTACTATTTGGAAACTTCTCGGTTTCCCCTAGTGGATCCTTGGTCTTCAAAATGATTTGGAAAGTCTGAGAATTGGTAAAATCCAAAATCACACTTTTAGATTGGTTGAATAGTTATAAATTTGTAATAATATAAGATGCATAAATAAATCTATATGATGGAATTTAGCACATAAAGGGAAGCACCTTGCCCTTTATGCATCTTTTTGGAAATTTTCCCAACTCTCGAGTCAACGGTTCAGTCAAGCCCGGAAGTCTTCGTCAACTCTTACCGCCCAACCGCGCTGACCAAGTCTTCCTCCCACGGTATCGCGGTATCCACCGCTCTACCGCAGTCTCCTTCTGACTTGACCGAGGTAACGCGGTTAACCGCCAGGAGACTGTTACTGCTCTACCACGGTGACTCTCCTGACCGCGTGCGGTACCGCGGTAACCATCAGTGTCTCTCTCTCTTCGTCCGTCTGTGTAGTTACTGCTCTACTGTGGTCTGGTCTCTTGCGGTAGCGTGGTGCTCGTCATCTTGCAGTTAGTTGTTCGTCTGTGGGCGGTTACCGCGGCCACCATGGTCTATTTCTTAACCACAGCGGTAGCTCTTTCCTTGCAGCGCACGCAGTTACCGCGGCCACCGCAGTCTCCTCGTAAACCGTGGTGGTAGCACAGTAGTCAACCCATTTGACTTTTTGACTTTTCCGTGGCGACTGTTAGTGGGCTCCTTGTTGGCATAAAAGGACGTTTTTTATTGGACTATCTTCTTTATGACTAGGACAATATTTAAATCGATTTGACCTTTTTTAGGACTTATATCTGTTGACATTTTCATGACATTAAAGTTTGTATTAATTTTTGTCTGGGCCGAAATCTTTTATATACTAGAATATTTTTTGTAATCGATACAATGAGAATAAGATAATATATTTTTGCTCTGAAGTAGCAAAGGTGATTAATGGTTGTTTTGTGTGTTTGAATTCTTATCTCTGCTATTTCCTTCACATATTAGTAAAAAAAAAACACTTCGAAAACATATTAGACAAGGAACATTTAAAAGACAGAGATATTCTTGAAAGTGAATTCAACCTTCCAAACTCCCAATGGAGAACGTACACAATCCTTAGGGAGGCTTGGAAAAACTGGGGGAAATCTACAAAGGATGGCCTCTGATGTGATGAACAAGATCCATTGACTTGTAGTGTTACAAATTTGAGGATGGAACTAAACTTTGACAACTTTAATCCAAAAGAACTCTATAGTATCCTAATCTTTTCAAACTCCATTATTTAACATGTAAATAAATGTTGGAGCTTAAAAGAAAACCAGGAAAGATTGAAGGTGGTGTTTGTATGGAATTAAAACTCCGCCATTGAGCAAAAAAAAAGGCTTGCTTTAAATGGCTTCTCTTACTTAAAAAACTACCTATCATTGTAAATGGTAATGTGGTAGATACATGTGAGTTGTGCAAAAAACTGAAAACTATTGATCACATATTTTTTGATTGTCTTTTTTCTAAAGAAGTTTGGATAATGTTTTGTGCAGGAATACTGAGGGGAGAGAATTTGAACCCCACTGTCAAACAAGAAATTCTATTTGGACAAATTGTAATTATAGAAAAAGATGCAAATCTACTTTGGCTTTCATTTTCTACAGAAATTTTATGGCGCATTTGGAAATATAGGAATGAAGAAAAGTACCAAAGAAGAAAAAGAGCACTAATTACTGAGTCTACCAGAAGACTCATACACTTCGCTGTTACATTGTAGGTATCAATGATAAGGAAGATGACCAAGGGTAAAAGATTTGAAGACATCAAAGGGGAGATCAATACCACATGGCGCTGGCAGCTCAGTAGAGAGGACAACCGCTCATTCCAAGAAGAACTCATAGAGTTCCAAAAGATCTATAATAACAGACTGTCATAAATAGCATGAAATACTTTTCTTCTATGTTAAATATAGCCAAAAAGAAGTTGTTCAGATCTGAAAAAAGTGTAAAGCAGCAAGATAATTTTATGTTACCAGCCATGTATGTTATCAGCGAAAAAGTATCCAGTCAAATGTGTATTACCAACAAAAAAATGTCCAGGCAAATGTATGTTACCAGCAATAAAGTGTCATGTCAAATATATGTAACCAGCGAAAAAACTGTCCAACCAATGTAGGTAACTAGCCACAATAGCTGTAAATAGAACCAACTGGTGTACCAAGCCTAGTTGTCAATGTAACAGATGATGGAGAATTTAATAGCTTGATTAACTATATTTAATAAAAATATATATATTTTTGGGACTTTTAATTATTATCTCAAATCCTTAAAATCTATTCATTGTAATATAAATATGTGTTTTGGGAAATTTACATTCATAATGATACTTGACATTATGCTCATGTTGCATAAATTATCATTCAATTGTGAATCTCAAATTCATGTGCAATTAGAAATTTTACTTTTTGCAGGTTGAATTAAAAGTGAATAAAATGTGAGGATTTATTTTAACACCATGATTCATCTTAGTTGTAGATTTATATGCATATGAATTATTGTATTGTTGGTGTGTGTTAGAAGTAATTTATTATTCTTATTTTTGTGTATGTGGATTGAGTAGTTTGTAGGTTTGGTCAAAAGAAAGTGTTTATTATTATAGTTTAATTATTTTAGTTAATTATAATTTTTAAATTAATTTTTTTTTGTGAGATAAGAACCTTTCAGGTCTTGTGCATTTTTAGAGACTCAAAAATATAGGTAAGTTTAATTTTTTTTTTATGCAAACCCTTTTTGAAATATTGTATAGTGTGCATAATTATAAATCTTATTCATAGATTTAGGTTTACGAATAGTTTTAGTTCTCAAGGAGATCCACTTATAATTTGAAGAGATGTTTATTCTTGTGTGTTGTTTCATTTTTTATCATATGAGAAATTGAAAAGCTAATATATTTGAATATAGTTTTTGATAGTCCTTTAGTGGGAGAATAACCTATATCATTAGTGCCCTATTTTTGTGGTGATTAAATGAGTTCTAACATGCCTTATTGTTTTGAACCTAAATTCTTTCCATTATATCCAATATTTTGTAATATAAAAAATCCATTACTATTATGAATAGCTAATGTAGGAGATAAACCACAACTAGATTCATTAGTAGTTTTAGATTCACGAGTAAGAGTGCCTTTACTTGCAATAATATCTCATGAAGAGTTGAAATTAGTCAACCATATACAACGAGATTAATATAGCAAGGAGGAATGTTAGATTCTTTCTCATCCACTTTTTATTACTCATCACAAGATGACATAAAGTCAAGAGAACCCCAATCATCATCAAGATTAGAATGGGGTAAGGATGAAGGAGGTGGGGCTTCTGATAGTGTCACTAGTGTAATTAGTTCATTGGGTGATCTTAAAATATTTCATTTATCCATTAGTTTGGAAAAAATATAGGGATTCTCATCAACTATAATAGTACATCTTCAATTATTATGAATAAACTTTAAATATTGATCAACTATAGAGGGAACACCACCCATAGCATGTATCTAAGGATGACCTAACATGATGTTTGACACTAAAGCACAAGACATCATATGAAATAAAATTTTAAGTGTAATAGGTCCTAAAGTGATCGATGAAGTGACAAATCCAATAGATTCTTGAGTCGCTATCAAATTATTTTATTATTTCCTTAGACTTTGATAAATGCACGTCAAATTGACTTTGATTATATTTAGGAAATCCTTTCTACAAACATTTAAGTCTAATCTATTATCATTGTTTAAAGAATAATCATACAAATAATGAGGCCCATGGATGAGTGAAATGCTATTATATGAAAAAGAAGGAAAATAAATGATTAAGTTGCTTAAGGACTTAGAGGAGTATGCATGATCAAACCATGCCTCCATAAACTATGCAATCCCATCCTTGTGATATAATATTACGAGTGAACCAAGAATAATTTGATCACATGTCAAAAATCATTAAAACTTATCAAAATATACAAGAGAAGTGTGGATACAAGTTAAAGGTAATGGGCTATGAGAACCCATGGTGAAAGATGTAGCAATAATAATAGTGTCCTCAATGAGAAGTAAAGGAAGTTCATGTCATAAAACGCCTAACCTCAACAAAGATGAATAGATGATCTACAAGTGTGGTAGGGGATGATATAAACCATAAAATTAGTTAATAATTAGATCTAAACATTGAATCCCAGAAGCACAACAACATTGGGTAGAGTGGGTGAAAGCAAGGTCACACTATGGACCATAAAGCTTACAAAATAGATAAAACTATACAAAAGTGAAATAAAACACTAATTGGATGTAAATATAAGATAAAAATACTCAATAAAAAATATATCTACACAACCCTAATTTAGAAGGAAAAATCCCTTAGGTGAAACTCTATAGAGTGTATAATACTATAACATGTTATAAGTTTAAATGCATGCATGAGTTTAAGCCAACAATAAAGGATATGCTGCATGGGAAGAATAAATTCAGGTCTTGGATGTTGTTACCACTTGATCATTGCGTATATTTATGAGAGCATGTTTTTTTAAGATAGTTAGTTTTATCCCCTAAAAGAAATTTAAATAGATAATAGCATTCATACTTAATTCGTAGTCAAGTTCACAATAAGTAAAAAAATAGAATGCTTTATATAGGCTATCTAGGCTAAACATATAAATGTAATTAATAAAAAATTTAACCTAGTTTTAATCAAAGTTGGGACAAATAATTGCAATAAATGTATGAAAATTATATATTAGGGTTAAGAGCACTTATCTTAGCTCTACCAACGATGAAAGAATGTTGTTCATGGTATTGATCGGTGATTCATTAAATCTAAAAAATAAATGCCCTTGATCTTATGACTATATTTGAATTTAGAAGGGTGTAAAAAGATCTATGGTTCAAATATGAGTGTTGTTGTTTTGATCTTGATTATTATAAATATGATTTATTGCACAAATTTTATTTATTCGAAGGTGGGTTGATTTGATAAAATATGTGCTTGAAAACATGCTCACCTTTATCTTCTAGATAACTAAACTTGTCAAGGTAGTGTCTAAGGATACCATTTAAGAGATTTCCAACTCAATAAGTGAAAGAGTTCTCCTAGGTTAAACTCCTTTCATAGGATAAATTAATAATGATTAGTAATTTTTTAAGATTGCATATAAATGTAGATGACCTATCTAATGATTTAGGAATGATCTTTTTTAAAATTCTCCTTTAGAAATAAAATATGTTCTAATGAGTTTATCCTTTATTGTCATATATGAATTATTTCACATTAAATGTCTTTAGATACTACGACAGAGGACCATGTCACACAAAATGTTCATTAAGTTGGATCATAACAACTAGTAAGAGGGGTGGAAACTTGGGATTTGAATTTAAGGTTCATTGCCATGTGCCTTGGGATTGAACCAAGTTAATCCTAAATCACTCATAAATGAACATGCTACTTGATTTTATTTTTATTTTTATTTTTTGAAAAATCAAAACAAAAAAAGAGAATATTTTCTGTGAAATCAACAAAGCATGTAAAAATAATAAAAGAGTTCACTAAATTCAATGAAGTCTAAAGAGAAAGGATAAGGATTATAAATATCTTATCCATAGAGGATAAGGATTACAAATATCTTATCCACAAAGGATAAGAATTACAAGTATCTTATCCACAAAGGATAAAGATTACAAATATCTTATCCACAAAGGATAAGGATGACAACTCATAAGATAAGATTGACAACTCATAAAGAAAAAAAGTAAATCTTATCCACAAAGGATAAGGATGACAACTCATAGGAAAAATATCTAAAGTCAACACAACTTTCTAAGTTTAGGCTCTCAAAATCTATAAATAAGAGGCCTATGCTTTGCTGCAAAGGACTGAAAAAGTTTATTGTGAAAAAATGACATTCAGTCCTTAAATATTTTCAATCAAAATTAGGTCTTTACTTTTGTAATTTTCTTCATTGATTACATCTTCAACCTTGTTTCACTCTGAAATAATGGTTGATTGTATGCTTGTGATGTGATATTTTACTATTTTTCAAAAAATAGTCATTGTAGCAACCTTTAGTGAATCAAAGATCAATATTTTTTTTGGCAAAAGGCTTGTAGCCAATATTTTATATTATATATAAAAGTTGAATAATTACATATAATTGCCAAAATAAGCGAGATGTCTACAAATTTGGCTGGATATTACAAAATCTATAACTGTTTAAACCCACCAACCAACAAAATTTAAGAAAAAGATTACATATCATACTATAGGTGTATTATGTCGAACACTTCATTTGCCACGACATCAAAATTATACAAATTACCATGGTGCATAACATAATACTTCAAGTACCTACCACTAAACTTTCAACTTGTTGTTCCTACAACTCTTGCACAAGCTGATGACTAGGTGATGCTTGTCTATTAATTCTCACATTAATGTCTGGAAGAGGATGTATTTTTCTGCTTGCCATACGTGATGCGGGGAGAAGTCTCACTGGTCTATCCTATGGACACTGATAAGAAAACAAGAAAGTTATTGCATGACACTTCTTCTTGAAGGTGTTTACTCTGCTCCCCGCCCCCCCCCCCCCACCCCACCAACGATATCATGATAATGGTGATGCAACACCCTGTAAAGGTAGCTAGAAGAGTTCATCTTAAAATACATTTTCAATGCATGATAGATGGAGACATATATCAATTAATGTACATGTTACACCCCAATTGTGTAATTACTATTTACTATTACTATGTAGGGTAAAATATGAATGTAATATGAATTCAACAGATGAATAAATTGTGTGTGCACTTTGTTATCACTACTTTATGAATGAATGTCATCTCATTTAATGTTATATGAAGGAATGCATTTATGTGATTGGATGAATATTGTATTGATATTCTAACTTTGGAGATGTATTATGTGTACTGCATATTTTGTGAACAACTGACTATTGTGTGCAAGTGTTAGTGGTTGTAGGTATATGTTCAATTCCTCCAAGCGGAGGGGAAGCATCACTCAGGAGAAGATCTTGGTCGAGTAACCAATAATGTAACCTATCTGAGCTTACACACAACACATTAGTATAATTGAATCAGGTTATTAAGTGGGAAGTTGGTAAGTCATCCTTACTCAATATTTCTGCATTAGTAAGAGTCTTGTTTACTTTTGAGTGCATTATTAGGTGATGTTTATTTGTTTGAGCTTGTGAGTTCTTTCCTTGTTACTATGCTTGTGTTGATATTTGGAACATACAAGGAATATGTATACGCACACACATGCATGTTGATGATAGACTATAAGCACGAAGGAATGCATATATGAGGGTACATAGGTAGACGTATTTATGCACACTAATGCATGAGTTGCTTATGTGCATGGAACTATCTGATGTATCTCATGACATGTATATGTATAGATATATCGCTTGTAGGCTCTTATCCATACCATAGTAATTGTATGTGATTTCGGTGTAGGGATCGAATGTGTATATATATTTAATGTGTATCTATATAATATATATACATATATCCATATGTATATATGTATCCATATACACGTATGGTGGCAAATGAACATGCCCATATGAATGTATCGATACCTCTATACATATGCATACATGTACATAGAGGCATATATATATATGTATACACAACCGACATATTAATAAGACAATGTGACTGCTATCTTGATGTATTCCTTTGTATATCGACTATATATACATTCTTATTGACATATGATAAATATGGATATATAAGTTAATACATACATATATACGTATGTGTGTATATATATATACGTATATATTATGTATATATATTTAAATGATATTTGCTTTGAGATCGACTATCTAAAGCAATGATTATCAACCAATTTATAATGTTATTTATATGGCTTTGAAGTCAATTACCTTAAACAACTTAGAGGTCGATTTATTAAACTAAATCAAAGTCGACTATGAGATAGTAATGACTTTATTCTTTAGTCAAATTTTACTCTTGTTGTCTATGAGAGAAGAGTTTATAATCTACAAATATTGAGCAATAATTAAGTCAATGAATGAGGATAGAATAAGTTGACACCTCTTTTTGTGGAAGCCTTGGACTTAGTAAACTCTATTTACCATATTTCTTAGTATCGACCAACAATTGTAAAGGCATGTAAACTAGTTAGTGACTTTGTCAAATCGATTTATTATGTGAGTCGACTCATACTATGATTGAGTCGATATAAGCTTTGTGTTGTAAGTTTGATGTTGATTGTTTTAGATGTAAAGGAAATCACGCCAACTCTGTATATGAATATGAAGCTTTGGCACCACCTTTGAATCCTTATTCCTGTAGATGTCCATTACAAAATGCCACTGAATTCTATCATGTGGAGATTTGAATTGGTCTCTAATTGTTGTCATTTAACTAAGTCAATCCATAGGCTATGTGATCTCCCAGTTGTTGTATAAATAGAGGAGTAAGTTCGTTTGTTTGGATGCATTCTTCTATGCATTATTCTTTGAACAAAGTCTCTACATTTTATACACATTTTTGTTTGCAATATTTAGCCAAGTATAGTGAGTGAGAGTCTTGATATTTAGAGAGAGTTTATTATTATTTTGAGAGAAGTATTTTCCAACTTGAGAGATAGTGGTTATTGAGTCTTTGTTGAAGGATCGATACCAAGCTAGTTGTTATTTGGAAGTGCGGTAACTGCAGCCAATAGTTGGAAAGCTTATCACAGGCATGAGGAAATTATTCCCTTTTTTGCATTAGTATTAAATGATTTGTTGCTTGACTATTAAAACTAGTCTTTATAGTTACATGCATTTAGGGAACAGTAATGTTTGCTTTGAAAGAAGTGGAAATGATTTACCTTGTTTGTGCATTGCTCATAATTACTCCATGATAGGAGAGACTATTTGCCATAGGTATTATTATTATACTAGACATGATTAGACATGGGTAAGAGAGATTGTTTGTCATAGGTATTGTTATTATACTAGATATGATCAAACATAGACAAGCTTAAGGAACACTCATAGCTAGATAATTTAATTATGCTAGATGGCTAGTAGGTTACTCCTGGGATTGTTATCCAGTGAAGGGAGGGAACTAGTAGGTTACTCCTAGGATTGGAGGGAACTAACTTACTTTACTTAATGATTTGTGTTACCTTAGGTTGTGTTAAAGAAATAGATTATCCTAGGGAGTAGCTTGCCTGTGGAGAGAGATTGCCTAAGCATAGATATAATGGCATTAATTCAAAATGAGCTTGTTATAATGTAAGTGAATGGTAAACCTTCACTCAAAGTACTAGTGAGAATACTTTGGCCAAAGTAGTGTGATTTCCCGAGGCCCCATTGTCATTTAATCGTGTCCATTTAAATGCATGAGGGGTACCTAGCGTAGTTTATAAATCATAGTCATGTAGGGCACAACTCTAAGCTCAGAATGGTATGTCGTACGGGGTTACCCAACCAATACCTCCATCGAAGGGTAGAGCCATCTATCATCTATAGATTTGTGAGGGACCGCATATAAGTCTGTGGTTGGTGGAAAAATGCTTGAGTGATGCTTCTCCTCCTCAGCAAGCGGCAAAAGACCAAGATTTTGAAAATCGAATTCCTGGACCATCTATATCTTATGCTATGAAGCTTGAAGGAGCTATATATGTAGTTTTGTAATTTCTTGGAACATTGTACTTTGTGAATTATTGTAATAGAATGAGAATCCTATTGTATATTGTTATCGCACCTTTATTCATATATTCTCAATAAAAAAAGGAAAAAAAATTATTGCAATAGCTTATGACAATTTATTTTACTCACACAGTGAAAACTTAGGCTTTAGTGAACTTTTGGCATATTACAATGTTAAAGATAATGCCTAAGGAAAATGCCTCCTATATACCCTTCACCCTACTAGAAATCATAATGTTGAATACTCGAGAGAAGAGCATTATTCTAAAGGAAGACTTCGTTAACTAGCTTGACTATAATTAATTGAACTTTATGAAAACACTGCACCATATCCCCTAGATTGGAAATAAAATTTTAGACCAAATTAGACAGGTTAATAATCCTTGGAGTCTATGTGTGTAGAATTTCTTCCCCTATTATGGTTTTAATGAATTTGTAAATTGAGGGGCAACTTATATTAAACACATGTTCAAGTTGTTCTTTGTCAACACACCTTGAAAATGGTCTTTCCCATGGTAACACCAAAAAATTGGCTTTGTAGTTATGCAAATTGTACTCCATTAAGCTGCCCTACAATTCAAACCACACACCAGAACTGTGTGCCCTTGCAAGAATTCACTAAGGGTAACCAACAAAAGAATCGCGTGCCCTTGCAATAGATCACCAATGAGGACCGATATAAGCACCTCGTGCCCTTGCAAGAAACATATAAAACCAAACAACACTGATATAGCTAAGCAAGATTGAAATTTGACCACAATGCCTAATAACACACCAACCCAGACCTAGGATTAAGCACCAACCTAGACCCAGACACAAGATAACCCACAAAAACACCTCATGCCCTTACAAGAATAACTAGTGAAGACCAACTTAAGCACCCCTTTCCCTTTCAAGCAAGTAACTAGAGCCAAACAACACTTAATTAACTGGAAAAATACCTTGATTAGATACAATGTATACCCTAAACCATAATGAATTAGCAGAAAACTACCTTGTTTGGACATAATGTATACCCTTTGGAAAGATGTAACAACAACCCTACCCTCTGGAACAAGGAAACAAAAACCCCAATTATCTGCGTGCCCTTGAGTGAACGCCAACGATAGCGCCTTCGGTTAAAGAGAAACCACCTCCTCGTGGGAGGCTCCTTCTCTGAGACCGAACACCCACTAAAGCAGCCTTTGTGAAAGAATGCTACCACCTCTCCCAGAAGGTTCTAGAAACAATGGCAAAAATAACAATGGCGTAATGATTTTTAAAGACTGTAGAACACAACTCAAAGAATGACACTTTAGAAAGCATACCCTTATCATATCGTGCTTAAAGAGGGGTACAGTTAATAAGAACTAAGCTGCCATATGATGTCTTAAATTTAACACCATATGATGATAATTTAAGATATGTACAATGAATTAATTTCCTGTAAACAACCAAAAACAAGTTAGTTACAAAAAATATTTCCTCTTCGCCTATGTTAAGGAATTTAGCGATGAGTACTTCAGCCTGAATTTAGCGGTAGTCACATTCAAATTGACCTCATTCATGTGATAAATAAAATATGTGCACTAATTTACAGTACATTTTCTAGATTTTCCTTTTTTCAAAAGATTACAATATCATACTTTTCTTAGAGATGGCTAATCAGACTGTTTATGCATAGTTTAGGATCAAAAAATTTGTTTTTTGTCACATGAAACTTGATCTATTTTTATTTCACTGTGACAATACACACATTTGACATGGTACATAACTCTATATGAACAATTATAACATGTTTGAATTCCCACTACTTTCTAGTTTCCCACCTCCTTCAAAAGATTATTTGTTTTATTATCATAGAATATCCCAGCCTGTTGTTGGTCACAATCAATATTTTCTAGTGAATCCACTAGTCGATTTCCCTCCCTGTATGTATGATTTATTTGGAAAGCCCGCAACTTCTCAAAAAAATTCCATGTTTTCTCTTGAATATACTTCAATTTTCAATTATATATCTTTCTCTCTTTGCAAGCATATATTATGACTAAGGAGTCTCCTTCTATCTGTAAATTTGTGATATTCAGTTGAATGGCCAACTGAAGTCCATTTACAAGCACCCGAGCTTCAGACAGGTTATTTGAGCCAAATGGAAATTTAATTAATTTTGCCTGACAACTAATGTACCTTTATGATCTTTGATTACTACACCTGCCCTTGAAATCCCCGGATTACCCCTGAAAGCGCCATCAAAATTTAGTTTGAAGCTACCTACTAGTAGAGGAACCCATAAAAATTTCAGATTTCTATCTAACTTCTTGGAAGAATTTTGTTGTAAAGCTCCTTTCAATGGAAGTACAATTTTTCTCCACTTCTGCATTAACCTCAAATCCTAATCTGTAAAAGATGAGCCCCTATTTTTCGGTTTGAGTACATAAGCATTTGTAATCTTTGATACTGAAGATTCTAACTTACATAAAACTTTATCCATGTTCATATTTTATTTTCTAAATATCATTTTATTTCTTTCCCAACAGATACTCCACAGTACTACTGATGGAATCACTTTCCAGATGTTTGCGAACAAAGAAGACTTATATAGGACAAGCCAACTTGTAAATAAATGCCAAAGATTTTTTGGGAGTGGAGAGTGCCAATTTAACTTGCTTTTGACAAATGACCAACATGCAGAAGCAAAGGGGAAATGAACAAATAAGTGATTTATATCCTCCATGGCCTCTTCACACAACACACATTTAAGTTGTGGTGATATTCCTAGATTCCACTTGTCAATATTCTATTTTTCAAAGCTAACCACGCAAAACAACCAGCCTTAGGTAGTACCATTGGGTTTCAACAGAATAAAAGAGCTCTTTTAGGTTTACTTTGAGTACCATTGCTCACGACTACTTCATATCCCATTTTCACTAAATAATTACTTGTTTTTGAAGTTGCCCAAAGTATCTTATCTGCAACACCTAAAAATTATACTATTCGTTTACTTAACATGTTACTCAACATTTCCTTTTGGTCACTTTGGATAGAAAGGAGAGATTGATATTTCCAAGTTACTTTTCTGGTATGCTCATCTATGCTTTGGAAATAATCTTTGACTACAATTCCCCATCTTGGGTTAAATAATCTTCTAATACTTGAAATCCTTGTAATGTATTTAAAGGAGGGTATCCATTCTAGGAATCCTTCCAAAAAAGTGCATCTTGTCCATTATGAATCTCTCAAGTCAAGTAAGGATTAATTAGCTTCCTGCAACTTAGTAAAAAATTCCACATTGTAGATCCTTGCGGTGGATTTGAAATTGTAAAAATCATGTTCAAAGAAACAACATCTAAGTATTTTGCTTGCAAGATCCTGCACCACTTAGCTTGGGTCTTTGTATACATATTTCATACTAATTTAGCACCTAAAGCTAAGTTCTTGACCGACATGCAATGAATTCCAGCTCCACCTTTCAATTTCTCCACACAAATGTTTTCTAGTGAGATAAGAGGAGTCTTCTTTTTATTACCAATATTGCCCTTCCACAAAAAAATCCTAATTACTTTCTCAATTTCAATAATCGTTGTTTTAGGTGCTTTTAACACCGCCATATAATAATTAGGAATAGAAGAGAGAGCTAATTTGACCATTAAAATTCTTCCTAACAATGATAGCCACCGCCCTTTCCAACTAGAAATTCTAGACTTTATGCTTTGTATAACCTTGTCCCAATATGAGGCCCTGTTTACCCCTATAAAAAAAGGTATCCCAAGATACTTACGTGGTAGTTCTACAATATGAAAACCCAACAGCCTCACAATCTACCTTTTTAACCTTGCCTTAGTATTAAAGAAATAGATCTTAGACTTATCAACATTTATCTTTTGTCTTGAATCTATTGAATACTTATCCAAAATGGATTTGATCTATTTAGCTTCAAGGATTGTTGCCTTACCAAAAAAATAGTATCATCAACAAACGACGAATGATTTTTTGATATACTAGTTGATGGGGTGTTTATACCTTTACATAACCCATGGTTATGTGACTTATGAATAGATCTGCTAAGGGACTCTACTAGTATAATAGACAAAAATGGTGACAACGAATCTCCTTGTCTTACACCTTGAGTTGAACTAAGAATTCTTGTTGGAGAACCATTAATGAGTACTAAGAAGTTTGCACCTTCCTAGCATGATAGAACCCACTTACACCACTTTTTGTGAAAACCAAATTTTCCCAATAATTGTAACAAAAATGTCCAATCCACTCTTTCATATGATTTCATCATGTCCAACTTGATGATCAAAGCAAAAATATTTTGTGAGGAAATAGAGTGTAGAACTTCATGAGCTACAAAAGCTCCTTTCGTTGTTTCTCTACCTAGCACAAACCTCTTTGCTCTTTTGAGATTATTCTAGGAATTATTGGAAATAACCGAAGATATATATCTTTGGGGAAAATTTTGGATATAGTATTACAAAGAGATATGGGTCGAAATTCTACAAAATATTTTGGGGTGTGCACCTTTGGAATTAATGCTATATGAGTTACATTAAACTGTTTTAGCATTGTACCCAAAGACCTAGACTCTTCCAAATCCTTGATAATATTAGTACCTATGAAGTCCCAACATTTTTGAGAGAAGATAGTCATGTAACCATCTGCACTAGGAGCTTTGTATAGTGATAATGAGAAAACTACCGACTTCACTTCTTTTTAAAGTGAAAGGTTTTAGCATATCTGTATTTTCTTCTGGTGATACTAAAGTTGGTATAGCTTCCAAAATCTCTTCCATGTCCTTCACAACCTGAATTGACTAATCCATTGGTTTTGATAGCAATTTAGAGAAGAAATTAACTCCTTTTTGAATTGCTTCTTCATTTTTCAACCATGCTCCTATTGAACTGTCCTAGATTGTAAGGATTGCATTCCTCATTTTCTTAATTTGAGTGGATTTATGAAAAAACTTGGTATTTTTGTCTCCCTCTTTTAACCAGAGTTCACCAGATATTTTCCTTCAATAAATCTCCTCTCTCAACACCAATTTTCTCATGCTTCTTGTAAATTATTTTGTTTCTCATAAGAATCAGGCATTAAACCCTGTGAAATAATCTATTCATTTATCTCTGCAAGTTGTTTAGAAATTGGTTCCTTCTGCTGAAAAATGTTTTCGAAAACATGCACATTCCAATGCTTGATTTTCCCTTTAATGTAGATCATTTTTTTGTAAAATTTGAACATCATTGATCTAGTTTCATAAGGGACCTGCTCCCACCAACTTTTCAAGAGGGGAAGAAATTCATGATGCTGAAACCACATGGATTCAAATTTAAATGCTAAATTGTATTTAGAAGAAGAAGGATTAGTTGTAATGCTCAAGGAAGTTGGAAAATGATCTGAACCTTCCCATGGCAATATATCTGAAGCTAACACATACCTCTTTATAAACCAATTGGATGTTGTCATAAATCTATCTACATCTATTTGCAAAAAAAATTCCTTTTGTTTGTCCAAGTAAATTTACCATCGGTTGGCTAAATATCTAGAAGGGCATTATTTTGGACAAATGTGTTAAAATCCTCCATTGTCTTCTAAGGTGGTATGATACCACCTTTTTTTTCTTGCAAGGATAGAATTTCATTAAAATCGCCTGTAAGAACAATCTTTTCATCCCTTGATTGATCAAATATTTTGGTTAAATCGTCTCATAGAAGCTTCTTTCCTACTGGTTAATTTGGAGCATAAACATTTAATAGCAAGAAACTTAAATCAAATTGAGTGATCTTCAATAACTGGTAATTTGATTCATGAGAAATAGGCTCCACCAAAACTATTTTTGAGTTCCAAAGTGTTAATAAACCCCCTAAAGCTCCTTGAGATTGTGAAGTATGATTTCCACATGGACCAATTACCTATACTTGATTCAAAATTATCATTAGATAACGTTGTTTCCTATAACACCACAATATCCACCCGACAAGCATTTATCTATTGCTTGACCTGGACCCTTTTATTAGGGCCCCTAACATTCCAGGAAATTATCTTCATAAGGATCAAGGAGAGAAACCAACTCTCTTCAATATTTTCTAAATATTACCATCCAGTGTTGACTAAATACCTACAACAATCTCCTCTTGAATTTTGATTGCATTTGATTTCCTCCCTCTCTTGCTCGGTGATTTCTTAGCAAGAGGTGAAGAAATAGTTAAAACTTTTGAAAACTCATATTCATTCTCTTCCCTACTATAAACATTTTCCCCTTATTTCGCCTCAGCTACTTTTAACTTTGTCATTGTATCCTCTACCAATGCTTTCTCTACATCTGTAACTGAGTGATTGGAAAACATAGGTTCCCCATCTTCCCTCACAACTTCCTCTACAATTTCATCAAATAACTTTGATCCTATCATTGTGGTAATGTGATATGTCAACCCTTCTAGATAAACATTCTCAATCATAGATTGAAATGTCAAATGTTCTTTATTTTCCTTCTCATCTTTACCCCATAATCTTGTTCTACGGACGTAACATGCCCCTTTTGAGGATCAGATGTGCATATTAAAGAATACAATTTTTTTTGATTTTGCAACACATCTTTACCCTAGTAATCTTGATCTACAACTATATCATGTGCATTTGAGGATGAATTGAACATATTAAAGAATTCCTTCCCTTAGACATAGCTTTAGATAGATTCATTGTTCCCCAAAAAGGAGAGGAAATTATTCCATCTATCTATTGCACATTTATAGATAGGATTTTGGGTAGATACAGATGCAAATATCTATGATTTTCTTTAGACGATAAAAAAAATCATTTCTCTCCAAGTACTTGGCATACTTATTGTAAATTTATTTCCCAACCCTTGGTAGAATTTCCCTTATAGAAATGTCACTTTTAGATGTTTGGTATGGAAAGGCGATGGACTTGACTTAACAGGACATCCCACCTTTGTGGAGCTCGTGATATTTTCAGGGGTAAATTTACCACTTCCCAGCTCTGTATGGTTGGAACTTGTATTAATGAAGTCTAATTCATGTTCAACATAACTTGAGCATGATGGCTCCAAAGCATAAGGCACTCCCCTTATAGAGTCCAATATTTAAATTGATTTACCCTTATCTTGTTGTGATAGAAATTATTTACCAGAATTGGGAGTGAGGTCAAACCCTCGACATAGTGACCCTTCTTGTGATTCATCTATTCCCAACTCAGTATGTTGTGATGCGTTACATACCAAAGCATGATGATCAAGAGAGTTTGAGTATGAGGGTTGTGGGATAAAATGTTCTTCTCTTGCAAAGTCCGACAATGTATTTTCTGAAGGATCTTTGTCAAACTCCTAAGAAGACTCTTTCTACTTATCTCTTATGATGGCCTCCCCCTTATCCTAAGGTACCCCTGACGATGGCCTTCCCCTTATCCTAAGGTACCCCAAAATATTTACAAAACCAAGAATTGTGCCCCATAGCATGGGAGTTTATGCAGACATTGTGAGGAGTTTCTATTAGTATATCCCTTGACCACGACCCAAACTTAGATTTGCTGCAAATATTTTTTAAGAAAACCTTTGCCTCATCTAACAAGACACAAACCCTGACTGGTTTGGCCAGTTTAAAAAAAAAGCATAATCATGCTTTAAAAAAATACCCATCTTGTTTGCCAAAATTTCAACAATTTTTGGCTCTTTGTATTCTAGTGGTAGGGATGGCAATTGGATCCAAAAAGGTACAAAATTAATTGGAGAAGATCTAGGATTAAAATTAAGAACCCATGATTGAATGAATAAACCAAATCACTCAAAGACCCGTGATTTAACCTTAAAAATGACATTTCTTTGCTCTTTTGAAGAAAAAAGAATAATAAAAAACCCATTTCTTTGATCTATATAAAAGACCTAATTTTCCCCATCCCATTCTTGGTATATTAAATCTTTTAAAACATCAATGTGAGGCATGAGTTTCCAGAACTTACATATTAGTGTGCATTCTCTAAGATCTTGTATTTACATGCACAAATACTTGTTTGGCATAGACACCTCAACAAAACCCTTGCGCCCATATTGTCTTACAACACCATTTCGATGATCCTGGATAGAATCTTTACACACCCACTACATAGGTTGTTGAGATCTACTCGCCTACACATTGGTTAACTGGTTCTGAAGATTACGATGATAATCAAATCTCATTAAAGAAATTTTATTTGGAAATGAGATATTGAGCAGGATGTCATTTGGAAAAGTCACCAAGTTGATTTTTGGTACAGTCGCATCCACCAAATGACCAATATCAATGTCATTCAGAAAGGTCATCGGATTGGTCTTTGTTGTAGTTGTATCCTCCATACCACAAATATCAAATTTTTTTTTTCTTAACCTTTAAGAGTTTTCTTTTTTACTATCCTTGATGATGAAAATGATTGTTGAAAAATGAACGACTGCCAACATGTTGCCAATGTTGGGACTCATGAAATTAACGAGAACCACCTCGAGATTGTTGATGGCGCCCATCTCGATTTTAAAAATGTTTGTTACTATGCACCAGCACACTTCTTGGAGCACACATCTCTCCATTCCCCTTTCCTTCAAATTTAGACATCAAATATCAGTATTGTTTCCTCTACTTGTTTCAATTTTCTTTGTGTATGAAAGAAAATCAAGTATTATTGTGAGTTCTATGACTCCTTGATTATTGTTGTTCTAATTTTACCTCTTAATTATTGTTGCAAATTACATGTAAAGCTTTAGATTGAGATTCATAAGTTGTGTTGCTGAAAGGAATTAGAAATCTGCTATATTTGGTGTATCACCTTCATTTTCTATTTTAGATTCAGATTATTAGTCCTTTCTTATCTCTTTTCCCAACAAAGATCTTAGTTAGAGTTAGTTTTTTAGGTGATTTATGAAGGGGAAGCTACCCTTTAATCGAAGGTTGACCTTGAGTATCGCGAGTCCTGTGACTCGAGAGGTCATCCCATGTTTCACATGATAGCTAGATTCAAGATTCAGCAGGGTGCATATTCTAGGTGATAATAGTTTTTGGCACACTCGATGGGACCAATCTAAAGAATTCTACATTTTCTAGCTAAGAAAGTGGTGTTGTTCTCAACAAATAAAAACTTAAAGAGGAAATTTTACAAAAGCACCTGGAAACTCCACTAACTTTAGGTTGCACATAAGAGCTTTCATCATATGCCTTGAGAGTGCAAACAAAGGCTTCTACCAAAGTTACAAAGTTTCAATTTGTTGAGTTATCATCTAGTTCTTCTAGAAGTAGAAAATCAGGACTGTATAGATTTAATATAATAGAAACTAAAGTTAAAGAAACTCCAAGAGCCCAATCTACTCCTCCTTTTGGTAGATTTCCTCAAGCTCGAGTAAAAATTTAGATTCCTAGAATGGCTAGGCAATAGAATTTTGCTACTTTTGATGGAGGAAACCCTCGTATTTTGACCTAACATGATCTTATACCAGTTTTAGCTTTGAAATATTTACCATATTTTACTAGTGATAAGGCAACTACACCTTCAAAGCATATTCAATATATTTATAATGTCTATTATTTTCATCATGTACTAGGCTAATTTTGCTATGAGGCTTTTAGGATCTTCTTTCAGGGGCAAAGTAGGTGAATGGTACAGAGGGTTATCGAATGCTTCAATCCACAATTGGGATGAATTGGGAGAAGTATTTTTCAAAGAGTTTGATGACTAGAGTGATCGTTTCTCTCTCATGGAGTAGTTGTCTACAATCAAGAGATCTCCTCACAAGTTCTTAATAGATTTAAATTGAAGGTTTCAAAAGACATGGGATAGGATCCCAAATTTGGTACGACATACTCTCAATACTACTTTTCTACATTAGTTATGCTCTTTGAACAGTGATATTGATTTATTGATACAATGTATGGGGGAGAGTATTACAAGATACTTATGATTTGGCTATACAAGCTGAAAATAGTCTAATCCAAGCTGGAAACATAGCTCCTAGGCCTCCCATGCCATTATTCCTTGAAAATTCAGCAACTTAGCCAAGCATAACTCCTATTCCTACAACTATTGTTCCAACAACTCCTCTTGATATACCTTCTAGTGAGCTCCAAGAAGTAAAATATTTGTTTCAAAGCTTTATCAATGAGCCGATGACCCTTAGCCAAGCATAACTCCTATTCCTACAACTATTGTTCCAACAACTCCTCTTGATATACCTTCTAGTGAGCTCCAAGAAGTAAAATATTTGTTTCAAAGCTTTATCAATGAGCCGATGACCCTAAAAAGGAGATGGATAAACTACCATAGATGATCAACCATCCATCCCACAAGCATCCTTAGGTATCACAAGTGCTGCTACAATAGCCAATACTACTATTATTCCAGTTGTTGCGGCTATTCCAAAGGGCAATCTGGTGCCAAATTAGGTTTCAACAAAGATAGATATTGTTATCCCAAATATTTCTCCAAAGGCTAGTGCAATTCCATTTAATGTTGTAGAGCAAGTGAAGATAGCTAACTTGAATGTACCAATGTGGGAAGAATTATCTATTCCTACATAGAGATACTTGTTGTAGGAAGCCTTGAAAGGGTTTGATCAGCCAACTAGGGCAGCAAAGGAAAGTGTTACAACAATAACCAGTCTGATTCAACCCAAAGAGGAGACTAATACCAAAAAAATAAGTAAGACTCCTCCATTATACATGTCTTCAATTATTGGTGATTTCATTGTTCATAATTGTATTATCGATTCAAGGGTTAGTACTTCTGTTGTGCCTAAAAAAGTGTTGCAAAGATAGTTGTCATTGTACCAAAATATTGACATGTTAATGCTTGATACAATCGCTAGAGTTAATGAATCCATAGGAGGTAGTTAAGCTATGTCATGAACCCGAGCATTGCGTTGCACACAAAAAAGGAGACCAAGGGTGCACACCTTGCAAAAATTCCCCCTAGCGCAAGCGAGGGGTTCAAATTCGTGACCCAAGCTTTGATACTAATTATTGCAAAGATTATTTATGTTGCACCAAAATATCAACCTATTAATGCCCAATACAACCACCGGAGTTAATGAATCCATGGGAGGTGGTTAAGCCATGTCACAAACCCGAGCGCTGCACTGCACAACACAAGGAGACCAAGGGCACACACCTTGCAACAAAAGTAGCTGATCAACTCGGTATAAAATATGAAACCACCACCAAGGGTATTATGCAATTAGATGGCACTATTTTTAGGACCATAAAATTCATTAAAATTTTTAAGCTAACCTTACATGCATGCCCAAATTGTACTATTGTGCAAGATGTATCAGTTATAAATCTTCCTACTTTTCCATTTGTTTATCCAAGAAATTTATAGTCAAAATAGGAGGATATATATTATTTGATTGGTCTCATATGCTCTTTAGAACTAGGTATGGAGGTAAGGTTACTATCAAAGTTGAACTTATCTCCAAAGACCATATTGATCCATATACTCATCCTCCAATTAATATGAATTGCACTATTCTAGGCCAGGAGGATGAATTGATGATAATGAGGCTACCACTCCCATAGAGGAAATACCAGATTTGTTGCTTGATGAGTTTGCAACTTACTTCACAACTAATTTGTATGTTGACATGGAAGATACGGGTTTGGGCACATATTGTATCCATGAGGAAAAATAAAAAATTCCAAATTTGCAAAAGGCACAAGAGGCTAAAGATGGTATATGACAATTGTATTTTGATGGATCTAGGTCCAAGATTGGTGTAGGAGATGGAATTACTCTTATTTCTCCCCAAGAAGATAAATGCTTCTTTGCTTTTAGATTTCATTTTAGTTGTACTAATAATGTGGTTGAGTATGAATCATTGATATATTGTCTTCAACTTGAAAATAAAAGAGGAATCAAATCATTACAGGTATTTGGATATAATGAGTTGGTTGTATATCAGGCTACAGGAAAAAGTTCCTCCAAGAAGAGCTTATTGAAATTGTACAAGCACATAGTTTGGGATCTGATTGAAATCTTTGATGCTTTCCACATCTAATCTATTTTGAGAGCACAAGATAAAGATTTTTATCACCTTGCAACACTTGGGGCACAATTTGACATACATAAGAATGCCATTGAAGGCAATAAACAACATGTTAAAGTGATAGAAAGGCCCACTATCCCAAATAACATAATAAACTAGATTTTTTTTTAAGGATGATCAACAAATCACCAATTTTTTGGTAGAAGAAGCATAATTTGTTGCTCAAAATTAGTCAAAGTTGGATCAACAGTATGGTGATAAAATTATCCAATTGAAGACAAAAAAATTGCCAAAGGGTTTGGTCACATTCGAGAGAATCTTCAATAGTGATGATCAACTTAGGCAAGAGAAAATGACCATTTCTATCAAAGAGAATGACTATGAGGAAGTCCAAATTGTTGAAGACAAAGTTCTCAAAGTGGGCATGGTATGTTCCAAAGCTAAAAAGCAATATTTTCTTAGTCTTTGTAAAGAATTTGGCAATATATTTTCATGGACATACAAATATTTAAAAGGATTTAATCCTAGTTTAGCCCAAAATAATATTGAAACATGGAAAATGGTGATCCTAAGTCCAATGTAAAGAACCTAGGATCAAATTTCTATTTTTTAGGGATTTCATTTAGGATGCAAATCAACAAGGTGATTAGATTGGCTTTCAACCTTGAAGGTGATTCAATCAAGCCTAGATTTTCATATTTGTGGGGGTTGGATATGAAGTGGATTTTATTTTCCTTAGTTGACCTAATTTTACTATGTGACCTAATTTGAAAATGCAAGATTTTGACAATCAGAAAATGATAACAAAAATTTGCAAGCAAATTTGAGAAGGGCAGAGTTTTGTGCACTTGTCCTATAAATTTAAAGATGTTCTAAATAGGAGGATAGTGCCACCCAAGGGTCACTATTTCCTTGTAGGGGTGTCTTGAATCTCCTTTTTTAGTCCTCTAATGTTAGATTTGAGCTTCCATATTTTGCTTTCAAATTTATCAGATCATTGTTAGATAATTCTATAGGTGAGTTTTTGTGGCTTCACAAGGTGTAGGTATTTGAACACAATAATGGAAAAGTGAGTCTTCAAGCTTCCTTCAATCTCTTCTAAACCTTAAACCTGCACATTCAAAGAGATAAGAAAGGTTGTGTCATTTAGGGGCTTGCCTTAGTTAAACCCCATATTAGTGTTTCCACTTCCACAATGGCAATGTCAATGATAGGAAGGACTGATGAATCAATAAAGTGTTGCATCTTACCACCCTTCAATGGATTCCTTAAAGGACTGAAGTCATGCACATCACCTCAAGTTCTTGGATCTTGCTTGAATTTCTTTTAGACCTACAAAAGAATTAGCCTTCACAAACAATGATAACATAAACTCACATAGGATTTGACGTGATGCTTAGATCTTGAATTGCTACAACAAAGCTCTAAAATTTTTCTCTTGACTTGCTTGATAGTGCTCTTGACAATAATTTTCACCTCTTTTTTCTTGTTAGTGCTAGATAGATTTGAAATGATGAAATAACTAGGTATCTATAGGAATTTATTCAATTTTCCACAAATTAGATTTTGATAGCCGACATTTTGAACTTGAATTGGAAATGATAAAATGTCGACACTGACATATTCAAATTTGGGACCAAGAAAAATAGGGGGACATTGTCACTATAGGGCAACTCTATCCTTGCCCTATTTTTTGAAAAATAAGGTGTTGACGGAAAAGTATCAAATGAATGCATTTATTTTTTGTTTGCAACTTTTCGATAATTGTTAAAAATAGGCTATAGAATGCATAATTTGGGAAATTAGGTGCTTAATTAGGTCCAATAAATAAAGGGGAGCAAAACATAGAGTAAAATTTTCAAGGGTAAAAATTTACAATGCTACAAATATTAAGTTGGATCCTACTGCTAAACTACTTATACAGAGACAAAGGCCTATAAATCCTAAGATAGAGCTTGTCATGCATAAAGACGTCCAAAATCTTAGATGCCAATATTATCTACCCAATCAAACACTCATCCTAGGTAGAAAATCTAGTTCCCGCCAGGAAAAAGAATGGTGAAATAAATCTTTCTATAGATTTTAGAGACTTGAATTGAGCATCTCTTAAAGATCATTACTCTCTTCCCTCTAAGGAACAAATTTTGCAAACAGTTGATGGGCCCGAGATATTTTCCTTATTAGATGGTTATTAAGGTTATAATCAGATACTTGTGCAGGAATCAAATTAGTTCAAAAAAACATTTACTATGAAATGGGGTACCATGGCTTACAAAAACATGCCTTTTGGCTTAACAAATGCATGTGTAACCTTTCAAAGAGTGTTGAATATGGCTTTCAAAGGGCTGATTAATGATTTTGTTCTTGTTTATCTAGATGAATTAACTATTTTTTATAAACATGAGGCTTATCATATAGGTCATTTGAGGAAAGTATTTGATAGATGCATGAAATTTGGCATTTCCAAAGAAATGTGTTTTTGTTGTTCTTGAAGGTAAATTGCTTGGGCATGTTGTTTCCAAGAAAGGTTTGTCAATTGATCCAGAAAACGTAAGTGCTATTATTTCTCTCTCTCTTCCAAGTCATAAGAAAGGACTACAAAGCTTTCTTGGTAAGATTAATTTTGTGAGACGGTTCATTCCTAACATTGCATTATTGGCTAAACCTCTCACTTCTATGTTGAAAAATAATGTTCCTTTCAACTGGACAAAAGAAGGAAAAGACAACTTTGAGGAGATAAAGAAGGCAATTTTTAAAGCTCCTACATTGGTCAATCCTAATTATGAGAAGGATTTTATTATATATGCTTATGAAGGCAAGGAAAAGTGAAGATTCCTTGGAGCAGCCAATTGCATTTTTTAGCTAGCCATTGAAGGAATATGAGGTCATCTATAGATTTGTTGAAAATCAAGTGTTTTTTGCTGTTAAAGCCTTGAAAATATTTAGACATATGATTTCTAACAACAAGATTCAATTAATGATCAATTATGCTAGTGTAAAAGAGTTTCTTTTGAGCAAGGATGTGAGTGAAAAGAGAGTCAATTAGATCACGAGAGTCATGGAATATGGCATCGACATTAAAATATAAAGGTTGTTAAGAGGAGAAGGGTTGTGCAAATAGATAGAAACAAATATAATGACTACTCCAAACATGGTTTATACTAATGAAGAGCCACAATTAGTTGAAGACACACCTCTTGCTAGTTGGTATGAAGATATGGTCCATTTTCTTCAAATGGGCCGATATTCTATGTTGAAAGAATGAAGAAGGAATTTTCATTTATTGAGTTGTCATTGATGTCAACAAATGTCAAAATAGTATGAAGTATGTTTATAGGATATTTATTTTGCAAAAGAAGTGTCTACACTGGCAGCTTCGACACACTATGCCCTCTGGTATTTTGGTTCACATTTGTTAGCCCTGTCAAATTTACTAATGTGATTCTAGTATGTTGTTCATGGATATCACTGGCGTCTTATTTTAGAATTTCAATTGTTTTGGATATGTTGGTGTGAGTAAATGTCTTATACCTAGTTATTTCACTTACTAGGGACTTAAGGGACATATTCACATGTTAAGTTTACTTAGGTCCTAAGATTCTTTCTGCAAGGTGTTATTTGTCATTAGTTGTTATCTTATCTTTTGACTTGTAACACATGTGACCTAGGTAGTAGTGATAAGTTGTCTCATGTCATATAATTAAGACACTTGTCATAATCTTATGACATCTTATGTCTCACCTTGGCTATATAACCAAGAGGTCTCTACTACATTGTACACAACTCCATTGATTGATTTTGCATTCATTGATAGGAATATAATTTATTCTTGTCATATTGATCTTCTAAGTATTTTGTGCATAGGCCTTTAGATCTTGGGTGGCTATCTCCATAGCCAAATCTTACAGGATAAATGGTTCAAAAGTTGCAAGTAATAATAATTCGACAGATATGTGGGTGGATGGGCAGGTGACTTACCATATTGGTGGTGACAAGCCTGTCTTGAGGGGTGAGGTTGAGGTGGCGACGAGATGGTGTGGCTAGTTGGTGGACACGTAGTCAGCAGGCTGGGGCTCCCTTATTTTTTGATGAAAGCAATGCAACCATGAGTGGTATTTATGAACTACAAGCATCAATACTAGAGGATATTTTTCTGGGCTTCCACAGTCACTTCAAGACTGTCTGACATCATTTTCCCATACGCCCACTCATTTGAATGATAGAAAATCAAGATTTTTTGGCAGATTTGAGTTGGCACATTATATAGAGTAATAACACAAGTGGCATCTTCCCTTCTATTTGTGAAGTTGGCAAGGAAGAGAAACTATTTAATTTCCATTTCTTCCCATGGGCATAATGCTTTAGGGTAGGTTGCAATAGAAGAGTGCTCAAAATTCATTATGGAGATGTTAGTTGAGTCAATGGTTTGTTTCGAGGTGGATACCCAATTTCCCTAGACACTAAGGATAGGGAAATGCTTTTTGGTGGGTCACTAACCAGCCCTCAAGCACATTTTTCTTAATATCAGCCCTCTCACCATGGTGGCTATGAAGATGATCCTCGAAAAAGGGCATTTGGAGGAAAAGGAAAACTTTAGGACTAATACACAGATTGTGTCACATTGTTTTGGCACTGGTTTTGGACAATTAGATGCCCAAGGAAAAGGCGAAGGCACTTGTGGGCAAGCTTTTCAAGAAGAGTTTTCTTGGTGGTTTGGAGGAGACCCTAAAGATTACCTTTCTAGGTAGAGGAATTTTATGGCTTCATGATTTAGACCTAGTTAAAGCCTAGGGCAAGGTGATAAAGCTCTACCTGTTCCTTCTAGACTTGAAAGGGATGTCGTTAGTGAAGCACAAAATGATTGTGGTAGTTGCGATCAAATTTTTGAAGAAAATTTTTCGGATGGAGGTGGGGAATGACTTCAAATGGGTCAAGGAATTTGACCAATTTTCCAAAGAAAATGGCTTCCTGTGAGGCCCGGGTATCCTCTATTCCTAGTTCAAGGTGATGGGTTTGGGTATTGTATTTGTATGTTGTTAAAATCTCTGTAATTATTGGTTGTTTTGTTAAGGCACGGTTAAAACCATTTTTATAAAAGAATTATGTTTTCTATCTGTATGATCATAAAGTTAGGGTTTGGTTTCCCATCTTCAGTGTCCAAATGACGAGCGGCATGAATTTCCCATTTTGTTTTTATCTTAGGTAAAGGTTTTGTTGCTCTTGTCTTGGGCTCGGTCGTGGTGGTAGGCAATGATGCCCTGCTATTTTTTGGTTTTGGGTTGGTTTTCCATAGTTAGTGGTTACCTCCATTGAAGATGAATGTATCTTCTCCTTTTGGAAATACAATATAATCAAGCTTATGAAACAAAAATAAAAATAGTTCAATAGATATGGTTTACACAGTTTTCTGTGTGCTTGCTATTACCTAACTAGTTTGCATTCCTTCATAGATTTGAGTTAGTCTTTGCAATTTTGGGAGAATATTTACAAGTGTCAACACATTGTATTTTCTAGTTGGTGTGACATTTTATGGTCCACTTATCCTATGGTGATGATCAGTTGGAGTATTTTACTTTTTGGTTCTATGCTTGTCGACTTAAGGTATGCAAAGATTTATGAAGATTAAATATGTGTTGTGAATGAAAAAGGGAGTTGTTATAGGTCCATGCTGACCTATATTGCTTGTTTTTTTGGGGTGAAGGAAATTTTGGTTTGAATTGGGTGTCGACAAGGCACGTTTTGTATAATTTGAGGCTACATCTAATCATGCCGACCTAATTGATGTTTGCAATGGAGTTCAATACATATATAAGGTTGATTTGAGTTGATGAAGAGTAGATCTAATATTTACATGATCCGAATGTAAGAAGTGATGCAAAGTTTTGCAAAATTGTGTGAATAAGTTGTGAGTATTGAGAAAAGGTGTGCAAATATAGAGTAGAGCAGAGACTTATAATCTGGGTTGATTAGAGTGTGTTATGAGCTTCAAAGGAACTAAATCCAACATATGTTAGATGTATTTGTCTTAGTTCAAATTCTAGTTGTGAAGCCACCTCTTTCTATCTTTCTTTTCTTTCTGAACAATGAGTTCACTTGGACAGTGAGTCCTCCTAGAAATGATCCTCTCTATAATGTCTTATATTCAGTTATAACATATTTTGAGTTAGTCCTCATCATGATTTTTTCCTATCTTAGGTTTTCTACGTAAAAATCTTGTTGTTCATGTGTTGTGTATGTTATGGGTTGTTTATGCTTTCATTCCTTATAATTGTTAAATATGCCTTGGAAATTGGATGGTTAATAATTGGATGGCTTAATAGAATACTGATTCACCCCCTTCTTAGTATTCCAAGTGTTCAAAAATTGGTATCAGAGCTTGGTTCCTTGGAGGAATCTTGATCGCTTTGGGAAGATCTTGGAATTTGAATACATGGCTCTAGAAGTGATTTTTGCTATTAGATACGTGGAAGAAGATTGCATGTTTGACAAAGATAGAGAACTCAAAGTTTCTCTTGAAGACACAAAAAATTGAAGTTGAAAATAGAGATTTGAAGGAAAATATTAAAGAAGCAAATGACAACATCAAAAAATTGAGAGAGCAAATCAAGAAATTCAGAGAAAGGCATAAGGAGGTCAATGAACAATTGAAACAAGCAAATGAGAACATCATCAGACTAAAAGTGCAAGTGGAAGAAAACAAGAGAATTGAAGAATGTTTGAATGCAATGGTAAAAATAAAGACCGATGAGTGTACAAGACTTGAACAAGAAATGGTAAATCTATTATCAGATCTAGAGAAAGCAAAAATTCATGAGGATAAATTCAAGAGTTCTACAATGCTTGATGAGTTAATTGTAGGATAAAAAGAATCCAAAGACAAAGGTGGTTTAGGACTTGAAAAAGGAGAAATATAAAAATCATATTAGATACCTAATACAAAGAAGACTGAAGACAAGAACAATAGTGGCAAGTTCTGGAATCAGAGAAACAATGCTAGAAGACCCCCCTAAGACAATCAAATGCTCAAAGGTACCCATATTTTAATGGAATTTGTTATTTTTTCAATAAATTTGGACATAGAGCAATGGAATGTATAAGTAAGATGAATCAAAATGTTCCATCCTTTATTGGTCAATGCTTTACATGCAAGAGATTTGGGCATAGATAAAATGAATGTAGAAGTCAAATAATGAATGCATACAACAGTGGTAGAATGATTCAATCTTTCAATGGTTACTACTATACATGTTATGGATTTTGACATAAAGCTAATCAATGCAGATTTCGAATGAATGAAAGGAATAATGCTCAAAGAAATATCATATGCAATAATTGTAATAGACTTGGACGTATTGCTAGATTTTGCAGAAGCAAAAACTCAAGAAAGGATAATTTGGCAAAGAGAAATGAACTAGTTAAAATATTGATCCGATTGAAGTAAAGAAGGAAATGAAAAATATTTGGAGAAAGAAAGAAGAACCCGAGAAATAGGAAGAATCAAAGACTAAAAATGAAACTGTACCACCCTTCGATGCAGATAATTTCTTTGGGAATTAACCTAGGCATTGGATTAGGGGGAGCAATAACAAAAAATCACATAACCCCCTATCAATATTAGGTGTCATGGCTTGGTACAAACATATGAGATAGAGATGGACATAATGGATATCTTGAAGAAAACTCTGGAAGAAAATATTCAGTTGTGGAGATTTGTGGAGCGATCTGAGGTTTGTTGTTGCACAGAGAAAGTTTTACCAGCTTTATTGTTTGGTGAATTAAATGTGAATTTAGGGTGGAATTGAAGGTATTATATACCCTTCCTTTATTTATCTCATTCAACTTTATGTATTTGGAGCAAGTAGTGTGAATTGATGTGAGTTCAAGAGTTTGAAGGAAATTTGAGAAGCAAATTATGTGAACCCTAAATATGGTTAAGCAAGAAAAAGGTACTTACCATTGTCCAAAGCTGAAATAGAATTTTTTTCAAAGCATTTGAATTTAGTAGAGATGGAAACACCTACATTGGTAAATGTGAGTGAGAAACCCTAGCCTAAATTCAAGAAATATCACATGAAAGTGTTTGAGAACGACCCACTTGGAGTTTTTTCGAGTATTCAATACAGGGTTTTGTCCATCGAGGACATTAGGGCATACATCCATGAGAAGATGGAAAAATACAACCATACAAAACTTACAGACCTGTGGACATGCTAATTGATCGGTGATAATTTTGACATCAAACCTAAGTATGAAAACCTAGTGAAGAAGAAACTGGAGATTTGACAGATGTTTCCATGCTTCATCTATGACGATGATCTGAAGTATGTGAGAAAAACATTAAGCAAAGTGCATGATAAATTCTTATGGAATGACATGCCTGGTGTAGTGTCCTTTAATTAGCTTAATAACTAGGAACAAGAATTCCTTTACTCAGGGATTAAACATCACAACCGGCAGTCATAACCTGTTAAAGAACCTCATTTAATCATCAACCCAGGGACGTAAACATGAAATGGGTTAGCACAATATATTCACTAATTACCTTTCTCAGACATGCATAACTTCCTAAAAATCCTTATACTAGAATTTGAATTACTGGAAACAACTTTACTCGATAAACTTGCCTAGAAATGAAAATTTGAAAGACAAAACTATTCTGCATCTAGTGGCTACAGGAACAGTTGACAACTCTGTGTTTCTGTCAGCTACAAGAACAATCACATTAACCTCTATGAAAGGAAGTGCATCTATTCTAACTTGCAGAATGAAAATATGGATAGCTCCCTAAGTGGGGCCCCTTAGGTAGTGCCAAAGGTAGACAAAAAATTAGACTGTAAACTTCATAAACACTTTATTGATTCAAGATAGACAAGTGCATATCTCACAATTTCAATTGTATTTCTGAAAACTGAAATGTTTTACAATAGCAATCTTCCAGCCCTTTCTCTGAAGGAGAATGGGCTATTTATTGAAAATTGAATCTAACGACTAACCAACCCTTCCCTCATAAAATGGGAAGTCTTTATTACATCATAAAAATAACTAAGTGAAGAGGTGGATGAAAAAGGAAGAACTGAGTCAAATCAATTTTGAAGTCTTAAAGTGCCACCATCTTAGATTCATGCACCATCAAGACGCTTGGGCTAGATTTCTGGAACACACTCCTTGCATGGCGGATGACTTGAAGTTGCCTCCCTATTCTTTGTTTTTGAACTAGTCTTCATTGAATTAGTCTTTAGCCTTTAAGTGGAAACTGAATTTCTTCCTCAAACATGGTACCTACAAAATATCTTAACAACTATTTTTATGGCAGAAAGTTGGCTCAACACATTCAACCTTTAAGATGACCCATCGCTTCATTTATACATTCATTAAGCATTAATCTAAGGCAAACATTATTTCAGACATGGCTGCAGGAAGTTCAACAATAGAGGGTACAGGAAGTGTTTGTCATCACACAAAGTCATAAGGCATTCATCAAAATAATAAAACATTTCAAGGTAATAATCACGGAAAGACTTATCATAATATACTTATTATATTTAAGCATAAAAAGTATGTCTTGCCCCATAATCAGCACTAAATGTTTGTCTTAGCATAGTGAAAAGAATAAAAGTGTTTGTAAAAGCATGATCTAAATGTGCCAAAAACTTGGCTCATCATTCCCCTCAACCAACTACTTGTTGGGCCCTTCAGCAAGTCTAGCATTTCTTCTTCGAGCAAATTCTCTTAGATCAACATTTTGTTGTTGTCCACATTCTCCATGTTGGAAACTCCAGAAGTGAGCTCACATTGCCTCTAGCCTCTACCATCTGCTATCCTCAGAGCTCCTGTTATAAGTGATGTTGTCCCCCTGCATGGCCAGTAATGGCAATAGGAGAATAGGTGGTTGCATGACTAAGGGTAACCAATTCTCCCTTTTTATCCTGGCATTCCTCATGTATCTCTCTACCCTCCTGGTGGCTACATACAAGGTGTTGGGAGTGTGCAGTTCTACCCTTTTTAACTGAAATAATAGATGTTCCCATCTTGTTTGAATGTGATGAGTTACAACATCAAGATCATTGTTTATAATCTGGGAATATTGAGAAAATACCTCCTGTCTCAAAGGCTCAATTAGTGGCCTTGCTCTTTCATCTCTCCACAGCTTCTTCCAATCAAAGTAAATACCCATCCCATTCTTAGATTCATTCCTCATAGATAATGGCATATTGACCTCATCATGCTTGTGGCTATCAAATTGCTCCCCCCTGCCTATCTCATTTGTGATCCAGGAGATGAAAGCGCCAATGTGAATATCACAAATATAGCATAGGGGGTTCCATTCCTTATCCTAGGGTACAACCAAGCTATGCAAATAAAATTCACATAGGAGGTTCCTGATGTGCTCACGTGAATCTCTATATGCATCATAAAATTCTTCTGGGGTATCTGAGGAAGGGTTTTTACCTTTCCAGATTCTGATCATATTGGAAGTTCAGATACAGTTATTTGAGGTACATTGCATAGATAGGTGAGGGTGTTTGGCATTGCATCAGCTGTGGAACAAGCTAAACTACCTAGTTGAGAGTGTCGGTTAAATTAGAAATTTTTAGATTCTTGTTCTGGATTATCCTTTGTAACCTCTCAATTTCAAGCTCAAAAGTAGTTTGTTGATACTGGAGTTCTGCAAAACATGTCATTCCTGCAGAAAAATTTATGACATGGAGTGGAGGCCTATGATTATAATTTTTTGCAAGTGACTTCTAGATTTCTTCAGGTGCACACATTGTTTCATGTTTTGCTTTTTCAATTATCTTTGTATCATTTGACTATCCAGAGTTTTCCTGTTCTAAATTATTATTTTGTTGCCAGTCCTCCTGTTCTTCCTGAACAATAGGAATTTCATTAGTCATAGCAATTCTTTCACCTTCTTCATTTGATGGAATCACAATTGTTACTTCCTCAGTCTCAACACATCCCACTTCTTCCTGCAGTTGTTTTGTCATCCCTTCTTGTATCCATTCTGCAATGGCTGCTAGTTTATCCAGGCCAACTCCTTCAGGAGTACTCTCAGTTTCCTCAACAATAGGCTCTTCTTCCTTGAGTATAGGATTGGAAGGGTCTGAGGTTGGCAGTGTGGCTAGAGAAGCATCGAGTGATTGACGAGCTACCTGATTCTGGAGTCTAGAGCTTCTTCTCAAGGGAGTGGAAATTGTTTTATGCTTCTTCGAGGGTTTGGCTGCAGGAACAGGGGACTCTCCTATTTGCTTCCTTTTGATAGATTTAGGAGTTTCCACCATGGGTGACTTCCCTTTGTTATCTTTGGAGGAAGGCTCAGGATCATTGATAGGGGGTTGTGTTGGTTGTTTGAAAACTTTCCCAGAAAGAGGAACTTCATCCTGTGAATCAGATGATTCCTGAATAGGAGATGTGGTAGCAGAGGATTGACCTATGGACTGGGATGTACGTTGTTTGAAGGTGAGAGGCTGCCCTCTAGGTCCAATATTTTGAATTGTAGGGTTAAAATTGACAAAAAATTCTTCCCAGGTCATTCCTAACACATCTTTAACAAATTTTTCAACAAGCAACTTAATAAGGCAATGGTGGGAAATAGAGTTAACCCTACCCTTTTTAACTCAACGACACTATTAGATAGAAAATTATACAGGAAATCAAGAATATTCATTAACAGGCCATGGCGTAAATGAGATAAATGTATGAAATGATGGGAATACAAGACTGAAAATCGACCTTCACATGTTATATATTTGATTATATAACCTGCTCATGATACCCAATCCTGTGGCAAAATGATCATTTGTGTTCCTTGCTTATCTACTTGTAAAGGAGGATCATTTGGCCGAGTAAACTCTACCCTAGCACTTTGTGAATCCCTTCCTCTAAGAAATAGCTCACCGGCCTGAGGCAACCCTGTTATTTTAGCAATTCTGTCTACTGATGCATTTATCGCTATTCCCCTAACTTTTGCTTTTCCTTCATGAAATGTCCTCATGAACTTTTCTGCAATGCTCACATCAAATTTTTTGAGCTTCAAGAAATAATTTAGCCACTCGTATTGTCTAAATGGCGGCACATGCTATACATCCTACAACAGGACGTTATGATCTGTCGATTCATGCCGAATTGGTTGTCCTCCCATTTTACTATGTCTCTGCAACTGAATGCTTCAGGAAAGGATTCTCAAATTACACAACCAATGTGACTTCCTGCAAACCAACTTTACTACACTTTGTCTCCCCTCAACCAAGACTTTTGAATCTCTTTTCAAAAGATGCAGGAAAATAGGAAAATAAATTTGAACATCCTAACTTATGTTGCAGATGGAAATAAAAGAGTAATCATGGAGGAGGGAAAGACATTCTTGGGAATTATTGCAGGAAGTAATGATGTGTTGTGCATTAATTGCGGGTTTTTTTCAAAAATTCAGAGCTTAGGCCGAAAAGATAGTAATAGTTGATGTGACAAGGCCTAGTGGCGGCAGAAACAATGACATGGCTCAAAGTTATGAAATAGAAAAACGTGCTCAGTCGTGTGGAAAGGCCGAAGGAAATTGCAGTTGTATAGGAAATTAGTTTGCATTAATTAATACCTAATTAAATGTAATGAATGAAACAACTAATCAATCTTTAAGTGAAGTGGAGCTTACCTAGACGTATCTGCCTTGATTACCTGATGGGACATCACTTCTTCATTGAAAATTGTGATTTTTGAGAAACGTGGATGGTAAGGTGAATGACAAGTGGATGAGGTGGCAGAAAGAGAGTGAGTACGGATGGTGGATGGAATGATTGAATAAAGTGGGGATTTTTGTGGATAACCCCTTTATTACGTTATTTTCATGCACTTTCATGCATGGCTTAGGGAATTGAGCCGAGACTCAATTCCTTTGGCTGCAGGATCAATGGTTTCCTGCTCAAATTCGAACTGTTTCAAAAATTCTTCCCTGTCAATGGGGTTGAAGTAGAGCTTTAGGCGATGCCCATTGACTAATAACTTAAACCTGACCTTATCAATGGTCCTCAATTGTACAACACCATTTTTGAATACCTCTTCTATTTCACATGGACGTAACCATCTGGTTTGCAATTTCTCTTGACTGTCCTTATATCTTGAGTCATAAAGCAGAGCCCAATCTCCTGCTTTGAATTTCTTCCCCTTGATATATTTATCATGCCACCTTATTCACTGGTTCTGTATCATCTCAGTATGTTGTAGGGCATTCTTTATGAGCTCATCCAAGGCATTGAACTGCATGAGTCTTTCCTTTTGTGCAGTTGTTAAGTCTATGTCCATTTCCAATGCTATTTTGAGAGTCGTATGTTCAAACTCTATTGGCATCATAGCTGTTTTACCAAACACCATTTGAAAAGGTGTATATCCTGTAGTAGTCTTTCATGTTGTTTGGTAGGCCCATATAGCCTCTGGTAACCTTGCAGCCCAGTCCTTTCTATGCAAATCTACAGTTTTTGTTAAAATTGCCTCTATGTCCCTATTGGCTATCTCTACTTGGCCATTAGCCTGTGGATGATAAGGAGTTGATTTTTTGTGCCTTATGTTATATTCATTGACTAGGGTTGTAATTAGAGTAGAGGTAAATTGTGCTCCCTGATCTATCACTATTTACCTAGGAACACCAAATTTGGTGAAGATTTCCTCATAGAGGAACTTTGCAACCTTATTATCCCTAACATGCTTCATAGGTCTAGCTTCTACCCATTTTGTTACATAATCTGTAAATACAAAGATGTAAGACTTACCATTTGAAGGTGGATCAATTGGTCCTACAAAGTCCAGTCCCCATTTGTCAAAGGGTGTAACAATAATTTGTGGAAATAGAGGCATTTCATCTGATTTGGTCGGCCTTCCCATCCTTTGGCATATGTCACATCTCCTAGTATATTTGGCTGCATCCCTATGTAATGTTGGCCAATAATAGCCAGTATTTAAAATTTTCATTGATGTCCTCTTAGAAGAAAAATGCCCTTCGCAAGGCTCATCATGGCTTGCATGCATTATGTCATGAGTGTTGATGAGCCCAATTTTTGGCACATCTAGATCATACTTTTACAAACACTTTTATGCTTTTTCATTATGGTAAAACAAACATTTGGTATTGATTATGGGATAAAACACAAATTTTTTATGCTTAATGTAATAAGTATATTACACTAAGTCTTCCATGGTTATTACTTTAAATGTTTTATTAGTTTGATGAATGCCTTAGTAAACCTTGTGTGATGACAAACCTCTTGCAGCCTCTACTGTTGAACTTCTTGCAGCCACGCCTAGAATAATGTTTGCTTTAGATTAATGCTTAAATAGATGTATAAATAAAATGATGAATTGTCTTAAATGCTGAATGTGTTGAGCTAACTCTCTACCTCAGGAATAGCCGGCAGGATATTTTGCAGGTACCACGATTGGAGGAAGGAATTCAATTCCCACTCGTGGGTAAAAGACCAAATTAATGAAGATCGGTTCAGCTGCTAAAGAATAGGGAGTTAGTTTCAATTCATCTACCATACAAGAGGAGTGTTTCAGAAATCTAGCTCAAGTGTCTTGATGGCACATAAATCTAGGATGATGGCACTTTAAGATTGATAAACTGATTTGACTCAATTCTTTCATTTCTATCCATTGCTTTGCTAAGTTAGTTGGATGTAATAAAGACCTCCTAATTTATAAGAAAAGGTTAGTTAGTAGTTAGATTTAGTTTTCAATAAATAGCCCATTCTACTTCAGAGAATGGGTTGGAAGATTGTTGTGTAAACACATTTTTAATTTTTAGGAATACAATCAAGAGAGATTGTGTGCTATGTATTGTTTTACCTTGAATCAATAAATTTTATGAAGTTTTTCGCCTAATCTATTGTCTACTTTTGGCATTACCTAAGGGGGCCCACTTAGGGAATTGACTATACTTTCATTCTGTAAGTTAGGATAGATGCACTTTCTTTCATAGAAGTTAATGTGTGTTCTTGTAGCTGGCAGAAACACAAAGTTGTCAATTGTTCCTATAGCCAGTAGATGCAGAGTAGTTTTATCTTTCAGTTTCCATTTCCAAAGCAAGTTATTCAGTAAAGTAATTCTAGTCATTATAATTCCAGTATAGAGCATATTAGGAAATCATGCATGTATGGGAAAGGTGATTAGTGCATATATTTTGCTGACCCATTTCAAGTTCATGTTCTCGAGTTGATAATTAAATGAGGTTCTTTAGCAGATTATGGTTGTTGGTTGTGATGTTCAATCCTTAAGTAGAGTAATTCATGTTCCTAGTTATTAAGCTAATTAAATAACACAACATTTTTGGCGCCGTTGTCGGGGATGGTGTCAAACTAAATACCTATTGCGGGCATGCTAGTAGGTAGCTTGAATTTTTATTCCTATAGTTTAGATGAAAATTCACTATTCCAACATTTTTCCATAGTTAGATTTACTTCGTACTGTATGCTTAGAAGAAGAGACCAATTTGGAAGATTCCTTCCTAGAAGTTTAGATATCCAAGAAAACGGCCCAGAGATTGACCCAAAAATTATCCCAAAAGAACCATATTTGGACGATGGTCAGGACCTAGTCACTTCATCTTCTTCTTCCTCGGAGATCAGTTTGAACCTGTTTGATGAGCTTGATAACCTTGATTTACTCACAACACAATTGAATAACCTGCACACTTTCAATAAACAACACCCCCATAATAATCCACTTGCCCTTGTCATCTACCAGCCAGGAGCTAACCCAAGACCACCACCAAGGATGGCAAGGCCTACTTTTCCATTCCCACTCCTTGACTTGCATGACAATAATAATCTCAAAAATATCCCTGCCTCATTACCTCCAAAATTCTATGGCCTTATTATAGAGGACCCTCATACCTTCTTGTTTGATTGTGACATCCTATGTAGGAGTTATGATTATACTACTAAACCCCATAAGATGAAATTATTTCCTTCTACTTTAAAGGAGTCAACCTTAAAATGGTTCATGGGATTAGGGGGCAATGCAGCAACCACTTGGGATGAATTGAAGGAGTTGTTCTTAGGAAAGTATAAATAATATTGTAGGGGAAATGACATGAGAGGAGATGACATATTCAAGATGTCACAAAAGGAGGATGAAACCTTGGAGGACTATGTATCCAAGTTTATATTCAGTGTGTAGAAAAACACTCAACACCAGCTAAATGAGGAGTCTAAAAAACTTCTTTTTCTAAGAGGAGAGTCAATGATACCTGCATGGAAGCACTAGACCTCATGGCTGGAGGAGATATCACCCAAAGTAATTGGGATGACATTAAGAATATCTATCTCAATTACTCTAGGGAAAATATGAAGAAAGGCAGGGGGTTCCAACCTTCTATTGCAAAAGGAAGTGGTTCAGGTGTATCAAAAGGAGAACTCTCTAATCTTTTGTCCGACTTCAAGCACGATATTATAAATGATGTAGCTACTCAGCTGGACACCATGCAAGCTAGAAGGAAGAAAGAAGAAGTTGATGCGATGCTAGCTGAATATTTCCCTCACTGCAGACAGAGGAAGAAGGACTGCAGATGCAAAGCAATGGCCAATTTGGAGGTGCAACATCTTCCTTGAGTTCAAAACCATTGAAGGAGAGGACGAAGTGTTCTTTGTTGCTTAGCGCAAGCCATGGGCCCCAAGACAAGGTATGCTTCAATACTCCTTGCAAAATTTTGGTTCATGCAATAATCAGTGCCAGAACCAATACCCTCCAAGTTATGGCCCATGTTCTCAACCTCAATGGAATAACCCTTGGCCAAATGCTCAACAAAACCGTTGGCAACCCCCATAAGGAAATTGACAGTCACCACAACAAAATCAGTGGCAACCTCCATAGGGGAATTTGCAGCTATGTAACCAGTGGAGAGGAGGTCAACAATGGTCAAATCCACCCACTAGTTTCTTGCAGCAACCCAACAATAGTTAATTATGCCACCTCCTGTAGCCAATCAAAGCCAGAATCCAAAGCCAACCCAATTGCCTACTCAAGTAACACCCAATCCAAATAACCAGCAGTAGCGGCAACAAGTTTATTTTGCTGATCCTAATAATCAGCCTGCCTATGCTCTCAATCTGAATAATATCAACTTACGTTCAAGAACTATGTTGCCCACAACATCTCTTCCCATAATCTCAGAATTTCCATCTGAAGAGATTGAGCAAGAAGAAGATGCCAATGGCCTAGTCCAACCTAATTAGCCAATACAAACTCCATCATTACCTAAGGTATCCAATACACCATCACCTCCTTTCCCACAAAGGTTGGAAGGTGAAATTGTAAAAAATAAAGAAGAGCCTACCTTTGACATTCTTGACCAACTAAAGCACATATGTGTAAAAATTCCTTTGTTTCAAGAAATTAAGGAAGTACCTATTTACAGCAAGGCCATCAAAGAAGCATGTCTAAAGAAGCCGGGTAGGAAGAAGAAAGACCCTCAGACTATTCATGATTTAGGCCAACTCTCTGATTTGATGCTAGGGAAGCTTACCATCCCAAAATATTCAGACCCCGGCAACCCTGTTGTTGAAATTAATATTAATGGGGTTGAAATTAAGAATGCTTTAGTAGATCTTGGAGCTGCTATCAATGTCATGACCAAAGACCTTGTACTAGAGGTGAATATTTCTGACCTAAGACCTACACCTATAGTATTACAACTTGTTGATAGTTCAACTATCACACTTGATGGAGTAGTGGAAGACTTAGTTGTCACCTTAGATTCATGGGAATATCCTGCTGATTTTATGATTTTGTCTCCAAAAGCATCATTAGGAGGTTATCCTGTAATTCTAGGAAGGTCATGGTTAGCCACTGTAGATGCTTATATTGGTTGTAGGACTGGTAACATGACAATATCTGATGGGTATAACACAAAGAAGCTTACCCTCTTTTCTCCAGCCCAGCCTCATCTTGAGTCTGGATAGGTCGTTTGGCCTGATTTGGGAGAAGAAGAGGAAGTGAACTCGGTGGCCAATCTCGTGATGATTACCAGAGAGCCTTTCATTGCACAACAAGAGGAGGAAGAGATACTATACAATGTCCTATTGAATAATTATGGTATTGAAGACCCTCATTGTGAAGAAAGTCCATGCACCTTAAAGACCATTCTCCTTTCACCCACATCAGCTCATTATCCTATAGCAATTGATTGTTTGCACACATTATTGCCCCATGAATTAGACATTCCTTTTCTATGTGAAGTATCCATGCTTGAATTGAATTCCCAAGTAGAAGTAGTTGCAGGGAAAACCTTGAATATCAACAATAAACTTACCAACAAGCAGCAGGAATCAATGGTCAAAATGCTTACTACCCATAAACCTGCTTTTGCCTAGGATTATAGTGACATGAAAGGACTTGATCCAAAGCTATGTACACACTGAATTTTCATCAACAGTGAGTTCAAACCTGTTAGAAAACCCCAGAGGAGAATCAACCTAGCCTTGAGAGAAATTTTTAAAGAGGAATTGCAGAAGATGTTGAATGTTGGATTTATCTACCCAATCTCGGATAGCCAATGGGTCTCCCCATTGATTATCGTTCCTAAGAAAGGAGGAAAATGGAGAGTGTGTGTAGATTATAGGGAGCTTAACTTTGCAACAAAGAAAGATTACTTTCCTCTTCCCTTCATTGATCAAGTACTGGGTAATTTATCAGGGAAAAAGTATTTCTCTTTCCTTGATGGCTTCAGTGGATACAATAAAATTAAGATTTCTCTAGAGGATCAGGAAAAAACTAATTTTACATGCCCTTGGGGGACATTTTCCTACTCTATTTTTCCTTTCGGTCTCTGCAATACACCTGTAATTTTCTAGAGAGTTGTAATAAGTATTTTCTCGGATATCTCATATGACTGCATGGAGATATACATGGATGATTTTACTGTTTATGGTGCAACATTTGAGGAAGCACAGGATAACTTTAAGAAGGTACTACAAAGGTTTGAAGATCATAACCTATCACTAAAATAGTCAGAAGTGCTCCATGATGACGCAAGAGGGAATAGTGCTTGGTCACTATATTTCTATTGCAGGGATACAGGTTGATCCTTCTAAGATTGAAGTCATCTCTAATCTCCCTTTCCTACCAAGCAAAAGGAACCGAGAAAATTTTTGGGACATGTTGGATACTATAGAAGATTCATCAAAGATTTCAGTCAAACAATAGCCCCTCTATACAGTTTGTTGAAGAAATATGCATATTTTTCTTGGACAGAGGAATGTGAAAGAGCATTCCTTGATCTAAAAATTGCCCTTACACAAGCACCTATGTTGAAAGGACCTGATTGGTCACTTCCATTCCATATTCATATTGATGCATCAGATTATGCTATTGGTGTTGTTTTAGGACAAAAGGGTGGTTCAACTGAACATACACTGCATTACATCGGCAAGAACTTGCAAGGGGCTGAGCTCAACTATATTGTTATAAAAAAAGAAATGTTAGCAATTATTTATGCCCTCAATAAATTCAGGCATTACATCATAGGATATCAAATATTTGTCCACACCGATCATGCAACAATCAGGTATCTTATGAACAAAATCTCAATAATAGGAAGACTAGCAAGGTGGTTGTTGCTCATGCAGGAATTTGACATTACAATTGTGGAAAAGCCAGGTAAAGCCAATGTGGTTGTTGATTTCTTGTATAGGATTCAAAGACAAGATGACTCTGCACTTATTGAGGATTCCTTTCCTGATGAGAATTTGTTTGCAATCAAGGTTATTCACCCATGGTATGCGGATATAGAAAATTATCTTGTTGTAGGAAGAACTCCTCAATTCTCCCCTAAGGAAAAGCGATTATTGGTAGAGAAAAGTTTTAACTTTTCTTGGATCGTAGATTGCATGTTTTATACAGGGCCAGATCAAGTTATGAGGAGATGTGTACGAGAGGAAGATACTCATGATATACCGCATTGAAGTCATGATGAGCCATGTGGTGGGCATTTTGCTGCAAAAAAGATAGCAATGAAAATCTTAAATACTAGCCACTACTGGCCAACTCTGCATAGAGATGCAGCAAAATACACCAGGAGATGTGACAAATGCCAAAGGATGGGAAGGCCAACTAGATCAGATGAGATGCCTCTATTTCCACAAGTGATTATTACCCCCTTTGACAAATGGGGACTGGATTTTGTTGGACCAATTAATCCACCTTCAAATGGTAAGTCTTACATCCTAGTATGCACAGATTATGTAACAAAGTGGGTAGAAGCTAAACCTATGAAGCATGTTAGGGATAATAAAGTATCAGAATTCCTCTATGAGGAAATATTCACCAGATTTGGTGTCCTTAGGGAAATAGTGACAGATCAGGGGGCACGGTTTACCTCTACTCTAATTACAGCCTTAGTTAATGAATATAACATAAGGCACATGAAATCAACTCCTTATCATCCATAGGCTAATGGCCAAGTGGAGATCACCAACAGGGATATAGAGGCCATTTTGACTAAGACTGTAGATTTGCATAGAAAGGACTGGGCTGCAAGGTTACCAGAAGCTATATAGGCCTACCAAACTACATGGAAGACTGCTACATGATATACACCCTTTGAAATGGTGTATGGTAAAACAGTTGTGATGCCAATAGAGTTTGAACATAAGACTCTAAGAACAACATTGGAAATGAACATGGAATTAACAACTGCACAAAAGGAAAGATTCATGCAACTCAATGCCTTGGATGAGCTTCGAAAGAATGCCCTGTACCACACTAAGATAATACAAAATCAGCGAATGAAATGGCATGATAAGTACATTAAAGAAAAGAAATTCAAAGCAGGAGATTGGGCTCTGTTATATGACTCACGGTATAAGGAAAATCAAGGCAAACTGCAAAATCGATGGTTAGGTCTATATGAGATAGAGGAAGTATTCACAAATGGTGTTGTACAATTGAGGACCATTGATGAGGTCCAATTCAAGCTACTAGTCAATGGGCATCGTCTCAATCTCTACTATAAGCCCATTGATAGGGAAGAATTTTTGAGCTAGTTCAATTTTGTGTAGGAAACAATTGATCCTGCAACCAAAGGGATAGAGTTATCACTTGATTCCCTAGGCCATGCATAAAAATGCATAAAACTATCATAATAAAGGGGTCATCCACTCGAATCCCCATTCCATTCACTCACTCCATCCGTAATCCATCCACTCATAATATTTCTACCACCTCATCCACCTGTCATTCTCCATACCACCCACGTTTCTACGGATCACATTTTTCAATGAAGAAGTGAAGTCACATAAGGTAATTACGACAGTTCCATCCAGGTGAGTTCCACTTCACTTTAAGATTTCTTAGTTGTTTTATTTATTACATTTATTTCGATATTAATTAATGCAAACTAAATTCCTATATGGTTGTCATCCCTTTCGGCCTTTCCGCACAATTGGGCACGTTTTTCCATTTTATATCTTTGTGCCACATCATTGTTTCTGCCACCTCAAGGCCTTGTCATGTCCATTATCACTGTCATTTCGGCATGAGCTCCAAATATTTGAAAATCTCCAATTAATGAACTAAACACCATACCTCCTGCAATAATGAACCTAAATATATTTTACCCATCTATGATTACTTTCTCCTTCAAAGAAGATTGAATGTTTGAATTCCTTTTCTTATATTTTTTGTATCTTTTGAAGAGGGGTTCAAAAGTTTCAGTTGAGGGGAGGAAAGTGTTGTAGAGTTGGGTTGTAGGAAGTTCTAGTTGTGTAAGTTTCGAAAAAATCCAGGTGATCATCACCTAAAGGATTATATTACTGAAAAATAAGGAGATGGGAGGTCAGCCGATTCAACATGAGCCTACAGATCATAACATCCTACTGCATGATGTGTTGCATGTGCCACCATTCAGGCAATATGGGTGGCTTAATTACTTCTTGAAGCTTGAAAAATTTGTTGTGGACATTGCAGAGGAATTTACAAGGACATTTCAAGAAGGAGAAGCAAAAGTTAGAGGTATAATAGTGAATGCATCAATTGACTGAATTGCAGAGATAATGGGATTACCTCAAGTCGGAGAAACATTTCCTCGAGGAAGGGATGCAAAGGGTGCTAGGGCAGAGTTTACTCGATTGAATGACCCTCCACTACGGGTAGATAATCAAGGTGCACAAAGGATGATTCTACCGAAGGACTGGGTGTCACGGGTGGGATATATAATCAAATACATAACTATGAAGGTAGGTTTTCAGTCCTGCATTCTCATCACTTCAAACTTTTTTCTCATTTACGCCATGGATTTTTGATGAATGTTCTCGACTTCCTTTACAATTTGTTATCCAATAGCACTGTTGAATTTAGAAAGGGTAGGGTTAACTTAATATCCCACCACTACCTTATTAAATTACTTGTTGAAAAATCTATTCAAGATACATCAGGGACGACCTGGGAGGAATTCATTGTCAATTTTAATCCCAAAATTCAAAATGTTGGACCTAGAGGGGAACCTCTTACCTTCAAGCGGCAAACCTCCTAGTCCATAGGCCAGACCTCTGTTGCTATGTCCCCTACTCAAGAATCATCCAATTCACAGGATGACATTCCTCTTTCTGAAAAAACCCCTATCAAAAGTCTTGAGTCTTCTTCCAATGTTAAGAAAGGGAAGTCACCCATTGTGGCAACCTCTAAGCCTGCAAAAAGGAAACAAAATGAAAACCTTTATGTTCTTGCGGCAAAGCCCTCAAAGAAGGATAAGACAAATCCTACTCCCATAAGAAGGCGTTCTAGACTCCAGAACCAGGAAGCTCGACAATCACTTGATGCTACTCCTGTCGCACCACCAACCTCAGAACCTTCCAGTCCTATACTAGAAATGGAGGAACCTGTTGTTGTGGAGACCGTAGGTACACCTGAAGGAGCGAGCCTAGATGAATTGGCTGCCATTGCAGAGAAGATACAAGAAAGTATGACAGGACAACTATAGGAAGAAGTAGGAAATATTGGGAAGGAAGAGGTAGGAGTTGTGATTCCATTAGAAGAAGAGGGTGACAACATTGGCATGACTGATGAGATTCCTGCTATCCAGGAAGATCAAGAAGGTTGGCAACAAGAAGGTAATTCAGGATAGGAAAACTCTAAACCATCAAATAATACAGAGGTAATTGGAGAAGAGGAACAAAGAAAGGTGGATGTAACTGAAGAAATACAGGGATCACCTGCAGTAAGCTATAATCATAGACCTTCGCTCCATGTTACAAACTTTGCTATAGGGATGGCATGTTTTGAAGAACTCCAACATCAACAAACTACTTCTGCACTTGAAATTGAGATATTACAAAGAAAAATCCAGAACAAGAATCTGGAAATTACTAACTTAAATGACACTCTCAACCAAGTGGTAGAACTTGTTCCGCGTCTGATGCAGTGTCGAACACCTTTTCCTATTTATGCAATGTATCTCAAAGAGTTGTATTTGAACTTTCAACTTATTAGAATCTGGAAAGGTAAAAATCCTTCATTAGATACCCCAAAAGAATTTTATGAGGCATATAGAGATTCACCTCTGCACATCAGGAATCTCTGTGTGAATTTTATTTGCATAATTTGGTTGTACCCCAGGATAAAGATTGGAACCCCTTATGTTATGTTGGCGACATTCATATCAGCGCTTTGATCTCCTGGATCACCAATGAGATAAGCAGGGGGGAACAATTTGATATTCGTCAGCATGATGAAGTCAATATGCCATTACTAGTGAGGAATGAATCAAAGAATGGAATGGGTATCTACTTTGATTGGAAGAAATTATGGAGAGATGAAAGAGCCAGGCCATTGATTGAGCCTTTGAGGCAAGAAATATTTTCTCAGTATTCCCAAGTAATAAAAAATGATCTTGGGGCTACAAACCTGCACAGTCAAACGAGATGGGAACATCTTCCATTTCAATTAAAAAGAGCAGAACCACACACTCCTAATACCTTGTATACAGCAACCAGAAGGCTAGAGAGATACATGAGGAATGTCAGGACAAAAAGGGAGAATTGGTTTCCCTTGGTTATGCAACCACCTATTCTCCTATGGCCATTATTGTCTATGCAGGGGGACAATAGCATCTATAACAGGAGTTCTGAGGATAACAAATGGCAAAGGCTGGAGGCGATGAGAGCTCACTTCTAGAGTTTCCAGCATGGAGAGTGTGGATAGTAGCAGAATGTTGATTTAAGAGAATTTTCCAGGAGAAGAAATGTTAGATTTGCTGAAGGGTCCAGCACATAGTCGATTGAGGGGAATGATGAACCCAGTTTTTGGCACATCTAGATCATACTTTTACAAACACTTTTATGCTTTTTCATTATGCTAAAACAAACATTTGGTGTTGATTATGGGATAAAACACAAAAAATTTATGCTTAATGTAATAAGTATATTACACTAAGTCTTCCATGGTTATTACTTTAAATGTTTTATTAGTTTGATGAATGCCTTAGTAAACCTTGTGTGATGACAAACCTCCTGCAGCCTCTACTGTTGAACTTCCTGCAGCCACGCTTGGAATAATGTTTGCTTTAGATTAATGCTTAAATAGATGTTTAAATAAAATGATGAATTGTCTTAAATGCTGAATGTGTTGAGCTAACTCTCTACATGGGGTATAGTCGGCAGGATATTTTGTAGATACCATGATTGGAGGAAGGAATTCAATTCCCACTCGCGAGTAAAAGACCAAATCAATGAAGACCGGTTCAACTGCTGAAGAATAGGGAGTCAGTTTCAACTCATCTGCCATACAAGAGGAGTGTTTCAGAAATCTAGCTCGGGCATCTTGATGGCGCATAAATCCAAGATGATGGCACTTTAAGAGTGATAAACTGATTTGACTCAGTTCTTTCATTTCTGTCCACCGCTTTGCTAAGTTAGTTGAATGTAATAAAGACCTCCTGATTTATAAGGGAAGGTTAGTTAGTAGTTAGATTTAGTTTTCAATAAACAGCCCATTCTACTTCAGAGAATGGGCTGGAAGATTGTTGTGTAAACACATTTTCAATTTTCAGGAATACAGTCAAGAGAGATTGCATGCTATGTATTGTTTTACCTTGAATCAATAAAGTTTATGAAGTTTTTCGCCTAATCTATTGTCTAATTTTGGAATTACCTAAGGGGTCCCACTTAGGGAATTTCCTATACTTTCATTATGTAAGTTAGGATAGCTGCACTTTCTTTCATAGAAGTTAATGTGTTTGTTCCTGCAGCTGGCAGAAACATAGAGTTGTTTGTTCCTACAACCAGTAGATGCAGAGTAGTTTTATCTTTCAGTTTCCATTTCCAAAGCAAGTTATTCAGTAAATTAATTCCAGTAATTAGAATTCCAGTATAGAGCATCTTACAAAATCATGCATGTCTGGGAAAGGTGATTACTGCATATATTGTGCTGACCCATTTCAAGTTCACATCCTCGGATTGATAATTAACAGAGGTTCTTTAGCAGATTATGGTTGCTGGTTGTGATGTTCAATCCCTAAGTAGAGGAATTCATGTTCCTAGTTATTAAGTTGATTAAAGAACACAACAAGTGTCATCCTCTCTTACACATCTCCTCATTACCTAATCTGGCCCCATATAAAACATGCAATCTGCAATCCAAGATAAGTTAAAACTTTTCTCTACCAACAATCTCTTTTCCTTAGGAGAGAATTGAGGAGACATTCTTCCTGCAACTAGATAATTTGCTATATATGCATACCATGGGTGAATGAATTTGATTGCAAATAGATGTTCATAAGGAAATGAATCCTCAATAAGTGCAGAGTCATCTTGCCTTTGAATTCTAGACATTAAATCAACAACCACATTGGCTTTACCTGGCTTGTCCACAATTGTAATATCAAATTCTTGCATCATCAACAACCACCTTGTCAGTCTCCCTGTAATAGAGCTCTTGTTCATGAGATACCTGATTGCTACATGATCAGTATGGACAAATATCTGATAGCCTGTAACATAATGCCTGAACTTGTTGAGGACATAGATGATTGCTAGCATTTATTTTTCTGTAACAGTGTAGTTGAGTAAAATTTTGTTGATATAGTGGAGTGCATGCTCAGTTGAACCACCTTTTTGTCCTAGGACAACACCAATAACATAATTCGATGCATATGTATGAATATGGAATGGAAGTGACCAATCAGGTCCCTTCAAAATAGGTGCTTGGGTAAGGGAAATTTTCAAATTAAGGAATGTTTTTTCACATTCTGCTGTCGAGGAAAACTCTGCATCTTTCTTTAATAAGTTGTATAGGGGCCATGTTGTCTGACTGAAATCCTTAATGAATATTTGGTAATATCTAGCATGTCCTAGAAAGCTTCTCAGTTCCTTTTTCTTGGTAGGAGAAGGTAGATTAGAGATGACTTCAATCTTAGAAGGATCAACCTGTATTCATGCAGCAGAAATATAGTGACCAAGCACTATTCCCTCTTGCATCATCATGAAGCACTTCTAACTATTTAGTGACAGGTTATGATCTTCACATCTCTGTAATACATTTTTCAATTTATCTTGAGCTTCCTCAAATGTTGCACCATACACAATAAAGTCATCCATGTATATTTCCATACAATCATAAGAGATATCTGAGAAAATACTAATAACAGCTCTTTGGAACGTTGTAGGTGCATTACAGAGATCGAAAGGCAAGACTGAGTAGGAAAATGTTCCCCAGTGGCATGTAAAAGTAGTCTTTTCCTGGTCCTCTGGAGCAATCTTGATTTGATTGTATCCACTGAAGCCATCTAAGAATGAGAAGTACTTTTTCCCGGATAAATTATCCAGAACTTGATCAATGAAGGGAAGAGGAAAGTAATCTTTCTTTATGGACAAGTTGAGCTCTTTGTAATCCACACACACTCTCCATTTTACTCCTTTCTTAGGAACAATAACCAGTGGGGAGACCCATTGGCTATCCGAAATTGGGTAGATAAAGCCAACATTCAACATCTTCTGCAACTCTTCTTTAACTATTTCTCTCAAGGCTGGATTGATTCTTCTTTGGGGTTGTCTGACAAGTCTAAACTCACTGTTGATGAATATGCGGTGTGTACACAGTTTTGGGTCTAAGCCCTTCATATCTCCATATTCCCAAGCAAAAGCTAACTTATGACCAGTAAGAATTTTGACAATAGATTTGTGTTTCTTACTGGTAAGGTTATTGTTAATATTCAATTTTTTTCCTGCAGCTACCTCCACCTGTGAGGTTAATTCAACCATAGACACTTTAGGTAGGAAAGGAATTTCTATCTCATGGGGCAATAAGTTGTGCATACAGTCAGTTGTTGCAAGATAATGAGCTGAGGTGGGCGGAGAAAGAATGGTCTACAAGGAGCATGGATTTTTTTCACAAAGAGGGTATTCAATACCATAATTATTCAGTAGTTCATTAGATAGTATCTCTTCCTCTGCTTTTTGTGCAATGAAAGGCTTTTTTGTAATCATCATTAAATTGGCCACAGAGTTCACTTCGTCATCTTCTCCCAAATCTGGCCAAACAGCCCATCCAAACTCCAGTTGGGGTTGGGCTGGAGAATAAAGGGTAACCTTCTTTGTTTTATACCCATCATAAATTTTCATGTTACCCAACCTACATCCAATGTAAGCATCAATAATGGCCAGCCAAGGCCTTCCTAGTATAACAGGATATCCTCCTAATGATGCTTTTGGAGACAAAGCCATAAATTCAGCACGATACTCCCAAGAATCCAAGGTAACTACCAAGTCTTCTACTACCCCATTAGGTTTGATAGTTGAGGTATCAACGAGCTGGAGTATTGTAGGTGTATCCCTTAGGTCTGAAATACTAAGTTTTACCACAAGGTCCTTGGTCATGACATTGATAGTTTCACCCAGATCTACTAAAGCATTCTTAATTTGCACCCCATTAATATTGATCTCCACAATAGGACTACCAGGGTCTGAATATTTTGGGATGGTAAGTTTTCCTAGCATTAAGTCAGAGAGTTGACCTAAAACATGGGCAGTTTGAGGGTCTTTCTTTTTCCTGCCCGGTTTCTTCAAACATGCCGCCTTGATAGCTTTGCTATAGATAGGTACTTCTTTGATTGCTTGGAACAAGGGAATTTTCACACATATGTGCTTTAGTTGATCAAGGATGTCAAAGGTAGGATCTTCTTTCTTTTTCACAACTTCACCTTCCAACCTTTGTGGGAAAGGAGGTGAGGTTTTATTGGATACCTCAGGTAATGATGGCATTTGCATTGGCTCAGTGGGTTGAGCTAGGACATTAGTATCTTCTTGCTCATTCTCCTCAGATGGCAATTCTGAGATTATGGGAGGAGATGGTGTGGGTAACACTATTCCAGAACGTAAGTTGATATTATTTAGGCTAAGAGCATAGGCAAGTTGATGATTAGGATCAGTAAAATAAACATGTTGCTACTATTGCTGAGACTGATTATTTGGATTAGGTGTTGCTTGAGTAGGCAGTTGGATTGGCTTAGGATTTTGGCTTTGATTAGCTGTAGGAGGTGGCATAATTGACTATTGTTGGGGTTGTTGCAAGAAACCAGTGGGTGGATTGGACCATTGTTGACCTCCCCTCAATTGGTTAGACTGCTGCCAATTCCCTTGAGGAGGTTGCCATCATTTTTGTTGAGAATTTGGCCAAGGATAATTCCATTGAGGCTGGGAGTATGGCCCATAGTTTGGAGGGTATTGGGTTTGCCACTGATTACTATATGAACCAAAATATTGCAAAGGGTCTTGAGGCATACCTTGTCTTGGGGCCCATGTCTTGCGCTAAGCAACAAAGAATGCTTCTTCCTCTCCTTCTATGGTTTTGAACTTAGTGGGAAGATGTTGCACCTCCAGATTGGCCACTGCTTTGCATCTGCAGTCCTTCTTTCTTTGTTTGCAATGAGGGCAGTATTTAGATAGCATTGCCTCATCTTCCTCTTTCTTTCTTCGAGCTTGCATAGTGTCCAGTTGAGTAGCTACATCATTGATGATATCTTGCTTGAAGTCGGACAAGAGATTAGAAATATCTCCCTTGGACACTCCAGAGCCATTTCCTTTTGCAATAGAGGGTTTAAACCCTTTGCCTTTCTTCATAGCTGCTCTGGAGTAGTTGAGACATATTTTCTTGATATCATCCCAATCACTTTGGGTGACATCACCTCCTGCCATGAGGTCAAGGGCTTCCATTCAAGTATCATTAACTCCTCTTATGAAGAGAAGTTTTTTTGATTCCTCATTCAGCTCGTGCTGAGTATTCTTCTACACACTGAACAAAAACCTTGACACATAATCCTCCAAGGTTTCATCCTCCTTTTGTGACATCTTGAAGATGTCATCTCCTCTCATATCATTCCCTCTACAATATTCTTTAGTTTTCTCAAGAACAAATCCTTCATTACATCCCAAGTGGTTGCTACATTGCTCCCCAATCCCATGAACCATCTCAAGGTTGACTCTTTTAGAGTGGAGGGAAACAACTTTAGCTTGTGTGTTGAGGTTGTATAGTCATAGCTCCTACAAAGGATGTCAATGAGGTAGGGATGTTCTTGAGGTTATTATTGTCATGCAAGCAAGGAATTGGAAATGGAAAAATAGGAGTTATCATCCTTGGTTGTATCCTTGGATTAGCTCTCGGTTGATGAACTACAAGAGCAAGCAGATTATTTAATGGGTCCTGGTTATTTGTGGCTTGCAGATTATTCAAATGCTGAACAAGTGGGTTAAGGTCATCTGGCTCATCAAACAGGTTTAATCTTAGCTTTGAGAAAGAAGATGAGTTAACTAAGTCTTGGTCAGCATCCAAATATGGGTCTTCTTGGAAAAGGTCTGGTTCAATCTCTTCAATATCTATTCTCCTAGGAAGGAATCTTCCAAATTGGTCTCTTCTTCTATGCATATAGTAAAAAGTAAACTAACTATGAAAATGTTGGAATGCAGAATTCTAAACTAAATACTAGGAATGAAATTTAACTGTCTACTAGCATGCCTGCAATAGGTCTTTTGTTTGACACCATCCCTGGCAATGGCGCAAAAAATGTAGTGTCTTTTAATCAACTTAATAACTAAGAACAAAAATTCCTTTACTCAGGGATTAAACATCACAACCGACAGTCATAACCTGCTAAAGAACCTCATTTGATCATCAACCCAAGGATGTAAACTTGAAATGGGTCAGCACAATATATGCACTAATTACCTTTCTCGGACATGCATAACTTCCTAAAAATGCTTATACTGGAATTTGAATTATTGGAAACAACTTTACTGGATAAACTTGCTTGGAGATGAAAAACTGAAAGACAAAACTATTATGCATCTAGTGGCTGCAGGAATAGTTCACAACTCTGTGTTTTTGTCAACTGCAGGAACAGTCACATTAACCTCTATGAAAGGAAGTGCATCTATTCTAACTTGCAGAATGAAAAGATGGACAACTCCCTAAGTGGGGCCCCTTAGGTAGTGCCAAAGGTAGACAACATATTAGACTGTAAACTTCATAAACACTTTATTGATTCAAGATAGACAAGTACATACCTCACAATTTCAATTGTATTTTTGAAAACTGAAATGTATTACAATAGCAATCTTCCAGCCCTTTCTCTGAAGGAGAATGGGCTATTTATTGAAAACTAAATCTAATGACTAACCAACCCTTACCTCATAAAATGGGAAGTCTTTATTACATCATAACTAACTAAGTGAAGAGGTGGATGAAAAAGGAAGAACTGAGTCAAATCAGTTTTGAAGTCTTAAAGTGCCACCATCCTAGATTCATGCACCATCAAGACGCCTGGGCTAGATTTATAGAACACACTACCTACATGGCGGATGACTTGAAGTTGCCTCCCTATTATTTGTTGTTGAACCAGTCTTCATTGAATTAGTCTTCAACCTTTAAGTGGAAACTGAATTTCTTCCTCAAATGTGGTACCTGCAAAATATCTTAACAGCTATTTTTGTGGCAGAAAGTTAGCTCAACACATTCAACCTTTAAGATGATCCATCACTTCATTTATACATTCATTAAGCATTAATCTAAGGCAAACATTATTTCAGACATGGCTGCAGGAAGTTCAATAGTAGAGGCTACAGGAAGTGTTTGTCATCACACAAAGTCATAAGGCATTCATCAAACTAATAAAACATTTCAAGGTAATAATCATGGAAAGACTTATTATATTTAAGCATAAAAATTCTATGTCTTGCCCCATAATCAGCACTAAATTTTTGTCTTAGCATAGTGAAAAGCATAAAAGTGTTTGTAAAAGCATAATCTAAATGTCCCAAAAACTTGGCTCATCACCTGGTTTGATAACTAAGGAAGTCATAAGGGAGATTACTAGACTTTGTGACACTGAACCTGTACATATGCTAAAATTTGTAAATAACAAGGATGTAATGGAACTAACTTGAGCCACATTTGACTAAAGGGATCTCACTGTGCACACTATACAAAATCCTGTAGTAAGATATGAAACAATGGTCATTAGATATAAGATATGCTATACTGGTAACAAAGATAATTTTGTGTCTGCTACAACAATTCATGTAGCCCATGAAATGGTGGAAAAGGGAAAGGACTATGATTTGTGTGAGTTGCTCTGGAAACAAATTTTTGACAACTTGAAGCAAACTAAAGATAAAAAATACCCCTTCAAATTTGGTTCTTTGGTAGTTTGTTTGTTCTATTTTATGAGGGAGCTTCCAAGAAGAAGCAATATTACATGGAGTAAAAGCAAGCCTATATCCCATCAAATATTTGAACATCTACACAATATTGGTGATATGAAAGCTCAAGATGAGGCACTTACTACTTTCTTTGCAATATTTCAAAAGAGAATGGGTGAACAAGAGAAGATCCCTAAGTCTATGGTGGAAAAATATCAAGATGATATCAGATTTCTAGTCAAAACTGATGAATGCATCATTGAAGCTTTGGAACCCCTAACTATTTGGATTCAACCGCTTGGATATGAGATCAACAAAAATGAAGTAGATGATTATGTTGGTATCTTATTGAACAATCCTAGGGACCCTACGCAAGAAATACATGGAACATATGAGGAGAAATCCTTGAAAGTGCACATGGAACTGAAAAAACATGAAATAAAGAAGAAGGCGACAAAAATGGTACATGATTATTTTAAGGATAGAGGACTCACAGATGAAGAAATATAGAAATTAAAAGTAATTGTAGAAGGAGAAACAAGCACAACAAGTGGGACCTCCGAACCTAGAAGATCTGGAAGAACTACTTCCACTATTCCCCTTGGTACTCAATAGCCCTCTAGATCAGTTTCTACCTCCAATAGAACCAAGAGAATAGAGACAAGTGCTCTGATAACAAAATAACTTCAAGAGGAAGACGCCACAAGGCCTAGAAAGAGAAATAAAACTACTCCAATAGTATCTACTACTACTACATCAAAAAGAAGAAAAGAAAATTCTATGAGAGAAAAGGACTTGAGTGTACAGTCTGAGGAAGAAGAAGAGGATGAAGTTTCCTTGTTGATTCAAAAAGAAAGTGGCACTGTTTCAAAGAAACAAAGAATAGATACTTCTAACACTTCTGATGAAGAAGAGATTGAGAAGGAAAAGGAAGCCTTTTAGATACATTTACATGAGAAGGAGAAGGAAAGGGAGAAAAAGAAATTAGATTCATTAGAACCAGAGAAGGAAAAGAAGAAGAAAAATAAGACATCTACGAAAAGATCATTCAGTCCAATGAAGTTGGACTGATTTTTCAAAGGTATGTTGTATCACGAGATGTTGGAATAAATTTCCACATTATACAAAAAGGAAAATGATGAGAATAGAGCCACAATATTAGAAATAATCATCAAATTCATTGTTACAATGGAGGCATATATGGAGAACATTAGGAAGAAAGCTCCTGATGTTGTATGGAAACTCTTGTTGGAGAGAAGAAAAGAAGCCAATAAAAGGGAAGAGAAGATCATATCATATGCTATGGAGAAAATTGGATTCTCCTTATCTGATGCTGAAAAGGCCGCACTAACCCAAGTACTCAGTGAAGAATTCAAAACAAAATGAAGGGTCACACTTGTAATGGGGAAGAGATCAAGATAAAATTGAGAAAATGCAGAAGGAAACAAAATAAAAGGTTACTGATATTGCACAAAAGTATGACATGATTCCCATTGATTCTACCAGTAAGGGACATGATCTAGCAGAAGAAAACATAGGTGCTACTGATACAAAATAAAATATGGATAATATTCCTCTGGATACAGATGAACTAATGCAAGAGATTGTTGAAGATGAGAACATTGCTGAGATCAAAGAGAAGAATGCAAAGTATGATACTTCTATTCCTTTGATAACCTAGGAGACTGTAGATCAAGGCAACCTGGATGTATTTGTTCCTATGGTAGATACATTACAGAACATAAGAAAAGGTGAGAAGCATGATACAATCAATGAGAAAATGAATTAGGATAAAAAGAATCAAGAAAGAGAGAGTGTCAATGAGAAGGAAGGATAAGTAGATAAAAATGAAGATAATGAGAAAGGAAAGAAGGACAAGGATGAAGGAGATGAAGACAAAGATAAAGACAAGATCTCTAGTGAAGAAGAATAAGTTTTTGATACCAGAAATAATGAAGAAGGAGAGAAGTTTGAGGATTTACCTAAGCCATCTAACGAATCCTCCAACGGTAATCCTTTAGAAGGTTTATTATGTAAAAATTTGAAGTTTCAACCAATTATTTCCTCCCAATTGTTGCAGTTGCCCATGTGGTAGGGTGGTGTTGATTTAGACAAGATATCTCCTATACACAAACTGTAGCTAAGTGATATGTTTAATGCATTAGCAAGAAAAAAAATCATTGAAACATATCAAAAGAGAAGTGAATTAATAGATGAAGTTGTAAAAGCATTTCAGGAGATCATCCCAGAAACTCATGTTGAAACATCCTTACCTACAATGGAAAATTTCAAATTGTTGTTTGATTCCCTTAAGGAATATGCCTCTGGATTGAAAAGACGAGAAGAAACAAAGGTTGATTCAAGGATCAAAGAGAAGAAGTTGATGGATATCATAGAAAAATGTGCATCTGCACATACAAAATTTGAAGAATTCTTGAAGGAAGTACTAGTCTACGAGGATGGTGCAAAAACATTTTTCTTGTATTGCATGAAGCATTCAGATGCCACACAAGGGATAAAAGATGAATTGAACTCGATTGAGTCACAAATACCTAATGCTTCAAAAGCCTATGATCTGACACTGAACAAATATGATAAGACTTGGACTGTTATAGTGGACTTGCATGATAGATTCTTCACTTTGTAGAGCCAAAAGGAGTAGATTATCAAGCAGCTTACAAAGCTAAGGGACTTGGTAAAAATAAAGTATATACCTATCTCAAGTGCCCTTTCCAGTAATGATAAAATCTAACAGTTAAAACTTACCCCCGGTACTATAGAAGAAGGAGAAGAAGAATTTATAGAGCTTGAGTCTCTACATAGAACACTTTTAGTAGCGAAGAAGAGATGGGAAGAAGGAAAATCTAATTGGTAAGCTATTCTTTAGAAGCTTTAGGGGTCAACATCCTCAGGTTGACCATTTCTATTTCTATATATCTTTCATTTTTTTCATGTTTTCAAATTCTTTGTACATATGCAAATGTGTTAGGAATTTTTTTGGTTAGCTTCCTAAGGGGGAGCCAGTTCAGTTTGTACATATCTCTTGAGGGGAGCACCCTTTTCCCTCAATGTCAAAGGGGGAGAGATACTTGTGGAGAAATGTTTTGTTTTGGCACATGTTTCCATCAATGACAAAGGGGGAGATTATTGAAATAATGAAGAAGGTTGTCATTAATGAGTTGTCATTGATGTCAATACTACATATTGAACGTCAAAGTAGTATGAAAGATGAGTTATTCTCCAAAAGGGTTTTTGCTAAGTGTCTACACTAGAAGCTTCAACACACTATGCCCTTCGATATTTTGGTTCACATTTGTTCTCCCTATCAAATCACTTATGCAGTTCTAGTATGTTTTTCATGGATATCACTGGCATCTTATTTCAGAATTTCAATTATTTCGAATAAATGGCTCAAAAGTTGCAAGTAACAATAGTCTGACAAATATGGTTTACACAATTTTTTATGTACTATCTATTACCTAACTAGTTTGCATTCCTTCACGGATTTGAGTTAGTATTTATGATTTTGGGAGAATGTTTACAAGTGTCAACACATTTCATTTTCTAGTTGGCATGACATTTTTTGGTCCATATATCCTATGGTGATGACCAGTTGGAGTATTTTACTTTTTGATTCTATGCTTGGCCGACTTAAGGTATGCAAAGAGTTATGAAGATTAAATATGTGTTGTGAATGAAAAAGGGAGTTGTTATAGGTCCATGGCAACCTACATTTCTTGTGTTTTTGGTGTGAAGGAAATTTTGGTTTGAATTGGGTGTCCACAAGGCATGTTTTGTATAATTTGAGGCTGCATATAATTAGGTTGACCTAGTTGATGTTTACAATGGAGTTCAGTACATATACAAGGTTGATTTGAGTTGATGAAGAGTAGATCTAATATATACATGATTTGAATGCAAGTAGTGATGTGAATTCTTAAAAAATTGTGTGAATAAGTTGTGAGTATTGAGAAAATGTGTTTGAATACAGAGCATAGAAGAGACTTATAATCTAAGGTGATTAGAGTGTGTTATGAGCTTCAAAGGAGGTGAATCCAACATATATTAGAAATATTTTTCTCAGTTCAAATTATGGATGTGAAGCCACCTCTTTCTATCTTTCTTTTCTCTGTGAACAATGAGTTCACTTGGATGGTGAGTCCTCCTGGTAGTGAGCCTTTCTGTAATATATTATAACTGGTTATAACATATTGTGAGTTAATCCTCACCATGGTGTTTTCCATCTTGGATTTTACACGTAAAAATCTTGGTGTTCATGTGTTGTGTATGTTATGGGTTGTTTATGCTTACATTCCTTATAATTGTTAAATATACCTTGGAAATTGGATGGTTAATAATTGGATGGTTTAATAGAATATTGATTCACCCCCTTCTCATTATTCCATGTGTTCAACATTCTCAAGAGTTAATTCCATAAAAATGAAGGTATTTTAGACTTTAGTCCATTCCTTATGTCCTTATTGATGGTGCTTTATTTAAAAATGATACTAATGGAGTACTTTTGAGGTGCATTAAGCAATATCAGATTAACAAATTTCTCCAAGAATTCCATAATGGCCTTTCAGGGGATCATTACTCACCAAGGAAAACTACTATAAAAATCACGAGGGTTGAGTATTATTGGCCCAATTCATTCAGAGATGCCCACAAGTGGGTGAGAAGCTATAAAGAGTGTATTATTTGTACAAGAAAGTAAAGACTTGCTACTCTACCACCCCATCCTATTTAGACAAACCAACCATTTGTATAATGGGGGTTATATTTTATTAGAGTGATTAATCCACCTTCTAATGCAAGTCACAAATGGGTGCTAACAACTAAAAACTATTTCACCAGGTGGACTGAAGCTATTGCATTGAAATATGCTATTGAATCTTCCATTCTAGAGTTTCTTGATGGACTGGTTACAAGGTTCAGTGTTCCTTTCACTACTATATTGGATAATGCTAAATATTTTGTAGGTATCAAAATTAATGAATGGGTTGTCTAAAATGGATTATATTTGAAGACATCTTCCAATTATTACCCTCAAGGTAATGGATTGGATGAGTTCATGAACAAGAATTTGATTAGGATGATAAAGAGGACTATTGTAGATAATCAAAAAATATGCCATACCAAGCTTCAAACAACCTTTTGGGCTAATAGGATCACACCAAAGAGGGCTATAGATAAATCTCCTCTCTTGTTGGTTTATGGTAAAGAGGCAAAACGTTCATTATCTTTTGAATTACCTTCTCTTGAAATTTCTCAATAGTTGGAATTGTTGGAAAGTGATGTTATGACACTAAGGTTGGTATAATTGATGGATTTGGAAGAAGTTAGAGATCAAGGTATGAAAACCCTTTAGGTTCATCAAGCACAAGTCAAAGGGATATTTGATAAGAAAGATGTTGGAAGAGTTTTTCAGGAAGGTGACTTGGTTTTGAAGTGGGATGTTAACAGAGAAAAGGAAGGTAGACATTCTAAATTTGATGCCTTATGGAGTGGTCCCTACATCATCACCAACTGCAAGCAAGCTAATGCATTTCAAATCTCAAGGCTTGATGATGAAGTTCTACATATCTCAATCAATGGGATATACCTCAAAATTATTACTAATGTTTGAGGGACCTTGAATGTTAGTTAATTGATTGTTAGTTTCAATTCCTCTAAGTGGATCTTGCACATTGCTATTGTTTTTTGATTCCATAAGTGCTTTTGAAACATTGTTGCAACAATAGATTAGATTATTATTTTTTGATTTCCCTGTGTTTTATGCACAAGTTGTTGTTTGTAGCAGGCTCTTTTCAATTGGAGTAGGTTGGCAACAATTTTTTTGATGAGGCAAAAAAGTTCCTTTGATCCATATGAAGACTCCATGCCCAATGGAAGGATGCAAGCACTTGGTCAATTATTTAGTAGACAAATAACCCCATGAGATCGCCAGAATGTTACTTGATTTTTTTGAAAAATCAAAATAGAGAGAGAGAGAGAGAGAGAGAGTTTCTTCAAAATCAACAAAGCATGCAAAAATAATAAAGGAGTTCACTATCTTCAAGGAAGTTTAAAGGGAAAGGATAAGAATTAAAAATATCTTATCCACAGAGGATAAGGATTACAAATATCTTATCCATAAAGGATAAGGATTACAAATATCTTATCCATAGAGGATAAGTATTACAATTATCTTAAATCCATAGAGGATAAGAATGACAACACATAGGATAAGATTGAAAACTCATAAAGCAAAAGGGTAAATTTTACCTATAGAGGATAAGGATGACGACTCATAAGAAAAATATCTAAAGTCAACATGAATTTCTGAGTTTAGGCTCTCAAAATCTATAAATAAGAGGCCTATGATTTGTTGAAAGGGATTGAAAAAGTTTATTGTGACAAAGTGATATTTAGTCCTTGAATTTCTTTAGTCAAAATTAGATCTTTAATTCTATAATTTTCTTCATTGATTATATCTTCAATCTTGTTTCACATTGAAATAATGGTTGATTGTATGCTTGTGATGTAATGTTTTACTATTTTTAATAAAATAGTCATTGTAGCAGCCTTCATTGAATCAAAGATTAGTATTTTTTCCTCTACCTATTCTAATTTTATCTATGTATAAAAGAAAAGTAGGTATTATTGAGAGTTATATGACTCCTTGATTGTTGTTGTTCTAAGTTCACCTCTTAATTATTGTTGAAAATTACTAATATGCAAAGCTTTAGTTTGAGATTCATAAGTTGTGTTGCTAAAAGGAAGTAAAAATATGCTATATTTGATGTATCTCCTTCATTTTTTTGTTTTAGATTTAGATTATCAGTTCTTTTTTTTATCTCTTTTTCCAACAAAGATCTTTAGTTAGAGTTATTTTTTAGGCAATTTACCAAGGGGAAGTTGCCCTTTAATCGGAGTTTGACCTCGAGTTTCTCGAGTCCCACAACTTGAGAGGTCATCCCATGTTTCAAAAGATAGTTGGATTCAAGATTTAGTAGGGTGCATGTTCTAGGTGATAACAAAACCTAAGGGACAAGCCAATAATTTTTCACAAGAGAGTAAATGGTGCAACAATGATGAATAAATGACAAATGTATGGTAATTAATTTAAAACAAGGATAACTAGATGACTAGGAATCAAACAATTAACCAATTTAATACAAGTGTATAATAATTATAAATATGTTATTACATCTAGACACTTTTACCAAAGTAAACACAAATTTAAACACGAAATAAGAGATGATATTTCGATGGTCCATGATAGTGAACATAAGATTGCTTCTAGATTTAGTTATATAATACTTTATAACATCAATATTTTTTATCGCTCTATAAACCATCATGAAAATGAAAAAACTTAATGATAAATCATATAAAATAATAAAAATGTTAATTTAGCAAGAGCTCTGAAGGAGCTAGAGTCCCTGCCAGGGTGAAGAAGATCAAGTTTTGACAGTAGTTGTTTATATAATGGCCAATATTTGTGACTTGAATATCCATGATTGAAGAAAACGTATCCCTTTGATGTAAAAAGAAAGCAATCATGTGATGCCACATCAACACTCAACTACCCATGATGTGAATGCAGAAGTATTGGTCTGACCTTTTTTGGGGCCTTTTTGGACATGTTGATAAAAAGCATGTTGATATGGCATCATACTTGGTGATGTGGCCCTGAATCAAAAATTATGTGTAGTGGACTTGCCAAGTCTAGCTCCTTTCCCCTAGAGGTTGGAAAACAAATTTACCAATTACAAACCATGGTGTGAAATTTATAATGATTAGTGAATTGGTAGAATATGTATGTTTGTTTGTACATACACATAGTTATATGTATATCGTATGTATGTGTAATAGCATACATACATGTACAAATTTATATGTTTACATATGTATGTATGTACATATATATACATTTAGACATACATAGTTACATACATAGATACATGTTTATATATTCTTAAGACATTTATATATATATGCATATATATACATACATATGTACGTACATACATACAAACATATATACATCCAGAGATGCATAGATAGATAGAAAGATAGATCTTTGCATGTTATAAAGAGAAGACATTGGTGGATTTAAAACAAAAAATGTAGAATAGACAAACCACATGAGAGATAATTTGGCATATTAGTGGCAATAGAAAATATTACATAATGTAATGTAGTGTGGTAGCAAGAATAAGATGTTCATTATGACTTTGTTCATAACAAAGGAAAATGGACAGATATACATTTTTTTTTTGTAGATTTAGGCTACCCGTCTTTCATTTTGTAGAGTTTTATGTCTTAATTACTCATATTTTTAAGCATGTAGATGACAAACAATTTATGGTCTTTGAACATTGTGATCATTTTGATTGTTATGACACAATGTAAGATATGTAAAGATGTGTAAGAGGTGTCACTTTTTAATGTAGGATTTTGATCATGAGCACTTTTTATTTATAGTTTTGTATGTGCATGTATGTAATGGTATACATGTATATAAAGAAGTATATATATAGAAACATATTTATGCATATACATAAACATATATATAAATGGGTATGGACATATATATACATATATGGACATCTACAGTACATTTATAGATAGTAGATGTGTTTATCTATATGTACTATATATCTATCTATATTATCCATAGTATAGATGTATATAGATGCATATATACATGATATATAGATATGTAAAGAATACCAAAAAAAATCCTCGTAATTGTTTTTTTTCTTTTGGGTTTTTAATTTAATAATTTTAGTTGAGTATTCAAAGTTATGTGCTTAAAGACAAGTTTTTGAATATGTGTGTGTAGGTGTATGTATATAAATACATACATATATGTATATAGTATGGATGTGTAATTGCATAGACATGTGTACAGGTTTATATAGACATACATATATATACACATATATACATAAACATGTATGTACAAACACATACATATACACATAAAAATACACGAGCGAATAGGTAGAGAAATCGAATGAGGATTAGCTAGGCATATCAATGGAAAAAGAAAAAATTGTCAATATTTGATTTAAAAATTTGAATGTGAAAGCAAGGAGCAGGAAAATACACACATATTTAAATGTGTAAGTGCATATATAGAAACATATAAATCTACAGTGCATTTATAGATAATATATGTTATGCACTATATATATCTATATTATCCATTGTACAAATGTATATAGATACATATATAGATGATATATAGATATATACAAAATAGGAAAAAAATTATAATTTTTTTTTTTGGTTTTTTAAATTAATAATTTTAGTTCAGTATTCAAAGTTATGTGCTTAAAGACAAGCTTTTGAATATGTGTATATATATATATATATACACTATAAATAATGTATATATATACTATATATATATATATATGTATGCATGTATGTGTATGTATATAAATGCATATGTATATGTATATAGTATCGATGTGTAATTGTAGAGACATGTGTATAGGTTTATATATACATACATATATATACACACACAGATACATATGTGCATACAAACAGACATGAGCGAACTAGCTACAATAGAGAAATCGAATGAGGGGTAGTTGGGCATATCAACGACAAAAGAAAATATTGTCAATATTTGATTCAAAATTTGAATGCGAAAGCAAGGAGTGGGAAAAGACACATAACCTATTGTAATATTGACGTGGAAATGAGATGCTCATTATCACTTTGTCCATAACATAAGCCAATGATCAAAAATAAGTTTTGTTGGTGTAGATCTTGGCTACGCACCTTTTGTCTTGAAGAGCTTGATTGATCATTTCCAATTTATCTTTGGAATGTGAATGTTGAGTAGGAAAATATTCGAGTTAGATATATGATTCATCTTGTAATTTTTATGTCTATAAACAATTTATGATCTTTAAACATCCTGAGATGTTTACATTATCTATTGTTTGGAATACTAGGAGTGGTTATAGAATAATCTAGGATGTTGATAATGACCATTTCTATATATATATATGTGTGTGTATATGTGTATGTATATATGTATACATATGTATATATATTGATACATATGTATATATATTATGGATGTAGGTTATATATAGGGTAATTGCATACACATATATATAGATGTATATATAGGCACATATACATACATATATTTATAGAAACACATATACATATACATGTTTGCATGCATATGTATACATCTAGAGTACATTTATAGATAATAGATATATATCTATATGAACTTTATATATATTTATGTATATTATCCATAATATACTTGCACATATAGATATATAGATAATATATAGATGCATACATTATTATAATTTTGTTTATAGAATTCATTTTTTTAATTTTTTTTATTTAATCACAAACAATAAACATTAACCCATAAAATGCAAAAATGTAAAGAACTATAAGATGATAGTGCAAGAGACATACGAACTTACAAACATAAACACTTTCAGCAGACGTAGATTTAATGATTCTATACCAGACATTTTCCAATTAATTAGACCTAATTTCTATTTTCATTTAATAAATTAGGCTGTAGTTGCAATGCATGCATGTGGAAAATGCAGGCAACAATAAACAAGAGGCATTAACCCATAAAATATAGAGTTGTAAAAAACTATAAAATGACACTGTAAAAGACATATGAAGTTATAGACGCCTTGTTTTTCTCTCCCAATACAATAGACATAAATTTAATGATTTTACACGTAGATATTTTCTAATTACTTAAACTTAATTTTCATTTTTATTTAATAAATTCAAGTGCAGTTGCAATGCATGCGTGCAGAGGAAATATTACTTCCATTCTTAATCATGACCAATACATGATCGTGTTAAGTGTTTATCAAGACACAATGAAAAATGCTTAAGCAAAGGGATACGATAAACGAAAAATATGTGTAAGAGAATGCGATGTTGTACAGGAATAAAATAAAGTCAAGTAAACTTTGTATCAACAACTATATTAAAAAAATATATGTGGTGATATAAGTTTTGTTCAATAGACGCTATCTAAAGCAAGATAAATATCCATGATTGGGTTGTTCAAATCTAAAATATGATATTCGATACATTACAATGAATTATGAAATGTATAATTTATGGAAACCCGAATAGTTTTGTGTACATAGAATCGGTCAATTTGATGCATGTGGAAATGATAATGTCATTGTGATTATAGCGGCATGAATGTCATTGACCACCAACTGAGTTGTCTTTTCAAACTTCATTGATTTTGGTAACTGCATGGAGAGATTAAAAGCAATGATTAGTTCATGTAAAAAAAAAATTAAAAGAAAAAAATCATGAAAATATTAGAAAGATAAATGATTAATATGAAAGAGAGGCAAGATGCAAAAAATCTTACAAATATTCTTTTGAGTGAACTTGGAACCTAAATCCATTGATGGCGATCCTTTCTTATGTGTGACCAACAAAGAAGTGAACATTGATGAATTATGTTGTTAATCCTATAAGTGAAGAGGAGACAATGACTAATAAAGGCAGTTAAGGACAAGGGACAAAATAGTACAACAAACAATAGACATTAAATGATAAAATGTAGATAACAACAAACTATAGATGTAACTGAAAAAATGCGAAGATGGAAAAAACTACATAACATTGTAAATGATATAAGAGCTTAAAAATGGCTTATTTCTTGTTTCCAATACGATAGAAATAATCTATGGTGGAGGAGACAGACTTCATCTTGAAGAATTTTGCTCAGAGAATGAATATATAATGCAAAAAATGAATATGTAAAAGATATAGGAGCTTACAAATGGCTCCTTTTTGGCTTCTAACATCATAGATATAAACCCTCTCAATAGACATGGATTTCATAGACATGGGAAATTACAAGCAATTCTTTGTTTGTTTCTAATATAAGAGACATAGATCTTGCCAACAAACACAGATGTCTCTCTCATCAAAAAATCTGAGGCAGTTAGTAAACAACATGAAAATGATAGTGTAAAAGATATAGGAACTTACAAACCTCTTGCCTTCTTCTTTGACTATGAAAGATGTAAAGTGGCTAAGAAAATGAGAACGTGAAGAATTAGAGAACTAGATAATTTAATCTTCATATATGGGTAGAGAGAAATGGGAACTTGAATGGATAATCCAACTATTACATGTGGAAGCAACAATCTTGAGTGAATTCAAACAACAGACTACAAGACAGAAGAGACATTGACAATTGAGTGATAATATTTACTTTTATGCATAAGGAATGAGTTACCACATACAATAGGGTTGTTGTTGGTGTGTGGAAATGTTGTTTGTGAAAGCATTTATCTCTATCAAAGGTTTCTATGCTGGTTGGAAAACTATCTGGGAAGACAAGCAAAGTAGATCAATTTCTTTCCAATTCCCCCATTCTGAACTATGATGGATGTAGACTGTGTGAGTAGACATAAATTTTATCCTTCTGATCCAATCTAAGCAAATGAATAAACAATGCAAATCAGTGAACTTTATACCATAAGCCATTAATGACAGTTGCATTACAATCTATTGGCATTAAACAAAAATGGCAGACTATATATGCATAAACCCATTATCACAATGGTATGCATGCAAAGCAATAGCGGGTGTGAGAACCCAACTATAGCCAAGAACATTTAAAATCCAGGAAGCGTTTCCAATATTAAGCAATACATTGCATTTACTACGTGCGAATTTCCATCCTCAAAGAATGGTGTCCATTAAAATGATGCATTGAGGATCATGGCAGCAAAGTATGTATATTGCTATGGTGATGTTTTGGGGATTAATTTATTAAAGGCTAGTTATTGATTTTTTTGGCCGTTTTGTCACTGTTTGTTGGTATTTTCGTGATGGCTTTGTCATTTTGTAATTTATTTAATAATTATTGTAGTGAACCTTTTGTATTGGAAATATTTTATGAGCTTTTTAATTTTTGGTATAGTTGTGTCTTTGCATACACTTTATCTGGGGATGCATGGCATTTTAAGTAGTACAGTTGCATTAACTATTGCTGATTTTTCATTTATTGTGAGTAGATTGAAGTGCAAGTGTCATTAGTGGATTATGGTTTGAATTTTTAAGTCAGTTGACCAAAGTATTACTTGCCTTTTTTGTTCATTTGCTTAGGTTGTTGATGAGGCTGAAATTTGTGTCTGTTGAGAGGGTTTAAATGTACCATGTAAGTAGAAGTTGGAAGCAACAAAGGTGGCATTTGTAAGTTCATGTATCTTGTACACTTTCATTTTTTGGGTTGTCTATTGATTAGCTCAAATTTTTCGATGAGGGTGGGATCGGTGTCTTTTGGGAGGGTTCATGTCTAGCATTTTTGAATTGAATAAACAAAGTGTTTGTATGTTACTATATCTTTTAAAGTGTCGTTTCATGGTTTTTTGCATCTTTGCTTTTTATGGGTTAGTGCCTATTGTCTGCTATTTTTTAGTGTGTTTGTGTTAGCCTCTCTTATTGAGTTAAAGACGCGTCTTCATTTTGTGTGTTAGCCTCTATTACTATTTGTTGTTGAGTTAGAGGCTTAACGCCATAATTTATTAACGTCGATTTATGCGGTAACCATGATTAAGAATGAAAGTATCTAGCTGCACTTCAATCTATTTGATGAAAATAAGAATTGTTCATATTTCAAATATTTCTTGGCTTTGGAGTTCCACCAGATATATATGCAGATATAGATATATATACATACATACATATATATGTCTACATATATATATATGTACATACATGTATACATATGTACATATATGAGCACGTACATGTAAAAAACATATGCATCAATACATGTATACATATATACACATATACAAATATATATAAAAATATATATGTATGTATATATAGTCATATATATATGTATATAAATACACATATATAAATGTATGGAAATATATATATGTACCTAAATATACTTATATCAACAACAAAGCATTATCAGTTGTTGAAATGAGTTTGTTGGATTCAAATGTAGTTGCCATGGATGCGTGAAGATAAAAAATTGGTTCCCATCATAATAGTGGGCAACACAAAATTTGAGATTAATGAATAATGGTGTTAATCCTTTAATTCAACAATAGAGTGTAACTCATTGAAACATTCAAAAAGAGGGAGGAATAAACATTAAGGCACAAAATGCAGAGAGCAAGAAACAATAGGAAAGGAGTCATAAAATGTAGAGATGTAAAAAGTATAAAATGATAGTGTAAAGGATAGAGCAACTTACAAGCGCCTTCTTCTTTGCCTCAAGCACAAAAGACATAAATATTTTCAACAGATACAGATTCCATTTCCATCAAATAATCTAAGCAAATGAATAAATAATGCAAAAAACAAGAGTGTAAAATATATAGTAACTTACAAATGCTTGTTTTGTTGCCTCCCTCTTGAAAGAGTCAAAGCAAATGAATAAATAATGCAAATTGTCCTTTTCTTGATAGATTTGAAAGTTGGCACCATAAGCCATTAATAATGCCTACAATCCAGGCTATTCACAATTAGTCAACGTCAGAGACTAGTGAATGTAGAAAACAACAAACAATAGAGATTTTTCCATAAAATGTAGAGCTGCAAAAACCTGTAAATGAATTTTGTAAAAGATATAGTAACTTACAACTGCTTTTTTTTCGTTGCTAGTATGATACACAAAAATCCTGTTGACAGAGACATATTCCAGTCTTATGAAAGAGTTTGATGAAGTGAATAAACAATGCAAAAACTGATAGTGCAAAAGGAATATGAGTTCACAAATGGATCCTTTTTTTTCCTATGCACACAATCAAAATACATTGTCCCGGTAGATTGAGCTTTCACCTTCATGAAACAATCAAAGAAAATGGATAAACAATGCAAATGAAAATTAGGGTGTATATATTTATATTGTCATGATAAAAATGTGATGTGAGGGCAAAAAAATAGGATACAAGGACATCACTATATCAAAGAACATTTGAAAGGCATGTAAAATTTCCAATAGCAATGAAGCATCATGGATTTTCTAAATTTGTCCATTCTTGATGCTGAGAAATAATTTGCAATATAAGAGGGCCTGTGATAGGCGCACAGATGTAAAAACCTATAAAGTAGTAGTGTTGAAGATAGAAGAACTTATAAACGCATTGAATCCCCCTTGTAAAAATAGTACGTAGAACCTGTCGAAAGAAAAATATTCCACTCTTGTCAAACAAACTGAGCAGATCAAAAAACAATGCAAAATATGACAACGTAAAATATATGGAAACTTACAAAGGCCTAGTTTTTTGTCTGTTGTACTATGCATATAAAGTGTTTTAATAGAGGAAGATTTAGATATGATTGAATTATTGATAGTTCTTGTCAATAATGCATGTTACCCATGGAATAGATATAAACCCTCTCAATAGAACACATTATCTAATAGGTGACTTTGAGAATCCACAGGACTTGCCAAGTGTACCATGCTAGGGAAATGGGAGCTATGAAGATACAAAATTTATTTGTTGTAGATTTGAAGCATCTGGAAAACACTTACCACCATCAAATCTTGTCACGAAGATTGTAAATGTGTTTGAGAGATCAAGTGAACCAGATCAATTTCAATCCAATTCTACCTATTATCCTATCAACAGGGATAACTCCCAGTGTTGTCAAACAGTTAGAGCAAGAGTACATAGTATGCAAGAAATTCAATACAAAAGATATAGTAACTTACAAATGCCTCTTTTTTGTTTGAAATATGATAAATATAAACTCTATCAGTGGGCAGATATTTCACTCTCATTTAGGAAATTGGAGCAAGTGAAATCATTTCCTAGATAGAGTGAAATATTCACTCCATAAGTCTTGAATGACTCATGCATTTGAGTCTATTGACAACATATGAAAATTAGGTGTGAATAAATACATAATTCCCTTGTAAAAATGCCATGTGTACATAGAAACAATAGGTGGGAAGACAAGACTATATCAAAGAAGAATAAAAATCCATGAAGTGTTTCCAATAACAGGAAAACATTAAGAAATGATTATATTTTCCTATTTATTGTGCGGAGAATAATTTGCAATTAGGAAAGTAAAAAATCATACAAAAGACACCAACAACTAATGAGAGAATACTTTAAAAATTTGTAAAATGTTTCAGTGGGCAGTGAAAAACATTTTGTATCGATGAAATGCTTGTAATAGCAAATTGGCGGATATAATGCAAAGATGTTAAAAACTATAGAAGGATATTGTAAAAGATATAGGTACTTACAACTGCTTTGGTTTTTGGTTCCACATGATATATGCAAAAGTTGTGAGGATGGACAGATGCGCTACTTATCAAACAATTTGAGCAACTAAAAAAACAAGGGAAATATGACAGTGTAAATGGTATAGGATTTCACAAATGCCTCATTTTTTTATTCCAATGTGATAGATATAAATTGTCTGAATAATAACTTGGGAAAATGAATAAACAATGCAAAGAATTTTTTCCTCAACAGACTCAATATTTCATGGCACAAGCCATTCCAGTCTAGTCACAATAAATGCAAGCTAGAGACTATATAGGAACAATGGTTTTGTTAAAAGGGAATACGCGAATGGGAACATTGGACATGAACACATGAGTATAAAGCATCTTCTTAATCAAGCTGATGAAAATTTGGAATAGAACAAGGAATATTACAATTGTAGGTAGAGAAAAAACTATCAAACGGGATTGCAAAAGGTCTAGGAACCTACATATGCCTCATGGTTCGCTTGCAATACAATAAGCATAATACCTGTGAGAAGACATAGACTTGACTACCATCAAACAATATGGAGAAATGAGAAGACAAGGCAAGAAAATGACAATGCAATAGATATTGGAACTTACATATGCCTGGTTCTTTGGGTCGAACATAATAGTTATAAATTCTTCCAATGTAGACTGATTTCATTTGCATGAAACAATGTGAGGAAATGAACAAGAAACAAAAACAATTTTTGGTGTGAGAGGTTTAAGACTTGATAGTATAAATGATTCATGATTCGCAAATGCATATAAACAGAAAACATGTTTACTAACATATTTCAATGTCATCAAACAATGTTGACAAATGAGTAGGCAACACAAGAAAGTGACAGTGTTGTAGATATAGGAACTTAGAAACACTTGATTGTTTGTATGTAACATAATAGACATATTTTTTTTAATAGAGTCTAAATTAACTACCATGAGAGAATCAGAGCAAATGAAGAATAAATGTGAGTAATGTTTTGTTTAATAAAATCAAGACTTCTAGCAGCAAATTTAAATTGTCTATGGGAATTTCTAAATGATTATGTCATATATGTAGTCCACATAATTCTCTATCTTCAAATATTGACTGTCAAAATGAGGAGGGGAAGATATGAATCCTCAACATAAATTTGTTAAGACTATTGTTTAGCCACTCAAAGATACAAGCGTGTAAGATTCAAGCCAAATTTAGATGCAAAACATGTAAGAATCATATAAACTATAAAATAACATTGTCAAAGGTATAAGAAGGTACACATGTCTTTTTTTAACCTCTTAGCAATCAATAAAAACTAAACATAAATAAAAGCACAGTGTCCTTGGAGACAAAAGACATATTATGTTCCATCACTAGCTATAATCTATTTTGGAATGAAATTAACAGATTGGAACTACAATGTAGGTTCTCTAAATTTAATCAAAATAATATATTTGTGTTATTTACATGTCCACATCGTCCTAGTGATTTTCCTATGAAGATCTCCTAAAACAGAAATCAAGTTTTCAAAAATGGCATGTTACAAAGAACCTTACAAACTTTTTTGTAGATACATAATACTTGGGAGGAACATATAATGTTGATGCACTTTGGAAACTGAAATCTAGATTGTTCGGAATAAAATTACAAACAAGGCCACTATTATTTTTGTAGAAAAGAAATTTTTGAACAAATATAGTGTTGTATGTTAAAGCACCAAGCATTTTACTAGACATTTTCTATTTCACATAAAAGAAAAATTGAATCGGTATAGTTTTCTTTTTTGTCACAAACATGTATTATAATGATTTGTAGAGAGAAAAGAGCATTACACGTGCAACATCACCTATAATTGTTCATGAAATTGCAAACAAATTTGTTTACAACTATAGTATGTATGTTTCAAACAGATGAATAAACAAGTTTCAAGTTATGTGTTGCATATAAGAAGTCAAAATAAACTAATACATAACTTATAACTGCTTATGAAATTGCAAGCGGAGCTATTCACATCTATACTATGTATGTTTCAAAGAGATCAAAATACAATTGTCAAGTTATGTAGTGCATATAAGAGCTAAAAATAAACTATCACATTAGTCTTCATAAAAGCATTAACACTATTGTCTTCTTATTGACATTCTCAAGAATAGTTAGGTTGTGATGGCTCCTAAACATTTTGCTTGTTGATATTGTTCTATGTTGGAACATTGCACTTCCTAGATCCTATTTAATAATCAGTAAGCATTATACTCATGACAATGCATTATGTATCACATGCTATCAAATAATAGGAATAGAAATTGGAATAGTGCAATGTAAACACTTGGGCAAACTGTAAATGTATTTTCAAGTTGGTGGAGATGTCATGTTGCTTGCTTCAGTCACAATTTGTATGATGAAATTATCCATTTCAAGTGTGAATGTTCCTTGCAGCCAAAATTTCCGCAACAAGAACATTACTCCAAACATGTCTTTCTTGTAATCTTGAAATGGAATTGCAGCTAGTTGTGGGAAGCAATTTTGTAGCTATTGTTTGTGTAGATAACAGTCCACAACTCCATCTATTGTATGAACAGTACATTGCAGAAAAAGGGATATATTCAATTTTTTTGTTAGTGGCACATGTTGTGCACTGTGCAAGATCATTCTTTGATGTTTTTGTAAAAGAAACTCCTTGTCTACATGAAGTGCAGATTGGTTCATATGGGGGAAAGTGGACATTCTTAGGTCTTAGTGTTCATGTCACCTACAATGGTAGTGCAAATGCAATTAGTGACAAATCAAAGCAATGCACTTTTTGGGAAATTCACTATACAAAAGCACACATGACAAGCTCTTTCTATAAAAAATCTATGCTAGTGTGTAAAATTCAAATGGTTTAGGTGTTTACTTCCATGTTTGAAGTCTTCAGTGGTTCTAGGGAGGCCTTTGTAGATGCATTATTGAGTTCATCAATGAAGCTAGATTGTGTTGTTTCCATCAAATTTGTGCCTTTTGGCCCAAAACGAATAATATTTTTGAACAATATGAAAGCGATTTTAGCTGATTCTAGGATCAATTGAAGTGTTGCATACAACTTTGTGTGGTTGATCGAGACTATAAGCTGCAAGGTACAAAATTGTTGAGATGCAAGATCCCATGGAAAATCAGTTTAACAATTCAATGGCATTGATTAGAATAAAAACTTAAAGTTCAAATATAGAAAAATTAATCTAATCAAATAGAGACTGTTCAAATGAAAGTGTTTTCAATACAGAAAAGCATGTTATATGCAATTTTGTTTCATGGAAAACAAATTATAAAAAATCTTTAGTAGGTTTCAAAAAGATAAGTGCTAGAATTCTATGATGTTGTCATGAATTTTGCGGAACATCTTATAGTGGAAATATCATCTTGGCTTTCCCCATCTTTAACTTGTAGCTCATATTACATTGGCGCTTGATAATGACTAGTAACAACGACACCAATTGTTCCAATAGAGAAGTTGTCATTTGATTGGACGAGCTACGAGATGGTTGTGTTAGGAATCAATATGCGTTCTTTACAGACTTTGTCAATGGGTTCAATGGTGTTTCTAACAGTTAAAACAAGGGAATAATCAACATACCCTCTTTTATATTGAGTTTTTTTTCCTAATGACAAAGTTTGTGAGGCAGACACTTGTATGAGGTGATAAAAATGGCAGAAATGTGTCAATTAATTTGTTGTTGATGTTTGCAGTGATTTCCATTTGACCATGACTATCAACTAAATCAACATGCACAATTGTTGTTTTTGGTGGTTTTTTAGGATTTTTGGTAATAGCAGGGACATAAATAGCCAAAAAATCTCCTTCAAATGCTAGAGTTGACTACTCTGTGCATATATCAAAGATGTTTGATGGCCCTACAATCACTTCTTTCAATATGTAGATTATGATTTTACCAATGACGAAAAGTAAATTTATAATTAAACATATAAAGAGTCAAGTCATATCTCATACAAACAGGATAAATTACTTGCCTCTTTTCATCTTGTTTGTCAACTGACTCATCCATCTCATGATTTGCAAAAAAATAGATTTATGTTTTCCAAATGTTTCTGCAAACATATGCAATGAGATATTTATGTGAAGTATGTATCAAAAAAAACTATGGAAAATACATTATTGAGGTTTGATATGTTTTCGAATTTTTTTGGTGTCAAATGTCAAGTACTCACCTTTTTGTAGATTCTCTAGATGTTGTATTGGACGCTGGCCAATGTTGAGATATGTGTTGTATGAAGTGGCCAAATATTCGTAACCTGCAACAGGCTATTTAGAAACTTGATATGTATAAAAAAAGTATTTTATGGTTCTATTACAACCTAATTGTGTGATGCATGCAATTTTTGATTTTCCAATTTGTTTTTAATAAATAAATGTATCATGTGCAATGATTAATTAATATGTTTCGTAATAGTATACCTATTTCAAAACAGTTGTCTATTCGTTTGCAATATCATAACCATGGAAGATATTTGGAACAGTATGATTGATACTATTGTTTTCAAACAGTAGCCAGACTTGAAATTTACATGAGTACAAAAACAAAAGCAACCACATAAGGATCTCATAGCAACTAGAGTGGATACTATAAATAAAAAATTGAATAGTAGCTATCAGAAGCTATGTAATCAATTTAAAAGGTTCATATCCATGAAGTAAATACTATGTGGATGTGCTTGAAAGTAGTTGTGCAATTCATAAAAAAAATTCCTTTGTAATTTGTTTCTAGTAAAGATTCATATAGTGTGTGAAGGCTTAGAAATATTATGTGTGATAGCAAATATGTTTTAGAACGGGTATATACTGACTTGCAACTGCATAGGGATGGCATAGGTCTAGAAGAACATCTCTGGCGGCCCTGACTAGGAACACTGGAAAATTCAAAGTTTGCATAGGTAGAGTTGCGAAGGAGTAAGTATTCTGATTGTAAACATGAACATTACAAACAATACTTGATTCAACAATCCTTTGGTACTCACATAAATTGTATGTTGGTTTTGTGCATTAGTGAGAAACAGTGATAATATCACACTATAAAGAGGAAGTTGATACTAAACAGTTGCAGTTACAAAACTGTATACTGTGCCCTCACGACTAGAGCTAAAGGGATATTGCAAAATGGTCTGACCAATATGTATCTAGTACTCTGAGTTTGACAATAGCAATTTTGATGTTATGTATCCAAAATTGATCCAACAAATCACCTGCATGTGTTGTTGGCTTGTCAACAACTAGTGACAATTTGCATTGCTCAATAAATTCAAGAAGAAGTGTTGTTGGTTTCGTTGACTCTAACATGTCAATGTTAAAGTCTCCAGCAATAATCAAATTTGAATTACTTGGCGAAGAGGTAACAACAGTTTGTATAAAATTCAAAATATCATGAATAGGTGTGTTTGGTATCAAGTACAAATTTATGATGTGCATAGTAGTATGCATATGCAATAGGTCAATGGTTATTGACTCTAGATATTTTGTTGAAAATTTTGAAAGTTTTGCACTGAAACTATTTTCCTACAACATGTTAATAGTCCATGAATACCTATTGCAGTATAGCAATTGTATGTTTTGTCAAGGAAGCCAATGTGGTCAAGCAGATTATGTTTCATTTCTTGGAAGCAAAGGACAGTTGCTTGGAGCATATCATAGTCATGTGTTATTTCTTGTGCATGCAATGCAAAGCAACGCGTGTTCAAAGAGCATATGATAAAATGGTCTAGAGAGATAGACAAAAGTTTGTGCTCTAATTTCCATTGTGTTGAGGCCATAAGGCATTGCATTTCGTGATTTACTTTGTCTAACACTCTGAAGTTTCGTTCTTCCAGTCTATGTGTGAGATATAGTGATTCAATGTTTCTTACACGTGATAAAGCAGTGTACACAAGGCCATGTTGATAGACCTTACATGGGTCAAAAGAAATTGTATCCATTGTCAAACCTTGTGCTCTATGAATAGTTCATGCACATGCAAGTTGTAAAGGAAATTGTGCTCTAGTGACTATTTTTGTACCTATTTTGACTTTTCTAATTATTCTCATTATGGGTGTCCAAGAAGGCATAATACAATTTGTATATAGATTTTGCATTTTTTGTTGATGCAACTTGCCAACAATGGAATCATTGAATTCTATCCAAACAATGTCTTCTTGTGTGGTTGTATGCAATTTGAAAATGCCATGTACACCATTGACTAGTCCATCTTTTGTATCAATGTTGCAAGCAATCAATTCAACCAAAATGTCTTGCTTGAGTAGAATTGTGCTAGGCAATGATGATTTCGAAGGTTGACATTGAGTTCTATCAATTGTTGTGTATTGTTTATCAATTGCATACAAAACATAAATCTTTTTTGATAATTTGTCTAGAATTATTTTGTTGTGTATTTCGACTTTTGTATTTCTATGAAACAAGTATGGAAATCGTGGATCATTCAGAGGTGTCTTATAGCACATTGCATTCAAATAGGAAATGTCTCCATTTGTTTATCGACCGGTCTATTATGCCTTGCATAACCACCCCATCTTTTGCCTTGGTCAAAATGGGTCCCCCTCTTCTATTTTTGGTCCTTGGTTGTTTTTCAACAAAGTTTGGAGTTGTTCTTTCTTCCAACACTTTGTTTTCTTTTGTTTTGTAAGAACTGGAACCGGATAGGAATCGGGATTTGAAAATTTTATTTGAGTTTCATTCCCTGACTCCATTCCCGATTCCAATCCCACTGGTCTCTTGGTTTGGTCTCTTTGGTCTGTCTTGTTTTTCTTTCGCAGAGCCGGAGTCGGAATGGATATTAAGTTTGGGATTTACAGAAAGTTCCAAACTTGTTTCCATCCCGCCTCTACCTCTGCCTTTTTGGTTTTGTTTATTTAGACTTGGGATCGATGTTGATTACCTTGTTTCGATCTCGATGTCTTTTTTTTGCTTCTTTCTTTATTTTTATTCATTGTTGGTAGAACCGAAACCAAACTCGAAACTTAGACAAATTTTCCAAACCTGGTTCTCATTCCATCTCCGCTCCTGCCTTTCTTGTTGTTGTCTGACTTTACTTCGATCGCACAATAGTTTTGTGCCTGTTCACACCGCGATTTCGCATCTGACCTTCCACATTAATGGCATTAATTACAAGCACCTCCCATGTATAAAATTGGATGTTAACCCTAATTAAGGTTACCTCATTGGTTATTATCACTGTTTAATAAGTAAAATCAAACTAGAACTGCGGTAGACCATTTGGCAGCATGACTCTATCAAAGGAAAATCATTTTGCATGTGGATTCGCATCAAGGGCCAGCCTTTTGGATTGTGTTTCGAGGTAGGGTTTATGTTCTTCATTTTCTTTGCTACCCTTCGTGGTGTTTTTTTTGGTTTGTTGTTCTTCATGGGTTTCATAACTCTTTTTGTTTGAATCCTTGTTTGCTTTTATTTTCTTCTCTTTCGTTTTGTGTTGTTTTCCTTGTCTTCAGTTCATCTTTTATTTTTGTTTTATTTACTTTTTGTCATTTGTTTTTACTTTGCAATGGTCGTTTTCATGTTTCTTCATGCCTGTACCATTGTGCCTTGCATTTTGGGGGTGTTGATCATCTACTACATGGTTTTGTGGTGTTCTTTGATCCGTTACTTTACCTACTGGTTCTTTAGTGTATCGACTTGTTGATTTCGAGTAGGGTTAAGTTGTGCCCTAATTGTTTAAGTCGAGGGGTTTTTATAAACTGGGGTTTTTGCACGTCTCTGATTAGTTTTAAACAAAATTATGCCCTAGTTGCTGTGTTTACTCTTGATAGTATGGGGATGATTTCATACTGTTATTTTAAGCCTCCTCGGCTTGTTGACCTCCTTTTTTTAGGTTATGATATCATTCGTTCTCTTGCTGAAATTTCTAATGATGTCATGGTTATTTTTAACCGGGGTTAGATCCGAGATTGACTTCGTTCTCAAACCTTGGTTTGCAATGGATGTCGAATCTATCTCTGAGCCCGCTTCTGATGGGTTATAGATTATCAAAATATCATTCACACAATCAGAATGGGAAGCGAAACGGGATATAAATTTGAAACTTCTTCATTGTACCAAGTCAATTTCCATTCTTATCCCAGTCCCGATTACCATTCTGACTCCGTCTCCGATCCTGCTATATGGTTTGTTGTGAGTTCAATGTCCATTCCCGTCCTAACCCCGGTGGTGCTTTAAAATATTTTTAGGGATGTCTTCTACCTGGTCCAGCCTCCAATGTATATGAAAGTTGAGATCTCTAACCTAGCTTTTCATACTTCTTGTGGATCTAATATTGGCTTTTTGTTGCAAAAATTAAAGGATGTTAGGAGCATCGAGTGAGGCTTCTCAAAGGAGTCAACCTATAGAAACTTCAAAACCAGGAGCAAAGCCTAAAAAGGTTAAGCCAATACAAATCCCCTATACCTTGAGGTATAATCATCAGGCTCTTTCCATCACTGCTAGTAAGGTGGATTCTGATTGGGCGGGCATAACTGATAAAAACTTGGGTCCATTCCATTGCGAGGAGTTGTACTCTAAAACATTTGCTGAAGAGGTAACATGGAGGACCCAAAGAATAGTTGAGTTTGGCTTGGCTCATATCACTATATTTCCTCTGTCAATCCAATGTCCCGAATTAATAATGATGGTAGTTGGATCCTATAATCATGTTACTAGATAGTGTGTGGATTTGCAAGGGAATGTCATCGTTGATTTAACTCCTCAATTTTTTCAATTTATGTTCAATGTGCCCAATCCAAAGAATCCTAAGCAACTCAATGAGTCGGAGGCTTTGAAAATGTATATTAATCATAAGGAATCCAAAAGAACTCATTTGAATAAGAAATGGATGAGAACTGAGAAAAAGTCTCTAGTTAAGCTTCCAGATCAGCCTAAAAGGGCAGAATTCTACAAGGAGATTGGGGACATAATAATGATATTATCCAAAGTGTTTGGAAAAAGGGATGCTCTTCACTTTAAAGAATGGATGTTTCCATTCATTCAGACAATCCTCGATGGTAGGAAACAATTTGATTGGCCCATGATTGTGTCTGAAAGCATACACAACCAAATGATTAGAGTGAAAGAAACCAAGAGTTTATTCATGACCTCTTATGTCATTTATGCAACAGCAAGGAGAGGCATTTTTCCAGGTTTAAATAGACTGGGGATTTTAGGAGAAGCTGATGGACATAACAAGATATGGAGTCATTATGATCAGCTCACTTTGTAGACTTTTGAACTGCATTACAGAAGGGTTAATGATGCATTTTTATATGTCATTATTAACCAGCTTACAGGAGATGCAGGATATAGATTAAGCCAAGAGGCCATGGCATTCCTCACAGAGTGGGGATATTGGTTTATCCAATACCCCAAGTTAACTTATTTCAAGCTGGTCGTATTTGATGGTCATCCTCACCTACTCCCTAGATGTTGCAGCAACATGATTGTTTTAATGGAGTTTGTTTATCAAGCCTTGGGGGTTAATGCTAAATTAGGTATAAAGCATAAGCTCGGTTGTCATAAGTTCCCCATGAAGTTGAGTGAATATAGTTATCCACACCTTGTGGGAGCAAAGGTTGTTTGCAATGAATTGATGCATCTAAAATTAGGCTTGTACACTACTAGGAAGCACTTTGATCCAAAGAAGAAGATGAACGCTTTGCTTGCTTCTATTTTTTATAAGCACTTCAATCTATTAGAAGACTTTTGGAGTGATCTTCAGGATGAGTATGACTTAAGGAAAATGAATTATGGAAGGTTTCCTATCCCACTCATGGTGGAGTATGGGATCAAGGTGGACATTCCTGAAACACTATCAAATGATGGGGTGGTTCTAGATCCCCTATATGAGGCACAAAATATAGGTACCAAGAGCTTAGATCCTGTAGATTGGGGTGCGGAGGAGACAATAGATATTAAGAAAATAGCAAGACCAGTATTCGATAGAAGCATCCAATGGGTTGTGTTAGGAACCAAGGAGCCTAGGACTCAAACGTCCTAGAAAAGGAAAGATACAAGTACCACTCTAGGGTACAAGAGAACCAAGAGAAGAATGCCTCCCAAGGAACCCTTGGAATTCTTCCCTCCTGACATAGAGGAATTTGAACTTGAACTTCTGACTCAAGATTTACCTGAAGCACATGAAGAAGAAGTCCGAACAAGACCTGTGGCCTCAACATCAGTTGTGGGTGAGTCGCCTACTCAAATCCCTCCTACAGAGCAACCAAGTGGAGAAATGCCTAGGGGAACCCTTCATAAGGAAGCTGGAACTTTAAAGGGAAAGGGAGTTGAGGTAGAAATCCATGATATAGGGACATACTCTGAGGATACTCTATCGGATAAGGAGACACTAGAGGAGACACCTCTTGATGAAATTGAGGATGCAATATTTGAGCATGTTTTAACAGAGGAGGACCAATGGACGTTGTTTGAAGAAGCTAAGAGAGCATCAAATGCAAAGGCACAAAATGAAGCATTGCAGAAACAACAAGATTCAGATGCCAAGGCACAAGAAGAATGCTTGCAAAATAAAATGGATGCAAAGGAATAAGTTGATGCATTACTCCAAGAACAACAATTAGAAGCCAAACATAAATTTGATGAATTGGCCAAGCAACAATAGCAAAAGGAACAGGAGATCAAAGTAAAGGAGGAAAATGAAAAGTTATAAATGCTACAAAAGATCCATAATCTTGAAGAATAAAAGGCTAAACAAAGAAGAGAAAGGGAAGCCCTTGAGGCTAAATTTAAAATTGTTGAAGAGGCCTATAAGAAAAGAGAGGAAGAAGAACGCTTGCAAAAGGAAAAGGATGTTGAGGAGTTTGATAAGAAACAAAAAAAGGAAAGGAAGCATGGGACAAGCTCAAAGACTTGGAGAGAGAGAGAGAGATAAATTGATTGAAGAAAAGAGGTTAGAGGAAGAGCATTTAAAAAAGGAACAAGAAGATAAAAGGCTGCAAGAGCAGCAGGATAAGGAAGACACCAAGAGGGTTGCACAAGAGAATACAAAAAAGGAACAACAAAATGTGCAGGAGGTTGATTCTCAACCTAAAGCTACTTTATTGCAGCCACTATCTTCTACTACTGTTGCCTCTTCCTATACAATGATGGCTACCACTCCTAGTGCTACTACATGGTTAAGGTTGGATCTTGAGAAAAATAAAATTGCTCCACCACAACCTCTTGATTGGGAAGAAATGATGAAGGAGATATAAAAGGAGAGACCAAAGAAAAAGGCCAGAGTTCATCATTCCACAAGGCTCATAGAGGCAGGAGAGATCATTGCAAAATGTGCAATTCTAGTGGTGAACAAGGATAGAGGAGATATGCAAGTGACTAATTATCAACTGGGTACAGTCAATTTGGGGAGGCCTACAAGGAATCAACAAATGAATTTGAATGATGTTGTAGCTTCCTCCAAAAAGTCCAGAATGATCAAAGATAAACAAAGAAAGGATGAGCTTAAGGCTCAATTGGATCAACTGCATAGTTTCTTAAGAGATGTTTCCATTCCCAAGTCACAACAAGCTGCTGCCTTGGAAACGCTAGTCTTACTTAGCAAAAGGGAAGTTGATGGTCTAGTACAAATGAGGAGTAAGTCTGGGATGTTGGATAGATGGATCGATAAGCTTATTGAGGAAGTGGGTGAAGTGTTGGTAAACAGTTTTGAAAGATATCAGTAAGTTTCCAAAGTCAACTCTTCTAGAGCAATCAATCCTCGAAGAAGATAATGCAGATTTCTTGGAAAGAGCCTCCAGCATAATTTGGTTTAGGTTTGATTTCATATATAAACATAGGAATGAAATTCAAGAAGCTAGTAAAGACTTGAATGAGTAGCTTGATGAACTAGAAGTTGTAGTGGCTATTTTGGTCGATGTAGACATATTGGTTAAAGAAGGCATGCCTTTGGATCAATTGAAGGAGAAATTGAACAAAAAATTCTAGGAGGTCATGCAGAAAGAGGATGTTGGAGAGGACTTATTGTTGGATAGACTAATGGATATTAAAGAAGAGGTGAAATATGCTAGGAGGGAATTGACTAAATTGAAAGATATGCAGGAATTTGCCTCATCAGAGTTGAAAATAATCAAATTTAAAGACAGCTGGGTCGATGGGCCTGATGTGGATATCCTTCAACAAGTGTTCACCAGTTATGATGAATATCTTCTTGAGAAAACTATGCAGGAGTGAGTTGGCATAAAATGATCTATTTTGGGCACATGACTTCCCCTTTTCTCACCTACTTCACAAGGAAAACAGCATTTGAACTAAATATCAACCAGTTTAAGTTTCTTGATGAGGTTTTGGTTCCTTGATTAGTGGATCTCAATTTTTGATTGAGAGGGATTTATGCGCAGCATGTCTATATGTACTTTTGAGCTCCATATTGTAAAGGTCGGCGAATGAAAGTAGAATTGGCCACCTGATGATAGAAGATAGGATTTTTTATAGTTTTGAGCAAAGATACTTTTTAAGTTTATGTTGAATTTAGGTACACTTTTTATATAGTTTTTTGTTGGAATTGAACTTCTTTGATGAAGTTAATGGACCATAATCGGTCTATATTCCAGTGATTTTTTTGTGCATAAATGTTTCTTATTTGATGTCAATCAACAGGGGAAACCATATTTTAAAGATTATTTCATTAAATTGTCTATGAATGGAATTGTTATATGTTTGTTGATCTATATTATTGGAAACAAATTTTTGAAACTTATGGTATTTTGATGAATGATTGTGATGATTAAACTAAGCATTGTGAATGTATGTAATGGTATGGATTGTTTTGTGAATTACATCATGCTATGGTTTTGATCTGTTAATAAACACTCGTGAATAAGAATATATGTCTGAATGTTAAAGAATTTTGTTCATGTTTCACTGATTTGTGCCTTGATCTATCTTTTTTTCTAATTATTTAAACCCCCCCATTAAACATAGATTGATGAATCTGATACAGTTTGTATTCCTTATCACCAGCAAAGGCCCCTTGAATATTATAGTTGCATTGGCCAATTGAGTGACATTAGAAAGTTGAGAACCAACTATTAGGACCTTGGAAGTTAGGCTACTATATGTTGTCTTTATTTTTCAAGAGAAATAGAGTAGAAATATTTTGTTTTATGTTGTTTGTGTCATTTTCACCATCAACAAATCTAGCACTAGAAGAAAGGCCTAAAGGAACAAGATGGCTTGGATTGGGTCATTCTCATCGAAAAAGTATGGGAGGATTCTCAGATCCTCTGCCAACCTTGAACCATTAATAGAACTTCAAACCCCAGTTAGATATAGACCCCAAGCTCATAGAGTTTTGATCCTACCATTGTCACCACCACTTACTCCACCTATATTTTAGCCAAATCCATATTTACCACCCCAACAACCTAATCCTCACACACCACCCCCGATTCGACCAATATCACCACCAGTTCAACCAGTGTCACCACTGGTTCGGCCTATATCACCACTAGTTCAACTAGTGTCACCACCGGTTCAGCCTATATCACCACAACCTGCTCAACCAATCCCACCACCACCCATGGCTTACTTCGTGAATAACCCCTCTCCACTAGGAACTATTCCTGGGGGTATCCATGATCTACCAAAAAATCCAGAAAGGTTTTGCCCAAAGTACATGCATGGAGAATCAAGAAGCACAGAGGAACATATAGAAGCATTCAAAGATGCCTATACCCGTGCTCAAGTGGCTCACCAGGACATTGTATGTAGGTTTTTTCCTTATTCTTTGGGTGACATGGCATACAACTGGTATCTAAATCTACCCTAGGCGTCTATTCTAAGCTGGGCAGATTTAGAAAATGCCTTTATTAATCAATTTTTGGTCTATGTAGACCCGACCATCTTGTATCATCAATTCGCTACCATAAGAAAGGAACATCATGAACCATTGTCGTTATTCAACACTAGATTCTAAAGAATGTTTTGTAGGTCACAAGATCCTTACTTAGTGGCTGAAAATATTGCCATTCTGGCATATTTAAGAGTTGTTGATCCCTTGATTGGCTTATTCTTGCAGAGAACTTATGTTGCCAACAAGATTGACTCTTTGTCTAAAGTTTATCATCTAGCCATTAAATTGCAACAACAAATAATTCTACAATCAGGAAGTTTAGGATGGAATCTCCCCCCATGGGTTATCAGATGCCTAACCCACCATTGTTCAACACGGTCCCAAGGATGTCTTACTCCCAATATGGACCTATTTCTGAGTTACAAGCCTCATCTACCATGCCTTTTTTTGCTAATGTCATTCAAGAGTCTTCCCAACAATCTCAAAACCACCAGTAGCAAGGGTGAAGGCCAACTCCAATTCATTCTCCATCTATAGGACAGACTGTGCAAAATGAACACATTGTTCAACTAACCAATGAGGTGGAAACTCTCAAAAAGACTATGTCACAAATGTCTAACGACATGGCACAACTTAGACATAACCCCCCACAAAACCAAAATCATAATTACCATAATCAAGGAGGTTATAACAACCAGGTTGGTTGCTCTAATCAAAATACAAATCATAACACCAACAAGAACTTCCAAAACCAAAACTCCTCTAACCAAAATTATCAAAATCATAACAAAGGATACAATCAGAGGTCTAACAATAACAATAGGTGGTGGAACACTGGACCTAACAATGGGGGAGTTCCCCATAACTATCATTTTGGTGAAGATAAACCACACACTGCTAATGTGGCTGATCTCAATTTCATGACTAATCGGTGTAGACTACACGATACTGCAACACATTCTGAGGTTAAATGCCCATAAATGGAAAAAATGGTGAAGATTGTGCAAGCTGATTCCCACCCTCCACAAGGAAATTTCAATCAAGATGGTGGGTCAGTAAGTACTGCTATGAATTATGAGACCATTGAGGAAAAATATCAATTTACCATGCAGGGATATAATGAACCAAAAGAATATGTGTATGATGCCCAAGCCTTTCATTCTAAAGGTGGTCATTTCTTGAGAAATTGGAATAAGGGTCCATTCACTACATTTGCACCTCCCAACAACATGGTCCCACCTAATCAGAATGTAGATAATAACCCACCACCACCAAAGGGTCCTTCTGACTCTCATAACAAAGGTAATCCACCTTCTTTTCCTAAGTATCAAGTTAGGAATGATTCAGAGTTTGATTTTATTATAGATCTGCAGAGACAAAATACATCATTGTCGTTCTTTGACATTATGAAGGGGTGCTCGACTCAATGAGAAGTTGTGTTGAAAGCCTTGGAGGAGGCAGATCATTCAAAAGGAAAAGGTAAAATCACTCCAGTGAGGGAGATGAATGCGGCCATCTATAGAGGTAAGACAAGTACCCCACCTTTCCTTTTGAGTTTAAGGATCTTTCGAAGAATCTACATAACTGTCTGCTGGACTCCGGTGCATCGGGTAATGTTATGCCCTTTTCAATTTAGAAGAATCTAGGATTAAGTCCTACCCAGACTAATAAGAAAATAATCCAGTTGGACAAAACCAAGGTTAATGTGGTGGGAGAATTAAAAAATATGCATGTACAGGTTGGATCAGATCCAAGGATCCAAAATTACATAGATATCCAAGTGGCCGATATCCCAGAAACATATGGTATGCTCCTGAGTCAAGAAGTAATGTAGAGTATTGGGGGTATTTGTCTTTGGATTTCTCTCACATGTGGTTGCCCTGGAAAGGGATAGAAACACAAATTAGAATTGAGGGTGAACCTAGGCTCAAACACATGATTACTGAATATGATTCTCCTAATTAAGTAGCATATTTTGAAATTGAAATAGGAGTTTACAAGCAAGAGGAGGTCATGACCTTCTCAATACTCAATCCTGATGATGTGCTACCCCTAGAATAGAATAATCCAATGATCTTGGTCAACCAGCAAGTTCTAATAAAAAAATTGCAACAAGATAAGCTGGTATTGGGAGAAGAGACTGATTTGTGCAGTTTATTGCTTCCTAATTGGTGTAGGATACATTATCAGAATCATTCTGAATTGACATGTCAAACTTGCCTAGATATCTTAAACCATATAGGCCAACCTCAACTGATTAGCAAAGATCAACCTCAAGCACCCATCAATGAATTCCCATTTGAAGCTAAGGATGCTACCATCCTCACTAGAACCGGTCTTTCTCAACAGGAATATCCCCCACCATTTGAGCGGACTCAGGTTCTATGCTTTGAGCTTCAAGAGAAGATTGAGGTATCCTAGTCTTTCTCCATTTCACCCACCCAGATACTCTTCCAATGCCTAAGGAATTAATGAATAATTAATTGGATTGCAACTTGATCCAAGAATTTGTTCAGGGAGTGATTCTTGAGCAGGCTTTAAATATAGAAGAATCTTTAAGTGAACTTGGCCCTCAGTCACTTTCAACTCTTGATGGCCAGCAAAATTCTGAGCCACCACCCATCTCAAGCAAGTCATCCCCTATTATCCCAAAAAATAAAGAGCTCCCATCCAAAGATCAATTATGGAGTCTTAAATTTGATGGCTCTAAATCCAAAGCAGGAAGTGGAGCAGGGATTGAACTAACCAACCCGAAGGGGAAGACTTACTTTGCATCTTACAAGTTGCAGTTTGGTTGCATGAACAATGTGGCTAAATATGAAGCACTTGCTCATGGACTTATGTTTGAAGGTCACCACTCTCATGGTAATGGGGGATTTTGAAGTAATTGTAAAGCAGGTACGTAACCAGTATACTTGTCATAACAAAAGATTGGCTACGTACAAAAATATAATTTGGAATCTGATTGAAGACTTTGACGCTTTTGGGATCACTCTGATTCCTAGAGAAACTAATCAGATTGTAGATGCCCTTGTCGTTACTGCTAGCACCTTGGAGCCTATGCAAGACTCTAAGATAAAAGTATTTTCAGTTGAATTAGTCTCAGTCCCAACTGTCCCAGATAATGTCCAAAATTTTTAGGTATTTGATGATGACCAGCATATATTGGCCTTCTTGGCAAGTTTGGATGTCTTTGAAGGACAAATAATAGATGAATATGAGAGAGATCAGGGAGATTGGGATCCTGAGAATGGTGATGCAGAAGGGATACTGGAGTTGAAAAGCAATAGTATTCCAAAGGGGATGGTAGATTTAGAAATAATCTTTGACTCTGACCCACAGGCTCGTCAAAGGGTGCCCATGGAGAGTGATGGAGGGAAGTATGAATTTGTTAATCTGGATCACTCGGGTCCTGAAAGAATGATCTCATAGGGAAAACTTGTCCTGAAGAAATTAAGAAGAAGATAGTTAAAGTTTTGGAGCAGAACATTTCATCCATTTCTTGGGGTTATGAATACTTAAAGACCTTTGACACTTCGGTGATCACACATACCATTCCTCTTAAGCCAGAAGCCAATCCCTTCCATAAAAAATAATGCACGGTCAATGCTTTGATTAAGCTCTTGATTCAGAAGGAAGTGCAAAATCTCCTATCTATAAAAATAATCTTCCTAGTCAAACATTCTACTTGGGTTGCAAATTTAGTTCCTGTGCGCAAGAAAAGTGGTGAAATCAAGTTATGTGTTGATTTCAGGAATCTAAAAAAGGCTTTCGAGAAGGATAACGACCCACTTCCTTCTCTTGATGGTGTATGACACCCAAAATTGTCCATGTCATAACATTACCTAGTCGATACATGACCTTGTAAGACATCTTGTAATATTTTACCCTAGGTCATTACATTATCCCACTTATCCCATTTAGTCCACTTATTCATCTTCCCAATTAATTAATTAAATCTCATTTATTTAATTAATTCCTCCTTCACATGTCTCAAAATAATTCAAATTAAATATTTGAATTAATCCTTCACTTATTGTCACATTGAAACATGTGTCACATGACTACAACTCTTCACATGCAGAAATAATTTAAATAATTTTATTGTTTAAATTATGAGATTCTCACTCACATCCTATTTCTAGCCCCATTCATTGAGCGTCATAGGCATCTTTTCCTCCAAAATAAATAATAGAATCCCACTTATTCCCTCACATCCTAATTTTAGTCTCATGTCATAATCCACTTAATGTGCGTCATAGGCACTAAAATAAACTTTGAATCCTAGCCATACATATCACAAATTTGAATTTTAATCTTGGCCATCAAATCAAATCAGCCTTCTCCTATAAATCAAGCCTTTCACAGGTCATTTGGGAGAATCTTCTTCTAGCATCCTCACTCTGCCAAAATTTCTCTCAATCTTCTTATCTATCTATCTATTTTTCTTCTATTATCTTCATCTTATCGTTATGCTGTGAAAATGAGAAATCAACATATCAAATCATTCAATCCTTCAAAATCTTGCATTATCATGTAGGTGGAGAAGACCAATGGAGATAAATCAAATCTAGCTTGGAGATCAGTTTGCTTTGCTTTCTTGTTTTGATTTTCATGCTAGTTTGTGCTCTATTGTGCTTGTTAGGGTTTTTCATTATAGTTTATTTATGCATTTTGCTCTAATATTGTTACCCTAACTTACATTTGGTGAACCTAACGTGAATCCTTTGATCTAGCTTTCTTTTTTGCAACTTTCATTAACTTTTTGTTGCAGATCTACCAATTTTTGGACAAAACCTCAGGTTTTACAAATTTCATCATATCTTCCAAACGACTATGCATTTTTCTACAGTATTTTTACAAAATCTTATAAATCATATCAAGAGACAACAGTAAACAAATTGAGGGTTTATCATCATTTTTGTAGGAGTTATTACTATTTTATGTTTTTTTTCATAAAATTAACTTTCTTGATGCAAATCAATGAATTTTACAAAAATGTTTACATTTTTGGAACTCTCTTGAAATTCTAATGGGGGTGTATGTTTTATAGATTTAATTTAGAGGTCAAACGCAATGCAAAAAATTATAATCTTTGTTTTCTGTAGGTTTCTCATAAATCCGCATTTTTTGGTGCAAAACAGGGAATGTTTCTAGTTTCTTTACATTTTTGGAAATCTCTCAGAAAATTAGTAGGCGTCTCTTCTTTTATTTTTTATTTTTCAGATCAATAACATCTTGAAATAATCGAATCTAATTCTGGTATATTAAAAACACGTATCTAAAATTGCAATTTCTTGATGAATTTTTTTTATGGCTGCATTATAATATCATTTTTTCTATTTTGTAGGTGATCATAAGGAGCTATAGTAGTAGAAATATTAATCATACGCATTAGATTGGAAAGCGAAAAATTTCGGGTGCACTCATTCTATTATCTTTCTCTCTCATTTGATCAATCAATCTTGTTTGCAAAACACTTGAATTTGGGGCTTTAAAACGAACATATTGTTTGCATTCACATTTTGAAATTGGACTTAATAAGAACCATTGTCTTCCATCACACATTTTGACTTTGGGTTAAAAATAACAAGTGTTTGAATTGTTTTACACACATTTCTTTTTTTTAAAGGAAAATTAAGAATTTCGAGTGTGAATCATTTAGGAGTTGAGAAAATACAACTTCACAAACTCTGAAGATCACCTACATGCAAATAACCTGTCACAAAAGAATAGATGGAGACAAACAAGCAAGGGTTCTCTAAAAACTGAAAATGTATATATCAGAGAGAATGAGAGAATGAATTGATATGAAATAAAATGAGATCAATCCTTATAAAAAGGAGATCATGCAAACCCTAATAAAACCTTAATAGAAGCCTTAATAGGAAAACATTTAATAATTATATGCAAACTAAAGTGAAATCTTAAGAAGGGAATAAAGGTAACTTAATCAACATAATTAAGTTAAAACCTTTACTCTAACACCCCCTCTTAAGATGAGCAACAGTGCAGCTACAAACAAATGCAAGAAAGCAAAGGTAACTACAATGCAAGAAGGCAAACATGGGTCCCGACAACTAGGCCAGATCAGGTACCCAAATACAACCAAATCTCTGTAAAATGGAGAAATAGAGAAAACCTCATGGGAAAAAGCTCTACTCCAAAAAGAGATGCAAAAAGCCAAGAATAACATCACTGAAGCAGAAGAAGCTATAAACAACCGTCGAAAGATGACTGATATGGTGTTGAAGAACCTCCGCTGAAGATAAGATGATCAGGATCAAGAAGACAACAATCTCCATGAGTGCCCATACAACACTACTCGAATCAGATGGCAAACAAAGGCAAACACCTAGAATGAAGATACAAATGGCACAAGAACCAATAGTCTGAAAAACTGATCAACTGAGAATGGAAGATTCCTTCCAAGGCAAAACCAAGGAAGAATTAACACAAACAATATAATACCCCCCCATAATGTTGAACTGGGAGAGCCTGATAGATCCACTGAAATGATGTGAAACACCCTGTAGTGCATGAAGGAGAAGAAACATCTGAAAGTGCGCAAGATAGCACCCGCAACTGAAAAAGTGGTGTGCAAAACAAAGCACACATGCATGAGGCTGGAATCATATGGATCCATTGTCATTGTGGAGGGACACTCACCGGACAAGGATGTGATGGAAAAACAAAGGAAAACTACACAACCCCTCATGGCACTTTATAATAATAGTGCGAGTACAAAGTATGGCACAATCTTATGTGCAAAATCCCCAAAAAATGCATGTACAATAGTGTGACACTTTATCTCAGTGCGTTTACATAAAAGAAATTGCTTAAAAATGATGCTCAAAATCCAAAAAGGACAAAGCTGGAAATACATGAAGGACAACCAAAAAATTGATTGTAGAATGCACCAATAGAAGAATGAAGTGATGAGACCCACACCACTGGAAAGATGAGAAAACCAGCTTTTGGACGATATCTCGTTTGCCAAAAAATGATATTGTATGCCCAAGTTACGGCCTCTGGAATAAAACAACTCCAAAGATGAAAAAAGTCAGTGCTAGGTTAAATTTGACGGTCATACGGCCGTTGCAACAAAAACATTGGCTTAAATTTGACGGCCAAACAACTGTCACCGCAAATGCATAATAGGGCTTATTTTTTTTAAAATTGTTTTTTATATTAAAAAAAATAATAAAAAAAGTGATTGATTTTTTTTTATTTAAAAAAAAAATACAAAAAAAGTGTTTTTTTTTTAATAAAAAAAAAAGGTCGGCGGTATGCAGTATGCTGACCGTCGTACAGCGGGCCTGCAGGCCTACGAACGCAGGTACCTATGAGTACCCTGTACCAGGGCCTGCAAACCCTTAAACTACGAAATTGTAGGAGTTGAGAAAATACAACTTCACAAATCCCGAAGATCACCTGCATGCAAATAACCTATCACAAAAGAAGAGATGGAGACAAACAAGCAAGAGTTCTCTTAAAACTGAAAATGTATATATCACAGAGAATGAGAGAATGAATTGATATGAAATGCAATGGGATCAATCCTTATAAAAAGGAGATCATGCAAACCCTAATAAAACCCTAATAGGAAAAACCCTAATAGAAGCCCTAATAGGAAAACATTTAATAATTCATATAATTATTAAATGTCACTTTATGCAAAGTAACGTGAAATTTTAAGAAGGGAATAAAGGTAACTTAATCAACATAATTAAGTTAAAACCTTTACTCTAACAAATCAAATGTGTGTGTGATAAAAAACACCTCACTTGGTTCAATTTTGTCTAACTCTTCATAAGAGGCCTGCTAGGGGATTTCATCACCCCTAGGGATGACCTCAATCAAGGTGTGAATCGAAAGACACGCTTCTTTAGAATTTAAAATCTTGTCACTCTTAGCTAAGCCCCAAAGAACTTTATACCTTTGGGAAGTGAAGGTAAAGGGTGGGTTACCCTTTTCTCCCGGTTGTGTAGCAGATTTTTTTTTCAAATTATCCCTAGTTAACCTCATGCATCCTAGCTTAAGACCTAATTGGCCATACCCACTTGACTAGTTCTAGGACTTGTTGATGTGTACTCTTCAAGTGTGTGCTTAATCATCACATTCATAATTTAAAATTAAAACTTGCTTATGTGTCTTGCGTGTGTGATTCATGTGTGTACATGTGTAATCATTTGTTTGCAAATTTCCATATCAAGATATAAACACCAACACATAAGTATATCATTCTAATCATCTTAATCATCCTTTTTCTAATTACATCACTTTTTCTACCATTATTCTACTCAATCACATCACTTCTTCTAATCAAACCCATTATTCTAATCAATCTAATCATTATCATCAAATCAAATCATTTCTTCATCATTCAAAATCATCCCAAGTAAATCATTCCTCAATTTAATTCATCAATCATCATCCAAATCTTCAAATCCAACATCTTCAATCATTCTAAGAAATAATCCAAATGCAAATAAATCCTTAATCCATACCAACCAAACTAATCAATCAAGTCAAATTATCCAATCACATCCTTTGGTCTTGATCCTAATCTTGTTGTAAACCCAATCAATCAATCATCTTTGTGTTGATCTAGATATATATCATTCCTTGCAATGACAACACTATCATCATCATCATCAATCAATCAATTAATCATCAGTTTACAGCTTGACAGGGGCAATACCTTATTTGTTTTTGTATCATTTATGTTTGCTTGCTTGTGTGTGTTATCATTTCAATTTTCATTGGAATCAAATCCAAATCACTCCCAGCTAATATCCATACCTTGTATCTAGACAAGGTTGTATTACGCTGGGGCACGAGACACATCATCACCTTGGTCCTTTATACCTTGGTGCATAACGTCTAGTGCTATATCAAACATATGATTGCTCACTTTATTGCAGTATAGTGTGTCATTTTTCTTTTTCATCTACTTCTTATCTTGTATCATTCATCTTATCCCTCATTTATCGTCTCATTAATTTTGAGAGAATATTTGTGTTTTTCCAACCCACCTATCCTCTCGAGGGGGCATCATCATCATTATCATATCCTATATCATCATCCCATTTATTCATATCTTTTGCATCATCATATTCTTCTATCATCTCTTTTCTTCATTCATCTTATTCCTCACTTCCTTAAGTGGCTGAGGCATCACCTTATTTTCCTCTATCCATACCTTAACTTCTTTGAAATGATGTTACTCGACATAAATCTCATCATCTCAACATCATCTCAAAGAGGGGAAAAATGTAGACACCCAAAATTGTCCATGTCATAACATTACCTAGTCGATACATGACCTTGTAAGACATCTTGTAATATTTTACCCTAGGTCATTACATTATCCCACTTATCCCATTTATTCCACTTAATCACCTTCCTAATTAATTAATTAAATCTCATTTATTTAATTAATTCCTCCTTCACATGTCTCAAAATAATTCAAATTAAATATTTGAATTAATCCTTCACTTATTGTCACATTGCAACATGTGTCACATGACTACAACTCTTCACATGCACAAATAATTTAAATAATTTTATTGTTTAAATTATGAGATTCTCACTCACATCCAATTTCTAGCCCCATTCATTGAGTGTCATAGGCATCTTTTCCTCCAAAATAAATAATAGAATCCTACTTATTCCCTCACATCCTAATTTTAGTCTCATGTCATAATCCACTTAATGTGCATCATAGGCACTAAAATAAACTTTGAATCCTAGCCATACATATCATAAATTTGAATTTTAATCTTGGCCATCAAATCAAATCAGCCTTCTCCTATAAATCAAGCCTTTCACAGGTCATTTGGGAGAATCTTTTTCTAGCATCCTCACTCTACCAAAATTTCTCTCAATCTTCTTATCTACCTATCTATTTTTCTTCTATTATCTTCATCTTATCGTTATGCTGTGAAAATGAGCAATCAACATATCAAATCATTCAATCCTTCAAAATATTGCATTCTCATGCAGGTGGAGAAGAGCAATGGAGATAAATCAAATCTAGCTTGGAGATCAGTTTGCTTCGCTTTCTTGTTTTGATTTTCATGCTAATTTGTGCTCTATTGTGCTTGTTAGGGTTTTTCATTATAGTTTGTTTATGAATTTTGCTCTAATATTGTTACCCTAACTACAATTACAAATAGTCAATGGGTCCTAGATGATGCCATTTATGGATGGATATTCTGGGTATAATCAGGTCCTTGTCAGCCACAAGGAAAGAATGAAAACCGCCTTTACCACCAAGTGTGGCACGTTTGCCTATCGGAGGATGTCGTTCGGCCTTATGAACACTGGAACAACCTTTTAGCATGCAATGGATGTAGCATTCAAGGATTTTATAGGTAAGTGTATCATTATTTATGTGGATGACTTAACTATCTTCTCAAAGAACTGGGAAGACCATGTTGTAGATTTGGAAAAGGTTCTCAAAAAGTGTATAAGTTATGGTGTCTCCCTTAATCCAAAAGAGTGTGTATTCAAAGTGTCTGAAGGGAAACTCTTAGGCCACATCATATCAGAAGAAGGGATATCCATAGACCCTGATAGAGTAGATGCCATCTTAAAGCTAACAAGGCCAGGAAGTAAGAAAGAAATGAGATCCTTCTTCAGAAGGATTAATTTTGCCAGAAAATTTATAACAGGGTTTGCGGAAATCGTCAAACCCCTTAATGAGATGATGAAAATAGATGCGAAAATAGAATGGATAAATGAGGTCAAATCTATTTTCTCATAGATTAAACAATCAATATCTGAGGCCCTTGTCTTAACCAACCCAAATTATCTAAAGCCCTTCTATATCTATTCTTTCACTTCTGACCATTCATGCGTAGTTTTTTTAACGCAACGAGAAGGTGAGGGGGAGGAAAGACCTATCGCCTTCATGAGCTCTCCATTTAAGAATGCAAAATTCAAGTACCCACCCCTTGATAAGTAGGCCTTTGCATTAGTTCGAGCAATAAATAAATTCAGGCATTACATTCTTCAAAGTGAGGTAATTTCCATAGTTCTTGATCCTACTGTAAAATCCCTCCTGATGCAAAGCGAATTGGGGGAAAGAAGAGGAAAATTGATGACCATTTTGCTAGAGCTTGACTTAGAAATTTATCTAATGAAACTCGTCTGAGGGAAAGGTTTATCGAAGGCAATGGCAGATGTGGACAAGAATATCATATGTCAGCAGTACACTGTGCAGTCATTTACTAAGGATCCCTGGTACACAGATTTGATCTTCTTCCTCCTCAACAACAGATGCCCAGAAGGGATGAATGCTACTCAGAGGAGAGAACTAAGGATGAAGAGTGCTCATTATATGCTCAAGGGGGTATCTATATACAAAATAAATTTTCAAGGAATTTACTTGCATTGTTTGGACCAGCAAGAGGCTAAGCACGCCATTACTGAGTTTCATGGAAGACATGATATAAGACATGGATCTGTAGATGCTCTGGCCCATAAAATTCTTAGATCGGTCTATTATTGGCCTTATGTGTTTCGAGATGCACACCAACATGTCTGGGCATTCCATGTATGCCAAACCTCTGCACCTAGGGAAAGAAATCTAGCAATGCCTTTGTAACCAGTGTATGAGGTAAGACTGTTCACTCAATGGGCACTAGACTTTGTAGGTGTCATTAATCCAAACTCTTCTATAGGTCACAAGTTCATCTTGACTACAACTGACTATTGCACATGTTGGATCGAGGCTCAACCCTGCAAAAACAACACCATAGAGGTGGTTATCAAGTTTATAACTGAGAACATCACCACCAGGTTTGGAGTACCATTCACCCTAGTATGTGATAATGGCCCTGCTTTTTCTTCAGCTCAATTTATTCAATGGGCTTATGAACATAAGATTATTTTGAAATATTCGTCTAATTATTACCCTTAGGGAAATGGAGTGGCTGAATCCACTAATAAAAAATTGTTGGAAGTGATAAGAAAATTGTTAGAAAACAATCCTAGGGATTGGCACACCCAGTTGCGATTTGCCCCATGGTCAGATTGAAATCGAATCAAAGCTACCCTAGGAAATTCACCATTTAAATTAGTCTACGATCAAGACCCAGTCTTCTCGATCCATTTGCAAATACCTGTCCTCAACTGTATGCAAGAATTTTATACAAAGGATGATAGGATCGAGGTCGGACTAACCAACTTGCTCAATATGGAAGAACAGAGAGATGCTTGTTGCAACACTTTCTAAACATCAAGTTGTCATCAAACACTCATTTAACAAGAGGGCCAAGGTAAAGGCCTTTAGGATATCAGATCTTGTGCTACAATGGGACAAAGCTAAAGAGAAGAAGGGAGATCACCAGAAATTTGATAGACTCTAGTTGGGTCCATATCAAGTAGCTGAGATACTAGGCGAGAATGCTTTTCATTTGAGTACCTTGACAAGAGAACCTGTTCCATTGCCAGTTAATGGTCAATTTCTTAAGCATTACTTTGGCTCACGAAGGTCTGATGTTCTGAATAACTATACTATATTGTATCATATGTAGTTAGTTCTTTCTTTTGCTTTTGCTTTTATCTTTTTCCTTTGTTTCTTTTTTTTTTTTTTCTTTTTTTTTTGTCTTGTCTTGTTCATTAGGGATCTTCATTTCTATCCATTCTAAGAAAAGGGGATTGTTATTCAAATTATGCTACAGGCACTATGAGAAATTGATTTAGGTATTTTCAAGGAATATTTGTTGAAGGATTTCGTTCTAAAACTCATATCTTAGGACCATTCTAATGTTGGTTTGAAAAGTTTTAAAGGGTAAAAGATATATTGTGAATATCTCATGAATTATAATCGAAGTCTTTCATAAAATAGATAAACATCTGCCTAAGTAAATACCTCTTTATTTCAGGGTGGTTGTATCTCTGACTCAAGTGAAAAATCTGATTCCAAGATTGTCATGAAATTCATTATAGTTCTCAACCCACATTTCAGATCAGTTGCACCTGAGTATTGAGAAAATTTCATAAAAAGTTCCTACAAGTGAAGCCTAAGTAAAAATCAAAAAAAGAGAAAGAGAGAAAAGGAAAACTCAATATCAAATGGGTGAATCAAGTATCTCTATCAGGGCTATGGATACCTATCTAGCAGTAGAGCAATGCTTTGAGATAACTGGAGGTATCTCCGTCGAGGCTATGGACGCTTGTCTGGCAATGGAGCAATGCCCATGATTTCATTGCATGATAGTCAAAGGACTCAACCTATGTAGCTTGGATCTTAGGTGTAGTTGTTCAAGAGTGGAGAAAGTGTCTATAAAGATGGATGCACCATGTACGCACACACTTAGATTTAGAAAAGTTCATGAGCACATAAATTTGAGATTCCAGCTCAACCTTATTCTATATATTTGATCTTATTCAAGTAAGCATGTTTCATAAGCCAAATGGTTTTTGGGTGGCTGAATTATTCAATGTCTTGAAAATGGGTAAACCATTTTCCCAGCTAATTCGCCATTTGTTATGCCTTGCATAACCACCCCATCTTTTGCCTTGGTCAAAATGGGTCCCCCTCTTCTGTTATTGGTCCTTGGTTGTTTTTCAACAAAGTTTGGAGTTGTTCTTTCTTCCAACACTTTGTTTTCATTTTTTTTGTCAGAACCAGAACCGGATTGGAATTGGGATTTGAAACTTATTTTTGAGTTTCATTCCCTGACTCCATTCCTGATTCCGATCTCACTCGTCTCTTGGTTTGGTCTCTTTGGTTTGTCTTGTTTTTCTTTCACGGAGCCGGAGCTGGAATGAATATTAAGTTTGGGATTTACACAAAGTTCCAAACTTGTTTCCATCCCGCCTCTACCTCCGCCTTTTTGGTTTTGTTTGTTTGGACTTGGGATCGATGTTGATTACCTTGTTTCAATCTCGATGTCTTCTTTTTGGTTCTTTCTTTCTTTTTCTTCGTTGTTGGCAGAACTAGAACCGAAACAAGAACCAAACTCAAAACTTGGAAAAATTTTCCAAACCTGGTTCTCACTCCATCTCTGCTCCCACCTTTCTTGTTGTTGTCTGACCTTACTTCGGTTGCACAATAGTTTTATGCCTGTTCCCGCCGTGATTTCACGTCCGATCTGCCGCATTAATGGCATTAATTATAGGCACCTCCCACGTATGAAATTGGATTTTAACCTTAATTAAGGTTAACTCCTTAGTTTTGATCACTGTTTAACAAGTAAAATTGAACCACAGTTGTGGTAGACCATTTGGGAGCACGATTCAATCAAAGGCAAAGCATTTTGCATGCGGATTCGCATCAAGGGCCAACCTGTTGGATTGCTTTTTGAGGTAAGGTTTTTGTTCTTTGTTTTCTTTGCTACCCTGCATGGTATTTTGTTTGGTCTATTGTTCTTTACGGGATTCGTAACTCTTTCCATTCGAATCCTTGTTGTTTTCTTTGCTTTTCTTCTCTTTCATTTTGCGTTGTTTTCCTTGTCTTTGGTTCATCTTTTATTTTTGTATTATTTATTATTTGTCATTTTTTCTCATTTGTTTTTACTTTGCAATGGTTGTTTTCGCATTTCTTCGTTCTTGTACCGTAGTGCCCTATGTTTTGGGGGTGTCTATCATCTACTACATGGTTTTGTGGTGTTCTTTGATCCGTTACTTTACCTACTGGTTCTTTGGTGTATCGACTTGTTGATTTCGAGTAGGGTTAAGTTGTGCCCTAATTGTTTAAGTCGAGGGGTTTTTATAAACTAGGGTTTTTGCACATCTTTGATTAGTTTTAAACAAAATTGTGCCCTAGTTGTTTTGTTTCCTCTTAGTTGTATGGGGATGGTTTCATATTGCTATTTTAAGCCTCCTCGGCTTGTCAGGTGACCTCATTTTTTTAGGCTATGATGTCATTCGTTCTCCTGTTGGAAATTTCTAATGACGTCATGGTTATTTTTAATTGGGGTTGGATCTGAGATTAATTTCATTCTCAAACCTTGGTTTGCAATGGATGTTGGATCTGTCTCCGAGCCCTCTTTCGATGGGTTATAGATTATCAAAATATCGTTCACATAATCGGAATGGGAAGTGAAACGGGATATAAATTTGAAACTTCTTCATTGTACTAAGTCAATTTCCATTCTGATCCCGGTCCTGATTACCATTTTGACTTTGTCTTCGATCCCGCTATTTGGTTTGTTGTGCGTTCAATGTCCATTCTGATCCCGACCCCGGTGGTGCTTTAAAATCTTTTTAGAGATGTCTTCTGTCTAGTCCCGCCTCCGGTGTATATGAGAGGTGAGATCTCTGACCTAGTTTTTCATACTTCTTGTGGATCTAATCTTAGGTTTTTGTTGTAGAAATTAAAGGATGACAAGAGCATCGAGTGAGACTTCTCAAAGGAGTCAACCTGCAGAAACTTCAAAACTAGGAGCAAAGCCTAAATTTTTTAAGCCAATACAACTCCCTTATACATTGAGGTATAATCATCAGGGTCTTGCCATCACCGCTAGTAAGGTGGATTCTGATTGGGTGGACATAATTTATACCAACCTTGGTTCATTCCATTGCGAGGATTTATAATTTGAAACATTTCTTGAAGAGGTAACAGGGAGGGACCAAAGAATAGTTGAATCTGGCTTGGCTCATATCACTATATTTCCTCTATCATTTCAATGTCCCGAATTAATAATGATGGTAGCTGGAGCCTATAATCTTGCTACTAGACAATGTGTGGATTTGCAAGGGAATGTCATCATTGATTTAACTCCTCAATTGTTTCAGTTTAAGTTCAATGTGCCCAATCTGAAGAATCCTAAGTGACTCAATGAGGCGGAGGCTTTGAAAATGCATAGTAATCATAAGGAATCCAACAAAACTCATTTCAATAAGAAATGGATGAGAATTGAGAAAAAGTCTCTAGTTAAGCTTCCAGATCAGCCTAAAAGGGCATAATTCTATTAAGAGATTGGGGACATAATAATGATGTTATCTAGAATGTTTGGAAAAAGGGATGCTCTTCACTTTAACGAATTGAAGTTTCCATTCATTCAGACAATCCTAGATGGCAGGCAACAATTTGATTGGCCCATGATTGTGTTTGAAAGCATACACAACCAAATGATTAGAGTGAGAGAAACCAAGATTTTCTTCATGACCTCTTATGTCATTTATGCAACAGCAAGGAGAGGCATTTTTCCAGGTTTAAACATAGTGGGGATTTTGGGAGAAGTTGATGGATATAACAATGTATGGATTCATTATGATCAGCTCACCTTGCATAATTTTGAACTGCATTACAGAAGGGTTAATGAGGTATTTTTATATGTCATTATTAACCAGCTTATGGGAGATGCAAGATATAAATTGAGTCAAGAGGCCAAGGAATTCATCACAGAGTGGGGATATTGGTTTATCCAATACCCCAAGTTTACTTATTTCAGGTTGGCTAGATTTGATGGTCATCCTCACCTACTCCCTAGATGCTGCAACAACATGATTGTTTTAATGGAGTTTGTTTATCAAGCCTTGGGGGTTAATGCTAAATTTGGTATAAAGCATAAGCTCGGTTGTCATAAGTTCCCCATGAAGTTGGGTGAATATATTTGTCCACACCTTGTGGGAGCAAAGGTTGTTTGCAATGAATTGATGCATTTGAAATTAGGCTTGTACACTACTAGGAAGCACTTTTGTCAAAAGAAGAAGATGAATGCTTGTTTGCTTCTATTTTTGATAAGCACTTCAATCTATTAAATTACTTTTGGAGTGATATTCAGGATGAGTATGACTTAAGGAAAATGATTTATGGAAGGTTGCCTATCCCACTCATGGTGGAGTATGGGGTCAAGGTGGACATTCCCGAAACACTATCAGATGGTGGGGTGGTTCTAGATCCCCTATATGAGGCACAAAATATAGGTACCAAGAGCTTAGATCCTGTAGATTGAGGTGCGGAAGAGACAAAAAATATTAAGGAAATAGAAAGACCAGTGTTGGATAGAAGCATCCAATGGGTTGTGTTAAGAACCAAGGATCCTGGGGGTCAAACTTCCAAGAAAAGGAAAGGTACAGGTACCACTCAAGGGTACAAGATAACGAAGAGAAGAATGCCTCCCAAGGAACCCTTGGAATTCTTCCCTCTTGACATAAAGGAATTTGAACTTGAAGTTTCATCTCAAGATTTACCTGAAGCACATAAAGAAGAAGTTCCAATAGGACCTACGGCCTCAACATCAGTTGTGGGTGAGTCGCCTACTCAACTCCCTCCTACAGAGCAGCCAAGTGGAGATATTCCTAGGGGAACCCTTCATAAGGAAGCAAAAACTTTAAAGGGAAAGGGAGTTGAGGTAGAAATCCATGATATAGGGACAAACTCTAAGGATACTATGTTAGATAAGGAGACACCTCTTGATGAAATTGAGGATGCAAGAATTGAGCATGTTTTGACAGAGGAGGACCAATGGACGTTGTTTGAAGAAGCTTAGAGAGCATCAAATGCAAAGGCACAAGAAGAACACTTTCAAAAGGAAATGGCTCAAAGGCACAAGTTGATGCATTACTCCAACAACAAAAATTAGAAGCCAAATAGAAAGCTGATGAATTGGCCAGGCAACAACAACAAAAGGAGTGGGAGCTCAGAATAAAGGAGGAAAATGACAAGTTAGATATGCTACAAAAGATCCATAATCTTGAAGAAGAAAAGGCTAAACAAAGAAGAGAAAGGGAAGCCCTTGAGGATAAATTTAAAATTGTTGAAGAGGCCTATAAGAAAAGAGAGGAAGAAGAATGCTTGCAAAAGGAAAAGGATGTTGAGGAGCTTGCTAAGCAACAACAAAAGGAAAAGGAAGCATGGGACAAGCTCAAAGATGTGGAGAGAGAGAGATAAATTTCTTGAAGAAAAGAGGTTAGAGGAAGAGCATTTGAAAAAGGAACGAGAAGATAAAAGGCTACAGGAGCAGAAGGATAAGGAAGAGGCCAAGAGGGTTGCACAAGAGAATACATAAAAGGAACAAAAAATTTTGCAAGAGGTTGATTCTCAACCTAAAGCTACTTTATTGCAGCCACTATCTTCTACTACTATTGCCTCTTTCTCTACAATGATGGCTACCACTCCTAGTCCTGCTACATGGTTAAGGTTGGATCTTGAGAAAAAGAAAATAGCTCCACCACAGCCTCTTAATTGGGAAGAAATGATGAAGGAGATAGAAAAGGAGAGACCAAAGAAAAAGGTTATAGTTATTCATTCCACAAGGCTCACAGAGGCAGGAGAGATCGTTGCAGAATGTGCAATTCTAGTGGTGGACAAGGATAGAGGAGATATGCAAGTGACTGATTATCAATTGGGTACAGTCAATTTGGGGATATCTGCATGGAATCAACAAATGAATATGATTGATGTTGTAGCTTCCTCCACAAAGTCCAGAATGATCAAAGATAAACAAAGAAAGGATGAGCTTAAGGCTCAATGGACCAACTGCATATTTTCTTAAGAGATGTTTCCACTCTGAGGTCACAACAAGTTGTTGCCTTGGAAATACTAGTCTTACTGAGCAAAAGGGAAGTTGATGGTTTAGTACAAATGAGGAGTAAGTCTATAATGTTGGATAGATGGATCGATAAGCTTAACCAACAAGTGAGTGAAGTGTTGGTAAACAGTTTTGAAATTCATAAAACAACACTTGAGTTGATAGAAGAAATGGGTCATCACACTGAAACCCTAAGAGAACAGGAGGAGGAATATAGGGGGTATGTTCAGAAAATAAAAGATATCAGTAAGTTGCCAAAGTCAACTCTTCTAGAGCAATCAATCCTTGAAGAAGATAATGTAGATTTCTTGGAAAGAGCCTCAAGCATAATCCGGTTTAGGTTTGATTTCATATACAAACATAGGAATAAAATTCAAGATGCTAGTAAAGACTTGAATGAGTAGCTTGATGAACTAGAAGTTGTAGTTGCTATTTTGGTCAATGTAGACATACCGGTTAAAGAAGGCATGCCTTTGGATTAATTGAAGGAGAAATGGAACAACAGATTCCAAGAGGTCATGCAGAAAGAGGATGATGGAGAGGAATTATTGTTGGATAAGCTAATGGATATTAAAGAAGAGGTGAAAGCTGCTAGGAGGGAATTGACCAAATTAAAAGATATGCAAGAAGTTGGCTCATCAGAGTTGAAAAGAATCAAATTTGAAGAGATTTGGGTCTATGGGCCTTATGTGGATATCCTTCAACAAGTGTTCTCTAGTTATGATGAATATCTTCTTGAGAAAACTACGCAGGAGTGAGTTGGCAGCAAAATGATCTATTTTGGGCACATGACTTCCCCTTTTCTCTCCTACTTTACAGGGCAATCAACATTTGAACTAAATATCAGCTAGTCTAAGTTTCTTGATGAGGTTCTGGTTCCTTGATTAGTGGATCTCAATTTTTTATTGAGTGGGATTTATGCATAACATGTCTATATGTACTTTTGAGCTCCATATTGTCAAGGTCGGCAAATGAAAGTAGAATTGGCCACTTGATGATAGAAGAGGATTTTTTAGAGTTTTGAGCAAAGATACTTTTTAAGTTTATGTGGAATTTAGGTACACTTTTTATATAGTTTTATGTTGGAATTGAACTTCTTGGATGAGGTTAATGAACCACAATCGGTCTATATGCCAGTGAGTTTGTTGTGCATAAATGTTTCTTATTTGATGTGAATCAATAGGGGAAACCAAATTTTAAAGATTATTTCATTAAATTGTCTATGAATGGAATTGTTATATGTTTGTTGATCTATATTATTGGCAACGAATGAGGATTTTCTTTTGAATCTTGTGGTATCTTGATGAATGATTGTGATGATTAAACTAAGCATTGTGAATGTATGCAATGGTATGGATTGTTTTGTGAATTGCATCATGTTATGGTTTTGATCTATTAAGAAACACTCGTTGTTAAGAATATATGTCTGGATGTTAAAGAATTGTGTTCATGTTTCACTGATCTGTGCCTTGATTTATCTTTTTTTCTATTTATTTAAACCCCCCCATTAAACATAGATTGATGAATCCGATATAGTTTGTATTCCTTATCACCAACAAAGGCTCCTTGACTATTACAGTTGCATTGGCCAATTGAGTGACATCAAACAGTTGAGAACTAACTATCAGGACCTTTGAAGTTAGGCTACTAAATGTTGTCTTTCTTTTTCAGGAGAAATAGAGTAGAAATATTATAATTTATGTTATTTGTGTCATTTTCACCATCAACACGGTCCTAACATGATTAAGTATGAAAATGAAATTTTGATTTATTTGTCTGATCACACTATGTAGTTCAAAGAATTTGACATTGTCGGTCCAAAAGGTGTATGGCATTTTATCCTTATCTATTATTGTTTCTTCGAATATCTAAGTATCACACATAGGTTGTGCTTGGTAGAAGTCACCACAAAAAATGATATCTATGTTTCCAAAATGTGTGGTTGGTGTGTGCTTAATTTGACGAAGTCTTTTATCAATGTTGCAAAGCATTTTTGAATTGATCAAGGAGACTTCATCAATAAGAATAATTTGTATTTGTTCTAAATTTTTGCTTAGGGCATCAACTGTGTTTGAAACTAGAGGCGACATTTTCTAAGAGTTGCATGGCAATTGGAAGATTGAATATGCAGTAATGCCACATGCATTGAATGCAACTTTTCTTGTTGAAGCAATAATAATGCCTTTTGGCTTCAATGGATCACTATCTAGTTGTTTATCATAGTATCAAATCATTGCCTCATAAAGTATTTTTGTTGTATAGGTTTTCCCTGTACCTGCCCCACCTATCAAGAACAAGTACGATGGTTTTTTCAGAGCAAGCCTTTTTGCTATTAGTATGTCATTTACTATCGATTTTTGTTCTTTGTTCAATTGTCTTCGTATTTTGTAGTATTTTTCATTGGTTAAAAGAAATGGATGTGGAATCTCGAAGAATCATTTTTTGTAGATAGGATATTTGAGCTTTGTATTCTTGATATGGTTCAAGTCATTCATGATGTCATATTTTTCCATGCCATTTTCCTGTCTACTTGTATCGATTCCATTTGTAATGTCTAATGTTGGGCAGCTATCGTTGTCAACCTTTACAAAAGCTTCATCAATGTCACCCCATTTAGGAATGATTTGTGTAGTAAACAATTTTTCGATACTCACAATTTGCACTTTGTTTGCATTCAATGTTGCACTCCATGTTTCATATCCAATTAACAAGCTTTGTTCACTAGATTTGAAAGGCACATATAGCGTAAGTTTTTCTCTGCAATAATTTACAGGGTCAATGTGTGGATTGTATCTTACATAGCGTATGATCTGTGGAGTTGCTCTTTTTGTAACTTTTTGGGGTTGCGAGAGTAAAAAGCGAAATATTTAGCCAATGAAAAATTATCAAGAGCTTTTGGTCATTTCATGTATTTTTATATTATAGATGCACACATGATATTTTCATAATTGTCTTGCTCTTTTTCCAATAGCTTAGGGATTTTTAATATGAACACTCAACTTTCTAATAATGCAGTATTGATGAAAATAGTATTCCTTGAGCATTTACGCAGTGGCAATGAAAGAATGATATGAACGACTCGATTGATCGAACATTTTTTGATATTTAATAAATGCATTTCCAATTTTGTGTATAAATTGCACTTTTCCATCATAAGCAATAGTGCACTCACGTCACAATTTTTGAAATGCTAAAGATAATGTTCTATCTTGTTTTGTCATATATGAGCTACAATAAGATGCAACAGCGTATGCGTCTAAAATAAATTGTATATGTGTATTTGCATACCATAATGTAGGCACTTTCTTTGCAAACACATTTATCCAAATTTTAGATGGGTCTCTTTTTAACATGACAATTTTGCGTGACAATGTTGATCAGAGCATTGTAATGTAGTCATTTTCATGCATTTCCAATTCATGCAAAAAAATTTCAAACGGAAATTCCTTTGTGTAATTTTTATTTGCTAGTTGCTTAAAATTTTTTTTTGCTTTCTCCTTGGTTGTAACGTTAGGCATCAAAAGCGGTTCTAAAACTATTTTTCTCCTCATCAGAGGCAAAGGGAAACTAAATCTACAACTTGAGTTTTTGTATTTCTTGCAAGTCTTTGTATGATGGTGTGTTTGCATTTTGGCAAGATTTGTATCAAGTAGCAATGAGTCAAATGAAATATATTTCTCCACAAAGCTTTCTATTTTAGTATTTGAGCATTTTCCATATACAGGTGCATCTTTTATCCATAGCAAAAAATGAACATGTTCATTGCCTCAATTTTGGAATTCTATAACAAAAGAATAGTTCATGAATTTTTCGAATAGCTCATGGTTTTTTAGCATCATTTTTTTCAAAATGCATTGACTCTGTGGTTGAAATAATGACTAGAAAGCACTGGATTTTTTCTAATTTTGAAATCCAAGTCCTTTTCTTCTATAGTTTCATTGCACTTCAATTGCTGTAGAATACATATTTAGTCCAAAGCTTTGCATAATGGCTCCCAAAAATTCTCAACACTTGTTAATGTCCAAAAAAATTTGGAGGTCCCAATTATCTTATCATTGCAGATATGTTTTTTTTTCATGTTTTCCAGATAATCAAGGGAGGTCTGAATGCTTTTGACTATTCTATAGCCTAATGGAGATCGTAATATTTTTTCAGGTTTTGTTGGATTGCGCACATCTTTTGCAAGCAATTTGTCACCTTTCAATTCAACCTTTCGTATGGAAATCTATTCTAGTGAGGATACTTGGTGAATAATAATTTTAATAGCCTTAAAGAAAATGTTTGTAATGTGTTGCGCAAAGTCATTGTCTTTATGCATAATTTCCCATCTTGCAATTTGTTGGTATGTCAAATTTTGAATAGTGTCAGTTGGACAAGCCAAGCCATGGAACAAATTCAGGAAGTTCATCTCCTCTGCATACATGTCCTGGAAAATACCAAGAGGTTTAAACCTTTCTGATGGTGTAATTTCAATTATTGTTGTGTCAAGGTCTTTGAAATATTTTGGCTCATTAAACTAATGTATAACCGATTCACTCATTGGCTCCTTGTCATCTTCAAATGTGTCATCTTGCATAGTCAGTCATGTTTCAGACTCTATTTACATTTGTGTTGTCTTCTTTGCTAACAACTCAATTCATTCTCTATTTATAAATATGTTCTCTTTTTTGTAAAATGGTGTTTTGCATAGTGTAATTAAAGCATCCATGACTATGGCAAGTCTAACATTACCATGTGCATATGCATTATCATATTCTAGATTTCGCTTCAATCTAACTGCCATTGTTGTGGTTCCGTCTACTTGCCTAGGAAATGCTTGTTGCACTTTATCAAAATCTACATGTACATTGATAATTATCCCAAGCAAGCCATACTGTGCTTTTATATATCCCAATTGCCCAATTTGTGCACAAGTTATGTGTAAAGAGACAAGCCTTTCCTCAAGAGCAGACAAAGAATGAACAACATCTATTTGTGCATTTTGTCTTATTCTTGAAGGTGTGGCAAAATATGGTATCTTACCGTCTAGTGTGGCTTTTATACATTGTTTTCAAATGGGCTGCCCTATCTCTATTTTTTTCGTATGTCTCAGGAAACATAAAAGACAAAGCATCTACGAGTGCATTTTCAACTTTACAAATATTGCAATGGAAATGTAGCATGTCGCAAACAAAGCATGATTGAATGGGTGTGTCTTTTATCATTTACAAGTATGAGTTAATAGATTTTTGGACTGGGTTGTTTTTGGGTCAAGTGCTTCTTGCTTTTGTTCATTGATAAGTATTGTTTGTCTTTTCGAGCATAGAATGTCTATATGGTCTATGTTTGAATTTTAGCAAATATAAAGCACAATCCTTTTATCCACTTCACATTTGTCTTTTCAAAGAACGTAGTGATTGTTGTTGTGTTGAATTTTGGTTAGAATCATAGTATTGAATTTTACCAAGTGTGCGGGACTGAATTATTCTTTTCACATTGCTAGATGGTCGAAGAGCAGTAGATGTTGTAATGTGTGACATATTTGCATGGGATGATTGTGCATTGCATTTTTGCGCTTTCAGGGAGCGTAATGTCTCATGCGATCTTAACTTTTCTTTAGCAATTGTATGTATTGTTGGAATTGTTTGTTTTTTATGAGAACTACTCATACTATTTGTTGTCTATGATTCGAAAGTGCATGACATGTGTTGAACAAAAAGTGGATCCTTCATATGAATATTCTAAGTCAATTATTCTTTTTGTTGAAGTGGTTTATAATGACAATGACCTGAGATATTTGGAAAACAAACTAAGTTCATATTTATTTTTGGATTCATGCAATTAGAGTATGTTTTGGTCTTGGGAAATGGAGATGATTGCCATATGCGTAAATTTTTGCATCAAATATATGGGACAACCATAGTGCACAAAATTCAAACCCTTCAAGATGACTTTTCACATATGGCATCCCAACTCTAGAAACCAATGATTTCAACTGCAAAAGACAATTATTGTTGTCTATGCTAGATTGAACGAGACCATCAAAACAAGCAATAACATATTTATTTTCAATTATCAGTGCATTAGCCAATGACTGTGCCATAAATAATCGTAAAGCAACTGGATCAAATTGTCCAGAGAGCAAAAAAGCTATGGTAGCAAACATGCTTTCACCACATGTACTAGCAAATGTAGGCACTCTAGAAAGTCCAATGATTTCAAATGCATTTTCTATTATGTGTCAAATTCTATCCAAATTACATTATGTGGTTTTTAAGTGTGGTTGGACATTCTCAATGTGATAGTATGCATTTAGTTGTGAGAAGATAGGCTCATAGTGGCTAGTTACAAGACTTGTATCATGGAAACTAATTGATATTGTAGGATTATATGCATGCTCATTGAAATGTAAATACGTTGTTTTGTAGACCATATGTGTATTGGCATGTTTAGCCAATATGCTAGCCATTTTAAATAGAATGTGTCACCCAAAGCCCAGTTTCACCACTATTGTTGATTTTTATGTTTGAAAGCCTCATTCTTTGTAGATTATGCAAACTCATTAGCATTGTTGGGTGCAAATTAATGTCGTACGAGCTTAAAGCTATAGGAGAACAATTGTGAAAATAGTTTAAGAAATGATCCATGAGACCATTGCGTAGTTGTTTCGATGTGTAGTGGTAATGAAGCAAAACATGTGTTGTGTCAAATAGGCAATCGCCAACTTTGTAATTGAATGAGTCTATTTGAAAACAATGTGCATGGTGGAGAGATTCATCAATTGATGTGAAAGGTGCATTTGTAGTTGCTTTATAGGTTTCTACTACAATTGGATTGTGGGTTAGTTTTTGTCTCGACACAATTATTTGTAGCCATATTTGCAGATTTTATGTGAAAGATCAAAAAAATGAAATGTATTGACATTGATTAGCGAATAAATTATTATAAAAGAATGTCTAAAGCTTGAAATATTGAATACATACAAAGAAAAATTAAAGAATCAAATACTCACCATGATCAGTAGCAATCCAAAACTCCTAACTAAAGCCTTCAGACAACTATTGCACATCAAAAATCCTACAACGCAACAACAAATTCTTAAGATCAAACCGTGTGGCCAAAATGAAACTTGGTTTAGGACTATTAGGCAATACAAGAGGCATTTGAAACCAGAAGAAAAATAAATAAGCATGATTATGTATTACTAACATTGATCAACAACAACATAAATTGTGGCAAGATATCACGGGACTGGGAATCATATATAGTGTAGAATCTATAAAAAAGAAACCAAATAAATTGAGTAGTGGCAAATGATTTTGGCAAAAGCAAGTAAACAAAGCATGATAAAATACATCAATCAATTTTGGCACCAATATTGTTATACTTTACAACTTCATGTGTGGTTCACAATCATATGCATATATATATATACATACATACAAACGTATACATATATACATATACATATGTATATATATACATATATACATATACAACTATATATATACATATACATATACATATACATATACATATACATATACATATGTATATATATACATATATACATATACAACTATATATATACATATACATATACATATACATATACATATACATATACATATGTATATATATAGATATATGTATTAATGCAATTACAATCTTGCAACTTCTAAGAAAATTTTGCACTATCAATTTGTAAATAGCAGAAAATTTGCCAAATAGAAAGGTATTATGCTTTTTTCTATTTGGTCCAAAAAACCAATGCACATTGTGCAACATAGAAGAACAAAATAATACTATGCCATGTCTATGTGTTATGGGAAGGGGCATTGCAAAATGTAGTATGCAAGAAAAAATTGTGCTCTCAAGCCCTAAGGAGCACCAACTTTGCACTGTTCAAGGAAATTCTATTGCCCCAACATCTAATTAGAATAGTGTATGAAGGTGCATGAAAACTATGCTTTACCAAAATTGCATAAAAATTGTATATACAAAATTACAATTCCCCTTCATACGGTTTAAAACAAAATCCTGGCTTTCTAACCCAGATCTTGGTGACTGATTACTAGTAGCTCGAACAAAGTAGCAGCGACCAACATCAATGCCTAGATAGCCATAGAGTTTTTCCAGTTCTATGAAGCTGGCCAATTTCTATAGTCTCTACCTTCCCTGCCAAAGGTTTTTTCTTTATCACATTTGATTCCTGTAGTGAAACAGGGTTGATTAGAAACATTTGCAAATAAGAAACCAAGTCCTTTTATGTATAACTACAAATATAAGTGAAATATTCATTCAAATATGCAATTATCAACTTCACAAAATATATTTGTTGAATGACATTGTAATAATATAGAGACAAAACATAACAATAATCAAATACTTGCAAAGAATAGCACAAAGAAACAAACTCCGTGCATGACTATAATTGTAATCTAGTAGATCTTCTATACTTAACCAAAATAATTTTCTTGCAAGAAGAGTAGGTCATGATTATGTAAAGTAGAGATAATAAAGAGAGTAAACTTACAAATTTAGGCCATAGCTTGTTATAAACTTGATCTCCTATGTTCCCAAATACATAGCAAATGGTCTGAATGACAATTTCCATCCGAGAACAACAAAGCACCTATCAATCTTAATAATAAATAGGAAATCTCTATAACAATGTATTCCAATTTCCAATGCTCAGCGTTAGCACTAGTTTTAGACAAGGCATGTGAAATACTATGAACAATGCCACCTATCCATAGAGACATATTTAGTGAAAACATGTGTACAATAAAAAAAATTAGTAATGCATAAGCCTATCACAATCAGGTACACAAAATTTTATTTTTTTACAATTTTCTCATTGGCTGCTGGTATTTCCCTCATGGTTCTGTCAATTTCTATAAATTTATTTTTTAATAACAATTAATGTAGGAAGCTTTTCTATTGGAAATATTTCATGAATTTCTTGGTATATTCATGTCTTTGCATGCACTCTTCCTGGCGATGTGTGGCGTTTTGAGTAGTACATTTTCATTTACTATTTGCGAGTTCTCATTTATTGTGAGTAGACTAAAGTGAAACTATCATTAGTGGCTTATGGTGTGAAGTTTTAAGTTTGACGAACCAAGTATTATTTGTGTTGTTTTTTCATTTGCTCAGATCCATGGTAAATCAAACATATCTTGAACAAATATACATCCTTCGATGTCTATCAATTTTTCATGAATACACAATAAATTTGGATTGGGAAAATACAAAAAAAGCACCAAAATATCAAAAGCCAATGACAAAATTGCAAAAACTGAAATTAATCCATAAGAACATTGATTGATAGGGAACAACAAAGATTAAACCATTGCAAAATTGTAGAAAATGACTAAGACAATGAAACCTGCATTTGTTGAGAGGGTTTATGTCTATTGTATTGGAAGCGGAAAAATGAGCCATTTGTAAGTTCCTACATCTTTTACAATGTCATTTTATAGTTTTTTACATGTCTGCATTTTATGGGTTAATGTCTATTATTTATTGATCTCTGCATCTTGTGCGTTAATCTCTACTCTTCCCTATCATTGAATTCTTTTATGGATTATTCTATGTTCTTGACTAGAAGACTTAACACCATAATTCATTAATGTCATCTTCTTTGTTGGCCATTGTAAAGACATCTATTAAATCAAAATGAAAATAAATTTGTGCCTATTGAAAGGGTTTATGTCTATTGTATGTGGAGTGAAAGATGAGGTGTTTGTAACTTCTTATGTCTTTTACAATGTCATTCTATAGTTTTTTACATCTTTGCATTTTATGGGTTACTATCATTTGTTGGTGTTTGAATGTTGTGTGTTAATGTCTACTCTTTGCTATCCTTGACTGTTTTCATGGGTTGGTGTCTGTTGTTGAGTTAAATACTTAACACCTTAACACCTTAATTCATTAATGTCTATTTCTCTACTAACAATGACTAAGTATTAGGTGTGGATGAGGACAAAATGTCTCTATATAAAATTAGTTCAACAATTGACAATGTTCTATTTCTATCACAAATATTCCATAGTTTTTTAATGTTCTTCAACAGAGTCATATCCTGGCACCAAGTGTTCCTCTCAATGTGTGTTATTTTGACAAGGCCTTTTAGCATTTCTTAGTCACTAATTTTCACTTATTGTCAGTGGATTGAAATGCAATCGACATTAATGGATCTTGCAATCAGGTTTTAAGATTGTTGGGCAAAGGATTATTTGCATCATCTAATCATTTCCAAAAATTATTTAATGGCAATGAAATTTGTAAATAAATTGGCATTTGTAATTTTGTATATCCTTTACATTGTCTTTTTTGTGTTGTCTAATCATTTGTTCAAATTTTTTGATGAGACTGGAACCTGTTTCTCTTAAGTCCAAAACTTGCCCATTTAAAGAGATAACATTGTAATGCATAAATGTTGATTTCTCTATTGTCCATCATTCATAATGCAAATAATCTATTCTCTGGTACACATGCATTCAAATTGAAATTCAACCTATTCAAAGAAAATTAGATCTAGCCAAAAGCAAAAGTTGTCACTGTACAATTTGTAATATTTCATTGATATACAATGTTCTCTTGTTGCAGACATGAAGTACTTATTTCAAACTTCATTCATAATCTTCTATCTGGTTTCTTCATTCAATTCATTAGAAATGGAACTAATATTTTCTCTGCATACATACATGTGAGTTGCATTTCAATTTATTAAATGAAAATGAGATTCAAGTCCAAATAGGAGCAAAGTGTGTCAATATAAAATCATTTCATCAACTCGTAATGTTTTTGTCTATTGTTTGTTGATCTCTGCATTTTATGGACTAACCTCCATTCTTTGTTGTCTTTGACTACTTTTATGGTTTAGTTTCTATTGTCCAATTAAAGACTTAACACCATAACTCATTAATGTTGATTTCTCTACTAGCCATGATTGAGAATGGAATTAGGTGTTTGTCTACACACATGCATGCCAGTTGCACTTCAATCAATTAGATGAAAAGGAGAATTGTTCCTATTGGAAATATAGTACTGTGGTTGTATGAGTCAAGGGATTTTCTTAGAGACATTAAGCCATGTAAAAAATCAACAGTAGCAAAGAAAAAAAATATTAAAAATATAAAAACAAGGTGTTTGCAAATTGCTATATCTTCTAGACCACCATATATGTTTTATTTCTACGTCTCTCTCATAGTTTTTATGTTCTAATCTCAACTGCTCGATTAAACACTTAAGACCATAATCCACTAATGTCAACTCCTCTGTTAGTGATCACTAACAATGGAACTAAGCTAATGTTATCGCCTCAATCTTGCATATTAAAATTGACCATTAGGAATCACACCCGATTTTTTTTTGTAAATTTTTGCTGATGTTGTGGGAAATATTTATTAAAAGCTAATTATCAATTTTTTTTTGCAATTTTGTCATTGGCTATTGGTATTTTCCTCGTGGTTTTGTCATTTTCTAATTTGTTTTTAAATAATAATTATTGTAGGGAGCTTTTCTATCGGAAATATTTCATGAGTTGCTTGGTATAGTGGTGTCTTCGCATGCACTCTTCATGGGCACGTGTGGTGTTTTAAGCAGTAAAATTTCATTTACTATTTGTGAGTTCTCATTTATTGTGAGTAGATTGAAGTGCAGTCGTCATTAATGGCTTATGGTGTCAATTTTTAAGTTTGTCGAGCAAAGTATTATTTGTGTTGTTTGTTCATTTGTTGAGGTTGAAATTTGTGTCTGTTGAGAGGCTTTACATCTACAGTATTGGAAGCAAAAACTCATATATACATATGAATATACATACACATATATAAATGTAAATGTGTATACATATATATACACATAAATACATATATATGTATGTATATATACTTATATATATATATATATATGTGTGTGTGTATCTACATAAACAAATATATGTTTGATGGGGTTGAAATTGGTGCCTTTTGAGAGGGTTTATGTCTAGCATTTTGGAATTGAAAAATGAAGCGCTTGTAAGTTCTTATATCTTTTATACTGTCATTTTATAGTTTTTTGCATCTCTGCATTTTATAGGTTAATGCTTATTGTTTGCACTCATGCATTGCAACTGCACTTGAATTTATTAAATGAAAATGAAAATTAGATCTAAGTAATTGGAAAATGTCTAGGTATAAAATCATTGAATTTGTGTATGTTGAAAGGGTTTATGTCTATTGTATGGGAGCTATAAAATCCAAATGCATAAAATCTATGTGCCAATGTTTTCTACACGCTATTGTCGATTGATGCATTTGGTTCAAATCATGGCACTTAAATTTATCCTATTGTTCATGGAATTATTTTATTAAAAAGGACTCTAGGCTATTTTTTTCAAATTTTCTATTCAATTCAAGTTAATTGTATTTTAATGAAAGAGAAAAATTCATTGAAACATGTCTACCTATTCAAGATATACCTAATGCTTTGTCTATTTCTTCATCCATGGGAATCATGCACATGTTCAAGAAATCATTGTGGATATCTCTAGTGGGTAAGTTGCATTGTTCGTAGTAGTTGACATGTCTGATTGGAAATTGGAATGCATGCTTACATAGATTTTATTTACTATTAAGATTGATAGATGCCTTGATAATAGAAGCAATAGCTTATTGCTATAAGGAAATCAACATATGTAGCTAGGAAATTCAAAAATCACTAATATGATTTTGTTGCTCATGATTCTAGCTACCTTTTTGAGATGTAGTTTTCAAAATTTTGAATAAGCAACACCAATGGACAGATCCATGTCAGTAGGGGAACTATGTCCCATATTATAATCCTATAAAAAGCATAAGAAGACTAAATGAGCAAAATCGGGAAAAGACACTGCATTGCCCATTGTAGCTTAAATCTTAATGTCCATACCTCACACAATCCAAGGTACATTTAATAATGAATATATAAGATGAAATAATTAAAATATTACTCACATCTTAGTTGAAATTTTTAGTGCTTATCTCTAGTTCCTGAACAATACACATTGCCATAGATGCAAATTCCTACACAATTTTAGTTTCTCTATCTATAGTTAGCTTCAAAAATGGCTCAAAGAGAAGGTCACAAACATATACTATAATGTATTATATGCAACTGTTTGACCTCTAAAAAAGAAATGGCATTGAATTTACCTTAAGGACAATTTATGATGCTTATCAGCCACACAATAAAAATAATAGTTAAATATTTGATCAATATATTTAACTGTCTATGTTCTCTTTCTTACACATCTCTAGCCATAGTATTTGCAAATGCATAAATTGGTTCAGAGCATACCTCTACACATTGTCACAATAGTATACTGATTTGTATAATGGAGGTAAGATGCCAAACAATAAACAATTGGCATAGATTCCTGCAAAATCAACAACCACTGGAAAACACACTGTGTTATGTTTCTAAATAAGAAGATGTGGAACACTACACATGTATTTAGCATGTGGTTATAGACAATGTACACTCTGCACCAATTTTTCCCAACAACTTCTGAAACTGTCCCCCATATAGTTTCTTTTTTTCAACAACTAATACTATTTAGTAATTGTTTCACACACATATGCATAGACAACGGACTCATGCCTTCGCCCATATATACACATATATATACATAGATATATTTATATACACACACACAATTATATGTATATGTATGTATACATACATACATATGCATACATATATATATGCAGAAATAGATATATATACACACATACATATATATACACATGTATACATAAGCACATATATGAACACATACATAAATGTAAAAAACATATGCATCGATACATACATATATACACATTTATATATGTATACATACATACATACATACATATATATATGCACACACACACACACACATATATATATACACATATGCAAAAAAATATATAAATATATAAGTATGTACATATATATTTATATATGTGTATTATTCATATATATATGTATATGAATACACATATATAAACGTATATGTACATACTTATGTATATATGTATATCTACATACATATAAACACATATACATATGTATGTATACATACTTTTATATATGCATATCCACACATACATACATATATATATGCAAATATATATATGTACCTAAATATACTTATATATATGTCCATACATATATACATGTCGTAAACAATACAAATAATCTTTTGCTTGACAAGGTCTAAGCTCTACACCATAATGCATTAATATCAACTGCACTTGAATCTATTCACAACAAGTGGAAATCAAATTTCAATAAATGCAAAATGCAGAGCACAGATGTATATATAAACACATATGTATACATACACACACATATATGTACATATAAAAATATATACATACATATATATATATGCATAAACACATATATCTATATGCACACGCACATACATACATATATGCATAAAATTTAACAACATAATCCATTAATGACAATTTCACTTAAATCTAATTACAATAACTCAAACTCAGGTCAAAATAAATTCAGAATGCGATCACACACACACAACATGCAAGCCATTGTTCACAATGCCCATATTTTGACAGGAACATTTGCACCAATGACACGTGCATAGCAACAAATCATCAAGAAAATAATGTTTTTTTTCCTTGCGGTGCTCTCAATAAAAAATTGCAACTACAAAATACATAAAACCAACAAACAACACACCATCTACTAATGACAAAACAAACCAAAAAAACACACTTCATTTTAACAGTTCCAAATAGACACCATTGGAAGAAGTCTTATCTATACAAAATATTCATGGCATGCATGGTTTGAAACATCAATGGTACATCAATCATATTGTGTACAAATAGACATCTTCCAATGTCTATTACTGTTTCATGTACACACAATTCATTTGAATTAAAAAAATACAGATTGCAAAAAAATAGCATAAGCTTCATTTTAAGACTTTTGGCATTGAAACATCCACACTAGATGAAAACATCACTGAAACATTAAAATTCCATGGAAAATTTGGGAAAACAAGAACTAGCTAATGAAAACACTCATCGATAAAGAACACCAGAGATTAATTCATTACAAAAGACTAAAAAATTACAAGATTACAATATAAAAGATATAGGAACTTACAAGCGCCTCCTCTGTCACTATTAACACGATCGGTATAAACCCTCTCAATAGACACAAATTTCACCCCCATCAAACAATTTGAACAAATGAATATGTATGCATACATACACACACACACACACACACACATATATATATATACATATACATATATATACATACATATTATATATACATATACATATATATATATATACATATACATATATATCCATATATATATGTATGTGTATGTACTAAACAACACAAATAGTCTTTTGTTTGAGAGTCTCAAAATTCAACACCATAATCCATTAATGCCAACTGCACTTGAATCTATTCATACTAAATGAAAATCAGACCTAGGTAAATGCAAAATGCAAAACACACACACACACACACACACACACACACACATATATGCACACACACACACACACACACACATATATATATATCATACCCACATATACATATATATGTGTGTGTGTGTGTGTTTGCAATTTTCTCATTGAATTTTGGCATTATGGTCATGGTTTTGTATTTGTCCAATCCAAATTAATTGTCTATTCATGAAACAGTGATAGACAAACTTAAAAATTCACATCATAAGCCACCAATGACGGTTGCTCTTTAGTCTACTCCCAATAAATGAGAACTCACAAATAGTGAATGCAAATGTACTACTTAAAACATCACGCGTCCCTAGGGACAGTGAATGCAAAGTCACGACTACACCAAAAAAATCATGAAATATATGCATACACACATGCACACATATATACATATACATCTATACATATATGTGTGTGTGTGTGTACTAAACAACACAAATAGTCCTTTGAGACTCTTTGCTTGAGAGTCTCAAAACTCAACACCGTAATACATTAATGACAGCTACACTTGAATCTATTCATAACAAATGAAAATCAGACTTGGGTAAATGCAAAATGCAAAACACACATACATACATATATACACACATATATATGCACACACACACACACACACACACATATTGTTAGTGTTTCTTAGATTAGATTAGATAATAAATTACTCAATAGAATTGCAACACATAAGACAATGAACACAACAAGATACCCTGGGAAAACCCTCCTACTCGAGGGAGAAAAACCCAGCAAATGATTCTCTTATATATGATAACACAGTGACAGAAATCTGCTTACAACTCAGGCCCAACAATGGCCAATACAATGATAATATATTCGCCCTCCTTCAAGGTATAAATGGCTGTCTTCTTTCTAGAAATCGGACTGTTGCTTCTAAGGTGCGACTTCTGCTCTAAGTGCGAATTTCTGCTTTTCAAAGGTAAGTGCGAACTTGCTTCCATTCGAATAATTACAATGCCAAAGTGACCTTGTATATATACATCATTAGGCACCTCTTGACTTAGGTCAGCCTTTCTTGGAATACAAAATAAAAGATAAATAATTAATATAACTTTAGGTCGGCTCAAGTTTGATACAAGGAAAAGGTCGACTCTTGGTTATATAATAATTTGTCTTCTTCTTGGAAGTGCAGACCGAAGCTGCTATATAACATCAACACATATATATATGCATACACACATATACATATGTACATATATAAATATATATACATATACATATACATATATAAATATATATACATATAGATATACATATATATATATTTGCAATTTGCTCATTGACTTTTGGCATTATGGTCATGGTTTTGCATTTGTCCAATCCAAATTAATTGTCTATTCATGAACGAGTGATAAAAAAAATTAAAACTCAACACCATAAGCCACTAATTATAGTTGCACTTCAGTCTGCTCATAGTAAATGAGAACTCGCAAATAGTAAATGAAAATGTATTGCCTAGAACACCACGTGTCCCCAAGAAGAGTGCATGCGAAGACACCACTATACCAAGAAACTCATGAAATATTTCCAATAGAAAATCTCCCTACAATAATTATTATTAAAAGCCAAATTAGAAAATGACAAAACCATAAGGAAAATACCAGCAACCAATGACAAAATTGGAAAAAAACATCAATAATTAGCTTTTAATAAATATTTCCCAAAACATCAGCAAAGCTTCACAGAAAAATTTGGGGTGTGATTCCCAATGGACAATTTTAATATGCAAGATTGAGGTGATAACATTATCTCCCCGCCTATAGGGCAGAGACTTAAAATTACAAAATGACAAAACCATGAGGAAAATACCAATAGCCAATGAGAAAATTGCAAGAAAAATCAATAATTTGCTTTTAATTCCAATCGTGAAATGTACAACGATAGATTTTTCACTTATAGTCAAGACAATAACAACAATGTAAATTCAAAGATGGTAGTTATAATAGCGAAGAGATGAACATCGAATCTATCAACAAAGTTCATAAAACAAAACAATCAGATTTAATAAAAGATCGACAAATGAGATTAAATAAGACAATGTGCAAAGGCAAGCTGCCCATTCGCAAAATACAAAACATAAGAAGGATGGGAAAGAAAAGTGAGTGAGAAATTAGAAATATGTATAAGATGTTTACAGAGAATAGTGCAATATGGGAGAGTTAACTGAAACAAAGAGACAATGAAGTGGGAAAAGGGGTCAGCCAAGTGAAAAAGGAGAAAAAATAAATTGAAGAGTTAACCGAAAAACAAAATAGAGAATACAAAAATTAAGTAAGAAGGAAATTGTGTCAAGTTCTTGAAAATAAAATAATTTTTTTTTTTCCCTTTTTGATATCATGAATAATTAACTAAAGTTAAGATAAGATTAGTAAGGATAGAAGAACAATTAGCTTGATCAATATTAGACATGAATAAGATTAATTGATTTTAATAGAATAGATCAAATAAAAATTGGCTAGTAAAAAAGATTAACGAGAAGGGAGAAATAGTTACCAATGTGAATAGATAAGGACAAAAAAGGTCATGAATATGTCATCCTAAGGCTTGACAAGTGCACATTTATCAACATGAAGCATTTTTTTATTTTGCAAATAAGTGACATACACTGAGGTATTAAAAAACCACGGTGAAAAATGCTATCAATTTGCATAGAATGAACAAATTGTAGACATCAAATGTCATGAATCGTGCTACAAGCTTAATTGCCTTAACCATATTGTAGACAAATTTTGCACTTTTAAACACATTCTTTTTTGACAAATTTTTTGATGAGGATCAAATCTGTGTTTGTTGTAAAAGACATAGGAACTTCCAAATGTGTCCTTTTTTGATAGATTGATCGATGACGGTCAAATTTGTGCCTCTTGACAGCCTTAAAACTTGACACAACAATCTAAATGCCCTCATTAGAATGATACACATCAACAAAAAAAATTGGTATATCAAACAACATTACAAGCCCATATAATATTTCAAACAATTTTCATTTTCATGCAGTAGGTTCAAGTGCAAGAAGCATGCATGCGTGCACACAAATGATTGCTTCCATTCTTAATCATGGCTAGCAGAGAAATAGACACTAATGAATTACGATTTTCTTTAGCTCAACAACAAACACTAACCCATAAAAGCAATCAAGGATAGTGAAGAATAGACATTAACACATAAAATGTAGACAACAACAAACAATAGACATTAACCCATAAAATGCACATGTGTAAAAAAACTATAAAATGACATTGTAAAAGACAAACGAACTTACGAACGACTCATTTTTCACTCCCAATACAATAAACATAAACCCTCTCAATAGAAATAAATTTAATGATTTTACACCCACACATTCTCCAACTACTTAGACCTAATTTTCATTTTCATTTAATAAATTCAAATGTAGTTGCAATGCATGTGTGTGGAGGAAATATTACTTCCATTGTTGATCATGTCTGACATATTATCGTGTTCAATCTTTAACTCAACAAGAAAAACTAAACCATAAATACACTGACAGAAACAACCCCACCAAATGAAGAAACAACACAAATAATACCTTGGTTGACAGGCTTAAAACTTCAAACCCAAGAAATATTCCAAATACGAACAATTCTCATTTTCATCAAATAGATTGAGCTGTATCTAGCTACTTCCATTTTTAACCATGGGTAGCAAAGAAATCGACATTAATCAATTACGGTGTTAAGTCTTTAACTGAACAACACAGACTAACCCATAAAAAGCAATCAAAAAAAGCAAAACATAGACATTAACACAAAAAATGCAGATAACAACAAACAATAGGCATTAGCCCATAAAATGCAAAGGTGTAAAAAACTATAAAACGACACTATAAAAGACATACAACCTTACAAACGTAAACCCTTTCAACAAACACAGATTTAATGATTTTATACTCAGGCATTTTCCAATTGCTTACACCTAATTTTTATTTTCCTTTAATAAATTCAACTGTAGTTTCAATTCATGGGTGCAAAAAATGTAGACAACAACAAACAATAGACATTAACCCGTAAAATACAGAAGTGTAAAAAACTATTTCATTGAATAAATTCAAGTGTAGTTGCAATGCATGTGCAGAGAAAATATTACCTTCATTCTTAATCATGACCAACACACTATCATGTTAAGTCTTTAACTCAATAAGGAAGACTAACCCATAAATACACTAACACAAACAACCTGACCAAATGAAAAAATAACCCAAATAATAAGTTTTCCTCGACATGCTTAAAACTTCAAACCCAAGAAATATTTCAAATGCGAACAATTATCATTTTTATCCAATAGATTGAAGTGCAACTAGCTACTTCCATTCTTAATCATGGCTAACAGAGAAATTGACATTGATGAATTACGGTGTTAAGTCCTTAACTCAACAACAAACACTAACCCATAAAAATAGTCAAAGATAGCGAAGAATAGACATTAACACACAAAATGCAAATAACAACAAACAATAGACATTAACCCATAAAATGCAAAGATGTAAAACACTATAAAATGAAAATGTAAAAGACATACGAACTTATAAACGCCTCGTTTTTCGCTCCCCATACAATAGACATAAACCCTTTGAACATACACAAATTTAATGATTTTATACCCAGACATTTTCCAATTACTTAGACCTAATTTTCATTTTCATTTAATAAATTCAAGTGTAGTTGCAATGCATGAGTGCAAAAAGTAGGAATTAACCCATAAATTGCAAAGATGCAAAAAACTATAAAATGATAATGTAAAAGACATAAGAACTTACAAGCGCTTCATTTTTCAATTCCAAAATGCTAGACATAAACCCTCCCAAAAGGCACCGATTTCACCCTCATCAAACAATCCGAGCAAATCAATAGACAACCCAAAAATCAAAGTGTAAAAGATATAGGAACTTACAAATGCCACCTATGTCGCTTCCAACATCGTAGATATAAACCCTCTCAACAGACAAATTTTGTTGATTTTTGTAGCTTGAAAGGTGGAATGTGGAGTTGCCTTAAAGCAACTTGAGTTGGATTTTTAGCAACAACAAGATTTTTTATTTATTCTTAAAATGTTTCCGGGTTTGTGAGGTTATTTATTCTTAGAATGTTTCCGAGTTTGTGAGGTTGAGATAAGATCGAGAGTGATTTTATGTTTGAGTTAGCCGAGTAATGTAAGGAAAGTTTCTTTTCTTGCACGTTGATGTAAATCAACAGGGTTCTATATATGTTAGATTGTTGTAGCAAACTTGTATTCTATTCTGGAAGAAAAGTTTGTTGTTAAGCTGAATAAAAGATCCAACATTTGTAGGTTTTTCCCCACATTGGGGTTTCTTGGGCATATTTGTGTTATTGTCTATTTGTGATTGGCTTCTTGTTATTTTTGCTTTCGCTGTTAATTAACGTAGTTGTATTAATTGTTATAAATCAGATTTCTTTTCATGGTTTTATTGTGCAATTAATTTGTTGTTGGGTTATAAGAAATTTAACATGGTATAAGAGCTCTAAACTCTGAATACGAAGCCCAGATTTGTGACGTAGATTTCAAGATTTTTTTTTTAGAATTTTGTCTCTAGTTTCTTCTGTGACTATGGCAAATAATGTTCGATATGAAGACAAGCTTGAGGGTGAGTCTAACTTCTTATAATGGACGGTTCGTATTACATTTGTTCTCAAGGAGAACATATTATGGATCTATGCTAGTACAAATTTGACACCACCAACAAATGATCCTATTTCCCTAGATTCACATGAAGTCAAGGAGGCCAAGGCTTAAAGGATTATTCTTGATGGGGTAAGAGATCATATAATTCCTCATCTATCGGGGAAAGACACCACCAAGGAGATGTGGGATACACTCACAAAACTTTATCAAAGCGACTATCAAAGTCTTAAGATGATGCTCAAGGACAAATTGCATAACACCAAGATGTCCAAAGGCGAGTGTGACCTCTTATCCAAGCTGACACAGGTCAGAGATGAGATGGCTATTGTTGGAGAGATGATTGTTGAAGATGAGTTGGTGCGTATAATCTTGAATGGTTTCTCAAAGCACTGGGAAGTGTTTTTCAAGTGTGTTGTTGGCAGAGATCACCTACCTAACTAGGTGAGGCTTTGGGATGATTTTGTTCAGGAGGAGATCCATGAAGGTGCTCATTGAGGAGATCAGACGAAGAAGGGTCAAGAAGAAGAAAATATTGCTCTTGCAAGCAAGGGTAAGAAGAATTCCAATAAAGAGAAAATATAAGGTTCTTCTTCCAATAGTGGGAAGAAGAAAAATATGAGAAAGATAAAATGTTTTTGCTACCATTAGTTGGGTCACTATGCCAGCCAGTGTCCAAATAAGAAAAAGAAGGACAAGCAGAAGAAGCAAGTTGTTGCTACAACATAGGTGGATGAGTTTGCATCACGATTTGAGAATGAGTTTTCTCTCATTGCTTGTCTCTCAAGTTCAATTGCCAACAAAGTATGGTATATTGATAGTGGGGCTTCTTGCCACATGATAGGAGTCAAATAATGTTTCATCAAGTTGGAGGAGAAGTTGGATTTCTATTTTGAGCTGGGAGACAATGCCAAGTACCATGCAACTAGTGTTGGAACAGTCAAGTTTCAGAGGGAGTCCGACAAACCTTTGTTGGTGGAGGACGTGTTGTATGTCCCTAGCGTGACAAAGAATTTAATCTTCATTTCTACTTTGGAAGACAAGGGTTACATCATGACCTTTGAGAGGGAAAAAGTCTATATTCGTCCCAAGGATTCCAAGGTTGTAGAAGTGATTGGATTCAGGAATGGTAGCTTTTTTTGGTTACAGTTTGAGCCAACACATGCGTTGGTTAGTGGTTGTAGAGGGCTCAAATATTTGTGGCATAGGAGGATGGCTCACCTTCACCATGGATCACCCAATATTCTCAAGGAAATAGTGACGGGATTGCCTAAGATGAGGACAAAAAAGCATGAGGAGTGCAAAGGCTGTGCACTTGGGAAATATGCCAAGACCAGTTTTCCAAAAAGTGACACTAGATCCAAAGGGATTTTGGATCTTGTACACTCAGATGTGTGTGGGCCCATGACAACAGTATCCCTAATGGGTAGGAGTATTTTGTTATTTTCATTAATGCCTTCTCTAAGAAGATGTGGATATATTTTTTGAAGAATAAAGATGAGGTCTTTAGTAGGTTCAAAGATTTTAAGGATCTCGTGGAGAACCAAACCGGGAGAAAGATCAAGATAACGAGGTTTGATAATGGAGGTGAGTAAACCTCAAATGCGTTCAAAGATTTATGTGTTCAAGAAGGTATCAAGAAAGATTTTACAATTT